>CM033711.1:35263400-36009871 GCA_019671005.1 Hibiscus mutabilis | reverse complement strand
TCTTGCTTTTTTCGTCTTTTAGCGTAGGCTCTTTTACCTGACCATATTCTGGCTTTTCTAGCGTGGTTACATTTATAGCATAGTTCCAGGGAGTTTGCCGCATATCCTTGAATGGGAACGAGGATGGTGCTGAAATGATGATCTTAGGGATTTATCTTGGTGGTTTTTCCTTGGGAGGCACCTGCATTCCCTGAGAAGATGATAATAAAAGGTCTATCATTCCCGTATTTAGATTTGGGGCTATCCGTCATATGTACGTCCGACCCTTTTTTTCCCATGGGCTCTTGAAGAGTTCTATTTGCTTTTCATTCATCAATTGTTGTACCAATCTCTTGAACTCATCACACTTTTTGGATGTCATGCCCTTCGTCCCGATGGAATTCACAATACACTTCACATCTCTTCTGCCTTATTATTATGCCTTTGTCGATCACATGGGCCATGCATAATTGTTGAAATACCCACCGCAAAGGAGATTTGATTTCTGACATATCATCCTTAATCTTCCTGGTAAAGTATTCTTAAATAACATTTACTCCTCTGTTCCCATGATTAGGTAGCGGGTTAGTAGCTACACTTGGTTCTTCGAACTTCAATATCCCAGAATCAATTAAGTTCTGCACAAGTTTTTTGAAGGCAAGGCAGTTCTCGGTGGGATGTCTAGAGGCACCGCCGTGATAGTCGCAATGCGCGTTCGGGTTATACCAAGAAAGGAATGGCGGTTTGAAAGGAGTAATGATGTATGGACGGACCAGGTCTGCTTCATACAACTGGAAGTAAAGCTCCGAGTACAGAACGGGTAGGGGAGTAAAAGTTTTCCTCTCTTTCTCTTTTCGGGAGGTTCTCTCCTCTCCTTGATTCGATTTTTGTGATTTTCCCACAGGTGCTTGTGGCTGTGAGACTGTAAAATTCTTCAGGGTGGTGTAAGTGCTGGTGGCGTTTACTTTATTCTTCTTGCTGTATTTCCGAGACCCTTCCCCGCTATCAATTCTACCACTCTTAATTGCCAATTCAAGGGACTCCCCAGTCCTACACTGTGTTGTGTTATTAATGAGGCGATCGAAAAGTGCCCCTTTCAAAGTATTAACAAATAACGGCGTAATTTCATGTTCCGGGAGGGGTGGCTGAATTTGGGCGGCCACTTCCCGCCACCTTTGAGCATATTGTCGTAGACTTTCGTTGGACTTCTGCCCCATATTTTCCAACATAATTCTACTGGGGGTCATATCTGTTACATTCTTATATTGCTCAATGAATGCTCTTGACAGATATTTCCATGTATTAACATTTACCTTGCTCAACTGGGTGTACCACCGTAACGCCGCTCCAGTTAGGCTGTCTTGGAAACAGTGGATCAGTAGCTTCTCGTCCTTAAGGTAGGCCGCCATCTTTCGACAGTACATTGTTACGTGGGCGGAAGGACACGTGGTTCCATCGTATTTTTTGAACTCTGGCGTTTTAAATTTTAGCGGTAGGACAAGATCGGATACCAGACTTAAGTCACTAGCGTCATTTCCTGACTCTTCCATAGCTTGTAGCGTAAGCAAATTTTTCCTCCATGAGGCGGAACCTTTCCTCCCACTTTTTCTCTACCTCTGTCCTGATCCTTTCGACCACATTCAGGTCTGGCACCTCCTCTTCATAGAGTGCTTCAGTGTCGAGGGGTTGAGTTTCAGGTGCCCCTATCTGAAGACTAGCTGACATTCCTGCAGGGTCGATATACACCTTTCTAGTCGGATTTGGTGCAACTGGTTGAACCTTATAGTGAACTCGGGTACCCTCTGGTTCTTGAACGGTTTCTCCTTCCACTCTTTTTCCAAGACTTTTAGCCAACAATACGGTTATGTCAGATACTACCGATGCTTGCGTCTGAGCAATCTGGTCACTGAGGCTTCTTTGAGCCTCTTCAAGCCTTGCCTCGAGCTCTCTTTGCCCCTTTTCTAGACTGATTATCCTATATTCCATGAGCTTGCTTTGTAATCGGGTAAGGTATGGATGATGAATGATTACGGGTTAACTTCTATTTTCACACACTGCTACAATATTCATAACATTAATATGGTTGCAAGAAAAATAAATGCATGTATAATGATGCGAATGTCATGATGCAATGCAAGAATGTATGCAGATAAGGTACTGATTCCGCTGGTAATAACCCTTTTGAACTACTTCCACGGGAATTAAAGGGTCTAAATTACAACAAAGTCCATATTACAAAATGAAGATCCCTAATACAAAATAGTACTAATTACAACACAAAGCCCTATAGATAAGCCCTAGCTCTATCTCCTAATTTTTCAATCGCCCTGAGCAACTTGATGAACCTGAGAGCTTCTTCCATTTCTGGGAATACGAAAGGTCGAAGTGTTTTGGCCTCGATGGCCAAATCATTCACATGCATGGCGACTCGCTGTATGTCCACCATCAGGTTTGCGTAATATTGGTCCCTATCCTATACCATCCGGGCAGCGTCACGCAGTCTCCTTTGCCAATAAGTGTTTCCTCCGGCTGTAGCCTCCTCGAATACACTAATTCTTTCCTTATAATCTTCAACAGTTGCTTCAAGGGACTTAATTCAGGCTCGTAACATGCCTACTTCGCGCTCTCTTTCTTGTAGCTCAATGAAGCCAATTCTCTGGCAGTACGTTCGAAGAGAGTGTTCTACTTCTACCACCTTTTCTGTTAATTCGTCATTCTGACTTCGGCTTTGATCCAGACTTTGAATAGTGTCATCGTACAACTTTTGCATCTCTAACAGTCTATTCCGGCTACTCATGGACTTTCTTTTCCATATGGCGACGTTTGCTCTCTCATGATTGACTGCTTGTTTTCCCTTGCTAATTTCTTGCATGAGTCTTTCCTTTTCTTGGTCAATGGCCTTCTTGGAGGACTATTTTTCTTCCTCAATAGCCGACCGGCAGCTTTTTATCTCCTTCTCGATTGCTCTCTTGCTGATTTCTCGTTCTTCTTCCACCAAACGGATACCATTCATTCTTTCTTTTTCCACGACTATGAACTGACTTCGGCCGGCCTTCTGTATTTTTGCTTGTAGTAGAAGGGCATCTTTTTGATAAAGAGCGTTCTTGTCGCTCAAATCCGCATTTAATTTCTTCAACTGCCTAATGATCCCATCCCGTTCGTTGACCTCTAAGCTTGCCTTATAGAGTTCACTCGCATGTTGAGTCTGTTGGGTGTCCATTTTCCTTTTAATTTCTTCGAGTTTATTCCGTAAGATGTCAGTTTCAGACGGTACCACCCTTGTAAGCTCCTCGAGTGACACCGCTGGTCCTTGATCAGATTCAAGAATCACATTATTAACCCTCAAACGTCTCCAAAGATAATAGTCTGGGGTAGTCACATGCTCGATGTCTCCTTCCACCATGATCCGGTAACAATGGTCCCAGGCCCTTATCATAGTCTAAATTTTTCCTTTGAACTCCCCTTTGAAAAGAAATTCAGTTTGGCTTAACCAGGCGGTATTGGGAATGAACTGTCGTGACTGAAACTATCGAGGCACTAAAAGCGGAGCACAAGCAATCCTTCGTGCAATCCCAACATCATCAGCCAGTTGAAATTGCCACAACTGTATAAAAAGTAATTAACTTTGCCGAGCCATGGGACCCTCCATGCTATGTCTTCGTCTTGAATGTTCCTAAAGAAACTAGTCCATTTTTTTTCAAGTCTTCTCGCCATTCTTTTACTAAGTACTCCCGTAAAGGCGAAAAACCTTGGAAGGATATCCCCGGCCGGACCCTCGTCGGTGTCTTTCACATGTGACTCTGAATCCACACCTGTAATAGCTGTGCGCATCCTCGAAAACGTCATTCTTCATGCTTCCGACTAGCATTTAAAGAAATGAGGTCTCGGCCAAGATTGCTGGTACTGGGTTTGCTCTCCGTTTCACACACTCAAACAAGTCTAGAATGGCTATATCAATGTTCCCAAGTACTCTCGGAAAGATCACCAAGGCATATATTCCTAAGGCGAATAGGTCCATTTTCTTTGCCTTGTCTGGATCTGTCGGTATGATGTCCCGAATACTTTCCCATGCAAAAACTGTATTGTCTCCTCAGAGCTGAATCAGGCCATTAACCCAATCGTCACTCATTCCTGCAAAGGTTTTGAGCTTCGAAGTGTAATTCTGATTCCTCGGAGGCTTCGCGTAGATCCAATCTTCCTGAACGTTCTTTTGGTTAAGTAAAGCAGTGTATTCTTCTACTGTAGGCATCATGTCCTGCTCATTGAAGGTGAAGCAGCAAAAGGCAGGATTCCAGAACTGAAAAATAGCTCGGAGTAGAGGCTGGTTAACCCGAACATATAACAGTTGTGCAATGTCTCCATAACTATCGCAGAACAAGTCTTGTAGTCTTTGGTTCCATCTTTCCCAAATGCTTTGAAGATCCCATAAGTTGTTCTGTTGGAGACTCACATACGTGTACCCTGCTATTACGCGTTCGTTCGGCAAACTGTCCCCTTGGGCTTTCTGGTTGACCTCTGACCAATGTCTGACTGACAAATTAAGCTCTTCTTTCCTAAGACACCTTTTTTCCATGGTGAAAGACTTTCTAATCGGGCAAACCACTTGATCCAGTACCTTTATGTGATGCAAATGTATGATGTATGAAAAAAAACAGAAGCGAAAAAGAAAACAAGTCAGTACTAGATAAAATCAATAAATATATAAATAAAAGGACAAAGTTAAACAGAATAAACACATAAAACAACCTTATTTATCCCGTCTAAAACCTAAGGTTATCCGCATGGCTCTAAAGGGGTAGGTTTCTATGTATTCTCTACATGCAGTCTTGGTTCTAGGAGGTACCTGAATTGTCCTTGCTGTCCTCTACTAAGAGTAGCAAGGCCCCCGATCATCACCCATTATAGGCTCATTTCAAACGGGTTCAATTCAGGGGGACCCATTCGCTTATGCCCATACGAAGGAACGATATCCTTACGAAAGCATAAGGTACTCGAGCCCCAAAGGTACTTGCTAGGCCCATACGGGAGAACGATATCTCCACGAAAGCATTAGCGTTTTCCCCCCACTTAAAAAACGGGTTTATATGCCATATTTTAAATGCGTTAAAATAAACGCGCAATTATAACCGAATGTTAATTTAATAGTTACTTTAACCCGAAATTTCTAATATTAATAAAGCGATAATTATTTTAAAAAGCTTGACTCTCTTTTTGTTTTCGAAAAACAAAAAATTATCCCCAGCGGAGTCGCCATCTGAGCGATGTCCGTTTCGCTAAAAAAAACGAGTTTTCGAAGTGTTTGTGAATTTTTCAGATATAAAATGTTTATTCTGTGGGGTTTTAAAAACCACATTTTATTTATTTAAAAATTGGAGTCGCCACCGGCCACTTAGGTAGGCCGGACACCATAAAACCAGAGATTCCAAAAGTTTCGAGTTCGGGAGTCGGTTACGGATGGGGAAGGATTAGAACCCCCACACCGCCCAAAATTGGTACTTTAATAAATACCGCTTTATTAATATTGGATTTTCCGGGTTAAAGTGACGATTAGTTTAAAATTCGGTTATAATTGTGAGTAAATTTTAAGGGCCCTGTTATCCGAGAGTAAACGCCCAACCACTATCACTACGCCTGATACTGGCCCCGTTTATGCTCGGATAAAAGGGCACCGCATTGACATTATATATTCCATTATGCAACCTTAGTGAACAAAATATAAAACATGGCAAATATTTTAAATACAATAAATATTCACATAATAAACTATTAATCGAACATAAATAAAATACTAATCTAAAACATACATGCATACAAATTACTCCTACTCGTGACTAAAAACAAACTTAACATATCACAATTACAAGGCATGGAACAAAAACACATATTACAAGAAGATGTACATATTACAATAAGACACATTGTAACATATGTAGAACATGTAATTATACATGACCAAGAAAATATACTAACACGTAGCCTAAAAGCAAAGAAAACCTGCAATACATGCTAAAATATAAAACATGTTGTGTTCGAGCCAACTCAAATATCAATCTAATATGTGTGATACGAATAACCGAACAAATGCATAAAAATACATATTCGCCATAAACTTAACACATATATACATGTAAACATGAAAATACAAAGCATGTACGAGAGACATATGAAAAGGCAAAAGGCTACATCAACATACACGATCATAATAAATGAACATGAATATTTAAATACGGAACAGGACTGAAATGAAAAGAAATAAACATAAGAAACAAAAATTGAAAGACAATAGTATGTGATTTATGGACGAAAATGCAAGCTGAACCGAATTTGAGAGGACTAAAACTGTAATTGGACCAAGGGGCAGACTTGAAGTGAAAATTTCAAAAATACGGTGGGACTGGTGAGGTAATTTTGCCATTTAAAAACTAATTCAGTTTAATTCAGGGGTTGGATTGCAAGATTTTAGGATATAAGGGGGACTAGAATTGTATATATCCCATGCGGCGAGACAGAAATGAAAATATCAAAAACGCGGGGGGATTTATTTCCGAATTTAACCATTTCACAAAATAAAATAACTATAAACCCCCTTTTTCAGCCCGATCTTAAATTTTTCTCATTTTTTCCTTAATCAGTTTTATAACAATCCTTTCCCTCATTCATTTTCTCTCAACTCAGCCTCCCAAACCTATGATGAACCTAGAAACCAGCGACCTTCCACCGTCCCTTCCGTCGCCGAGCGCCGCTAGTCGGCACCGGCGAACCAAAAGAAACACCCCAAAACTGACCTCTTTCCAAACCGAACCCGAATATGAACTTAGATTTACACTAGGACTCACCCTTTTGCCTAGATCTAAGTAAATACGAAACGAATTTTTTTTTGTTTATGTTTAACCGAAATGAAACCAAAAGGGACCTCCCACTCCCTTCAGTTCACCATGTTCAGCTTGGGAAAGCTGAAGAGGCTTGTCACTGGTGAGGGGAGATCCATCGACGACAAAGGTAACAAATCTACATCCCTCTCTTTTTGTTATTACTTCATATTTTTCGTATGCATGCAAAGAAGTAAGAAAAAAGAAAAGAGCGTTACCACTGAAAACTTTGTGCTTTCCTTTTTTATTTTTCTCTCTGATTACAACTGGACTCTTTTACAATTACTTGTTTCATACATATATCACTCTCTTTTTGGTTTGGTAGCAAGTATTGTAAAATATTTTAGATCTGAACTGATACTGACATCGCCTCATTTTTTGTGTTGTTCTTTGACATATCTGAACGCGGCGGTTGGAGGCCGGCATGGTGGAAGCATGGTGGCGGTGTGGGGGAGATGTCTTCAGCCAGAGGTGTTCTCGGCCGTTGGATCATATTCGATCTAACGGTCAGGATGGCTTAAAGAATGCACGGTCTAAATGAAACCTTGACCGGTGAAACGGCTCCAGATCATGACACGTGGGGCTCAGCGGTCGAGGGGTTATAGCGCGTGGGTCTCACGCACGCGTGGGATATCGAAGGGTCCCCGCGTGGATCGAACGCGCGTGTGGCATTCGAACAGTCCGAGCGTGCAGTTCACGCGGCCAGCTAGATATTTTTCCTTCCTTGATCGTGGTCGTTGGGTCCACATTTTGATCCAACAGCTCCTGGTTGGCTGCGCAAAGATAAAGTAATTAGGGTTAGATATCTGATGTATTAGGGTTCTGCTGGGGTTTTGGGCTTGGGCCAACCAGGCCTTGTAATTTATGGGCTTTAATAATATGGACATTTAATTTAAGTGGATTTTTTATTATTTTCAGATTTGTCCGTATATTAATAATAATATAATAGTAAATGCATACACATACATACTTACGTACACATACATACAATTGTAATGAAATACATTCACACGTAAATACACTTAATAATAATACATGCGACACTTATTCGTATACATTCAATAATAACAAGGACATTAATAATATATACATGCAAACATATATAAACCTACTCATAAATACACATATACTAACATACATTATACGATACTCCTAACATAAATATAACCATATCACACATATATTAATAGGTACGTAATACACCACATAAATATATGCATCATGCATACATTCACACACATATCATTATGTAATATTAATAACATATACACGCACACATATATATGTAATCATGCACTAATATATTAATATGATACTTAGAGGTTAGATAAAAATGAGTGATTACAGATTCCCCACTAATCTCTTTGTTTCTTGCCCCATTATATAGATTTTACCCCCTCAAACCTCTAAACTTTCTTCAAGTCCTCAAACTTTTATCAAGTTTACTCCTTAATTTCAAAAGTCAACCAATACTTCATGGTAAAAACTTGCTTCAAGTCTCTAAACATTCTTTAAGTCCCTGAACTTTCTTCAAGTTCATTCATCAGCTTCAAAACCAACCAAAACTTCATGGTAGAAACTTGTTTTAAATCACTGAACTATCTGATATATGCATTCTTGTCATTGTCTTCACAATGACCCCTAATGGGTGATTCCTCTTTCTGACCAGAAAACTGCCGAACAGATGTGCATCTCATACTCAGTCATATCTTTGCCATGTTAGGTTGATCATTTGCATCCGCGATCTTGCTTTCTGAAGTTTATCTTTGAAGCAATACAAGGAAATCTCTTTGTTTTGAAAAAAATGTTAGTTTGTTGATCAACATTTCAATGAAAGATACCTTGCAAGACCCATAAAATCAGGGTCTTAATTATAAAGAAAGAAAATAGGATAGGATGCCCTGGATATCAAGTGCAAGGGCGTCTTAGATTCAACCCTCTCATGGGTAGCATAACTCATAAGTGTTGTGTCGATTTTTGAAGTTATGAAATTTCTTTCAAATCACTCAGTTCATACCCTATGATTACCACGTTGCTCGATCCAATAAAAAACAACTCATTTTGTGTTCTCTTCATTCTTTTTCCATTCATAAATTGTTCAAGCATCCCGAACTTGTTTAACCGGTAGAGTGCAAAAGTATCATTCTAAGAATAGAATTCTATAAGTTCATGTATGTGCTTCTGATTGTTACTAGTACTTATTATTATATTATTGTACACATGTCTTCAAAGATAGATCTCTGACGCTTGGGTATTGGACAGGTGGAGCATAGCTCCTTATTAGATTTATCAACATCCCCCAAAGCTCCATCAGGATGCGCCAAGACTTATTTATTTAATAGTTCATTACCTCACTTTTTCCCTTTTCATTTCCTTTTCTCTCATTTTCCTTTCCCTTTTCTCTTTTTCTTTTCTATTTTTTCTCTTTTTCTTATTTTCTTTTCTTTTCTCTTTCTCTTTTTTCTTTTATTTTTATCTTTTTCTTTCCTTTTCTTTTTCTCTTCCTTTTTCTCACTTCTCTTCGCACTTTTCTTTTTTCTTTTGTCACTTTTTCTTTTTTTCTCTCTTTTTCTTCTCATTTTCTTTCTCATTCTTATTGTGTTTTTAGGGTATAGAAGACTACACTTAAAACTTAAATTTCAAGAAACTCTTCTTGGTTAAAATTGCCTAGTTCACTTCACTATTTATGAATTTCAAAGATTTGTCATCGAACATCATCAAAGGTGTAGTAATCTACCTTTTCTTGCTTTGCTGACATGAGTAAACTGAGAAATAAATTTCACTTCATTATCTTTACAACGTCTAATAGTTCTTTGTACCAAAATCAGTATTGCATCTTACAATTGGCATCCAAGGGCCTACAAGGTAAGAAGAGATATACATATATTTATATATTTCAAAAACATCCTTCTATTGAAAATGAAAACCAGCAAACATGACATGTGCCCTTAGAAAAAGATCTCTATTATTTTTGGGCCAAAAGTAGCAGAATTATTTCCATGTATTACTTCAAGGATGGTTCATGTAGATTGTAACCACATGATGCAGAGACATGATTAAGACAAACTTCTCAGAATTCTAGACAATCTTGTAAATATTCATTATGGCCTTCTGATTCTTTAGTGGCTACAACAACTTGCCCCACTCCTTGCCATTATTGAACTATTTCCCGTATCAAGACTACGTTACTGACTAGTTTCTTGATTTCTTCCATCAAAGGCCTACACTTCTTGGTAGCATGTCTTGGTGCCCCCATGTGAAAGTCAAGCGTTTTTTAGATCATAACTATGGGCAGATGGGTTTGACATTACCTTCATTAGCCTATGAGTGATATGTTGTCCTTCAACAGGGTAAGGAAATAAGTCTGAAATAGACACTCCAAAGATCTCTAGATTTGTACTTGCTCGAGGAATTTTTCGTGGTCGTTCTGATGAATTTGTTGGCCTCCTTCTCTTGCGACTCTGGGAACTTTGAACATTACATTCATTCACCTTTTTTTCTTGCTTCACTTCTTGACTAGCACAGTCTTCAAATCTTGATTCAATTTTTCCTTGTCGGATCCCAATTTCTATTGTTTCTCCAATCACCATAAGGTCACTAAAACTGTCCCCTCGAATTCGCAAGCATTCTCTCAAAGAAAGGAGATGAAAGTGTTTGATGAAACATGAGAGATATTTCTTCCTCTGTCATGGGAGGTTGTTCCTGGGCTGCCATTCCTTGCCAATGCATAGTCTTTAATGTTTTCATTGACCTTCATACTCATGTTCTAAATAAGCTGGCGATCTGGAGCCAGTTCTATGACATATTTGTATTGCCCCAAAAATGCTTTGGCCAAATCAATCCATGATCGAATCTGCTCTCGACTTAATCTGTTGTACCACACTACAATAGGTCCAACCAAGCTATCATGAAAATAGAGGATCAACAATTTTTCATCATCCAAATGCCATTCCATTTTTCTACAGAATATTGCAAAGTGGATTTTAGGACAGCTAGAACCGTCATACTTCTCAAAATTTGGGACCTTGAACTCGGGTGGAATAACCAAATCAAGGACTAAGAAAAATTCTCTTGCATCAAATTTGAGATCAGCAACTCCTTTTCCTGCCTTGATCTTTTCCTCAAGCCTAGAATATCTATCTTCAAACTAATCGAGTCTTGGTCCCGGGATGATAGGCTTTACAAAAACTATCTCTGCACTCGGGTTAGATGCCTCAGGGTAAATTGCCAAGTGTAGAACCGTGGTTCTTCGCATTTTGTTGAGGCTCAGTCATCTATTCTTGTAACCCTTCTTGAGCTTGTTTAGTTCCTTCCATATCTTCATTAATGATAACAGATTTCCAAACTTCCACCAATTCCTGGATTGCTTCCATCAAAATCCCGACCGTTTCAAATCACGAATGTTAATGCGATGCTATTAAATGATAATGTTATGTTAATAAATATGAAATACATAAATACATGAATGCAGGAAGTATTGATTCTAACAGTGATAATCATAGAACAACTTTCATTGAAGAAAAAGGATTCAATACATCAAATATCAGATACTACAAATATTGTGGAGCTCTAACTCCCAACTTCCTCTAAGAGCCAAGTCAGCTTCCCTCCGCGATCTAATGTCGGATCAATATTCTAGCTTAGAGACATTGCCACGTCAGCTAGGTCTTCCACTTGTTGAGCCACTTCGTGTGCTTGAGTAACAACGTCTTTCATGTCATTATCTATTCCTCGTGTCTTCATTCTTGATCTCAGAAATTGGACATGCCGTTTCTCCTCACTTTCTTGACAATCTTTCTTAACATCATCAAGAAGATCTTTGTACATAAGCGCAAGATTGAGTTATTCATCAACCTTTTTATTTAATGCTTCCTTTTTAGCTTGACTGGCATTCAGCTTGTTAACGCCATCCTCATACATCTGTATGTACTTAGTCATCATCTTGCGCTTAGCTTGACTAACCCTTAAATCATCCATGAAAATATTGTGCTGTAGTTCCATTTCCTATAGATCACACGAGAGTGCATTGGCTCGATTTTCACTTACTTTAAAGCTTATTTTCTAGTATTCAGCTTCATGCTTCAGTTTATTGATTCCTTTCTTTGACTGTTTCAAAGTCACACCCAAACTAGTGTTCTTAAGCATCAAACAAAGTTCTTGATGATCGAATTGCAAACTTTTCAACTCCTCATTCAACTCATCTCTCTCTTTCCTTAATTTGCTTATTTGAGCCTCATATTTGAACTACTGCTCCTATTTCTGGGTATTTTCACCTTGAATCTCCCATTAAACTATTGAATCAAGCTAGATTTTTGTTCCAAATTTGCATTTCCCATATTCCAAAAGAATTTGAACTCGACGTTTGAAGGCGATGCAATTCTCAATATAATGGCCTCGAATTCCATCATGATATTCGCAGTGAGCATTGACATCATTCCAGTTTGGATATGGAGGCTGTAGAGGTGTAAGGAAAATGGGGTTACCAATCGGGCTTTCAACAATTGAGGATATAATTCTTTGTATGAAATAAGGATTGGGTCAAAATGAAATTTTTGATCTCTTTTTTTTGGCAATCTGCTGAAGGAGTAATGAAGCTCGAACCTTGTCTCGGACACTTGATTAATTCTGCTGGACTTGAATTTTCTTTCATTTTTGCATCTTTAGGTGTTTTATTAATTGTTAGGCTTTTAGGGAATTTGGGCTTTCCATCTTCAAAACTCAATAGGCCTACCCTGATAAGATTTTCAACCTTGTTCTTCAAAACCTCACAATCCTCGGTAGTGTGATCAGTACTTCCTTGGTGGTAATCACATACTGCATTGTTGTTATAACCTCCCGAATAAGAAAACTCTTTGTGCTTGGACCAGATTGGGCTCACAAATTGCTTTTCTACCAAAAAAGAAGCAAATTTGCGTATGTCATCGGGATTGAATTGAAAGACCCTTTATTTTTTTTCCACTCGGGCTTCTTCTAGTCCCATCATTACCTTCCACTCGGGCTTCTTTCGGTCCCATCATTACCTTCTTGAAATTTGACCCACTTACACCTCATGTTGGTTTACTTATACAAATTGTAACAGTGCTCGGACCTGGTCGTTTATACATGTTTTGGTTTTTGTTTGATTCTTTCAACTCACTATGCCCCTTTTCTTTGGTCATAGCCATCATCATGGTCATCATTTCAGCCATTTGTATTTTCAATTCTTGCATCTCATTTTTTCAGCATCACCACTAACACAATCGGATGTACGACACTTGGATAAACTACCCTTCATTTCTTCTGTGACTTGTCCCAAACACTGCCTCATATTTGTAGTCTTCTCTATCGGATTATGATTTCCCTAATCTCTCATGATCGCCTTCTAATGATAACCACTTTTGAATTAATACCTCTATGTAATGAAGATGCGGTACAAAAGTGCAAAACAAAAACAAAAGAAACGAGTTAGTATGGTAAATTAATTATATAAGCAAAAATTAAATTGATGATAAATAAAACAATTTATAATAAGCCAAGAAAATATCCAGAGAAGAGTATTTAAACTGACAGCACCCTGTCCTAGGTCCCTGTTTGGCTCTAGCGGGGTGGGTTTCTAAAAAACAGCATGTGGGTATTGTTCTAGATTCTGGGTACCCGAACTGTCGTTATTGTCTACTGCAACAACAAGACATCGATTCGGGAGTATACGACCCCTTCTGTCGAAGGCGTGAACCTCACGTTGCATCAAGTTCGTATACCGAAAGAAAGACAAAATTTCAAACTTGGAGGTGGAGAGCCTGACGTCGAATCACGTCTCGCTCCCACTTAAGGGTGAAAAGCCCGAGTAGAAGGCTATGCACGAATGACAGATATATCATACACAAAAACTACCTCCATTCTTCTTGAAAATTCATCCAACAATTCTTGAAAAAAAATTAAATTATTGCTCAACATGCCACATGAAATTAATTAATTAGGCCTGACTCTTAATTTTAAGTCCTCAGTAGAGTCGCCAAGCTATTGCGACCATTTTTTAATCGATGTGTGAAAATAGCCTGACGATTAGAATTTGAAAGTAGGGGTTTTGCCTTTAATTTATTTTATCTTGGAAAATTAGGTTTTTCATGTTAAATTAATGTTTATTAATTTATCATGAAAATTACCACTTTTATTTAATCTCAAAAAATATTTTGGAGTCGCCATTGGTCACTTTGGTAGACCGGACACCATAAAAACAACTAGAGATTCATTTTCTTAAATTTGGGTTTCGGAGTCGGTTACGTGTGGGGAAGAAATAGAACCCCCACAAATGTTCGTTATCGGTACCTTATTAATTTCATGTGGCATTTTGGCATTTCGAACGGTAATTTAAATTTAATTCAATCCTTAATCGTTAAATGAATTTTTATTCTAAATGGAAGTATCCTTTTATAAGAAAATAAATTTTTAAATGAATATAAGTTTTGAAACATCCAGTTACTTTAGGATACTTCAATTCATATTCAAAAATGTATCTCAACATAAAAGGTTTTTTAATGCATGTCCAATTATTTACTTCTCAATTTTAAGTTATAACTTAATAAAGGCTCTAACTAATTAAATTTATTAAAGAATATATGAATATTATCGAATTTAGGGGGTTTAAGTGATAAAACCCAAGTATTTGGGCACTATCCATATTAAGCCCTAAATCAATAATATTCCTAATTATTTGGTGACTCTAATTATTTAAACCTAATCCTAATTCAATTTTAATTTAATTAACTATGTGTGATTACAAGTTCTAAATTCAAATGAAATAATAAATGTTCTACTAAAAAGCCCCATTGATTAACATCTCATTACAATGAGACACTAACCAACTTAAGACTTTAAAGTTTCCATTTAATAATCATTTACTTTCAAAAATTATCTCATCTATTTGAATTATTTAAATTAATTAAAGAACCTAAGTTTAAAGGCTCTAACTATTTTAACTAAGTGAATTAGTCATCTAAACAATTATACTATATGCCCATTTTAAATATGCAAGCATACATATAATTTAAACATATAATTAAAATTAAAACTATTAACAAATATAGGGTAAATTGAATTCAATTATAAACTGTGGAACCAAATTATAAATGTTTAGTGACCAATTTGAATGAAATTGAAAATTGAAAAGCCCAAAACAAGAAAATTCAATAGTGGGGCACGGATCTGCCTTGCCCGACCCGACTCGGTCTCACGAGTCACCCAAACTGGGTGCCAAAACAACATCGTTTCAGACCGAGTACAAAAGGCCAAGACCGAGTTGAATCGGTCATTTTCCACCAGCTTACTCTCTCTCCTCTCTTACTCTTCTCTCAAATCCTCTCCCCTTAAACACCTAAATTTCCCAGAAATCATCCCCAAACAGATCGAAAACACCCATTTTCACTTGGTGTTCATTACTGTTCTTTACGAACGTGATGAACTCTAAGAGTTTCGACCACAAACTATCGTAGCCGCCACCATTAGATCTTTAGAAACCTTGCTCCGATCTCCTTTGGTCGTTCGCCGACCACTGCCCAAAACCCTCGACCACCTTCAACTTATGACCGACTGCCGTGAGGCAATTTTCGACAACTGATTAGAACCTTAAAAAAGGCCAAAATTTCCATTTTCAATCCCTATCCCTAAATTAAGCCCAAATCCGTCAAGATTTCCCTTCTTCGCCAAACTTAGATCTACCTACTCGTACCTAAAACCCTCTTCGACTCGGTCGTTACCCTAAAAAACCTCCAGCCACCATTAAGATATGTTTCTCGACCATTATTCTTTCCATTTTCATTTTAGTTTTTAGTTAAACTAACATGTTTCTTGTTATTTGCTGAAACGAAGAAGAGAAAATGGTGTTATACCTTCTCGGTGTTGTAATCACGATGACGGCTGATCTCTTCGACGGCGAACAAGCTTCTCTGGCAACTCTTTCGGCGGCATTTGAATTTCTACGGCGGCAACCTTTCGACTCTCTAACCGATAGGCTCCCAAGGCTGCTGAGATTCTCAAAATGCCCTCACTCTCTTTGTTCTTTTTTATTATATTATTATTATTTTTGGTAGCTATTAATGATGGTAATTAATTTTTTGACATTTCTCTCTCTTTGCTATTTATAGGTAGACCAGATGATGATTTCATGCTGATGTCATGAAGATGATTTCATTTGAAAAGAAAACTAGAATCCATGTGGTGGGGAAACGGACCAACCAATAGCTTCCATGTGGACAAATTGGGCGGGAAACTTAAAAAAACTAATGATTTTGTGTTTGTTTGGGGTTAAAGAGCTCTATCAAATTTGGGATTTGGGCTTATATTTAAAACGGGCCTTGTATTTGAATATTGTGTAAATGGACACTTATTAAGAATTTTGGGCATATTTTTTATTTATTGGTCTTTTTATTTACTATATATTTTGTGGATTTTATTTATAGAAATATATGTATATATTAGGGTACCCGGACAAAATTAGGGTATTACACCCTTAGGAGTATAGGTTAGGACTTAATCAAATTAATTTGTAAAAAACATCACTATATAGATATAGGGGTTTTACATGGTTAATTTAGGGCATTGACCACTCTTGAGAGGCAATGATAATTTTTAATCTTCTCGTTAAACGGTTCCAAGGCATTACATTATTAAAGGCTGGCATGACATTAATAACGTGAAAACCAGGCATCCCTTGCCAACACTCATCATTCATTTTAAACACTCTTCTTGCTAACGTTGTTTTATTTTTATTTCCTTTCTTTTAAACTATTTTCAAAACAATTTCAACTCAAACAACATATCTCATTTGACAAGTAAAAATCAAAGCAGTCAAATTCCTGGTCAATCCCTGTGGGATCGATACTCAGCTTACTGTTGTATTACTTGTCGACCGTGTATACTTGCACGCAAAAGACTAAATCTTGGCAATGTTTTATACATTTCCAATACATTTTCTACCCCTTTTTCCAAGCACTCTCACAGTCGAACACGTATTTGGAACTGTTGCCTGGGATTGCAACGAAGTTTATTATTTTTAGATTTTTACTTGTTTTCTTTTTCTTTTTATTTTGTTTCTTTGCTTTGACTTATGTATGACCAGAAACCGTCTTGTGGTGGAAGATTGGCTATACGATCCGGAAATTGAAAGAACCTTGTGAAGGTTAAAGAAAAAGATTCGAGAGATGGCTCAACAAGGCAGTGGAGGAAATGGTGTGTTAAATAATGAGGAAAATCCACCCAATAACAATGGATACCGACAGCTCCTGTTGCCCCAGCTGTTAATGTGGAGGAAAAGATACCTATTAGAGAACACTCGGCAACAAACATTAACAATTTGATGTCAGGACTAATTGGTCCTGAGGTAAATACACCGAATTTTGAACTTAAATTGGTAATGATACAAACTCTTTTGAATGTAGGACAATTTGATGGAGCACCTATTGGAGATCCGAGGCAACACTTGAAGCAATTCATCAAAGTTTGCCAGCTATTTCAACAGCCTGGAGTATCATAGGATATTGTGAAACTGAAATTGTTTACATTTTCACTAAGAGATAGAGCAAAAGCATGGCTCAGTTCTTTGCCACCTAGTTCTGTCACCTCATGGGGAGATCTATGCCAGAAATATTTGCTAGGATTCCAACCACTTAGACTCACTGCCAAGCTGAGGGGTGAGATCATCACATTTAGGCAGGCTGACGATGAGACCCTATATGATGCCTGAGAGAGATATAAAGACCTGTTAAGGAGATGCCCCGTGCATGGATTCCCAAAATAGACCCAAATAAAGACCTTTTACAATGGACTTAATGTGTAAACCAGAATAGTTGTTGATGCTTTGGCAAATGGTTCATTGCTTGAAAAAAACTACACAGAGGTAGTTGGCATCCTTGAGAGGATTTCAATCAATGACTTTGAATATCCTACTGCCAGAATTGGGATTAGCACTAAAACTAGGGCGAAATTACAGATAGATGAGCTCACATCCATTCACGCTAAAATTTCCAATCTTACTATCATGGTGAGAACCTTGCAAAAGAGTAATTAGGCCCACGAATTTAAGACATTAGCATATTCTATATGATATGTGGAGAGGATCATCACACAGAAGATTGCCCTGCCAACCCCGAGTCGATAAATTTTATTGGCAATTTCAATCGTAATTATAATACAAATTCCAATACTTACAATGCAGGATGGAGGCAACAC
This sequence comes from Hibiscus mutabilis, assembly GCA_019671005.1. Taxonomy (NCBI): domain Eukaryota; kingdom Viridiplantae; phylum Streptophyta; class Magnoliopsida; order Malvales; family Malvaceae; genus Hibiscus; species Hibiscus mutabilis. The sequence goes on along the minus strand of CM033711.1, from coordinate 35,991,821 downwards.
CCAAACTTAGCTTAGGGAAATCAAGGAGGAAACCAATAAAATACCCAAAATCAAAACAACAATGCCCAACACCAATACAATGCCCAACGTCAGAACAATGCCATGCCAAGGGTCAACCAAAATGATGTGCCACAACAGGCACAAAATAATTTTTATGGAGGGTAAAGGAACAATCATGGGACTTTGACAGATTACATGGAGTGGAATGATGTAACTGTCCAAAGTATGACAACATCTATACGAAACTTGGAGGTACAGATTGGATAGATTGCCAGTGCCCTCAACAACAGACCCCAGGGAGCTTTGCCAAGTGATATAGAAGATGCCAGGCAAAACCGCAATGAACAATGCAAAGTTGTAACTCTTTAGAGTGGCAAACAATGTGAGGCTGAGAAATCTATCAAGCATCCAAATAGTTGCCATGAGGAGAAGGGACCAGTAGATGAACCAAAAGCACCAGAGAAGAAAGAAGCAGACATAAGCAGTGTCAGACAGCAGTTTGATGCCAGCAAAACCTTGGCAAAGCTGGCGGAACTAGCATATTCTTATCCACCTCCACCATTTCCACAAAGACTACAAAAGCACAAGCAGAATCAGAAATTTAAGCACTTATTGGAAGTCCTTAAGTAATTGCAAATCAATCTACCATTGGTGGAAGCTCTCGAACAAAGGCCCAACTATGTCAAATTCATAAAGGACATCTTGTCCAAAAAGAGGAAGTTGGGTGATTTCAAAACTATAGCTCTCACTGAGGGATGCAGTGCACTGATACTCAATCGGTTGCCACCAAAGCTGAAAGATCTAGAAAGTTTTACTATTCCTTGTACTATTGGAACCAAATTTATGGGTAAGACACTGTGTGACTTGGGAGCCAGCATCAATTTGATGCCAATGTCTATTTTCAGAAAGCTTGGCATAAAAGCAAGGCCTACCACGGTGACACTGCAGCTGGTACACCGATCTTTTTCACATCCTAAGGGTAAGATTGAGGATGTGTTGGTAAAGGTAGACAAATTCATATTCCTAACTGATTTTATCATTTTAGATTATGAGGCATATGTTAAATGTCCCAATTATATTGTGAAGACCTTTTCTTGCTACTGGTAGAGCTTTGATTGATGTACATAACAGAGAATTAACAATGCGCATGAATGATTAGCAGGTTACATTTAATATGTTTCAAGCTTTGAAATGTGCAAATGAATCAGAGGAATGCCAAGCTGCTGAAATGATAGACTCCATTTCTAAAGTGGACATGGCATAGCTGTGCCAAGTGCAGATGATGATGCTAAGGAATTTGATGGAAATGATGAGATGAGTAAGGAGCCTGAAGAAACTTTGGAGACTAAAAAGTTGAGTTATTTTGAGCCACTGGAGTTCGTTGGCAGAGAAATTAAGGCACCCAAGCCATGAATTGAAGAACCGCTAGAATTGGAGTTGAAACAGTTACCAGACCATCTCAAGTATGCTTATCTAGGTAAACACTCAACCTTGCCAGTGATCATTGCTATTTATCTCACTCATGATCAGGAGGAAAGATTGTTGGAAATTCTAAGCAATTACAAGCAAGCGTTGGGATGGACCTTGGCTGATATCCGAGGAATAAGCCCAACCATTTGCATGCACAAAATCATCTTGGAGGAATATCATGGCAAGAACGTTGAGGGTCAGAGAAGATTGAACTTGATCATGAAAGAGGTTGTTAAAAAGGAGATTATCAAGTGGCTGTATGCCGAGATAATCTATCCCATTTCTGATAGCTCGTGGGTCAGCCCGGTGCAATGCATGCTAAAGAAAGGTGGCATGACCGTGATGTAAAACAAAAAAGAAGAATTGATTCCCTCCAATATTATCATAGGATGAAGAGTGTGCATGGACTATAGGAAGCTAAACAGCGCCACAAGGATCACTTCCCAATGCCTTTCATCGATCAGATGTTAGACAAGCTGGCAGGTAAAGCTTTTTAGTTGTTTTTTGGATGGTTATTCAAGTTATAACCAGATTGCCATTGCACCTGATGAACAAGAGAATACCACCTTTACTTGTCCATATGGGATGTTTGCCTTTAGAAGAATGCTATTTGGGTTATGTAATGCCCCAAGAACGTTTCAAAATTGCATGATGTCCATTTTTCCAACATGATTGAGCATAATTTGGAAGTGTTCATGGATGATTTCTCAGTGTTTGGCAAAACATTTAAGGAATGTCTTCAGAGTTTGGAGCAAGTCTTGAAGAGATGCATTGAGACAAACCTAGTGTTAAATTGGGAAAAATGCCACTTCATGGTGAAGGAAGGCATTGTTCTTGGGCATAAGGTAACCAAGAGAGGATTAGAGGTTGACCAAGCAAAGGTTGAGGTAATCAAGCAATTGCCACCATCGACTAGTGTAAAAGGTATTAGAAGTTTTTTGGGACATGCAAGTTTTTACCGACGTTTTATCAAAGACTTTTCTAAAATTTCTAAACCTTTATACTTGTTGTTAGAACAAAATACCGCTTTTGCATTTGATGATTCTTGTTTAATAGCATTTCAGGAAATTAAGGAGAAATTGATTATTGCCACTATAGTCGTGGCATCGAATTGGGATGAGCCATTCGAACTCATGTGCGATGCCAGCGACTATGTTGTCGGAGTAGTGTTGGGAAAGAGGTGTGGCAAATTCTTTCATACCATCTACTATGCCAGCTAGACACTAAATGGAGCTCAGCTGAATTACTCCACAACTGAGAAAGAATTTCTTACAGTTTTATTTGCTTTTGATAAATTTAGATCTTATTTAGTTGATAACAAAATTGTGGTGTATACAAATCATTCGACACTAAAGTACCTCCTGGCAATGAAGGATGCCAAGCCTAGACTAATCTGATGGATGCTTTTACTACAAAAATTTGACCTCGAGATCCAGCATAAGAAAGGTAGTGAAAATTTGGTAGCTAACCACTTATCACACTTAGAGCATCATCTTGAAGATGATAAGACCGCTGCCATAAGAGATGAGTTTCAAGATGAGCACTTGCTTCCAGTTAATGCTATGCCATGGTACGCTGACACAGTCAACTACCTGGTAAGCAACATTTTGCCATCAAATTTGGCATACAATGCTAGGAAATGTTTCCTGCGAGACATTCAACAGTATTATTGGGATGAGCCAATTCTATTCAAATAGTATGCCGATCAAGTGATTCGTCGATGTGTTCCAGAGGATGAGCAGCATAGTACACTGCAATTATGCCATGTCGCACCATGTGGAGGCCACTTTGCTGGGATGAAGACTGCTACCAAGGTGTTAAAGTAAGGATTCTTTTGGCCCACACAGTATAAAGATGCCCACAATTATGCTAAGGCATGCGATTGATGCCAACAGAATGGAAACATCTCTGGCAAACACCAACTGTCGCTCCAAAACATTATGCTAATGAATTTATTTGATGCATGGGGGATAGACTTCATGGGTCCATTTCCTCGATCATTTGTTAATGTATATATTCTTGTGGCCATTGACTATGCATCAAAATTGGTTGAGGTTGTTGCCCAACCAAGGAATGATGTCAAGGTTGTTGCCAAATTCTTGCACAAACACATCTTTACACGATTCAGTGCCCTCAGAGTGATTATTCATGATTAGGGTACCTATTTTTAATGCAATCTAATCTCTAAAGCTTTATGCAGATATGGAATTCAGCAGAGGATTGCCACGGCATACCATCCACAAACAAATAGGCATGTTGAGATTTTAAATATGGAGATCAAGAGTATCCTTGACAAGACTATGAATCCATCAAGGAAAGACGGGTCCTTAAGACTAGATGTATCCTTGTGGGCTTATAGGACATCATTTAAAACTCCTTTGGGTGCTTCACCATTTAGACTCGTTTTTGGAAAAGCATGCCACCTACCGGTAGAGATAGAGCACTGTGCATATTGGGATATCAAAAAGTTTGATATGGCATGAAGAGCTGCTAGAGAAAAAAAGGCTACTAGACCTAAATGAGTTGGAAGAATTCAGAACACAAGCCTATGAAAATGCCATACTCTACAAAGAGAGGGTAAAACGCTGGAATGACGGTAGGATAATGCGAAGACAATTTGAGGTAAGCCAATGTGTTTTTTTTATTTATCTCATGGCTAAAATTGTTTCCAAGTAAGCTCAGATCGAGATGGTTGGGCCTTTATGAAGTTGAAAAGCCCAATATCCATGGGGCTGCGAACATCAAGAATTTGAAGACGAGAGATATTCTTAAGGTGAATGACCAATGTTTAAAGCACTATTTGGAAGGTGATCAGAAGCATGCCAAAGAGGTTATCCTCTTGGCAGAGGTACCGTAACATCATCATCGTAGTCTATTTTTTGTTAATATTAGGATTGAATGTTTTTAGCATTTTCTTTATTTGTTTATTTTTCTTTTAATTTTCCTTTATTGCGTTGAAAGGTTTTCTTTGAGTGTGTGCATATTTAGTGTGCCAGGGATAATGCCAAGGCAGGACTTGGCATGAGACAATGACATAATGAGAGAATTCTGCACGCCAGTCAAAATGCCAGTGTAAAAGCTTGGCATGCGGCGATTGGAATTTTGGAAAAAGAGATTTACCCTAGCTTGGTTAAATTCGGACCATTGAAGTGGGAGATTATTTTTCTTTGAACTTAACCCTAGCCGCTCAAACTGAATTAGATTGAAGTTTTAATTCAATTTAAACACCTTATCACTCAAATCTTTAAACCTATCCTATCACTTACAATCTTATCACATCACACTTATCACTTAAACCCTTATCAAATTAAATATTTTTCATCATTATCCCCATTAAATTTGGCTACTTTATTACACCCCATTAAACACCAAACTCTTTCCTTTCTACCTACTCTAGCCGCTCAAAGAAACAAAACCCTTTCCATCTCTTTCTTTGAGGATGTGAGAAATGATTAGGGTAATATTTTTCTTAATAAAGGAATAAAAACAAAGCTTTCTCTTTTGTTTTAAATTCACCGTAACCAAAGTCCACCCTTTGTCTTGGAGATAAGCACACACCACTATTTTTGTCTTCAACCTCAAGCTCAAGCACACACCTCTCTATTTGGACTCCTTAAACTCAAGTCTTCTTTGCTTTAAAAGCTTTAATCTATAGCTATTGTTTGGGTAAGTAGAAACCCTCCATTTATTGTTGATTCCATGAGCTATTGGATGATTAATTTCAAGTTATGATTCTTAAGCTAAGTCCTTATTCTTTAAGTTTTAATCCATGAATTTAATGAATAGCTAATGGCTATTCTAAGCTTAGAAATGAGTATCGATGTTGGTATATCAATTGCAACAATTTCCTATTGTTTCTCCTAGTTCAAGGATCGGAGGAAGCTAGTCCATCATCTCCAAAACAAGCTAGGAATAAAGGAATAGCTATCCGAGAGCCTTGAAAGCTTCAAAATTGAGGTGAGTGTAGTCAGAGACTCGAGAGTTGGCTAGGTGCCATCTCGAATCATTGATTATCGCTTATTGTATTGCTAACAATGGTATTGAAGGAACTTTGCTTAAACCTTATAGAAAGGCCATATTGGTAAGTATGAGTAAGTACTGCATTGAATACATGTCTGAAGCATTGTTGTTATTGCCATTGAAATCATTGAAGCATTGTTACATGAAGTTATTGAGTATTGGATATTTAATATTGCTTATTGCTATTGAAACATTGATATATACCTATTGCTATCGAATTACCGTATTGAAACATTGTTATCGAATCATTGCAATTGATTTATTGGTATGAATCATTGTTATAGAATCATTGTTATTGAACCATTGTTATTGATACATTGATTTTGAATAATTGATTATTGAACCTTGGGATCAAAAGTATTTGATACAATTGGCATGCGATAGAATTCATGAGCTCATTAGTACGGGTATAGGCTACAGCCTTTATTATGGTGTGGCAGAGGGATATTGATGTGTATTGGTCAAATTGGTGAGGCGGAGGGAATATGACTAGACCATTATTGATGTTGGTGCGGAGGTGGAATTCGTGTATCCATATACCGTGAAATTGATCCAAGGAAACCATTGAATTTTGTTATTGGTCATTTATGTGAATTATTGCTATTGATTAGTGTTGTGGAATATAGTCATTGATTATTGTTGCCACGTTGATCATAGATGCTATGTTACTTGTTGAGCATGATATATATGTTATTGAAGCATGCTAAGTTTCATACCATGCTCATTCATTGTTATGGCTACCTCATTTAGACTATGTAAGTCTAATGCATTCATCTTCCACATTTCAGGTTAAGAAAGTATATAGGGCCGAGATCGGAGCTAGCTAAAGTTCTGCAAGTCACCACAAGCTTAAAGTAATGTGTTTTGTCTTTATGAACTCCTGGAATGATGGCAAAGTAGTCAAACTAGTTAATTATGGCTATTTTGATATGTGTGTATTGCCTACGTTGTATATTGACCTTAGAGGGTCTAAATGGTATGTTAGTGCTGGCTTAAATTGACCTAATATGCATATTCAACCTTAAAAGATGAAATCATAGTTAATGAACTCATATTGACATGAGATTTGACATGTTAGTAGATTAAATGGATATAAACTTACTGTTAAATTTCATTGTTTTTTGAACATCGTTCAACAGGTTAGTTTGAATAAAAGATAAAATTTGTCATTACAGTACAGGCGTATCGATACAGGTCAAGCTGTATCGATACGGTTTGAATATTTTGACTTAGTAAAACAGAGTGTATTGATACGCAAATGGGGTATATCGATACAGACTTGGACACGAAGGTCGGGAAAATAAATGGTATCGATACGGCCTAAGGTCGTATCAAAACGGGTCAACCTTGGTCAACGCGTATCGACATAGGCTTAGATGTAACGATACGGGCTTGTTAACTTTGAATCTGGAAATGAGAAATATGGCTTAGCATACCGATATGGTTTTAAGTGTATCGGTATAATTTTAGTTAAATCTGTTAAAAGGCATTAAACTACAGTTTTAAATAGTTTACAAAATGGTCACTGAATATTGTATGGTTCAATTAGATATCAGAATGTCATGAAAACTTATGAGAATCCTGTTATTGCATTGAATTTCATCATGGTATTGTTAATTATAGAAAAGGGCCCCTAAATCATCAAATTTATAGTTTAATCCCTAAAACTTATAAAAGTTATAAATTGGTCCTAATTAATGAATTATTGTTCCATATGGGATAAATTGAGCTATAGTTATATTTGGTAATGCTGGAGAAGTATAACATTGCTATGTGTTAGTCGTTATTGAAATTTTATCACACCAATCACTGTATCGTTCACTGGTAGCATTCTTCGATCCAATCTCTGACTAGGCCGGGTGGAGGATATTACATTTTTGGTATCAAAGCTAGAGTTTAGTCGGTTCTGGACTAAACTGAGGCATGTCGTATTGATTATTGTGTTACTTTGCCACCTAGGAGTTATTTTATTGTATATTGTGACCTGACGGCTAATCTGTTCTCTTTATTTATAGATGTCTAACTCTAATCAAGCTCGAATAGATGAGCATATGGCTGACTCCTCCCCACAAGGTGACGAATATAGAAGAAGTGATCCTCTGATACCATAGAACCCTCCAAAGACAAAAAATCCACGAGCCTAAGATGCAAGTTGCTCAAGAAGAATGTTATAGGAACATAGCTGACATGTTCAAAATGTTAATAACCTTGTTGAAGGCCGAGCAAACTCTATCATTGCCCAATGTTGCTGCCCCGAGTACCCAAGCTCCTATTGATAAGTTACACCAATACCAGGCTTACTCTTTTACCGGGCAAAATAATGATAATCCTGAAATTGCTGAGTATTGGCTAGTCAATGCTCTACGAATTTTGACTAAGCAACTATAGTGTTCTGATGAACACAAGCTTGAATGCGCCCTCTCCCTGTTAGCAGATGAAGCACTGTATTAGTGGGAGACGACAATTCTTACAATCCCTGAAGAGGCTGTGAGTTGGGATTTCTTCCTTCGTGAATTTCGAAAGAAATATATCAGTGAATACTACCTTGCTAAGAGGCGTGATATCTTTCTTCACCGAAAGCAAGGAGAACGTACTGTGGTGCAGTACATTCATGATTTTTGCAAGTAATGACGATATGGGGCTGAATATATCAAGAAATAAGAAGAAAAGTGCAGGATGTTCATCAACAGGTTGAACGATGAACTACGTCCTATATTCACGGCCTTGTGCATAACCGATTTCCAAAACCTTGTGAATCGAGTCAAAGCTACTAAAAATGCTCAAAAGACTTAGAAAACCAATGGGTCAAACAAGTCAAAAAGAAGGCACCAAGATGAATATTTTTCTTCTGAATCTTTCAAGAGAGGGAAGCATCATGATTCGAAACAGAATGTGTATTCACAGACTTCCCAGTATGAATATCTTGTGAAGCCACAAGTTGTGACTCAGTTCTTTCCTAGTGTTAATCCCATTGATAGTATTGACGTCTCTAAGCAAGAAACGAAGTTTCCAATTTGTAACTTATGTCGTCACAGGCATCTTGAAGGGCAATGCCGCAAGAAGTCTGAAGCTTGTTTCTTCTGTGGTGAGATAGGGCATCTCATTCGTGATTGTCCTAAGAACACTATCAAGTCCACTTCCACATCGGTCAATTCGTCCTCTACACGATCTTTTCGAGGCAAGGGAACAAGGTAAGGATCTTTCGGAAGGTCTGGAGGTTCATCCAAAGCATCACACCAACCTGAATCTAAAGCTTCTACACAGATGTACCATGTGAGAGGAAAGAAACAAGAGTATGATCACAACCCTATCTCAGGTAAAAATTCGAGAAAGAATTTTTCTTAAGGGGGGAGAATTGTAACACCCCAAAAATCGGTCTACTCAGAATTAGGTTCTGGCGATAAGAAATTTTATATCGAAATGTTTAAATATTACGTTGTTATTGATTATGTGGATTAGTTTCATTTATAATGGATCCTAATTGAGTCTAATGTCCAATTAGGGACTTTATTAGAATGCTTAAATTCTGAAAATTTGGCTAGGTGTATCGATACAATAGGACATGTACCGCTACGGTCCAACTATTCCTAACTAACTTAACGAACTTGAGCCAACCATATCGATACGGTTAGAGGTGTATCAATACGGTCCTTGTCAAAATCTGTTCTAGTGACCAAATTGAAAAAAATGGGAGTTAGGGGCTGAGTCACCTACTTGTTTGCCACCCATCACGTGAGAAAGCTCAGAAAAGATGACAATTAGTCATCAATCGTTAGAAGTTAAGAAAAATGGATAAAAAGATGGATAATAATAATTTAAGTTTACCTTTTGCCAAAGGGAAATCATCTCATTGGTCTTTGAGGAGGTGATAAATGATTAGGGTAATAGTTTTCTTAATAAAAGAATAAAAAGAAAGCTTTCTCTTTTGTTTTGAATTCACTATAACCAAAGTTCACCCTTTGTCATGGAGATAAGCACACACCACCATTGTTGTCTTCAAGCTCAAGCACACACCTCTCTATTTGGACTCCTTAGACTCAAGTCTTTTTTTCTTTAAAAGCTTTAATTTGTAGCTATTGATTGGGTAAGTATAAACCCTCCATTTATTGTTGATTCCATGAGCTATTGGATGATTAATTTCAAGTTATGATTCTCAAGCTAAGTCCTTGTTCTTCAAGTTTTAATCCATGAATTTAATGAATAACTAATGGTTATTCTAAGCTTAGAAATGAGTATCGATGTTGGTATATCAATTGCAACAATTTCCTATTGTTTCTCCTAGTTCAAGGATTGGAGGAAGCTAGTCCATCATCTCCAAAACAAGCTAGGAATAAAGGAATAGCTATTCGAGAGCCTTGAAAGCTTTGAAAATTGAGGTGAGTGTAGTCGTGAGTCTCGAGAGTTTGCTAGGTGCCATCTCAAATCATTGATTATCGCTTATTGTATTGCTAACAATGGTATTGAAGGAATTTTGCTTAAAACCTTATCGAAATGCCATATTGATAAGTATGGGTAAATCTTGCATTGAATACATGTTTGAAGCATTGTTGTTATTGCCATTGAAATCATTGTTACATTGTTAGTTATTGAGTATTGGATATTTAATATTGCTTATTGCTATTGAAACATTGATATATACCTATTGCTATCGAATTACCATATTGAAACATTGTTATCGAATCATTGCAATTGATTTATTGGTATGAATCATTGTTATAGAATCATTGTTATTAAACCATTGTTTTTGATACATTGATTTTGAATAATTGATTATTGAACCTTGGGATCAAAAGTATTTGATACAATTGGCATGCCATAGAATTCATGAGCCCATTGGTACAAGTATAGGCTACAGCCTTTATTATGGTTAAATATTGATGTGTATTGGTCAAATTGGTGAGGCGGAGGGAATGTGACTAGACCATTATTGATGTTGGTTCGGAGGTGGAATTCGTGTATCCATATACCGTGAAATTGATCCAAGGAAACCATTGAATTTTGTTATTGGTCATTTATGTGAATTATTGCTATTGATTATTTTTGTTGAATATAGTCATTGATTATTGTTGCCACGTTGATCATAGATGCTATGTTACTTGTTTAGCATGATATATATGTTATTGAAGCATGTTAAGTTTCATACCATGCTCATTCATTGTTATGGCTACCTCATTTAGACTATGTAAGTCTAATCATTCATTTCCACATTTCAGAAGAAAGTATATAGGGCTATAGCTAAAGTCTAATCACCATTAAAGTAATGTGTTTTGTCTTTATCTTCCAAAGTAGTCAAACTAGTTTTGATATTTTGATATGTGTGTATTGCCTACGTTGTATATTGACCTTAGAGGTCTAAATGGTATGTTAGTGTTGGCTTAAATTGACCTAATATGCATATTCAACCTTAAAAGATGAAATCATAGTTAATGAATTCATATTGACATGAGATTTGACATGTTAATAGATTAAATGGATATAAACTTACTATTAAAATTTCATTGTTTTTGGAACATTGTTCAACAGGATAATTTGAATAAAAATGATAAAAATTTGTCATTATAAGACATGCATATCGATACGAGTCAAGCTATATCGATATAGCCTTGAATATTTGGACTTAGTAAAACAGAGTGTATTGATACACAAATGGGTGTATTGATACAGACTTGGACACGAAGGTCGGAAAATAAATGGTATCGATACGACATTAGCATGCATCAAACGGGTCAACCTTGGTCAACGCGTATCGATCGACAACGAGGCTTAGATGTAACAATATGGGCTTGTTAACTTTGAATCTGGAAATGAGAAATATGGCTTAGCATACCGATATGGTTTTTAAGTGTATTGGTATAATTTTAGTTAAATCTGTTAAAAGGCATTAAACTACAGTTTTAAATAGTTTACAAAATGGTCACTGAATATTGTATGGTTCAATTAGATATCAGAATGTCATGAAAACTTATGAGAATCCTGTTATTGCATTGAATTTCATCATGGTATTGTTAATTATAGAAAAGGGCCCCTAAATCATCAAATTTATAGTTTAATCCCTAAAACTTATAAAAGTTATAAATTGGTCCTAATTAATGAATTATTGTTCCATATGGGATAAATTGAGCTATAGTTATATTTGGTAATGCTGGAGAAGTATAACATTGCTATGTGTTAGTCGTTATTGAAATTTTATCACACCAATCACTGTATCGTTCACTGGTAGCATTCTTCGATCCAATCTCTGACTAGGCCGGGTGGAGGATATTACATTTTTGGTATCAAAGCTAGAGTTTAGTCGGTTCTGGACTAAACTGAGGCATGTCGTATTGATTATTGTGTTACTTTGCCACCTAGGAGTTATTTTATTGTATATTGTGACCTGACGGCTAATCTGTTCTCTTTATTTATAGATGTCTAACTCTAATCAAGCTCGAATAGATGAGCATATGGCTGACTCCTCCCCACAAGGTGACGAATATAGAAGAAGTGATCCTCTGATACCATAGAACCCTCCAGTACAAAATCCTGAGCCTAAGATGCAAGTTGCTCAAGAAGAATGTTATAGGAACATAGCTGACATGTTCAAAATGTTAATAACCTTGTTGAAGGCCGAGCAAACTCTATCATTGCCCAATGTTGCTGCCCCGAGTACCCAAGCTCCTATTGATAAGTTACACCAATACCAGGCTTACTCTTTTACCGGGCAAAATAATGATAATCCTGAAATTGCTGAGTATTGGCTAGTCAATGCTCTACGAATTTTGACTAAGCAACTATAGTGTTCTGATGAACACAAGCTTGAATGCGCCCTCTCCCTGTTAGCAGATGAAGCACTGTATTAGTGGGAGACGACAATTCTTACAATCCCTGAAGAGGCTGTGAGTTGGGATTTCTTCCTTCGTGAATTTCGAAAGAAATATATCAGTGAATACTACCTTGCTAAGAGGCGTGATATCTTTCTTCACCGAAAGCAAGGAGAACGTACTGTGGTGCAGTACATTCATGATTTTTGCAAGTAATGACGATATGGGGCTGAATATATCAAGAAATAAGAAGAAAAGTGCAGGATGTTCATCAACAAAGTTGAACGATGAACTACGCCCTATATTCACGGCCTTGTGCATAACCGATTTCCAAAACCTTGTGAATCGAGTCAAAGCTACTAAAAATGCTCAAAAGACTTAGAAAACCAATGGGTCAAACAAGTCAAAAAGAAGGCACCAAGATGAATATTTTTCTTCTGAATCTTTCAAGAGAGGGAAGCATCATGATTCGAAACAGAATGTGTATTCACAGACTTCCCAGTATGAATATCTTGTGAAGCCACAAGTTGTGACTCAGTTCTTTCCTAGTGTTAATCCCATTGATAGTATTGACGTCTCTAAGCAAGAAACGAAGTTTCCAATTTGTAACTTATGTCGTCACAGGCATCTTGAAGGGCAATGCCGCAAGAAGTCTGAAGCTTGTTTCTTCTGTGGTGAGATAGGGCATCTCATTCGTGATTGTCCTAAGAACACTATCAAGTCCACTTCCACATCGGTCAATTCGTCCTCTACACGATCTTTTCGAGGCAAGGGAACAAGGTAAGGATCTTTCGGAAGGTCTGGAGGTTCATCCAAAGCATCACACCAACCTGAATCTAAAGCTTCTACACAGATGTACCATGTGAGAGGAAAGAAACAAGAGTATGATCACAACCCTATCTCAGGTAAAAATTCGAGAAAGAATTTTTCTTAAGGGGGGAGAATTGTAACACCCCAAAAATCGGTCTACTCAGAATTAGGTTCTGGCGATAAGAAATTTTATATCGAAATGTTTAAATATTACGTTGTTATTGATTATGTGGATTAGTTTCATTTATAATGGATCCTAATTGAGTCTAATGTCCAATTAGGGACTTTATTAGAATGCTTAAATTCTGAAAATTTGGCTAGGTGTATCGATACAATAGGACATGTACCGGTACGGTCCAACTATTCCTAACTAACTTAACGAACTTGAGCCAACCATATCGATACGGTTAGAGGTGTATCAATACGGGTCCTTGTCAAAATCTGTTCTAGTGACCAAATTGAAAAAAATGGGAGTTAGGGGCTGAGTCACCTACTTGTTTGCCACCCATCACGTGAGAAAGCTCAGAAAAGATGACAATTAGTCATCAATCGTTAGAAGTTAAGAAAAATGGATAAAAAGATGGATAATAATAATTTAAGTTTACCTTTGCCAAAGGGAAATCATCTCATTGGTCTTTGAGGAGGTGATAAATGATTAGGGTAATAGTTTTCTTAATAAAAGAATAAAAAGAAAGCTTTCTCTTTTGTTTTGAATTCACTATAACCAAAGTTCACCCTTTGTCATGGAGATAAGCACACACCACCATTGTTGTCTTCAAGCTCAAGCACACACCTCTCTATTTGGACTCCTTAGACTCAAGTCTTTTTTTCTTTAAAAGCTTTAATTTGTAGCTATTGATTGGGTAAGTATAAACCCTCTATTAATTGTTGATTCCATGAGCTATTGGATGATTAATTTCAAGTTATGATTCTCAAGCTAAGCCCTTGTTCTTCAAGTTTTAATCCATGAATTTAATGAATAACTAATGGTTATTCTAAGCTTAGAAATGAGTATCGATGTTGGTATATCGATTGTAACAATTTCCTATTGTTTCTCATAGTTCAAGGATTGGAGGAAGCTAGTCCATCATCTCCAAAACAAGCTAGGAATAAAGGAATTGATATTCGAGAGCCTTGAAAGCTTTGAAATTGAGGTGAGTGTAGTCAGAGTCTCGAGAGTTTGCTAGGTGCCATCTCAAATCATTGATTATCGCTTATTGTATTGCTAACCATGGTATTGAAGGAATTTTGCTTAAAACCTTATCGAAATGCCATATTGATAAGTATGGGTAAGTACTGCATTGAATACATGTTTGAAGCATTGTTGTTATTGCCATTGAAATCATTGTTACATGGAGTTATTGAGTATTGGATATTGAATATTGCTTATTGCTATTGAAGCATTGATATATACCTATTGCTATCGAATTACCATATTGAAACATTGTTATCGAATCATTGCTATTGATTTATTGGAATGAATCATTGCTATAGAATCATTGTTATTAAACCATTGTTTTTGATACATTGATTTTGAATAATTGATTATTGAACCTTGGGATCGAAAGTATTTGATACAATTGGCATGCCATAGAATTCATGAGCCCATTGGTACAGTATAGGATACGGCGTGTATTGGTTAAATTGTTGAGGCGGAGGGAATGTGACTAGACATTATTGATGTCGGTTCGGAGGTAGAATTCGTGTATCCATATACCGTGAAATCGATCCAAGGAAATCATCGAATATTGCTATTGGTCATTGATGTGAATTATTGTTATGATTATTTTTGTTGAATATAGTCATTGATTATTGTTGCCACGTTGATCATAGATGCTATGTTACTTGTTTAGCATGACATATGTGTTATTGAAGCATGTTAAGTTGCATACCATGCTCATTCATCGTTATGGCTATCTCATTTAGACTATGTAAGTCTAATGCATTCATCTTCCTCATTTTGATATGTGTGTATTGCCGTATATTGACCTTAGAGGGTCTAAATGGTATGTTAGTGTTGGCTGAAATTGACCTAATATGCATATTCGACCTTAAAAGATGAAATCATAGTAAATGGATTCATATTGGGATGAGATTTGACATGTTAATAGATTAAATGGATATAAACTTACTATTAAAATTTAATTGTATTTGGACATTGTTCAACAGGATAATTCGAATAAAAATGAGATAAAATTTGTCATTATAAGACATGCATATCGATACGAGTCAAGCTATATCGATATAGCCTTGCATAGTTGGACTTAGTAAAACATAGTGTATCAATACACAAAGGGGGTGTATTGATACAGACTTGGACTATAAGGTCGTGGAAATAAATGGTATCGATACGACATTAGCATGCACCGAAACGGGTCAACCTTGGTCAACGCGTATCGATACAGGCTTAGATACAACGATACAGGCTTAGATGTATCAATATGGGCCTGTTAACTTTGAACCTGGAAATGAGAAATATGGCTTAGCGTACCGATACGATTTTAAGTGTATTGGCACGGTGTTAGTTAATTCTGTTATAAGGCATTGAACTATAGTTTTAAATAGTTTACAGAATGGTCACTGAAATTGTATGGTTCAATTGGATATCAGAATGTCATGAAAACTTATGAAAATCCTGTTATTGCATTGAATTTCATCGTGGTATTGTTAATTACAAAAAAGGGCCCCTAAATCATCATATTTACAGTTTAATCCCTAAAACTTGTAAAAGTTAGAAACTGGTCCTAATTAATGAATTATTGTTCCATATGGGATAAATTGAGCTATAGTTATATTTGTTTATGTTGGAGAAATATAACATTGCTATTTCTTAGTCGTTATTGAAATTTTATCACACCGATCACTGTATCGTTCACCGGTAGCATTCTCCGATCCAGTTCTCGACTAGGCCTAGTGGGGGATGTTACATTGAGTCCTCCAACGGACACCGCACCTTCAAGAGATTAGTGCTAACATCACAGCCAAGATGGTGGAACCATTTTCTAAAAGCAAATCTCGTGCCAACCACCCACAATGAAATTGTATCGGAGGAACGGCTGGCATTACTGCACTCAATAATTGTTGGCCGAAAAATCAATGTTGGGCGGATCATCATCGAGGAGACATATAAATGTGTTGGTAAGCCCAAAGGAAGTTTATTATTTCCCTTATTAATTTCTAACATTTGCATGAGGTGTGGTGTGCCCAAGATTGATTTAGACAAAGGCCAAGAAAATAAGGGCACCACAATTGTTTCCTCTCCAAAAGTATTGTTTTTAATGCTAATTTTACAATGCTTTTGCTTGTTTTAGGTACATTTAGTTGCATTAGGTTGTTAGAACATGCATTTGCATGAGGAGTTTAGTATTCTGTCCATGCCAATATGAATGGTTGTTTTGTTTGTAATTTTGCAGGCACAAGAATGCAGCGCAATAAGGAATGCCAGAGAGAATGTCGAGTGTTGTTGGCACAGATGGACCAAACAAGGCCAAGCACCGGTTGACATAGAAGTCAACTTGATGCCATGCCAAGAAAATGTTAAAACCCAAAAAAATAGGACCAGATCAGGCTGCAAAAAATAGCAATTGGATCAATCTCCAAAAAAATAGTGGAAAAATAGTGCCAAGCTCGGTTGGCAGAGTTATGCCAAGTTTGGTTGGCAACGTAGCGGCGGCATGATGACGTCAGCCCTAGCCTAATAAGCTATCATATAAGACCTTATCTCTTATCCCTTCAGCATTTAATAGCTTACCCTAGTTGCCCTTACACACCTATTTAAAGACTCAATGGAGGAGAAAGAAGGAGATCGTGGGGGTAAAACCCTCGAGTGAGGAGTGATCGGAGTGAGGAGTTGGAGTGCGATGAGTGACGATCAGCTGCACCAAGGAAGGGTGGTTCGACCAGCTTGGCCAAGAGCTTGGATTTAAGGGCTGCATCGAGAGACCCCTCGTTCCTATTCTCTTGGTTTTAAGTTGTTTTAATTTATTTTTATGATGATGTATTTGAAAATGGTTATGGTTTTGTTGCTTAAATCATGCCAGAGACGTTGCCATTAGGAAACCCTTGAGAAGATGTCCCTAGATTTCTTGCCAGTCTTCTTAGATTTCTTTTTAGAGATCTTTGTCAGCGATGAGGCCATGCCAGCTAGTCCCAAATCAGCTCGTACCCCATATGATGCCACAGTCTCCTTATCTCCAGTTCAAGTTAAATCTGCTAGTACTAAATCCCCAGTTGAATCAAAAGAAACCAAATCCAAGTTTACCAAAGCTAAATCCACTACAAAGCCTTCCACAACACCTGTTGAACCTACTCAGTCTGATGCCACCACTACTCCTTCCGCGTCGGAACCTGGCAAGATTGTGGAGAAAGTTCTCCGAGATGTTGGAGCTTCCACTGTCGCCACAAAGCCAAGTATGAAAGGAATGAAAAGAATGGCCCTTGATTGTGGGATCTTTGTGAAGAGAAAGACACGCGTCACACGAGAAAAAGTCTTCGAAAGGGAGTCATCTTCTTCCTAAACTCCTCTACATTTCATTTCATTACATTTTTCATGTTCATGCATTTTATTTTTTTGTTGATTGTATATATGTGTTGTTTTCATGTATTGAGGACAATGCACATCTTTGGTTTAGGGGTGTGCTGTAGCGATGTCTTTTCTCGCTAAAAAAAGTGAAAAACCGCATTTTTAAAAAAATTGGAGTCGCCACCGGCCACTTAGGTAGGCCGGACACCATAAAACTAGAGATTCAAAAAGATTGGGTTCGGGAGTCGGTTACGGATGGGGAAGGATTAGCACCCCCCACACCGCCCAAAATTGGTACTTTAATAATTACCGCTTTATTAATATTGGATTTTCCGGATTAAAGTGACGATTATTTTAAAATTCGGTCATAATTGCGAATTAATTTTAAGGGCCCCGTTATCCGAGAATAAACGCCCAACCACTATCACTACGCTGATCATCGCCCCGTTTACGCTCGGATAAAAGGGCACCGCATTAACAAGTTATAAATCATATGCAATCTTAGTGGCAAAAATATAAAACATGGCAAAATATTTAAATGCAATAAATATTGACATAACAGAATACTAATCTAACATAAATGATATACTAGACTATAACATGCATATATACATATTATTCTAAATAATAGATAAAAACAACTTTAACAAGTCAAAATAACAATGCAGGAATAATTATGTATATAGACGAACAAATATTTCAAAAAGACATACATGCTAGTAATAAAACATATTTCAACATATATGGAACAATATATTATACATAAAAGAAGACACACTAACACGTAACCTAAAAGCCAAGAAAACATACAATACGTACAAAAATACAAGAACATGCCGTTTTAGTCAAATAGAACATAACATGCTTTAATCTGAATAACTGGATAAAAAATACATGACTATTATAAGCTTAACACACATATACATGTAAACATAAAATACGAGGCATATACGAGGGACATAAAATAAAATAATAGAATATCAACATATACGATTATAATACAAACATGAGTATTTAAAAAGAAATAGGACTGAAATGAAAGAAAAATAAAAGTTAGTGGCAGAAATTAAAGAACAATAACATGTAATTTAAGGACGAAAATGCGAAACAAACAAAACCTAAAAGGATCAAAACTGTAATTAGACCAAGGGGCAGACCCAAAATGAAAAGTTCAAAAACGCGGGATGGCTAAAGGCGTAATTTTACCATTTGAAAACTGATTCGGTTTAATTTAGGGACTGGATTACAAGATTTTGAAATATCAGGGGGTACTGGGATTGTAATTATACCATGCGGCAAGACAAAAACGAAAATATTGAAAACGCGGTGGGATTAAGTGTGTAATTTACCCATTTAGCAAAATAATAATACCTATATAAAGGCTATTTTTAGACCGAAACCAAATTTTCACCATTTCATTTCATTTTTCGGTTTTCATAACCCAGCCCTTTTCTTATTTTCTCTCAACTGATCTTATGAAACCCAGAATCCGGCGGCCAGCCGCCGTGTTCTCCGCCGCCGGCCGCCGCTAACCGGCGCCGCCGAGCCTCCAAAACACACCAAAATAACCCCTTTTTTATCCTCAACATGAATCTGTGGTTGGATTCAGAGGATACACCCTTATTTGCCCTAGATCTAGAAAATACGAAGCGAAAAAAAATATTTTTTAAACCAAAACGAAACTACAAGGGGTCTTCCCCTCCCTTTAGTTCACCATATCAGGCTTGGAGAAGCCGAAAGGCTTATCACTGAGGAAGGGAAGACCCACAAACGGTGACGGTAAGACGACTTCCTTTTTTTTGTTTCTGTTTACCTCTTTTGTATATGCATGCAAAAATAAAAAAGAGAAACGAGTATTTACCACTGGACTTTTCTTTCGATTATCACTTGAATGTTTACAACTTTCAGTTTTTGTATTACAAGATCTCTGTTACCACTCTGTTTTTTTTGTTCCCCCTCTGTTATCACTCTCCCCTGTTACAAAAGTCTCCGTTTCATATATATCATTGTCTTTGTTTTGGTGCAAGTTGCATCTTGCTTTTTCAGATCTGAACTGACAACTTGTTGCTTGTTGTATTGGGCATGTTCTGAACACGGGGGTTGAATATTGGCATGGTGGCCGTATGGGTGTTCTGCCAGCGGCCAGACGCGTTCTCAGCCGTTAAATCAGATCTGATCTGACGGTCGAGATGGCTTGAAGGACGAACGGCCTGGATGAAGCCTCGATTTGATGAGACGGCTCCAGATCTTGCCACGTGGAGCTCCGCAGTCGAGGAGTCAGAACGCGTGGATCTTACGCGTGCGTGGGATATTAAAGCATCCGCGCGTGGACCACACGCGCGCGTGGCACTCGAACGGTTCATACGTGAGGAACACGCGGCTGGCAGATATTTTTGACTTCTTGGTTGTATCGTGGCCGTTGGATCAGATCTTGATCCAACGGCCCATATTTACCTGCACACCATAATTGTAATTAGATAAGATTCGGGTTTGGGCCAACTGGGCCTTGTAATTACTTGTAACTGGACTTGGACTTCAATTGATTTATTTAATATATATATATATTTTTGGTTTCATTTCATATCAGCCCAATAATATTAATAATAATATAATTATAACAGCAATACACATACATGATACAAACATATACTTATACAAGTATAACATATTGGCATACGTATATATAATCCTACCCATAATTAACATAACATCTATATATATTAATCAAATACGCTCATACTCTAGATACATACGCGACACACATACATCATTAATACGTATACATACATAGCTTATAATATACATGCACACACCACACCTTATATATATATTAGTAACATTCATATAATATAATAAATATACATGCAATATTAATATGTATTTACAAGTGAAAATGAGTGATTACAGTTGCCCCTCTTTGCTTGTTCTCATGGAATGAGAAACAAAGCAAAGATTCATAAGCACTCATTTTTATCAGACTTCCCTGTTTGTAGCTTTGGAAAAACGTGTTCTTTTGGATATATTCGTTCTTCCTTGGCTGAATCTTCAGGCTCGTAAGTTCTTCCTATATAGAGCTTCGTCACCTTCTGATCTTGGAGCTACAGGCTCTTCCTATATAGAACCCTTCGCTCTGAAACCTCGAGTTATGAGTCCCTCCTATATAGAACTTTTCACTTCGAGACAGTAAAGCTTGGAGTCCTTCCTATATAGAACTCTTCGCCTTCAACGCTGGTTTCTCCTATATAAAACCTTTTGCGCCGCTGATGGATTCTTCTGACTGGGAGTTCCTCTTATATAGAACTGCTAGTCTTCAAACCCTGGAGTCGTCAGTCCTTCCTATATAGAACTTTTGGCGTCTGAAATCTCAGAGCTACAGGTTCTTCCTATATAGAACCTTTCATTCTAAGATAGTGAAGATCGGAACCTTTCCTATATAAGACTCTTCGCTTTCGACACAAAAGGTTTCCTATATAACCTTGTGTCATAGGTGAATTCCTTCGACTGGGAGTTCTTTTTGAGATTCTGGATTTAGGGTTCTCCCTCTATGGAACCTTTCACTGGGGCTTGAAAATACAGGTTCCTTTTTTTTTCTTTACGAGGCTGTTGCCATTTTTGGACCTACGCTACTAAGACTGCCGCATCATGCCCGAAGGACTTACTGATGGCCCGAAGGACTTATCATCATGCTCGAAAGACTTACTAATGGCCCGAAGGACTTAACATCGTGCCTGAAGGACTTACCGATGACCCGAAGGATTTAACATCGGATCGACGCCGATATGGCTATTGTTCTATAGGGACTCACGCTGATATGCTGCCACTTCATGCCCGGCGGACTTACCGATGACCCGAAGGATTTAACACCACGCCGAAAGACTTACGATGGCCCGAAGGACTTAACATTGTGCCCGAAGGACTTACCGATGACCCGAAGGATTTAATATCTGGATCGGCGCCGATATGGCTATTGTTCTATGGGGACTCACGCCGATATGCTGCCGCATCATGCCCGGCGACTTACTGATGACCCGGCGATTTAACACCACGCTCGAAAGACTTACGATGGCCCGAAGGACTTAACATCGTGCCCGGCGGACTTACCGATGACCCGAAGGATTTAATATCTGGATCTGACGCCGACATGGCTGTTGTTCTATGGGGACTCACGCTGATATGCTGCCACATCATGCCCGAAGGACTTACTGATGACCCGAAGGAAATAACACCACGCTCGAAAGACTTACTGATGGCCCGAAGGACTTAACATCGTGCCCGAAGGACTTACCGATGACCCGAAGGATTTAATATCTGGATCTGACGCCGATATGGCTATTGTTCTATGGGGACTCATGCTGATATGCTGCCGCATCATGCCCGAAAGACTTACTGATGGCCTGAAGGACTTATCGCCATGCTCAAAAGACTTA
Source organism: Hibiscus mutabilis (assembly GCA_019671005.1). Classification (NCBI taxonomy): domain Eukaryota; kingdom Viridiplantae; phylum Streptophyta; class Magnoliopsida; order Malvales; family Malvaceae; genus Hibiscus; species Hibiscus mutabilis. The sequence continues at coordinate 35,969,772 of CM033711.1, read as the reverse complement.
TTGGTGGCCCGAATGACTTAACATCGTGCCCGAAGGACTTATCGATGACCCGAAGGATTTAACATCTGGATATCACGCCGCCATGGCTGTGGTTCTTTCGGGACTTTGGTAAATTCTTCGATAATTCTTCAAATACCTATTTAGGAACAAGAAAAATTGACATGCCCCTATCTATATGATGCATGTAATGCTGTGCTTTCTTTCTCCTCTTTTTTTTTCTTTGTTTCTTTTTCTCCCTTTTTGCTTTTTATTTAATCTTATGTCCTGAAAAGTCATTCTTCTGATTTCTCTATTTCATTTCCTTTTGCGGTATGCTCAATTTTGATCTTTATTTCTGTCAAATTTTGCTCAATGGGCATCTGCTCTTGTTCGTTTGCACGAGCACCCGACTTTCTTCTTCGGGGTTTCTGTCTGCTTCACCGACAAACATTATATCATGCGTGTGCAGAGATTCTTACTATTCTTTCTGTTCTGTATTGCCCCATTCGATCGTGCTCGGCTATCTTCCAGTTCTTTTGACCCAACATTCTGAGTATTTGTTAAATTTCATCATTGGGGTGAGGGAAATGCTTTTTACCGTCCCTCACTTTGTAAGCTCATTCTTGTCATGTTTCGTCCTTCATTTTCTTGAACCAAACAAGGCATCGTGGCTGGAATTCGCTTCTTGTTCTTGAGCTGTCTGACACCTATACCTCTGTTATTCTATGCATTGTGAGGTCATTTCTGTTTAGGGGCTTCAATAGTATCCGCCTCCTTGTGTTCTGGATCTTACCCCTGAAGTAATACATGGAAATTTTTGTTGCTTTAACTTATCAATTTGCTGATTGGTGTTCCACTGAAGGGTATCATTTAGATTAACATACAAGATTTTGAAAACACAGCATAGGAGCTCTGGATATCATGTGCAAGAGTGGCTTAGATTCAACCACTTGGTAATTCAAAGATGTGAAGTCTTCCCTGGTGACTCGGTTCATCCTCATGATTACCGCGTTGCTGCAGAGTGCTACTCTTTCTCAATTCTCATTATCTACTCCGCCCCCAAAAGGGTAGGCTTGTATAACCACTTGAGCGCAGAAATATTACTCTAGGAATAGAGTTCTGGGTGGTGCGAGTCTTGATTTTTCCCATGATATCGCCTATTTTCTTTTTTTCTTTTTTGTTTTTTTTGTTTTTGTTTTTATCATTATTTGAGGAAATCAATTCGTCAAAGTCCTTTGTCTTGAGGACAATGATGGAGCAAACAACACTGCCCCAAGTTACTCGGCATAGTCACGATTTGAAAATATTACCATCACTCATGAAGCTAAGGTTTCTTGAATTGGATGATATATCTCCACCCTATCGCTTCAGTGAGTGCCCCAAAATTTCCATACTCTTATCCGAACAAGCCTATTACAGGGTTTTGAACATAGGAGTACTTTTTTATTATTATTTTCTCCTTCTTTATTTTCATTTCTTTTTTTTTTCTTTTCTTTTTTTCTTCAATTCACCCCTTTTTTTTTTTCATATTTACTACCTAGAAGATTATGCCTAGAGTTTCAATTTCAAGCAACTCTACATGGTTGACATTTAGAGCTTTTTTGTCCTTGAATATCATCGAAAGAGTAATAATCTCGCTTTGCTGACCAGAGTCCGGTGGGGAAGATCACACATCATCGTTGTCACGACATCTATCTAATGTCACATCTTGCAATTGATATCCAAATATCCTACAACGGCGAAAAATATCTATGTGCTTTCAAAAACATTATATGTTAAGCGAAATGTGTTCTTTATTGAAAATAAAAATCAACAAACATGCCCCATCACAAAAGATCTTTGCCACATGGGGGCCACATAGAGTTGATCCCTTGTATTACTTCAGGAAGGTATTTTAATGTAGAGACATCTATGGCTTCTTCAGCACTATGTAGATTTGCTTCTCATCCTTGGTCTTCCACTGCTTGATCAGCTCTTGCGTCAGGGTTCCATCATTGACCAGCTTCTTGATTTCCTCCAATAAAGGTCTACATTTTCTGGTGGGATGCCCCAGTGCCCCCATATGGAATTCGCATGTGCTACTCGAGTCAAATCTATGGGCATACATATCAGGTGTACTTTTCATCGGCCTAGGAACAAGATAGTGACCCTCTACCAGATGAGGCCAAATGTCTGAGATAGATATTCCAAACACTTCCAAATTTGCGCTCGTCCGAGGAATTTTCCTTGATGACCCCGATTTGTCAGTCTGTCTCCTTCTTTTACGGCCACGCGAACCCTGGAGATGATACTCATTTACCTCTCCATCTTTATCTATCTTATCTTCGATTCGGTCCTTAGACTTTAGGCCCAATTTTCCTTCTTTGATTGCATATTCTATCCTTTCTCCAATCGTCATGAAATCTTCAAATTTGTTTCTCAATTTTTCCAACATCACATCGAAGAAGGGAGAGGGAAGCGTTGCATGAAATAGGGGAGTCAACTCTTCTTCCGCTATAGGGGTTGGACTTGGGTCGCCAGACATCGCCACCTTAATGCATATTCCCTGAAGCTTTCATTTGGCCTCATTTTCTCATTCTGAAGAAACTGTCGACAGGGTGCTAAATCTAAAGCATATTTGTATTGATCCAAAAAGGCATTAGCGAGGTCACCCCATGACCTAACTTGATTTCTGTTCAAACGGTTATACCATACTGCTGCTGGTCCCGTCAGGCTATCATGGAAATGGTGGATCAACAATTCTTCGTTCTTCATGTATCCTTCCATTTTTCTACAAAACATGGTTAAGTGAATCTTCGGGCAGCTGGTTCCGTCATACTGTGCAAATCCGAGAACCTTGAAATCTGGAGGAATGACCAAATCAGGGACTAGGCAGAGTTCTCTCGTATTGAAAACATTTATCTTCTCTTTCCTCTTAAGCTCTTTCTCGATTTTTTCTTCTAACTGGTCAAGTCTCGACTCTTCAATTCGTTCCATTTTCCGATTAATTCTGCCATCGAACCCCATGTATTAAATGATAAAATGCCATGTGATGATAAAACAATGCAAAGAACGTGATGCAAATGCAATGCATGAATGCAATAAAGCATTGATTCCGCAAGTGATTTGTCCCTATAGGACATCTTTCATTCAGACCAAAAGGTTTCATTACATCCGGTATTAGGATTTTACAGATAGCGGTGAGCCCTGGCACCTAATGTCTTGACCTCATTCAATAGTCTAGTCAGTTTTCCTTCGCGGTCCAATGCCGGATCCATATTCTGGCTTATTGGTGCTGCTGCATCGGCTAAATCTGCTACCTGTTGAGCTACTTGTCGGGCTTGAGTCGTAACCATCTTCATGTCCCGGTCTTTCTCTCGTATTGTTTGCTCGGCCTTTTGTAGCTTAACAGTCATTGCCCCAGCACGGATCTCACTGGTATGTAAAGCAGTCTCGAGCCTCACTATCTGTTCTTTGAGTGCTGCGTTTTCCATTTGGAAGGCTTGTGATTCATTCATTTCCTGGTGCAGACTTGATTTCAGGATATCTTCCATGGCCAGACTGCTTTCCAACTCATTTTGGAGAATGTCAAGTTGGCCCTCAGCTTCTTTCAGCTTCTGTGATAATGATCTGAATTTATTCTTACTATTCTTGCATTTCTGCTTCCAGCATTCTGAACCGTTCCTCAGCTGAATCATACCATTGACCCACTCTTCCGCGGTGTCACCCAGACCGAAACTCTTGAATTCAAAGTGCAGCTTCTGGTATTCGTCTTGTACGTTCTTTAATTTCATGCTCAGATTATGCCTCTCATGCTCGAGCTGGTCGCGCTTGTGTGCAAGTTCATCTTCTGAGACGCTTTTATTCTTGACTCCTAATTTTATCCCGCTCGAGTGACCTACTTCTGTGTTATCCGAACCTTGGGCTGGGTATTGTTCCTTCTTCGACTTTGCCCCTCAGGCAACGGTAGGCTGGCTGAAGAATCGGGGTTGTCCGTCTTCAAAATCCAAAATTCCCATTCTGATAAGATCTCGAACTCCGTCCTTCAGGGCTCTACAATTTTCAGTGTGATGACTCGAATCGCCTATGTGGTAGCTGCACCGGACACGACTGTTGTAATCTTTCGGATAAGGAGGTTTTTTTGGTACAGACTTCACTGGTATGACAAGGTTCCTTTCGACAAGCAACGGAAGTAACTCGGTGTATCTCATGGGTATAGGATAATGTCCTCTGATGTCATTAGATTCTCGAACTTCCCCTAGTTTTGCCTCTGTTCCCTGGGTATCTTCCCCAGATATTCTATTTGTCTGCTTCTTGAGATTGATCACAAAGGGATTCGATTTGTCATATTTAACGATGTTGTCTGTTTTGACATTCAGACCATTCTGTTCCACATTCTGCTCCCCGACCGAATCTTTTCTAAGTTCGACATGCTGCTTTCCTTTCATCATGGCATTCATCCGGTCCATCATCTCGGACATCTGCTTCTTTAGTTCTTGTATTTCATCTTGTTTGTCACCAGGATTGACACTGCTTACCGAATCTGTTCTGGTGTCCTTGAATGGTTCTTCTTCGGCTGTCACTGGTCTAGTCTCGGGATGGAACTCTGTAATTGGACCCCCTTCCTTCAGGTCAAAGAACCTTTGGTCCATCATGAACAATCTTCTATTATGGGAGAAATCACTCGGGAATCAATGCCCCACTGTAATGTGAATGCAATGATATGCAAAAATAAAGCAAAAGAAAACAAGTCAGTACCGGACAAAAATGATAAGTACTTAATAAAAGGGCAAATTAAATGCGATAAGCAAACAAGGCAATCGTATTTACATTCCATCTAAGACACCTAGGTTATCCGCATGGCTCTAACATGGTGGGTTTCTATGTGTTCTCTATATGCAGTTTTGGTTCTAGGAGGTACCCGAATTGTCCTCGCTGTCCTCTACTAAGAGTAGCAAGGCCCCCGATCATCACCCATTATAGGCTCCTTTTAACCGGGTTCAATTCAGGGGGACACATTCGCTTATGCCCGTACGAAGGAACGATATCCTTACGAAAACATAAGGTACTCGAGCCCCGAAGGTACTTACTAGGCCCATACGGGAGAACGATATCTCCACGAAAGCATTAGCGTTTTCCCCCCACTTAGAAAGACGGGTTTATATGCCATATTTTAAATGCGTTAAAATAAACGCGCAATTATGACCGAATGTTAATTTAATAGTCACTTTAATCCGAAACTTCCAATATTAGTAAAGCGGTAATTATTTTAAAAGCTTGACTCTCATTTGTTTTAAAAAAAAACAAAAATGATTTCCCCAGCGGAGTCGCCATCTGTAGCGATGTCTTTTCTCGCTAAAAAAAGTGAAAAACCGTATTTTTAAAAAAATTGGAGTCGCCACCGGCACTTAGGTAGGCCGGACACCATAAAACCAGAGATTCAAAAAGATTGGGTTCGGGAGTCGGTTACGGATGGGGAAGGATTAGCACCCCCACACCGCCCAAAATTGGTACTTTAATAATTGCTGCTTTATTAATATTGGATTTTCCGGATTAAAGTGACGATTATTTTAAAATTCGGTCATAATTGCGAATTAATTTTAAGGGCCCCGTTATCCGAGAATAAACGCCCAACCACTATCACTACGCCTGATACTGGCCCCGTTTACGCTCGGATAAAAGGGCACCGCATTAACAAGTTATAAATCATATGCAATCTTAGTGGCAAAAATATAAAACATGGCAAAATATTTAAATGCAATAAATATTGACATAACAGAATACTAATCTAACATAAATGATATACTAGACTATAACATGCTTATATACATATTATTCTAAATAATAGATAAAAACAACTTTAACAAGTCAAAATAACAATGCAGGAATAATTACGTATATAGACGAACAAATATTTCAAAAAGACATACATGCTAGTAATAAAACATATTTCAACATATATGGAACAATATATTATACATAAAAGAAGACACACTAACACGTAACCTAAAAGCCAAGAAAACATACAATACGTACAAAAATACAAGAACATGTCGTTTACGAGTCAAATAGAACATAACATGCTTTAATACGAATAACCAGATAAAAAATACATGACTATTATAAGCTTAACACACATATACATGTAAACATAAAATACGAGGCATATACGAGGGACATAAAATAAAATAATAGAATATCAACATATACGATTATAATACAAACATGAGTATTTACAAAGAAATAGGACTGAAATGAAAGAAAAATAAAAGTTAGTGGCAGAAATTAAAGAACAATAACATGTAATTTAGGGACGAAAATGCGAAAAAAACAAAACCTAAAAGGATCAAAACTGTAATTAGACCAAGGGGCAGACCCAAAATGAAAAGTTCAAAAACGCGGGATGGCTAAAGGCGTAATTTTACCATTTGAAAACTGATTTGGTTTAATTTAGGGACTGGATTACAAGATTTTGAAATATCAAGGGGACTGGGATTGTAATTATACCATGCGGCAATACAAAAATGAAAATATTGAAAACGCGGTGGGATTAAGTGTGTAATTCACCCATTTAGCAAAATAATAATACCTATATAAAGGCTATTTTTAGACCGAAACCAAATTTTCACCATTTCATTTCATTTTTCGGTTTTCATAACCCAGCCCTTTTCTTATTTTCTCTCAACTGATCTTATGAAACCTAGAATCCGGCGGCCGGCCGCCGTGTTCTCCGCCGCCGGCCGCCGCTAACCGGCGCCGGTGAGCCTCCAAAACACACCAAAATAACCCCATTTTTATCCTCAACATGAATCCGTGGTTGGATTCAGAGGATACACCCTTATTTGCCCTAGATCTAGAAAATACGAAGCGAAAAAAATATATTTTTTAAACCAAAACGAAACTACAAGGGGTCTTCCCCTCCCTTTAGTTCACCATATCAGGCTTGGAGAAGCCGAAAGGCTTATCACTGAGGAAGGGAAGACCCACAAACGGCGACGGTAAGACGACTCTCCTTTTTTTTGTTTCTGTTTACCTCTTTTGTATATGCATGCAAAAATAAAAAAGAGAAACGAGTATTTACCACTGGACTTTTCTTTCGATTATCACTTGAATGTTTACAACTTTCAGTTTTTGTATTACAAGATCTCTGTTACCACTCTGTTTTTTTTTTGTTACCCCTTCTGTTATCACTCTCCCCTGTTACAAAAGTCCCCGTTTCATATATATCACTGTCTTTGTTTTGGTGCAAGTTGCATCTTGCTTTTTCAGATCTGAACTAACAACTTGTTACTTGTTGTATTGGGCATGTTCTGAACACGGGGGTTGAATATCGGCATGGTGGCGGTATGGGTGTTTTGCCAGCGGCCAGATGCGTTCTCGGCCGTTAGATCAGATCTGATCTGACGATCGAGATGGCTTGAAGGACGAACGGCCTGGATGAAGCCTCGATTTGATGAGACGGCTCCAGATCTTGCCACGTGGAGCTCCGCAGTCGAGGAATCAGAACGCGTGGATCTTACGCGCGCGTGGGATATTAAAGCGTCCGCGCGTGGACCACACGCGCGCGTGGCACTCGAACGGTCCATACGTGTGGAACACGCGGCTGGCAGATATTTTTGACTTCTTGGTTGTATCGCGGCTGCTGGATCAGATCTTGATCCAACGGCCCACATTTACCTGCACACTATAATTGTAATTAGATAAGATTCGGGTTTGGGCCAACTGGGCCTTGTAATTACTTGTAACTGGACTTGGACTTCAATTGATTTATTTAATATATATAATTTTTTTTTGGTTTCATTTCATATCAGCCCAATAATATTAATAATAATATAATTATAACAGCAATACACATACATGATACAAACATATACTTATACAAGTATAACATATTGGCATACGTATATATAATCCTACCCATAATTAACATAACATCTATATATATTAATCAAATACGCTCATACTCTAGATACATACGTGACACACATACATCATTAATACGTATACATACATAGCTTATAATATACATGCACACACCACACCTTATATATATATTAGTAACATTCATATAATATAATAAATATACATGCAATATTAATATGTATTTACAAGTGAAAATGAGTGATTACATGTGTGTTGCCTCACATTTATGCAATGCATTCATGTTTACATTTTTGTTGCCATGCCATGTACGTCATATAGATTACTTGCATACCGAACCACTACAAAAATAAAAGAAAATTTTGCCTCGATTTAATTTTGAAGAATGTTAACACTTTGTTTGGCAAGTTTAATTTGACCTAGATTAGTTTGTCCAATGAAGAAATTTTAAATCTTTAGTTGCCTATGCCAGCAAAATAGTAATATCAGGTCTACTTAGCAATTGATCTCTAGTTTAGGAAATTGAACTTTCACTTAACACGTAGTATGCATCTAGTTCCCAAACAAACTTAGAACTATTGAAACTAAGCTCAGAATGAAAAAGAAAAAAAAGACTAAGGCAACAATGTTTTGCCAAGGCAAGAAAAAGAAAATAGAACTCTCCTCTCCCTAGAGATAATAAGTTACTTGGGGCTTCGTGGTTTGCTCCTTCTTAGTTCTCAAGTCCAAAATTTTAGGGATGAGTTGAAGAGTAAAAGCCTAGTAGTGTCTGGATTAACGTGGGGTTCGTGGCATGCTCCTTCTTATTTCTCACGCCAAATAGTGTTACGAAGCAAGCTTAAATCATTTCTAGTAGAAACCCTTGGTAAAATAAAAGAAAAATAAAAATTCTGAGTTTAGGTAGTAAATTGGACTAAGGGAATGAAAGGATACTTGATGCATATTACCTACACATCGTGCACTCTTCATGCTCTTAGACTAGAGTTATATTGATGCGCTTTAATTTACTACCTGCTTGGCATTACTGCACTGAGATACCTGAGGACAGAAATAGAGCCAAATTCTACTTGCCAGCACTTGTTGGAATTCCAACCAAAGTTTTACCGATGTACTATTTTCACAATTTTTGTTTTTAATTTTACTTGCATTACTTGAAGACAAGCAATGAGCTAGTTTTGGGGGAGTGTTACCTCTTTAAAAGTACTACTTTTATGCCTATTTTACAATGCCTTTGCTTGCTTTTGAGTACATTTAGTTGTTAAAATCATGCATTTACATAAGGAGTTAGGATTTATGTCTACGCCAGTGTGAAGGGTTGTTTTCTTGGCAATATTGCGGGCTTGGCATAGCAGTTGGCAGTGCAAGAAGGAATGCCAGAGAGAATGCCAAGATGTTGTTGGCACAGATGGACCAAATAATGCCAAAACTCTGGTTGGCAGAGAAGAGGAATTTGATGTCAGGACAAGAAGCTGTTGAACTCGAAAAAAATAGGACCAGATCAGGCTGCAAGAAAATAGCAAATGGATCAATCTCCGAAAAAATAGCGGAAGAATAGTGCCAAGCTTGGTTGGCGAAGTTGTGACGGTAGATGACATCAGCCCTAACTTGATCAGCTTACATTCAAACTTTGGATAAGGTGATCACTTCCCTTATCCCTTGAGCATTCAAAATTCAAACTCAAGAGCTTATCATATGTCTTCCTTGCACGTCTATTTAAAGATGTGGTTTGACCAGTTTGACGAGAGCCTGGACCTTGAAGGGCTGCGTCGAGAGACCCCTTGTCGCCCATCCTCTTTGTTTAGTTGTTTTTATTTTTCTTTTAAATGATGATGTATTTGCAAAATGTTGAAGGTTTTTTGGTTGATACCCTCACCATGAAGTAATTTAATAGTTGGTGGGGGATGTTTGCGTTGAATGTTGTTTTATGTTTATTTTTTAATAATGAAAATGCTTTGGCATTGTTTTCCCTATCTGGCATGTTCTACAATGTTTTATCAAAACTATGCCAAGCGAGAGCTGGCATTGTTAGCTTATTGAACCTTAATATCTTAGCAGACTTTGGGGGTAACGATCTATTTCCAAATACTAAGGCGAGATGATTCGAAATAAGATGATCAAGTAGATGAACTTACTTCTAAAGTGAATCTACCCCTTAGGAGTATAGATTAGGACTTAATCGAATTGATTTATGAAAAAACATCACTATAGAGATATAAGGGTTTTTACATGGTTAATTTAGGGCATTGACCATCGAGATAGGCAGTGATAATTTTGAATATTCTCGTTAAACGATTCCAAGGCATTACATTATTAAAGGCTGGCATGGCATGAATAGCGTGAAAACTAGGCATCCCTTGCCAACGCTCATCATTCATTTTAAATACTCTCCTTGCTAACATTGTTTTATTTTTATTTCTTTTCTTTTAAATTGTTTTCAAAACCAATTTCAACTCAAGCAACATCTTTCCTTTGACAAGTAACAATCAAAGCAGTCAAATTCCTGGTCAATCCTTGTGGGATCGATATTCAGCTTACTGTTGTATTACTTATCGACCGTGTATACTTGCACGCAAAAGACTAAATCTTGGCACTGTTTTATACATTTCCAATACATTTTCAACCCCTTTTGCCAAGCACTCTCAAAATCGAACACTTTCACAACACTTATCAATTTATAATCCTTGTCTTCTAACGTACAAACATAATCTCAACTGATTCTTTATCTTAGAAGGAATTCATCCCCACTTGATATATTACGGACGACATGCAAAAACCCAATGGTACCCTGTCAAAAATGTCACACAAATACATCATTAATGGAACTTAACTTATACAGTGGAACCCAAAAGGTTGGTGTACAACAAAATCCTTCCACAACTTTGTACTATTTAAAAGAACATGAGGTTAAACAGTTGTTACAACCAAAACAAAATGATTCCTCTCACAACGACTCCCTGAAGGAGCCCATAACTCTGATAATAACCTTTTATCAAAATACTTGCTTGTCTGATACACGACCTTTGAAAGTGAAAGACGTCTCAACTTATCTCATGTTATCAACTTGTGCAACTAACACAACTTTTACAAACCCTATTCCACGCCATGAAGGCTCATGCTCGCAACTTTATCGTATCTTAAAAGGTATTACCCAAAAACCCACCAAAATTTGTCATCACGTTAAATCCTACCAAAGAAGGGTTTCACCAAGAACTCGAATCTTGCATCGAGAGATAGAGGTGTACACACTGAAGTGGCTTATGACCAAACCACGCTCAGTCTAAGTGGACCCTCCACTCGGGTTCCATGTGATGCTCACTAAGAATGTTATCATTATTCAAAACGTGATCCCATTGAAGCCGCGTACTAAAAAATCTTTTACTAGAATCCACTATTGTTATATCTACTTTCACTGAAGGAATCTCGAAATATCCCAAACAACTCTGAAGAACTCAAGGGTTAACTCTCAACTGATATCGGTCAAACCTTCATCAACGAACTTACTCATATTTTTTTACCGTCTCCTAAAACATACGATGAGGGTTGGTACAAATTGTCACCCTCAAAAATAACATATACTGACCATTGTTCCATACACGAAGGATCTCCTACCTCGATAAACCATTCTTTTGAAATACACACAACAAGATCTCTTGGTCTACCCAAAATCATCGAACCTAAAATCAACCACAACATTGTACCCGCTTAATTACAATTAGATGTTACATCTCATGGCTTCCAAACTTAACCAATCCTTAAATCAGAGCTTAACTAATGAAACATATGGGTATCAGTACTGACTGATTAGTACTGACACTAGATGAATCGAGAACCGATACCGCATGGAACCAGTATCGATACTCCTCACATGACCATTACTTGCGATCCTTGATCGCCCTAAATGGGTAACATGATAATATAACCCGAACTTACTCTATATAATCCACCACTTATCAGTTTTGTAACACCCTCTTCTTGGTCTAGTCAGAAACTGAGTCAGAGTGTGTTATCAGTGAGCGATACGATGATCAGTGCGATAAAATTTCAGCAATGCATAACACTTAATCATTATTATATCTTTCGAACATTACCCAATATCAATATTAGCTCGATTTATCCAATGTGAACCAATAATTCATCAATTAGGACCAATTTCTAACTCTAACGAGTTCTAGGGACTAATTTGTAAATCTAATAAGTTAGAAGCCCTTTCTTGTAATTTACTTTGCAATATTGAAATTCAATACATTGAAAATAAGCTTATAAGTTTTTATGTCATTCCGATATCATTTACCCATTTAATTAGATTGTACAATAATTAGTGACCATTCTATAAACTATTCAAACTGTGTTTAATGTCTTTTAACAGAATTAGCTACCATTGTACCGAAACACCTTAGTGTCATATCGGTACGGGTGTACATGAATTGAGCTCCAAACGAAACTTTCCAAACACGTAACAGTACGGTCGAGGACTGTATCGGTATCGCATGCAATGGTGAGAACCCAATTCCCAACAATTCAAGAACTCGTATCGGTACAGCTCGACCTGTATCGATACGGGTTGACTAATGTTGACTTTGACTATGACCCATTTTGATACACCCCAAGACTGTATCGATACATTTAAATGCCCCAACCATACTGCCAAAACCCGTATCGATACACTTCAACCTGTATCGATACGCTATGGTTAACTCATGCTTTCCCAGGTGTAGACTTTGTAGAAGATGTGTTATGAATGCTGGCAAAGGGGGAAAATGTATTTATTAGAAAAACAGTGCCAGGAGTCTTTTGCATGCAAGTATACACGGTCTGCAAGTAATACAGCAGTTAAGCTGAGTATCGATCCCACAGAGATAGACTTGCAATTCGATTGTTTGATTGTTACTTGCCTTAGAAGAAAAGATGTTTGTTTTGAAGATTGTTTTGGAACTAATAAAAAAAGAAAAATGAAGTAAAATGTTGGCAAGGAAGATGTTCTTAATGAATGAAGAGTGTTGGTAGGGAATGCCTAGGTTTAATGTTGCTCATGCCAGCCTTTGTTGGCAAACTGTCTTGGCATTATTTTCCGAGAAGAGTCAACGTTAGCAATGCCTCTCTCGATGGCCATTTCCCTAAGTCGATTATGTAAAAACCCCTATATCTCTATAGTGAATGTTTTTAAATGAACTGAGTTGATTAAGAACCAATCTATACTCATATGGGGTAGATATCACTTCCAAAGTAAGTTTATCTACTTGAACGACTTCTCTCGAAGCTTTTCTCCCTAGTATTCAACAACTTAATCGTCGCCACCCCAAGTCTGTTAAGATATTGATGGACAATATGCTAACTGTGCCAGCTCTTGCTTGGCAGATTACTTAGGAAAAATTTAAGTATGCCGACTAGAAAAACTTTTGCCAAAACAGAATTGTCATTAAAGAAACTAAGGCATGAAATCAACGTTTAAACCAATGGATACTTGTTTCGATACAACCCAAGACCGTATCGATGCATTTAAATGCCCCAACCATACTACCAAAACCTGTATCGATACACTTCAACCTGTATCCATACGCTATGGTTAACTCATGCTTTCCCAAGCCAAATATGCAAGGTTGTATAGATACAACATGACCTGTATCGATACGCCCTGCACTATAATGTCAATTTTTAGTTGGTTTTTATTCGAATTCATGTATCAAATGATGTCAAAATGTAATGAAACTTTACCAACAATATTTCAATGCTATAATCTACTTGCATGTCAATTTTTAGGTTTATTCGAATCCATTTACTAGGTTTTCACCTTTTAGTGCCAAATATGCATATTTAACCATCTTTAGGCTATACCAAAAAGCCATTTAGAGCCTTAGAATCTTTTACATGCCATGAATAATAAAAAAATATCAAAAGGGCCACAAATGACTAGTTCAACTACTTTGCCACCATCCTAGGAGTTCATAAAGGCAAAACGCGCTACTTGAGGCTTGTAGTGACTTGTCAACAACATTGATTCTCCGATCTCCAACGGTGAAAGCCTTAACTGAAATGTATGAAATGAAATGCATTAGGCATACATTGCCTAGTGAGGTAGTCACAACTAAGCACTTTATCGATGAAATGTATTCCAAGTCATATCTTGACAATGACAATGCAATGAATCAATAATAGCAATGCAATGATCATATTCAATAACAATAAGTCCATATTTCAAAATAACCCTTGGATCGATTCGGGATAGCGCATATTCGAATTCCAACGCCTCGCCAAAAAAATAAATGGTCTAGTCTCTCCGCCTCGCCAATATGACCAATATCACAACACATCCCTCCGCCTCGCCATATCAATATGGGCCATAGCCTTAGGACTGTAGTCTACCCATACACTGAGCTCATAAATTCTATGGCATGCCAATTGTATCCAAAGTCCTTTCGAATCCAAGGTCCGATGGCAATGTCAATAATCAATGTTCAATGACAGTAGCTATGTTCAATGATCTTATCAGTAATCCATGTTCTGATGTCCATGTTCAATAACAATATCAATAGCAAGGAAATGTTCAATGAACTCAATGACAATAACAATGGTCGATGCTTCATTTGCACTATTTCGATGAGAATAACTTTGTCGATATCAATATACAATGTCAATAACATTGACGATGACAATAGAAATGTCTATGCTCTATGTTCATTGTTCAATACATCAATAATTCAATGACTATATCGATGGCAAATTTAATGACAATGAGCGATGACAGTGACTATAGCAATATCAATGGTCGATATTCAATGCAATGACTTACCTTAACTTACCAATAGAATTCACTTAAGTGGTTCAATGCAATGATCCTTGACAATATTGTTAGCCATACTATAACCAATGACAATGAAACTGGGAAAGGTACCTAGTCTAATCCCGAGACTCCGATTACACTCACCTTGATAATCCGAAGCTTCTATGGCTCTTAGATAGCAATCCCCTTATTCCTAGCTTTCGGTGGAGGCGGTGGATTCTCTCTATCAATTTCTTAAGCTAGGTAAACAATCGAATCGTGTTAGAATCAATATTACGATATCGAAATTAGTATAACGATATCAAAATCAATATCTAAATCAATATAAATAATATCTATGAATTATCCGTGGATAGCAAAAACCTAGCTTGAGATTACTCCCAAATCTTCCATGGATATCAACAATTTTTTGGAGGATTAAGCTTACCTGATCGGTAGGAACGTTTGGATAACAATAAACCAAAGAAAAACTAAGCTTGAGCTTAGGCTCTAATGGAAGTGTGAGCTTAGATGAAGATGATGACCAAGGGAGGTGCTTGCTTCTTTAGGAAGTCGGGTAAGTCCCTTTACTTTCTATCTATTCAAAGACATTTGATGATATGGCTTTCCTTCATATGAAGGAAACTCATCAGATTTACCCATGTATGGGTAATTATTAATTGAGGAGGGGTTAATCACAAGGTTAGTCCCTCAACTCTCAATTCTCTATACTTGTACCCCTAAACTTTCAATTTCTATAATTTAGCCACTAAACAGATTTTCAATGCTATCAATAAGGCCCTTAGACAATAATTCAACTCGATTAGAGTCTAACATCGATACAATTGACCTTGCGGTCAATGTCAGAACAATATTTGAACAATTCTGATATAGGGTTTTCGATCGTCGGAATCTATTTCTGACTAGGCCGGATTTCGGGGTGTTACAAGTTCACTTTACTTAGGTGGTGATCAGTCACATGATCAATAGTTCTCAATTACTTCGACTCATGCTGTTGCCTCAATCTCGAATTTCCTGATGATCAAGAACTCAAAATTTCTCGATGTTGGGGTAGACACGACAGTCTATCTTCTTGCATAAAATACACTATTGCTAGAATAAAAAACATCCTTAATGATCTCAAATTCTTACTTGACTCTAATCGAGTCAGCACCACTAACACAACAAAAGGGTCTCGAGCATCTTAAATCTCCACTAATTTTCCTCGGCTAATTCTAGGGAAATTGTGATGCTTATCAAAAACATTTACGAAGTCTCAAACACCTTGTCTCTTTAATTGATCGTACGCTAACTAGTCTCTTCCACATATAAGGGCATTACGATAATTATCTTATTAATGGTCATATCTCCAAAATACCCATACACTCGCATGTGTTACACAAAGCATCAAACTGATATTCGAGAAACAATTTGGTGGCCCCTTACTCTAACGTCGTTGAAACATATCATGCAGACATCAAACGTTACCACGTCACATCTTCAAAAGAGAAACCTCATTCCAAAAATCATTTCAAAATTACTAGTCTTCAACACTTTAGCGATAAACATCTCATTCTCAAACCAATCTCGGAAAAACACACATGTACTCCAAAATCGGTTAACAAGCCATCCTTCTTAGGAGGCGAATAACGGTTTCTCGCTGTCACATAGCAATAGTCGGCGGTTCATGCATCATTTAAAGGAAACAACTTCTCATTAGAAAAAAGTTTGGTTCACCATTAAGTGAAACACTCAGACAAAAGAAACCTCATTTGAGTTATGCCCTCGCAACTAAACCTCTAGCTTACTCAAATAGGCCAGTGTCCCTCGAATAGAGCGATAGGCACCAACGCCCAACTCAGCCATACCTTAACATCCACGCACGTCCCTGACAAGGAAAAAGTCCCGATGACTTCTCCATAAAGCATAAACGAATACTCTGACAGTGCAAAAACTTTTCAAGCATTGAACTATCCATATTGACATTTATTGAACAATCAAACATTTCTCACAACCCCGTTGTGCCATTTTCTAAATGAACACAACGAAAATCATGGTAAAAAGGCAACGGTTCAACATTTTTGTTACCAAAGGATGGGTTCTCTCAAGGTATCAAAGCCTCAATTACAAGTCTCGACATCACAGGCTAGCGTCGCGCTTGATTAACCAAATCATTTTCCAAGGTGCAACAAATCTCGAAAAGATAGCTCTATTAACATGTAGAATGTCTAACTATGGTCACACTTTGATGAACTACTGGATCCTGAATCCACTATCTTCGAGAAATGCCCTTAAGAAGGGTGATGATACCTCTTAAGTATCAAGAAAACTCTTTCTAAGCAAACAATGGGTCCTCCAACTAACGTGCATCCACTGATTGACTTCGAGAACAAGTTATCTATTCTCGTGTCATAAATGTTATTCACGTATAATGATGAAAATTCTTTACCGCTAAATCTTTGCAACATATCCGAAGGCTTTAGAGCGACTACTACACAAAATGAAAGTGCGGGAGGAAGACACATCCTCAACTCCAGCATCATTCAACTAACTCGCATATCAATAGTTTAGGGCGACCTCATCTCCAAAAGCAGTCCTATAAGCGGTTCAACACATAACTCGACCCTATCGGTCGCGGTCGTAACCACCTTGATGTTACAACATTGGACAAACCATTATGATTCCAACCTTAAAGAGTACGTACTTAATTTAAGGACTTGTATTCACTAGAGACATTACTACAACACCTATACCACCCTAACCCCAAATGTTAAATTTGGGCCTTAAGTCCAACTTGTTACCATAAAATTTCTCAACCTAGTTTAACCCAAATAAAATATTTTCCAAAACATTTAAATTCAACAATTAAAAATATAAATAAATGAATAAATCATTACAAAAATAGCTCCAATTTAATTTAAAACCTTTCAATATACGACTTGATCAATACAATTCCAAAATAAGAGTTACAAACTCGACCACGTAAGGTTCTATGAATACACAACCTACTAAACACAAGTATCATACTCTGGAAATCACCACATGTTAGAACCACGTACTGATCGTGCTCTTCGATCACACAATCTAACAATCAACCTACGCACGGAAACAATGATCCCACATCTACTCTACTATACTTTATGTTAATCATAAACATAAGCATGCAAGCTAGTACGAGCAATAAGAAGAGATAAATAAACACGTGGTGCTACCACTAGTCGTCTAAACACATGCTAACATCATAGCAATCATCATACATGGCACACAAGGCCCAACCATACCCGAGATCTCATTAGATCATTTAGGCAAAAGCACAAATACCAACAACGACAACTCTAAAGTGATGTCCAGGTCACGCGGTATCGAGAATGTACACTCTAAGGACGAGGCCGGGTCATACAACATCAGACCATACACCATGGGTGAGGCTGGGTCACATAGCATCAAAATATACACCCATACTAGGAATCCCCCCTCGAGTATCTTCGAATGAGGCCCGAGTAGCACATCATCGGTAACCTTCATTCGGTATCTCAACCATGGTTTTGCAACACTCTTTCTCTGGGTATTCAAATCCCAATAATCAAGAAGACTCAACCAATCAAATGCCTACCCGATATACAAGCAACACAATCCCAAGGATCCCCCTATTGTTGCTAATCATCAAAACAACATTAGGTTTACATTATTGTGTTGCTAATACATTATGGAAGAGTATATAATTAATCTTATTTATTATCTCCACTAGTTCACATATCCACATTAATTAAGACATAAATCAATTAATAATTATACACCTCAATTTCCCTCTTTAATTTGTCTTTATAGATTATTCCATTTAGCGGGTACCGGTACTCGAATACGAGTATCAATAAGGTACCCTTGGTACCAATACTCACACACGCACCGATACTGAAATTGCTCACTGGAATTCTTGAATTTCCTCGAGTACCGATACAGTTCGACCTATACCGATACGACATCAAATAGCATACCGGTACGATCTAAGTCTGTATCGATGCCCTACTCATGAGTTCGTATCCTAACATGAACTATGATATTACATGACATTATTCGATTCTCTAAAGCTTATGGAAGTCACTAGGATTTGTTTGCTAGCGCATTTAATTATTTAATATCATTTATCGGCTTTAACTCATTTAATTGAATATTTAACGATATCATCCTTTAAACATAAATTACATCAATTCATTCAAACCAGCATTCAAGGTATCACAATTTATAAATACATCAAACAATCATCAATTTATTATGCGAGTGTTTCAAACAAACCTACACGGTCACTAAAGCCTTTACGAGTCTCATCATATTCGTAACATCATCATGCATCTCATAGATGTCAAGTATCAAACTACCAATCTTTGAACATGCTTATTTATTGTCTACCTATTTTGCAAGCACTAACATGAAAAACAATGAAACTTATGATGCTCATGAAGTATTAGGAGTTTGAGGTGTACTAACCTCAAGCAATTATCGATGAATCCTCGCTTAAACTTCCCAAATGCTCCTTTTGGTCTGGTATTCAAGCCTGAATAATTCTCACATAAAAATGAATACGAAAATACATTAATTTCATGATCCCCTATTCAAATCACAAGGTAAAACGCGTAAAAATAGCTTTCCGGGTTCGAATTTGGCAAACAGACTATGCCAATAGACTCAAAACATTGAAAACCCCTCAAGTAAGATCCCCAAAGAAAGTTAACGGCCGGTCAACTCAAGTCAATGTCAGTCAAAGACTCGACAATCGGATGCGACGTAGTGTAGGGCAGCTTTGGTGCACCTGTGGGTAGTGATCAGCTGCAACAGGATGCACGTGCACTTGGGGAGAGCTATCTCGTATGGCGCGGTGCACGGGAGTATATGTGATCCACCCTTTACAACTGGGCATGCCCACTTACGGTGGTGACTCGTGGGGCTTCCTCTAATCGTCGTACGGTAGCAACTCGTAGGGCCTCCTCTAATCATCGTACGGTGGCAGTGATCTCCAATCTCAACACCGGTGAACACGATGGTGCCCTCTTTTTCATGATTTAGTCGCTGAAAATGCCTCAGTCAACGACTCGATAATCTGGTGCGACGCAGTGCAGGGCAGCTACGGTCCACCCGTGGATAGTGATCTGTTGCAGCAGGGTGCATGTGCACTTGGGGAGAGCTATCTAATACGGCACGGTGCACAATAGCAGATGTGCATCCACCCTTTACTACTGGGTACGCCCACTCGCGGTGACGGCTCGTAGGGCCTCCTCTAATCGTCATGCGGTGGTAGCTCGTACGATGGCGGTGAGCTCCAATCTTAATGCCAGTGAACACGGTGGTGCCTTTCGTTTCATGATTTGGCATTCAAAATTGCTCCTTTCAAGCAACCCAAAACTTGCTTCCTCTTACTCTGGCGAACGGCAGCGACGAATTGGTGACCACCGGCCGACTGGTCTTAGTGAGATCTTTCCAACAATACCAATGTTGTCACGAACGAATGCTTAGACAGTGGTAGATCGAATTTCAAAACTCCCCATTCCACTTTCTCTCCCACTTTCTATTTTCTCTCTCACTATTCACTTTTTTCTATCTCTCCAACATATCCTCTTCCCTTTTCCCACTACCCACTCTTCTTTTAAATTTCAAACATCACCACCCTCACTAAAAATAATAACCACAAGTATCCATTTTATTTTCAGTTTAGACTCAACTTTAAATCTCTATTCAATTTAGTCCAACAATCCATTTAATGGGTTTCCAAATTTGATTCTCCCAAATTAATTCTTATCTCTTGGAAGATTCAAATCTGAATCCAAGGCCCAAATTATTAACCCAAAATCCTATCGTTACAGAGATTCTTAAAAGAAAAGGATAAAGAATTCACCTTTTGCTTGATTTTCAAAGGAGGAATATGAGAAAATAATGAAGAACAACCAAGGGACAAGGTTATATCATCCTTTCCCAAAATCTGCAGAAGAAATAAAAGAGAGGCGGCCTTTCCCCTCTTCAAAAAGGGGTAATTACCTTCCTACCCTTTTTCTCTTCCTCCATCACATACACAAGCCCAAACTCAAGCCCAACCAAAAGACGAAAGCTCGTAAGGTGCCCTTTTGACCTTTTACGGCCCAACAATATTTCTCAACATACAAGCCCAAACTCAAGCCCAACCAAAAGACGAGAGCTCGTAAGGTGCCCTTTTGAGCCTTTTATGGCCCAACAATATTGCTCAACATACAAGGCTCAAGGCTCGGGTGAACACAATCTACGGATCCCAAAATATGAGTCGTTACTGCCCTAACTAATTAGGATCGACCTGCGTGGCACACCTAACTTTGGTGGGTGAGTCTCCTAGCACGATTTTTTGCATACAACAAGGTCTCGCACTCGAGACTTGCTTAAATGATACCAAGCTACTTACTATTTATACCAGCCATTGTTGGTTATATCCCTTTGTCCTCTTTTATACCACTAAATCTTTTATATTCTCAAAAATAATATCTAATATTGACATTTTATATGTTTATAACTATTTTTTACGATAGTGTTAAAAATTAAAATTGTAAACCAAAGAATTCAAAAACACTTCTTCACCACACTTTTCAAATGAAACAATGTCAAACTGGTCCTAAATTTTATTCAATTGAGTTTGCTTTGTTTTTATTTTTTAGAATACAACCAGAAAAAATGAAGTAGAAAGTTAATATATATATATATATATCCTAATCAAAATCCTAATCCTACCTAGAGGGCGAGTGAAGGGAGACTCAAGAGTAAGGAAACGGGTGCTCCTAGTGAGTCTAGAACATATAACCTAAGGAAATATGAGAGAACAAAGATAAGCAGCTTGACCAACCGGCGAAATATGTTTTTTTTAACAATTCCTAATTCAATTCCTAATTCTACCTAGAGGGATGGGAAGGGAGAACTCTAGGGGAAGGAAGTGAGTGCTTCTAGTGAGTATAGAACTCATGATCTAAGAGAATATGAGGAAACAAAGATGAGCAGTTTGACCAACCCGGCAACATATGTTTGTTTAACTATTTTTTTTAAATATATATAGAGAGTCGAGATACATTTGAAAGGGTTAGTATATCATCTATTACATGGTTTTAATATTCAATTTGAAATGTGAATTTCTTTCCTTCAATCTGATAAATTAGTTTGATTTTAATGTTCAATTTTGTTTTTTATTTTCTTTTTCAATTAAATATCTGTGTGTTTTTACTTAGAGTAAATGTATCCGATATTCAAAGTCAAAATCGGATATCAAATGACAACAAAACAATTCAAACATTAAAAGTTATTGGGCTCTTTCAAAAAAATATTAGTTGTTGGGCTCCGTATTGAGTTATACAGAAACTTATCGGTTTGGGCTTAAATAAAACTGATACTATTTTATATTATTTTTTAGGGTTAAAAAGGTGTTATTATACTAAATTTAATAATACACTTAACGGGTTTATCGTTTAGTTACCATTTTGTTAGAAAACATAAAGTTTAATTGCCATTTTGTAACATTTAAAAGTTTGGTTACCGTTTTGTTTTTTTTTTATCAAAGTTTAGTATTCAATCAATTTATTCCTATTCGAAACAATTCACTAAATTTAGCCCTCGTTATTTATGCATTCTTTCAATTTGATCCTTAAAGCAAAACTTAGATACTATTTTGTTTATCTTCATTTTTAACCAAATTCTGAGTTCATGATTGAAGAGAAAACTGGAAACTGCATTTTAAATATCATGATGTTCACTGCAAATTCTGTTTTGCAATATTTCTTATTAGTATACAAACAATCTCTATGCTGCTTGTTTGTGTTCTTGTTTTTGTCTATATGCTGGATTTGACTATAGTTTTGAAGATTTGGCTTCACACCTACTTCAAAAGCTTAAGGTTACTTCACATCTTATTTTATAATCTCTCTTTTACAAGACATAATAGCTAGGGAAATGTTTATTTTTTGTAATGGTTAGTACTGAAAACTGCCAAAGGTTTTTACTGAGCTTTTAATAGTTATGAATCGCAGAAGAATGCAGTGGACATGCTTTTGTATCATGCTGGGAAGAAAATATCTTCGAAGACAGATGAAAAATCTCTTCAACGTCTACAGTTTGAGGAGATTTCACGAGGGATAACACCTAAAGGTCTATATATAGAACAATGGCAACGGTAAATATGAAGCAAGCAACTTAACAGGGGCTAAATTTAGAAGGTTTAAATTTTTTTGCTTGATTTTATAGTGCATAAGTGAATGGAAATAGTAAATAATGGCTCCTTTATCATATTGCCAACCAAGCAACTTCGGAATTTTGCTTTAAGGGTCAAATTGAAAGAATGCCTAAATAATGAGGGCTAAATTTAGTGAATTGTTTCAAATTAGGACTAAATTGATTGAATGTATAATTATGAAGGATTAAATGTGCTATTACACTAAATTTTATAACAGACACTTAACAGGTGTAACGTCTAGTTACCATTTTGTTATAAAACACAAAGTTTAATTATCATTTTGTTTTTTAACAAAGTTCAGTGACCGTTTGTAAACTTTACCCTATTTTTTAAGTTAACTTTCAAACTAAATGTTTCAACGTAGAAAGGTAAATTATGCCCATTTTTCGAGTTAGGTGTCTAAATTTTGTTTCAAGCTAAATTGGTTTCTAATGTTATGAATATCTTTATTTATGGTTGATATTCATATATTAAATGAGACTTTAATGTACTTTATTATTAGGGTTTCCATCTTATGCCTATAAATATAGAGTTTGGAAAGCATTGTATACAATCCTACTTTGAGAATATAATACAAGTCTCTCTATTTATCTCACATCTAGTTCTTGTTCATCTATTTTGTTCTTGCTCTTTACTTTATTCACAACACGTTATCAGCACGATCTCGCTTGATTATTATGGTTCTTATTGGTAGTTCTCGAAAAGGATTTTCAATTTGATTTTGCGACTACATCTGGTATGTTCCGTTTATCTATATATTGTTTTACTGATTGATTAATCACGACATCAAGTTCATGGTCGTGTTGTCACTCAAATATGTAAAACAAACCTAACAAAATAATAATATGTAGCCATCTATTCACGTTTGTTTTATTGAAACAATTAATATCCCTTTGCTCACGATTTTTGAGTATTTTCAAGGAAAGCTTTAAAAAAATAAAAATATTTATTTATTAGTCTGCTTAATAAATAATAATACATGATCGGAAGTTTGTGGCTATTTATTTGATGAGAGATTGTGTTTTTAACCATGTTTTGAGTTTTACATGATATGCTTCAGTGGCTTAAAAATCATGGCTTGAATCAAAATAAAATCTAAAGAGGTACGTTTCTTCAATATGTTTATATTGAGATCAATTTTTATTTACGTTATTCTATAAACGAGAGTTTATATTTTTAATCATATTTTGAGTTTTACATGTCCTTAAATGGCTTGGAAAGAGACATGACATAAAGAGATTATGAGAAGTTGTCTTGGTCATTTGCTATATCTCCATTGCCCTTAAGAGGAAAATCAATATCGGTAAACTCTATTTTTATTTTTATTCTTTAAATTACGATTTTAAAGTGCGGTAAATCAGGATGATTTTGAATCTACAAGAAGACTATTATAAAGTCGATATTTGCTCGAAAGCAATAATTTTTCTATGTCGAAAAACTCGACTATAGATTTCTCCCAAGTTCAAGTTACGAAAATTCGTCTTGATCCAAAAAAATTTGTGAGAGGCATTCCCTAAAGTGAATGCAAGCATGATGTCTATTCCATGCGATTATCAATGATGAGTATATGTTAATAAAACATACTCAACTTTTCATGCAAATAATGTTGTCCTCAAACAAAATATCATGAAAAAAAATTTAAAGGCCCACTGGCTCCACTCCATTCCCTGAAGTGAATGTGAGATTATATTATGAAAACAATAAAGATTGCATTAATAGTTGTGGTCACGATTAAAGCTATGAATATAGACATGAAAAATATGGTCATTTTAAGAATACTTCTACCCACTGGTAGTGAGGTTATAAGGATGACAAGAGTAATAAAGATCATTCTAAGGAAGTGAAATCCTTTTTATTACCAATGTGACGTTATAAACTATTAGTCTCGTACTTGTCGTACGCTGAAAAATCAACAATCATTGATTGATAAAGAAAAGAAAATGGGAGCAAATTTTGTTTGCGAAAATAAAGAAGATGATATTGGTCCAACTCATTTGGACGTTTTTGATTTCCTTATAACCCTTGAAAGAAATATATCGTCTTCTAATTATTCTCATAACCTTGAAGAGAATTATTGATCTTTTAATTTATTTTATTTTATATTTATTTGCTTTACGCATTAATTATTTGTTCTTTATGTATTAATTTAATACCGAAAGTATATTCTTTAATTAGTTAATATGTTATCTGTTTCTGTTGGTTTAATCCAAATATATTGGCTGGACATCCCGTTCTGCGAGGCTACCGATCTCAAAGGAGGTTTCTAAAGGACCTTGTGAACTGGTTTAACAATGTCGTGTACGAGGATTAAATCTTTGTTTTATGTTGGTTTATATATATATATATATTATGACGTTTACTTATTTTGTTTTACATGATTACTTGTCAAATACAATCTATGGTGACGATTTATGCTCATCAGAAGCATAAGATATATTTTCCTATTTAAATTTAAGGGAATAATGTGAGTACTATATCTCAAAATACTAAAAATATTAATGCTCCAAAAGAGCAATAAGTTCTCGAGAGAAAGCACATTATGAAAAGTGCAGCATTGCGAATATTGTAATAATTATCGCTAATAGTAATGATATCTTCACCACTAGAAGTGGAAATTTTAAGAGAGCAATATGAGTTCACAAAATAATCCTTCGAGAATTATAGATAACATATGTTATCAATTGACATTTGAAATAAGCCAACCTGGATATAAGTTCTGGTAGCCAAAAAGTCAGTTAAGAGCTTTAGAAAAGTTATATATTGCTACCAAAAGAATAATTTTCGTTGAAAGCTCCGAGAGAGCTAAATATATTCCTATTCAAAGGAACAATTTTTGGTGGACAATGTATTATCAAATTTCAAAGAAACTTGTATTTCAAAATTTGTACCACACATGTACAAGTGAGATTGAATCACATGTTATGGTAAACAAGAAGTTTACAAATTTAGAGATATATACACATGTATATATAGTTGGTATGATCAGTTAGACCATCCTGATCAATAATGATGTGAAAGCTATTGGGATTTATATGCACATTTATTAAAAGAACCTGAAGTTCTTGTGGTGCTTGTTCTCAAAGGAATTGATTAAATTCCACTTACTAAAAGAACACGAAGTTCTTGTGTTTCTTGTTCTCAAAGTAAATAATTAAGATCCCACTTACCAAAAGAACTTGAAGTTCTTGTACTAAAGTTGAGACTGCATGTCTTTCATATCTGAATGAAATATGAGCCCATTTATCTACAAATATGGAAAGTTTTATATGATTTTAGTAGATGCATCTACATTGTTTTATCAACTTACAACCAGAAATTTGTGAGATTGATTATAAAAGGATTCAGATTATGCAGTTAGACTATTCGCCATGTAAAAGCTAGTGAGTTTATATTTTAGGCTATATCAGTTTTTACAAAGCCTATTGATTATGAAAAATATTGTTTAGCAAAATTTTAATTAGATGTCTCCCTTTAATAGCTAAACTATGAGAACAAAATTATCTATATGATATTTCACATATAGCAGCACTTATACGCATCAAGCCAACGAGTTATAATAAACTCCCCATTATGATTGGTTTTGGTCAGAAGCCATACATTTCCCATTTTATAATTTTTGAATGTGCGATATGAATTGCTCCACCACAACGCACAAAATGGGTAAATAAAATGTTGGGAAACGTTGGTACACCCCATGGCACAGCGAAAAAATTATCCGGCGTAATCCACCAGTGATCCATGTACAAGGGACGAATTTGGGGTGATAAAGAATGAAACATTACCTTAATAAATCTGGAATCTAGAAATCCGTAGGGAATTCGAAATAACCAAATCGAATCCGAGTCGTCACAATAGCGTTTCGACCTCTACGTAGTCCACCCGAATGAAATGAACAATATTTTCTCTTTTCTAACTATTAGAGAGGTTTTTCAAAAATGGCTGCTAGACATTATGTCTTTATATAGCATTTAAAAACCTTATTCTAATTAAATTCGAATTCTTAAATATACAATATATTTAACCGAATATAATTAAATATGTAGAATCTGATTCTACTTTAATTAGGTTTTTTTAGATATATATATATATACTTTAATAATATTTGATAATTACAATAACTTATCAAATATTAACATATATGTATATATATAAGCGAAATTATCCATAATTACAATAATTATAACAATTTTGATTTCTCACTAATTACGTAGTTTGTACACATGCTATCTAATCGATATTTGTACGTTTCAATTATAGGGTGTAACCCTTGTAGGTTCATGCAACGTTAGCAGTAATATCCAGAACAATTCTAATGTTACAAGCAATGAGTGGCATCTAGCAATACATCATTGCTACCTAAGTTACAAGAAATCGTGGATCGATTTAACCTTTTTTCATGATTAACTTCTTTTATGTATTTCATCCTTTTGTCCTCATATCTAGATCGGACACAAGTCATGGATTAGTCATACTTGTATAGTCCATCTAATGTTTCTTGATATCTTGAGTAGACTATTATAAACGAATAATTATGATATCTCATATCAATTTATTCGAGCATGGCCATGCATTTTCTAGTCTCACTTTATCAGGTGGCCTATGATATTATGTTAGAGGGACAAATCCTATTTTGATCAACCATATTTCGCTACATGGATTATGACATATTCGAAATCAGTCTTTATAGTGTAGTCAGTTACGACACACGTTTGACCGTATCAAAATATGTCACTCACGATGTTGAAATAATGATGATCTCAAGTATGAGGATCATACATGTTGTTATCACCATAAGCAATGTTGTGACTGTCACATAATAATCCAAGAAACATGCTCATAGCGGGTCAATCCAGTATGTTGTTCCCTAACACATACTTATGTATTGATTTTGATATCTCCATGTCAATGGCAACACTTTGTCATCAATGAACTACATATTAGTCTTAATACATTATAGTTTTCCAAGCCCACAATAATTCTTGACTAAAGACATTCAAGAATAACTATATTATTCTAAGGACTTTATTATAATTCAGTTTATTTATAGATACACAGAATAAGACTGAAATAATAATGGCTTTATATTAATAAACAAGATAAAATAAGTATGTCTTTTACAACCATCTCATGATTGGTCTTTGGGCATACTCCAACAATCTCTCACTAGCACTAAGACCAATCACTCATGTATCTAATACCAAGAGACTTAGTGTGACGCTCATGGTTTTGCTGTGTTAGAGGCTTTGTCAGTGGAATGGCGATATTGTCATCTGTTGGTACTCTACATATTTTTACGTCTCTTCGATCAATGGTTTCACGAATGAGATGGTAACGCCTAAGAATGTGTTTGGATCGTTGGTGAGATCTGGGTTCTTTTGCTTGTGCGATGGCTCCATTGTTGTCACAACGTAGATCTATAGCATTTGATATGCTAGGCACGACCCCTAGTTTAGATATGAACTTTTTGATCCAAACAACCTCTTTTGCAGCATCTCTTGCTGCAATATACTCGGCTTCTGTTGTAGAATCTGCTACTGTATCTTGCTTTGAACTTTTCCAGCTTACAACACCTCTATTAAGGTAAAACACAAAACCCAATTGCGATCGAGAATCATCCTTATTAGTTTGGAAGCTTGCGTCAGTATAACCTTTTATACTTAGCTATTCCTCACCTCCATACATAAGGAATGTATCCTTAGTTCTTCTTAAGTACTTAAGGATGTTTTTTACTACAACCCAATGACCTTCACCGGGATTTACTTGGTATCGACTTGTCATACTTAGTGCATATGATACATCCGGACGTGTACATAACATGGCATACATGATAGATCCAATGGTCGAAGCATATGGAATCTTACTCATGCGTTCTCTCTTGAGGTGTTGAAGGATACATTTCCTTTGAGAGCGAAATACCATGTCTCATAGGTAAGAATCCTCTTTTAGATTCTTCCATACTAAATCTTTTCAGTACTTTATCTATGTATATATTTTGACTTAGTCCCAGAAGTCATCTTGATCTATCTCTATAGATATTGACTTCTAATATGTAGGTTGCTTCACCCAAGTATTTCATAGAAAAACATTTTCCTAACCAAGTCTTTACTGACTGTAAGGTAGGTATGTCATTTCCTATTATTAGTATGTCATCCACATACAATACCAATAATGTAACAGTGCTCTCACTAGTTTTCTTGAAAACACATGGCTCATCTTCATTTTTAATGAAACCAAACTCTTTGATTGCCACTCCAATTTCGAGAAGCTTGCTTCAACCTATAAATGGATCTTTGTAGCTTGCATACTTTTAGGGCATCTTTTGGATCGACAAAACCCTCATGTTGTGTCATGTACACATCCTTATCTAATTTTCCATTAAGGAAAGCAGTTTTGACATCCATTTGCCAGATTTCATAATCATAATATGTAGTTATTGCAAGCAATATTCGGATAGATTTAAATATAACAATAGGGAAAAGGTTTCATCCTAGTCTATACCATGAATTTGACGAAATCCCTTAGCGACCAATCGCCCTTTGTATGTTTGTATATTGTCATCCATGTCTGTTTTCTTTTTGAAAACCCATTTGCACCCTATGGGCTTAATTCTTTTGGGTGGGTAACTAAAGTCCATACTTGGTTTTCTGACATGGAATCCATCTCGGATTTCATGGCTTCTAGCCATTTCTTAGAGTCTGGGCTCTCCACTGCTTCTCGATAAGTCCTAGGCTCATCTTGGTCCATGAGAATAATATCTCCATGCAATGTGACAAGAAATCCATATCTCTCAAAGCATTGCGTTCTCTCATACACTTTTCAAAGTGGTTTTGTTTCAAGAATGATTGGATGTTCCTAAACTATTTGTGGAACTTGTTATTGTTCAATCTCTGTTCAGTGATCCGTGGTTGATCTTGAATTTCCTCAAGTTCAATATTTCTCCCACTTATTTTTCTGAAAATAAATTCTCTTTTGAGGAAGACTCTCGTTCGAGCAACAAACACTTTGTTCTTAGATGGATTGGAGAAATAGTATCCTTTTGTTTCTTTAGGATACCCTACAAAATTACACTTATGAGATTTAGGTTCGAGTTTTGTAGATATCTGATGTTTAACATAAACTTCGCATCCCCAAATTTTCATAAAAGACATACTATGATGCTTCCTGGACCACATCTCATATAGTTTCTTTTGAACCGATTTAGATAGAACACGATTTAGTGTGAAAGCAGCTGTTTCTAGCGCATGTCCCCAAAAAGAAGTTGGAAGATCAACATGACTCATCATTGACCGAACCATGTCTAAAAATGTTCGATTTCTTCTTTCAGAGACTCCATTGTGTTGTGGAGTACCTGGAGGTGTAAGTTGTGAGACAATCCCGCATCCTTTAAGAAGTTCATCAAACTGTAGGCTTAAGTATTCTCCTCATCGATCTGATCGAAGAGCTTTGATACTCTTTCCTAATTGGTTTTGTACTTCATTCTTAAATTCCTTGAACTTTTCAAGGGCTTCATATTTATGATACATTAGGTAAACGTACCCATATCTCTACCAAGTCGTCGGTGAAAGTAATGAAGTATTGAAACCCTCCTCCGGCTTGAGTATTCATCGGTCCACATACATCACTATGTATTAGACCTAATAAATCACTTGCTCGTTCGTTTTTACCATCAAATGATGATTTGGTCATTTTCCCATTAAGCAAGGTTCACAAATATCTAATTGTTCGAAAACAAAAGAATCCAAAAATCCATCTTTATGAAGTTTTGATATGCGTTTCTCACTTATATGACCCAAGCGACAATGCCAGAGATAAGTTTGATTAGAGTCATTTGTTTTTGATCTTTTCTTATTTATTTTATATATGGAATTGTCTTGATCTAAGATATAGAGGCCATTGATTAATTGAGCCGTACCATAAAAAATATTATTGAGGGAAAAAACAACTATTATTCTTAATAATAATCTCAAAACCAATCTTGTCCAAACAAGAAATTGGAATAATGTTTTTAGTCAAACTAGGTACGAAATAACAATCCTCTAAATCTAAAACAAGTCCACTAGGTAATGACAAAGTATATGTTCCTATAGCTAATGCAGCAACTCTTGCTCCATTTCCAACTCGTAGGTCCACATCTCCTTTTACCAATTTTCTACTCTTTTTTAGTCCATGTACAGAAGTACAAATATGAGAACCACAACTGGTATCTAATACCCAAAAAGTAGATGTTGATATATTAATATCAATAACATAAATACCAGATTCGGACTGTCCATTTTCTCTTGCCTTCTTGATGCCCTCAAGATAGACAGGGCAGTTTCTCTTCCAATGTCCAACATTGTTGCAATGGAAACACTTTCCTTCTTTTGCAACTCCTCATTTAGGTTTCAATGCAGCCTTTCCTTTGTTGGCTTTGGCTTTGCCTTGGTGTTGGTCTTTCCTTTTCTGTTATCTTCTCGGACCATCAGAATAGGTTTGCACCCAACCTTTTCATATTGTTCTCTGCTATTCTTAATGTACAAGCAAGCAATCAAGGCAACGATTTGTTAATTTCATTAATATTGAAATTAAGAACAAACTGATTAAAACTATCCGGCAACGATTGTAGGATAACATCAGTTCCCACTATAAGACAACCCAACTTTTCTAGGGTCTGAATATACCCTATCATTTTGAGAACATGAGTTCCCACTGGAGTTCCCTCAACCATCTTGCATCGAAACAAAGCCTTAGAGGTATCATACCTCTCTTGACCAGCTCGCCCCTCATATAATTCCTTGAGATTTTTAACCATCTCATAGGGAACCATGTCCTCATGTTGCTTCTAAAGCTCAAGGGTCATGGTCGCAAGCATCAAACAACCGACATCTACCATGTCAGTTGATTATTTTTCAAAGGCTTCCAATTCATCTTTAAAGGCATCATCTGCTGGCTTTTTAGGGACATGTACTTTGATGACTGTTAGTTTTCGTTCTTGTTTGAGGACAATCTTCAAATTGCGGAACCAGTCAAGGAAGTTCAAGCCATTTAATTTGTACTTTTCAAGGACGGATTGGAATAATAATGTGTTTGCCATAAATCTACAACAATAAAATATGTTTTATAAGTACCTATTTATCATGTTTATAAAGTAATAACATTCCCACTATTGAAAACCTTCAAAATCAAAAAACTTGCTAAAAGTATTTCTAGTGGGAAAGGATCCATATTTCTTTTTATTCTAAGTCAGCTTTGGCTTTACTTCTAGAATTCAATTATTTAGGTAAGCAACACTTGCTAATTACATCTCATATAATTCCTATATTTGATGAACAACTATTTGTCCAAAACAAAAGTTCATATGGTCTAACAAAAGAAAAATAATTAACAGTGCACCAGGTAGGTAACTTATGTAAAAGAGGTGGTGTACTGGGCACGCTTAAATACCAAGTCTTTCAAAGAGCCAATCCTAGACATGCACTTTCGTATTGTTTTTCAATCACCAAAGTTCTTGAACAATCATTAGTCTTTAGGTTTCTAATCTTATTAGAACATCCTAGTTTAACCAATATTACTACCAGTGAATATCATTTGCTTATTCTTCGCTTTTAACCAGGATAGATCTAAGTATTTTACTTTGGCAAAACCTACATAGTACTGATCGAGGTTTTAACAAGGGCTAATATTGGATGACTAATTTTAATTAAATATGGAGGGTTATTTTGTTATATTAATATCACCATTCTATTATGATTTAATCAGTTACCATTATGCTAAAAAACATACATTGTATCACATACATGTAAAGCGGAAATATATATGCAATGGTTATAGCCCTTAAAACTAAGCTGGCCCATCCCAAGCCAATTGGAGAACCAAAATTACTAAAGATAGAACTTGCTTCTCAAGCACCAAATCCACCTTTGATCGGCCCATCAGCTGCTCCTTTGGTCCACGCTTTCTCTGTAAATATTACAATTTTTCAGAAACTCGTTTTACATACGTGGGAATAAGATGAGAAGAGAATTACAATAGAAGAAATAAGGCACGACACGCATGACGTATTTATATAAAACCAAAGTAAATAGGCTATTTGAGCTATAACCATGCATTTCAAACACCGTACATATCATCAAAAACATACACATGTTTTATCTTGTTAATTAAGATTAACTAAATAGTTCCTACGACCTTTGTTGCCTATACGGTCTGGCAGATCTGGGGCCGTCTGGTCCGCCCGTTTGATAACTTTTATCAACAGATTCGTGTTTTTGGGATTTTTCAATCTCTAAGGTTTTTCACTCTGGAACAACCATTATTCCTCTACCAAAAATGATCTGCTATCTTAACCTCATGTTCATCATGTCAACTATTAACATATGATTATCAAAAGCTTACCGCAACAAACACATGATTAACACTTAACCATCGATCGTAAAAACTTATTAAAACAGATTAACATATTATCGCGACTGGATTCAATTTCTACGTTTCACACAAACATCACATACTCGTCAAAATAGAAAAAGAAAAGCATGCATCTCATACAAAAATATCATCCAAGTATTTAAGTCCAAATTCATATCATACAAATGGCTCTGATACCACTGTTGGAAAACGCCGATACACCCCATGGCGCAGCGAAAAAATTATCCGGCGTAATCCACCAGTGATCCATGTACAAGGGAAGAATTCAGGGTGATAAAGAATGAAACGTTACCTTAATAAATATGGAATCTGGAAATCCATAGGGAATTCGGAATAACCAAATTGAATCCAAGTCATCACAATAGCATTTTGACCTTTACGTAGTCCACCCGAATGAAACGAACAATATTTTCTCTTCTCTAACTATTAGAGAGGTTTTTCAAAAACGAGGGATCAATGGTTGCTAGACATTATGCCTTTATATAGCATTTAAAAACCTAATTCTAATTAAATTCGAATTCTTAAATATACAATATATTTAACCGAATATAATTAAATATGTAGAATCTGATTCTACTTTAATTAGGTTTTTTTAGATATATATATATATATATACTTTAATAATATTTGATAATTACAATAACTTATCAAATATTAACATATATGTATATATATATATAAACCAAATTATCCATAATTATAACAATTTTGATTTCTCACTAATTACGTGTACAACAAGTTTGTACACATGTTATATAATCGATATTTGTTCGTTTCAATCATAGGGTGTGACCCTTGTAGGTTCATGTAACGTTAGCGAAGAATATCCGAACAATTCTAATATTACAAGCAATGAGTGACATCTAGCAATACATCATTGCTACCTAAGTTATATGAAATCGTGGATCGATTTAACCTTTTTTCATGATTAACTTCTTTTATGTATTTCATCCTTTTTTCTCATATCTAGATCGGACACAAGCCATGGATTAGTCACACTTGTATAGCCCATCTAATGTTTCTTGATATCTTGAGTAGACTATTATAAACGAATAATTATGATATCTCATATCAATTTATTCGAGCATGGCCATGCATTTTCTAGTCTCACTTTAATCAAGTGGCCTATGATATTACTTTATGTTAGAGGGACAAATCCTATTTTGATCAACCATATTTCGCTACATGGATTATGACATATCCAATATCAGTCTTTATAGTGTAGTCGATTCGACACACGTTTGACCGAATCATCAAATATGTCACTCACGATGTTGAAATAATGATGATCTCAAGTATGAGGATCATATATGTAGTTATCACCATAAGCAATGTTGTGACTGTCACATAATAATCCAAGAAACATGCTCATAGCGGGTCAATCCAAAGATGTTGTTCCCTAACACATACTTATGTATTGATTTTGATATCTCCATGTCAATGACAACATTTTGTCATCAATCAACTACATATTAGTCTTAATACATTATAGTTTTCCAAGCCCACAATAATTCTTGACTAAAGACATTCAAGAATAACTATATTATTCTAAGGACTTTATTATAATTCAGTTTATTTATAGATACACAAATAAGACTGAAAAATAATAATGGCTTTATATTAATAAACAAGATAAAATAAGTATGTCTTTACAACCATCTCATGATTGGTCTTTGGGCATACTCCAACAATCTCTCACTAGCACTAAGACCAATCACTCATGTATCTAATACCAAGAGACTTAGTGTGACGCTCATGGTTTCTTTGTGTTAGAGGCTTTGTCGCTGGAATGGCGATATTGTCATCTGTTGGTACTCTACATATTTTTACGTCTCTTCGATCAATGGTTTCACGAATGAGATGGTAACGCCTAAGAATGTGTTTGGATCGTTGGTGAGATCTGGGTTCTTTTGCTTGTGCGATGGCTCCATTGTTGTCACAACGTAGATCTATAGCATTTGATATGCTAGGCACGACCCCTAGTTTAGATATGAACTTTTGATCCAAACAACCTCTTTTGCAGCATCTCTTGCTGCAATATACTCGGCTACATTGTAGAATCTGCTCTTTGTATCTTGCTTTGAACTTTTCCAGCTTACAACACCTCTATTAAGGTAAAACACAAAACCCAATTGCGATCGAGAATCATCCTTATTAGTTTGGAAGCTTGCGTCAGTATAACCTTTTATACTTAGCTATTCCTCACCTCCATACATAAGGAATGTATCCTTAGTTCTTCTTAAGTACTTAAGGATGTTTTTTACTACAACCCAATGACCTTCACCGGGATTTACTTGGTATCGACTTGTCATACTTAGTGCATATGATACATCCGGACGTGTACATAACATGGCATACATGATAGATCCAATGGTCGAAGCATATGGAATCTTACTCATGCGTTCTCTCTTGAGGTGTTGAAGGATACATTTCCTTTGAGAGCGAAATACCATGTCTCATAGGTAAGAATCCTCTTTTAGATTCTTCCATACTAAATCTTTTGATTTTATCTATGTATATATTTTGACTTAGTCCCAGAAGTCATCTTGATCTATCTCTATAGATATTGACTTCTAATATGTAGGTTGCTTCACCCAAGTATTTCATAGAAAAACATTTTCCTAACCAAGTCTTTACTGTCTGTAAGGTAGGTATGTCATTTCCTATTATTAGTATGTCATCCACATACAATACCAATAATGTAACAGTGCTCTCACTAGTTTTCTTGAAAACACATGGCTCATCTTCATTTTTAATGAAACCAAACTCTTTGATTGCCACTCCAATTTCGAGAAGCTTGCTTCAACCTATAAATGGATCTTTGTAGCTTGCATACTTTTAGGGCATCTTTTGGATCGACAAAACCCTCATGTTGTGTCATGTACACATCCTTATCTAATTTTCCATTAAGGAAAGCAGTTTTGACATCCATTTGCCAGATTTCATAATCATAATATGTAGTTATTGCAAGCAATATTCGGATAGATTTAAATATAACAATAGGGGAAAAGGTTTCATCCTAGTCTATACCATGAATTTGACGAAATCCCTTAGCGACCAATCGCCCTTTGTATGTTTGTATATTGTCATCCATGTCTGTTTTCTTTTTGAAAACCCATTTGCACCCTATGGGCTTAATTCTTTTGGGTGGGTAACTAAAGTCCATACTTGGTTTTCTGACATGGAATCCATCTCGGATTTCATGGCTTCTAGCCATTTCTTAGAGTCTGGGCTCTCCACTGCTTCTCGATAAGTCCTAGGCTCATCTTGGTCCATGAGAATAATATCTCCATGCAATGTGACAAGAAATCCATATCTCTCAGGCGCATTGCGTTCTCTCATACACTTTCGCAGTGGTTTTGTTTCAAGAATGATTGGATGTTCCTAAACTATTTGTGGAACTTGTTATTGTTCAATCTCTGGTTCAGTGATCCGTGGTTGATCTTGAATTTCCTCAAGTTCAATATTTCTCCCACTTATTTTTCTGAAAATAAATTCTCTTTTGAGGAAGACTCTCGTTCGAGCAACAAACACTTTGTTCTTAGATGGATTGGAGAAATAGTATCCTTTTGTTTCTTTAGGATACCCTACAAAATTACACTTATGAGATTTAGGTTCGAGTTTTGTAGATATCTGATGTTTAACATAAACTTCGCATCCCCAAATTTTCATAAAAGACATACTATGATGCTTCCTGGACCACATCTCATATAGTTTCTTTTGAACCGATTTAGATAGAACACGATTTAGTGTGAAAGCAGCTGTTTCTAGCGCATGTCCCCAAAAAGAAGTTGGAAGATCAACATGACTCATCATTGACCGAACCATGTCTAAAAATGTTCGATTTCTTCTTTCAGAGACTCCATTGTGTTGTGGAGTACCTGGAGGTGTAAGTTGTGAGACAATCCCGCATCCTTTAAGAAGTTCATCAAACTGTAGGCTTAAGTATTCTCCTCATCGATCTGATCGAAGAGCTTTGATACTCTTTCCTAATTGGTTTTGTACTTCATTCTTAAATTCCTTGAACTTTTCAAGGGCTTCATATTTATGATACATTAGGTAAACGTACCCATATCTACTGAAGTCGTCAGTGAAAGTAATGAAGTATTGAAACCCTCCTCTGGCTTGAGTATTCATCGGTCCACATACATCACTATGTATTAGACCTAATAAATCACTTGCTCGTTCGTTTTTACCATCAAATGATGATTTGGTCATTTTCCCATTAAGCAAGGTTCACAAATATCTAATTGTTCGAAAACAAAAGAATCCAAAAATCCATCTTTATGAAGTTTTGATATGCGTTTCTCACTTATATGACCCAAGCGACAATGCCAGAGATAAGTTTGATTAGAGTCATTTGTTTTTGATCTTTTCTTATTTATTTTATATATGGAATTGTCTTGATCTAAGATATAGAGGCCATTGATTAATTGAGCCGTACCATAAAAAATATTATTGAGGGAAAAAACAACTATTATTCTTAATAATAATCTCAAAACCAATCTTGTCCAAACAAGAAATTGGAATAATGTTTTTAGTCAAACTAGGTACGAAATAACAATCCTCTAAATCTAAAACAAGTCCACTAGGTAATGACAAAGTATATGTTCCTATAGCTAATGCAAAGAACTCTTGCTCCATTTCCAACTCGTAGGTCCACATCTCCTTTTACCAATTTTCTACTCTTTTTTAGTCCATGTACAGAAGTACAAATATGAGAACCACAACTGGTATCTAATACCCAAAAAGTAGATGTTGATATATTAATATCAATAACATAAATACCAGATTCGGACTGTCCATTTTCTCTTGCCTTCTTGATGCCCTCAAGATAGACAGGGCAGTTTCTCTTCCAATGTCCAACATTGTTGCAATGGAAACACTTTCCTTCTTTTGCAACTCCTCATTTAGGTTTCAATGCAGCCTTTCCTTTGTTGGCTTTGGCTTTGCCTTGGTGTTGGTCTTTCCTTTTCTGTTATCTTCTCGGACCATCAGAATAGGTTTGCACCCAACCTTTTCATATTGTTCTCTGCTATTCTTAACAGACCAAGCAACTGGGGCAACGATTTGTTAATTTCATTAATATTGAAATTAAGAACAAACTGATTAAAACTATCCGGCAACGATTGTAGGATAACATCAGTTCCCACTATAAGACAACCCAACTTTTCTAGGGTCTGAATATACCCTATCATTTTGAGAACATGAGTTCCCACTGGAGTTCCCTCAACCATCTTGCATCGAAACAAAGCCTTAGAGGTATCATACCTCTCTTGACCAGCTCGCCCCTCATATAATTCCTTGAGATTTTTAACCATCTCATAGGGAACCATGTCCTCATGTTGCTTCTAAAGCTCAAGGGTCATGGTCGCAAGCATCAAACAACCGACATCTACCATGTCAGTTGATTATTTTTCAAAGGCTTCCAATTCATCTTTAAAGGCATCATCTGCTGGCTTTTTAGGGACATGTACTTTGATGATCATGTTAGTTTTCGTTCTTGTTTGAGGACAATCTTCAAATTGCGGAACCAAATAAGGAAGTTCAAGCCATTTAATTTGTACTTTTCAAGGACGGATTGGAATAATAATGTGTTTGCCATAAATCTACAACAATAAAATATGTTTTATAAGTACCTATTTATCATGTTTATAAAGTAATAACATTCCCACTATTGAAAACCTTCAAAATCAAAAAACTTGCTAAAAGTATTTCTAGTGGGAAAGGATCCATATTTCTTTTTATTCTAAGTCAGCTTTGGCTTTACTTCTAGAATTCAATTATTTAGGTAAGCAACACTTGCTAATTACATCTCATATAATTCCTATATTTGATGAACAACTATTTGTCCAAAACAAAAGTTCATATGGTCTAACAGAAAGAAAAATAATTAACAGTGCACCAGGTAGGTAACTTATGTAAAAGAGGTGGTGTACTGGGCACGCTTAAATACCAAGTCTTTCAAAGAGCCAATCCTAG
Organism: Hibiscus mutabilis; assembly: GCA_019671005.1. NCBI lineage: Eukaryota > Viridiplantae > Streptophyta > Magnoliopsida > Malvales > Malvaceae > Hibiscus > Hibiscus mutabilis. Next base: position 35,930,560 of record CM033711.1, on the reverse strand, counting down.
ACATGCACTTTCGTATTGTTTTTCAATCACCAAAGTTCTTGAACAATCATTAGTCTTTAGGTTTCTAATCTTATTAGAACATCCTAGTTTAACCAATATTACTACCAGTGAATATCATTTGCTTATTCTTCGCTTTTAACCAGGATAGATCTAAGTATTTTACTTTGGCAAAACCTACATAGTACTGATCGAGGTTTTAACAAGGGCTAATATTGGATGACTAATTTTAATTAAATATGGAGGGTTATTTTGTTATATTAATATCACCATTCTATTATGATTTAATCAGTTACCATTATGCTAAAAAAACATACATTGTATCACATACATGTAAAGCAGTAAATATATATGCAATGGTTATAGCCCTTAAAACTAAGCTGGCCCATCCCAAGCCAATTGGAGAACCAAAATTACTAAAGATAGAACTTGCTTCTCAAGCACCAAATCCACCTTTGATCGGCCCATCAGCTGCTCCTTTGGTCCACGCTTTCTCTGTAAATATTACAATTTTTCAGAAACTCGTTTTACATACGTGGGAATAAGATGAGAAGAGAATTACAATAGAAGAAATAAGGCACGACACGCATGACGTATTTATATAAAACCAAAGTAAATAGGCTATTTGAGCTATAACCATGCATTTCAAACACCGTACATATCATCAAAAACATACACATGTTTTATCTTGTTAATTAAGATTAACTAAATAGTTCCTACGACCTTTGTTGCCTATACGGTCTGGCAGATCTGGGGCCGTCTGGTCCGCCCGTTTGATAACTTTTATCAACAGATTCGTGTTTTTGGGATTTTTCAATCTCTAAGGTTTTTCTCTGGAACAACCATTATTCCTCTACCAAAAATGATCTGCTATCTTAACCTCATGTTCATCATGTCAACTATTAACATATGATTATCAAAAGCTTACCGCAACAAACACATGATTAACACTTAACCATCGATCGTAAAAACTTATTAAAACAGATTAACATATTATCGCGACTGGATTCAATTTCTACGTTTCACACAAACATCACATACTCGTCAAAATAGAAAAAGAAAAGCATGCATCTCATACAAAAATATCATCCAAGTATTTAAGTCCAAATTCATATCATACAAATGGCTCTGATACCACTTTGTTGGAAAACGCCGATACACCCCATGGCGCAAATGAAAAATTATCCGCGTAATCCACCAAAGTGATCCATGTACAAGGGAAGAATTCAGGTGATAAAGAATGAAACGTTACCTTAATAAATATGGAATCTGGAAATCCATAGGGAATTCGGAATAACCAAATTGAATCCAAGTCATCACAATAGCATTTTGACCTTTACGTAGTCCACCCGAATGAAACGAACAATATTTTCTCTTCTCTAACTATTAGAGAGGTTTTTCAAAAACGAGGGATCAATGGTTGCTAGACATTATGCCTTTATATAGCATTTAAAAACCTAATTCTAATTAAATTCGAATTCTTAAATATACAATATATTTAACCGAATATAATTAAATATGTAGAATCTGATTCTACTTTAATTAGGTTTCTTTTAGATATATATATATATATACTTTAATAATATTTGATAATTACAATAACTTATCAAATATTAACATATATGTATATATATATATAAACGAAATTATCCATAATTATAACAATTTCAGTTTCTCACTAATTACGTGTACAACAAGTTTGTACACATGTTATATAATCGATATTTGTTCGTTTCAATCATAGGGTGTGACCCTTGTAGGTTCATGTAACGTTAGCAGTAATATCCAGAACAATTCTAATATTACAAGCAATGAGTGACATCTAGCAATACATCATTGCTACCTAAGTTATATGAAATCGTGGCTCGATTTAACCTTTTTTCGTGATTAACTTCTTTTATGTATTTCATCCTTTTTTCCTCATATCTAGATCGGACACAAGCCATGGATTAGTCACACTTGTATAGCCCATCTAATGTTTCTTGATATCTTGAGTAGACTATTATAAACGAATAATTATGATATCTCATATCAATTTATTCGAGCATGGCCATGCATTTTCTAGTCTCACTCAATCAAGTGGCCTATGATATTACTCCTATTATGTAGGAGGGACAAATCCTATTTTGATCAACCATATTTCGCTACATGGATTATGACATATCCAATATCAGTCTTTATAGTGTAGTCAGTTACGACACACGTTTGACCGAATCAAAATATGTCACTCACGATGTTGAAATAATGATGATCTCAAGTCTGAGGATCATATATGTAGTTATCACCATAAGCAATATTGTGACTGTCACATAATAATCCAAGAAACATGCTCATAGCGGGTCACCCAAAGATGTTGTTCCCTAACACATACTTATGTATTGATTTTGACATCTCCATGTCAATGACAACATTTTGTCATCAATCAACTACATATTAGTCTTAATACATTATTGTTGTCCAAGCCCACAATAATTCTTGACTAAGGACATTCAAGAATAACTATATTTTTCTAAGGACTTTAGTATAATTCAGTTTATTTATAGATACACATAATAAGACTGAAATAATAATAATAATGGCTTTATATTAATAAACAAGATAAAATAAGTATGTCTTTTACAACCATCTCATGATTGGTCTTTGGGCATACTCCAACATAAAAAGGGTTGAGAATTTATATTGAATAGAGTCTCATTTTATGTTTAAATTCTTAAACATTAATTGGAAAATCATTTATGAGATGATTTTTTTTCTCAACATCAGGGGGAGAGAATAATCAGCTGGATAAAGAAGGAAATGAATTATCATTATTTAGATCCTCGAATATGAACTAAAAGTTCATAAGATAATTCAAGTTATTGTATGTCAACTGCCAAACATATTTACTGACCTAATGAGAGTAATCAAGTCTCATATACCAGCTGAAAATGCTCTAAATTTGAATACATTTTAGAGCAAATGGATGTAAATCATACCTAGAGCATGATAATTGAAATCGGTTCCAATGATCAAAATTCTCGTAAATGGAAAGTAGTATGAGATGGTCATATATTGGAGGCGGGTGCTCCTGAAGAGACCCAAAACATAACTAATAATAAAACTCTTGAAGAGTTTCAGGTACCTGAAATAAAGATTAAAATCTTGAAGAGATCTCGATGAGTTATAACACTACGAGAATGGAACCGAAACAGAAAAATTGTCGACAACGATTTTTCAAACAATGTTTCTATAGAAGTAAAGGAACAAAATGAGGATCATGTATAGAAATCTATTCAAAAGTATAGATATTGAATTGGCCAATGTAGAAAGTTGCTTTGAACTTCTAAAAGAGAAGTATTTAGACCAACAGTCCAAACACCTAAAGGATTAATTACGATTTATGAAGAGTTTTAATTACTTCATGGTAGATGCAATTACTTTGGCAGTTATGAAATATTTTATATGCGTCTAATCATTTTGTGGATCCCTATAAAAGGAAGTTATCATTGACGGATTTAAAATGCGAGAAGCATTAAGAAATTTCTGGGAAATTTATTTAGATATGCCCCTTGAATATTTATATTTTGGCGCCTTTGGTATAATCACCTTAGTGAGTACTAATTGAGGAAATACTATAAGAATGATCAAATTTCCTTATGTATTTTATAAAGGAGTTTGGATCAAGATTCATTATGATAATTTGAATATCATTAGAACTCTTGAAGAGCTTCAAATTGGAAACTCATGAAGAGCTTTCAAAGTATTTAAGAAAAAAATTTTGAGATGTGGTTTTGTCTTGACCTAATGATCAAACATGCATTTTTGTCTATGAATGGACATAAGCTGAAAGAATCTTAAAGAAGATTCAATATGGATAAAGCATATCTATTGAGTATCCCAATAATTGTAAGATTGTTGGATGTGAATAAAGATAATTATATATTTTCTTGGTCTTGAAGCACCATATATTAGTTGGTCAAGAAATATACATGAATATAGAAAGATTAGTACCTTTATATCTTCAAACATTTGTCGATGCCTCCTCAAATCTTGTAGAAATAATTGTTACGCACGAGGCAAGCCAAAAAATGTGTTTGGCTAAGACCATTGACCCAACATATCCAGAAGATGTGTGATTTACTTTCACAAGATACAGAGCTATCTTGTGTAAAGATAATGCAAGGTGGATACATCATGGATATATCATGGAACATATTACTCCAAAGTTTCATCCCTCACGATCTTTAGAAAAATAGTATTCAAGATTGAATTATGAATATTCAAAGATCTTATGTGATATTTTCATGAGGGGGAGTAAATACACATTGCACTCTTTTTCCCTTAACTGAGGTTTTGTCCCAATGGGTTTTCTTGGTAAGGTTTTTAATGAGTCAATATGTTACGCGTACCAAAGATGTGTGTACTCTTTTTCCTTTACTAAAGAATTTTTTCCACTAGGTTTTTATCTTAGTAAGGTTTTAACGAGGCACATTATCTTCATGGATATCCAAGGGGGAGTGTTATGAATATCTTTATTTATGGTGGATATTCATATATTAAATGAGACTTTAATGTACTTTATTATTAGGGTTTCTATCCTATGACTATAAATATAGAGTTTGGAAAGCATTGTATATGTAATACCCCAAAATGTACTAAGTTGATTAAGGGTCATTTAGTACTAAGATAATAGCTTAAAAGCTAACTTAGTGACTAAAATGACAAAAATGCAAAAGGTTAAAGAAACAATTTGAGCGAAATAAGAAGAAAATATAAGAAAATAGTTTTATCACCTTTTGAATCAGATTCATGTTGAAAATTTGAGGTTGAATTTTCTTAAGGGGGAGAATTGTAATACCCCAAAATGTACTAAGTTGATTAAGGGTCATTTAGTACTAAGATAATAGCTTAAAGCTAACTTAGTGACTAAAATGACCCTTAATCAACTTAGTACATTTTGGGGTATTATAATTCTCTCCCCCTTAAGAAAATTCATCCTCGAATTTTCAACACGAACCTAATTCAAAAGGTGAGAAAACTATTTTCTTATATTTTCTTCTTATTTTTCTCAAACCGTTTCTTTAACCTTTTGCATTTTTGTCATTTTAGTCACTAAGTTAGCTTTTAAGCTATTATCTTAGTACTAAATGACCCTTAATCAACTTAGTACATTTTGGGGTATTACAATTACTTTTGCATTTTTGTCATTGTAGTCACTAAGTTAGGTTTTAAGCTATTATCTTAGTACTAAATGACTCTTAATCAACTTAGTACATTTTGGGGTATTACAGTATACAACCCTACTTTGAGAATATAATACAAGTCTCTCTCTTTGTCTCACATTTTGTTCTTGTTCATCTATTTTGTTCTTGCTCTTTACTTTATTCACAACATCTAACATTTTATTCCATAACATAAGTTAGATTTTTCGTGACAAACATTAAAAAAAATTCATTATCTAATAAAATACAACACATGGCATATTTCTGTTATTTTCTTTAATTTTATTTTTTTAAAATTAGAAAAATTTTAATTTAAAAAAAATCTAAAATCTTTAATTTTTCTAAAAACCCCAAACCCAAACCTCAAATCCTTAAATTCCTCTCCTCCCACCACTAATTCAACCACCACTAGCCACTATTGCCTTTATCGAACCTTCACGACTGAAAACCCCATCTTCTCGTCGTTGAAAATCGACGAATGAACTGTCGATTGTTCTGTCGACGAACATCCAACAATGAAGAAAAAAGAGACCGATTGAGCTTTTGGTTGACTGCTAGAGGATGGGAGATGTCGAAGGGTGAGGTACGCGGCGCTTGAATGGTGAACGGTGAACCACCGATGTGGGGGATGCTTGACCATGAGAGAGATGTGATTTGAGGGTTTAATCGAAAGAAATTAAAACTTTAGTATTTTTAAGAAATTCATATTTTTAAAAATATATAGAATTAAATAAATAAAAAATATGTCACGTGTGATGTTATAATCGGACGATGGTATTTTTTAATGGTGGTTGACAAAAAAAATAATTTAAATTAAGAAAACAAAGTTAAGAAATAATTTGGTCCGAAATCAAAGTTAGGCACTAAATTTAAAAAGAAAAGTATAATTTGGACGCCTTTCTAACCGTTTAGCTAGAACTAAATAAAACTGATACAACTTGAAAAAGATTGAATTCTGTTTTCGATGAGCTGTGTCCGGCAGTTTCTGATTTCTCGCGACGGTGTTCTTTCTCTTATGTGTTTTAGGGTTTTTGTCGTTGTTTGGTCTTTGGGCTTGTGTCTAATTTGTTTTCTAAAACTGTTTTCTCTGGACAGGTTTGTGGCCTTGTCTTCACCGTTTGTACGTTTCTGGTTTAATGGAATTTCCCTTTCTGTTCAAAAATAAGGTTAAAGTTTAAGAGTTGGGAGTTTAGGTTATAGGACATAAAATTTAAGATTTACGGTTAGAATTTAGAGTTAAAAATTTTAATTTTAATTTTAATTTTTAGCTTTAAAATAAGCATGCTTATGGAGTTTTTTTAACTCCACTGGATATATTAACCTTAAAAATTAAGGTCACATTTTAAGAATGCATTACCGAATAAAGCAACAACTCACAGGTGTGTTAATTGATTGCCCTTCTTAATTAAACGTCTGAATATATTATCTGCGTAACTTTTCTAAAACGCAAACCAGCTGGTCTTGTTTTAAGTTGAATACTCCTACTTTAAATGATTTTAGTGGGCATGCAGAAAAGTTGAAGAAGATGAAGTGCACGCAATCAAACAAACAGAAAAGTAGAATCACCCAATAGAAAGTTGATTTGAAGGCCCAAAGAAAGATCTTCGCCAACTTTTCAAAAGTCGTATATGCAATCACGACAATGACCCTTTGTTCTTTCATGAAATATCAGTTTCATAAAGGAAGTGGGTAATAAAGTCCTACTCAAAATGATTTCTTCGATTCACGTTAGATGTGGTCTCATCTCTACTCGGGGCGAATATTCGATCAAGTCGAGTTAAAAAATTTTAAATCTTAATTTGTAATTCAAACTTTATTTTAATTTTTTTGAGTCGAGTTTATGAACTTACAATTCAAGTTAAGTTGAGTCGAATCGAAAAATTCGAATTTTCAAGTCAATTTTCATGGAGATATGCTCCACTTCGCACCCAATTAGACAGAGATGATTACAAGTATTGTGGGTAGTAGGGGTGTGCATTTCGGATACCCAATCCGATCCGAAATTTCTGATATCCGAAATTTTTGGATAGGTATTTTAGTGATCCATATCTAATTCGAAAAAACCAGATACCCAATTTTCAGATATTCGAAATTTCGGATTGGATATTCGGATATCTGAATATCCGAAATTATGAGTTAATTTAAATATTTTTTTGAATTTGGAGGTCTTATCCATGAACATTTTAGGTTTTCAAATATAAAAATCAATAAATTATTGAGTATAACGGGATTTGTATCCATAAAAAATTAATTTTTCATATATAACAAGTAAAAGTATCGAATATAACAAGATTCATATCTATAAAAAATGAAATATTCGGATATAGGATAATCGGATATCCGATCCGAATGTAAAAATCACTATTGTATCCGATCCAAAATTTTCGGATATCCGATCCGAATTATCCAAAAACTAAAAAACAGATCGGATATCCAAAATTTCGGATCAGAACAACAGATAAATGGATCGGATTCTTTTGCACACCACTAGCGGGTAGTGGGGCGAGGATAGAGACAAAAATTAGACGTGTCGTGGTTGATAGGGCAAACGTGGATAAGACCTTGTACTCGCCCCGCCTCATCCCCACTGGCCCAGTATACATAATAAGCATATGTAAAAAATAATTTTGATAACACTCTCAGTCCTCACCCTTTCAGATTCTCAATTTTAACTCGTATAAAAATTATATTTCAATTTACCAATTAAAAAGGTATGATGAGTTATTATATATTTTTTAAAATGGTGACGGTTGAAGTAATGTCACATATGTAGGTGAGAGTTTGAAGTACAAGTATTTCATGCATTTTTCATTAAAAATGGTTTAGATTTATTTATCTGATACTTATAAATATGTTATATGGAGCAGGTTGTAGCCAAACTATAGCAAAAATTAAGTGGGTCTTGGGAACCACGTGGATGGTGGAGAGGAGATGGTCTTAGTCCTGTAGGTCACGAGTCAATGATAGTTTTGGATTTTGTACCCTCATCATGTTGTAGCGCGGGGATAAAGATGACAATTATTGACATGAATGGATATGGAAAGAGCCCCCTTCGTACCCGTCCCTCCAGTTGACATCTCTATACTCTAGTGGATCTTGGCAAAACATTTTGAAAGAGACTACTTAAAATTTTCAAAAAATTTGACTCAAAACGAAATGTTAAAGATCAAAGTGTTCCAAAAAAATTAGATGCTAAAATGACTGTACACTTAAACGTTATGACTATTTTTTGGCGTTATGACTACAATTTATTATAAGTGTCTTATTTAAAAGAACATTAAATGTATATTTTTTTATTCAATATTAGAAAGGAATACTACTATATGCCTCATTAAAAGATCTCCCTAAACTTAGGTGTAGGAAAAAGAGTGCATACGATAATATTAACGAGAATAACTAAGCCAACACAGAGAAGGCATTACATCAAACCAGGAACCAGATCGCTAACAAACATAAAGGATTAACCCACATCATTAGGATACATAGCTAGAAATGCCTCACTTTGGACAATCCCCTACACTCAAATAGGGGTTGCTTCCATCGACAAAACCCCCAACGGTGATCCACGCATGGCAGTGGCAAGAGAGTCAGCTACCGCATTAGCACTACGTGCAAAATACCATACATCTACTTCCCAATCCCATTTAATAATCTCATGAAGGACCATGAATAAACCATTACGGTTCTGGATATTCTCAATAACTTTAACACCCATCACCGCCTCCTTACAGTTAGATTCTAACATAATACATCAGAACCCAAGCCTCCAGTCATGTCGTTGTAGCGACGTTTTTGAAATTTGATACTTCGTCGGTGTCGAGGTTTTTGGCTTTTTCTTGAAAAATTTTATTAGAAGGAGAATTTTTTTAAAATCGAGTTTTTGAAATAAATAAACTAAGAGTCACCACCGGTCACTTGGGTTAGGTAGACCGGACACCGAAAATAAAACTAGAGATTCAAATGAGTTCAGGAGTTGGTTACGAGTGGGGAAGGTTTTGCACCCCCCACTACGCCCAAACTTGGTACCAAATTAATTACCGCCTTGTTAATATTAGATTTTGCGAATTAAAGTAACAAATTAAATCGAAATTTGGTTATATATGTGAGTATATTTTAAGGGCCCTAATATTCGAGAATGAACGTTCGAACCACCACCACTACGACTGGTACTAGCCTCGTTCATTCCCGAATAAAAGGGCACCACATAACAATTAAGTCCATATGCAAAACAATTTAACAACGAATTAACTAACCATACATGGCAATATGATAAACACAAGTAAAGGCATAAAATTCAAAATCCCAAATATCAAACTTAAACATATATTACATGGAAACTATATTGTATATATTATAAAAGTTTTATATATATCATATCCTACATATTATATTTTAAAACCATATTCTATATACATACTTTATATTATGTAAAAATTATATATTATGTATATACTATATATTATAAAAAAACCTTGTATTGAAACTATATTTTATACTTATACTATATATTATAAAAAACCACATTTATTGATTGTATCAAAGACATTATAAAACTATATATTATATACTTTATAAAAACTATATATTATATGCTTTATAAAACTATATATTACATATATGTAAAAACTATATATTATATATATTAAAACCATATATTCCATACATCATAAACCTTATATTATATATTATATCATATATTATACAAGAATTATATATTATACTACATATAAACAAATATGATAAATATTATACTAATATAACATACATCAAGGCCACATTAACAACATATATAAATAAAGCAAGGACTGAAATTAAAGAAATTTAAACTGCAAGGCCGAAATTAAAAATGCATGATTATAGGAAACATACTGAAAAGAGAACTGAATCGAACAAAACTAAAATTGGAAGGCCAAAATTAAAAGAAAACAGATTCAATTAAAAAAAGGGAAGGAATTGAAGACCTCTTGAAAGATCCAGGGACCAAGGACGGGATTTCAAAAGGGGGAAGGACTGCGAGAGTAATTAGGGGAACACGGGGGATTTATTATGTGATTAAACCATTTTCTAAATTCCCAGCCACTATAAAACACAATTCTGTTAACCAAAAAAGGAAATTTGTTTCATTCCTTAAAAAAACAGCAAAGCTCTGGCCGCCCTTTCTCTTTGATGAACGTCGTCGTGGTATTCACCACAAACCCAGAACACCACCCCATTCTCCAGTTTTCGACGATGTTTTTCTGTGTCGACTGCCGCTCGTCAACGGCCGGCAAACTTAAAACCAGCCCAATAAACCTCATTTCCACTCCAAAATCAAATCTAAACCTATATCTAAGCCCGGATCTTTAAAAAAGCAACCTAAAAAACCACCTTTTGCAAAAAGAACCGAAATGGTAACCCCTTTTGCTTTGAAAAACAAAACCCAACACTAGCCCCTTTTTTACCACTCCATCCGACTCACCCTTCACGGCCTCTAAAGAGCCAGAGAGCTTAACGAACACGGGGAAGATGAACCGGCAAAGGTAAGAAATAACCGAAACCCTAGTTTTTCTTTATGTATGTTTTTGCTATTTTGGAAGTGCAACGGAATGATCGGTACCTCTGAAATTTTATGTTGTTCTTTATTGCTTGAAAATCAAGAATCGACCCCCTTTACAATTGTTAGGCTTTTCTTTATATATGTGAAATACATTGATTTGGATACATGCAAAGTTAAAATCTTCATTGATTGCTTCTGATTGCTTGTTTGGGTTGCTATTGCCTTGATTTGCTTTGACTATTTCCTTTGTTTTTTTGTCATTTCAAGCTCTCTAACTTCTTTTTCTTTTTTGCATGCATGACATTGGGGGCTGCTTGAATGATGGAGATTGAGACGGGAGAGAGGCATGCTCATGCCGGAAGTTGGACGGCCGGGCACGCCATCCTTGCACGGCCGCTTGAAGGAGTTAGAAGTGCGCGGAGGATCTGAACGGTCGCGCGTGTGGCACGTGGGGGAGCTGGGAAGCCGGGCATGTGGCACACGTGCGAGTGAAGAAACCGAAAAGCCGCGTGTGGGCCACATGCCTGGCTTCCCAGCTCCCCCACGCGCCACATGAGCGACCGTTCAGATCCTCCGCGCACTTCCAGCTCCTTCACGCGGCCGTGCAATGATGGTGTGCCCGGCAGTCCAACTTTCGGCATGAGCGTGCCTCTCTCCCGTCTCAATCTCCATCATTCAAACAGCCCCCAATGTCATGCATGCAAAAAAGAAAAGGAAGTCAGAGAGCTTGAAATGGCAAAAAAACAAAGGAAAAAGTCAAAGCAAATCAAGGCAATAGCAATCCAAGCAAGCAATCAGAAGCAATCAATGAAGATCTTAACTTTGCATGTATTCAAATCAATGTATTTCAGCTATATAAAGAAAAGCCTAACAATTGTAAAGGGGGTCGATTCTTGAATTTCAAGCAATAAAGAACAACAAAAATTTTCAGAGGTACCCATCATTCCTTTGCACTTCCAAAATAGCAAAAACATACATAAAGAAAAACTAGGGTTTCAATTATTTCTTACCTTTATCGGTTCATCTTCCCCTTGTCCGTTCATTTCCTTGCCGACGATAAGCTCTCCGGCTCTTTAGAGGCCGTGAAGGGTGAGTCGGATGGAGTGGTAGAAAAAGGGGCTGGTGTTGGGTTTTGTTTTTCAAAGCAAAAGGGGGTTACCATTTCGGTTCTTTTTGCAAAAGGTGGTTTTTTTTAGGTTGCTTTTTAAAAGATCTAGGCTTAGATCTAGGCTTAGATTTGATTCTGGAGTGAAGAAAAAATCAATTTTTCATATATAACAAGTAAAAGTATCGAATATAACAAGATTCATATCTATAAAAAATCAAATTTTCAGATAATAGATAATTGGATATCCGATCTGAATGTAAAATCACTATCCGTATCCGATCCAAAATTTTCGTATATCCGATCCGAATTATCCGAAAAATAAAAAATAGATCGGATATCCGAAATTTCGGATCAGATCAACAGATAAATGGATCGGATATTTTTGCACACCCCTAGCGGGTAGTGGGGCGAGGATAGAGACAAAAATTAGACATGTCGTGGTTGATAGGGCAAGCGTGGATAAGACCTTGTACTCACCCCGCCTCATCCCCACCGGCCCAGTATACATAATAAGCATATGTAAAAAATAATTTTGATAACACTCTCAGTCCTCACCCTTTCAAATTATCAATTTTAACTCGTATACAAATTATATTTCAATTTACCAATTAAAAAGGTACGATGACTTATTATATATTTTTTAAAATGGTGACGGTTGAAGTAATGTCACATATGTGGGCGAGAGTTTGAAGGACAAGTATTTCATGCATTTTTCATTAAAAATGGTTTAGATTTATTTATCTGATACTTATAATTATGTTATATGGAGCAAGTTGTAGCGCAAGTATAGCAAAAATTAAGTGGGTCTTGGGAACCACACAGATGGTGGAGAGGAGATGGTCTCAGTCTTGTAGGTCACGAGTCAATGATAGTTTTGGATTTTGTACCCTCATCATGTCGCAGCGCGGGGATAAAGATGACAATTATTGACATGAATGGATGTGGAAAGAGCCCCCTTCGTACCCACCCGTCTAGTTGACATCTCTATACTCTAGTGGATCTTGGCAAAACAATTTGAAAGAGACTACTTAAAATTTTTAAAAAATTTGACTCAAAACGAAATGTTAAAGATCAAAGTGTTCCAAAAAAAATTAGATGCCAAAATGACTGTACACTTAAACGTTATGACTATTTTTTGGCGTTATGACTACAATTTATTATAAGTGTCTTATTTAAAAGAACATTAAATGTATCTTTTTTATTCAATATTAGAAAAGAATACTACAATATGCCTCGTTAAAAGATCTCCCTAAATTTAGGTGGAGAAAAAAGAGTGCATACGATAATATTAACGAGAATAACTAAGCCAACACAGAGAAGGCATTACATCAAACCAGGAACCAGATCGCTAACAAACATAAAAGGATTAACCCACGTCATTAGGATACATAGCTAGAAATGCCTCACTTTGGACAATCCCCTACACTCAAATAGGGGTTGCTTCTATCGTCAAAACCCCCAACGGTGATCCACGCATGGCAGTGGCAAGAGAGTTAGCTACCGCATTAGCACTACGTGCAAAATATCGTACATCTACTTCCCAATCCCATTTAATAATCTCGTGAAGGACCATGAATAAACCATTACGGTTCTGGATATTCTCAATAACTTTAACACCCATTACCGCCTCCTTACAATTAGATTCTAACATAATACATCAGAACCCAAGCCTCCAGGCATGTCGTTGTAGCGACATTTTTGAAATTTGATACTTCGTTGGTGTCGAGGTTTTTGGCTTTTTCTTGAAAAATTTTATTAAAAGGAGAATTTTTTAAAATCGAGATTTTGAAATAAATAAACTAGGAGTCACCACCGGTCACCTGGGTTAGGTAGACTGGACACCGAAAATAAAACCAGAGATTCAAATGAGTTCGGGAGTCAGTTACGAGTGGGGAAGGTTTTGCACCCCCACTATGCCCAAACTTGGTACCAAATTAATTACCGCCTTGTTAATATTGGATTTTGCGAATTAATGTAACAAATTAAATCGAAATTTGGTTATATAGGTGAGTATATTTTAAGGGCCCTAATATTCGAGAAGGAACGTTCGAACCACCACCACTACGACTGGTACTGGCCTCGTTCGTTCCCGAATAAAAGGACACCATATAACAATTAAATCCATATGCAAAAAAATTTAACAACGAATTAACTAACCATACATGGCAATATGATAAACACAAGGCATAAAATTCAAAATCCCAAATATCACACTTAAACATATATTACATGGAAACTATATTGTATACATTATAAAAGTTATATATATATATATTATATCCTACATATTATATTTTAAAACCAGATATTATATACATACTTTATATTATGTAAAAATTATATATTATGTATATACTATATATTATAAAAAAAACCTTGTATTGAAACTATATTTTATACTTATACTATATATTATAAAAAATCACATTTATTAATTGTATCAAAGACATTATAAAACTATATATTATATACTTTATAAAAACTATATATTATATGCTTTATAAAACTATATATTACATATATGTAAAAACTATATATATTATATATATTAAAACCATATATTTCATACATCATAAACCTTATATTATATATTATATCATATATTATACAAGAATTATATATTATACTACATATAAACAAATATGATAAATATTATACTAATATAACATACATCAAGGCCACATTAACAACATATATAAATAAAGCAAGGACTGAAATTAAAGAAATTTAAAATGCAAGGCCGAAATTAAAAATGCATGATTATAGGAAACATACTGAAAAGAGAACTGAATCGAACAAAACTAAAATTGGAAGGCCAAAATTAAAAGAAAATAGATTCAATTAAAAAAAGGGAAGGAATTGAAGACTTCTTGAAAGATCCAGGGACCAAGGACGGGATTTCAAAAGGGGGAAGGACTGCGGGAGTAATTAGGGGAACACGGGGGAATTATTATGTGATTAAACCATTTTCTAAATTCCCAGCCACTATAAAACATAATTATGTTAACCAAAAAAGGAAATTTGTTTCATTCCTTAAAAAAATAGCAAAGCTCTGGCCGCCCTTTCTCTTTGATGAACGTCGTCGTGGTATTCACCACAAACCCAGAACACCACCCCATTCTCAAGTTTTCGACGATGTTTTTCTGTGTCGACTGCCGCTCGTCGACGGCCGGCGAACTTAAAACCAGCCCAATAAACCTCATTTCCACTCCAAAATCAAATCTAAACCTATATCTAAGCCCGGATCTTTTAAAAAGCAACCTAAAAACCACCTTTTGCAAAAAGAACCGAAATGGTAACCCCTTTTTGCTTTGAAAAACAAAACCCAACACCAACCCCTTTTTTACCACTCCATCTGACTCACCCTTCACGTCCTCTAAAGAGCCAGAGAGCTTATCGTCGACAAGGAAATAAACGAACACGGGGAAGATGAACCGGGAAAGGTAAGAAATAACCGAAACCCTAGTTTTTCTTTATATATGTTTTTGCTATTTTGGAAGTGCAACGGAATGATCGGTACCTCTGAAATTTTTTGTTGTCTTTATTGCTTGAAAATCAAGAATCGACCCCCTTTACAATTGTTAGGCTTTTCTTTATATAGCTGAAATACATTGATTTGAATACATGCAAAGTTAAAATCTTCATTGATTGCTTCTTATTGCTTGTTTGGATTGCTATTGCCTTGATTTGCTTTGACTATTTCCTTTGTTTTTTTGTCATTTCAAGCACTCTGACTTCTTTTTCTTTTTTGCATGCGTGACATTGGGGGCTGCTTGAATGATGGAGATTGAGACGGGAGAGAGGCAAGCTCATACCGGAAGTTGGACGGCCGGGCACGCCATCTTTGCACGGCCGCGTGGAGGATCTGAACGGTCGCGCGTGTGGCACGTGGGGGAGCTGGGAAGCCGGGCATGTGGCACACGCGCGAGTGAAGAAACTGAAAAGCTGCGCGTGGGCCACATGCTCGGCTTCCCAGCACTCCCACGAGCCACACGAGCGACCGTTCAGATCCTCCGCGCACTTCCAGCTCCTTCATGCGGCCGTGCAATGATGGTGTGCCCGGCCGTCCAACTTTCGGCATGAGCGTGCCTCTCTCCCGTCTCAATCTCCGTCATTCAAACAGCCCCCAATGTCTTGCATGCAAAAAAGAAAAAGAAGTCAGAGAGCTTGAAATGGCATAAAAACAAAGGAAAGAGTCAAAGCAAATCAAGGCAATAGCAATCCAAACAAGCAATCAGAAGCAATCAATGAAGATCTTAACTTTGCGTGTATTCAAATCAATGTATTTCAGCTATATAAAGAAAAGCCTAACAATTGTAAAGGGGGTCGATTCTTGATTTTCAAGCAATAAAGAACAACAAAAATTTTCAGAGGTACCCATCATTCCTTTGCACTTCCAAAATAGCAAAAACATATATAAAGAAAAACAAGGGTTTCGGTTATTTCTTACCTTTACCGGTTCATCTTCCCGTGTCCGTTCATTTCCTTGCCGATGATAAGCTCTCTGGCTCTTTAGAGGCCGTGAAGGGTGAGTCGGACGGAGTGGTAAAAAAAGGGGCTGGTGTTGGGTTTTGTTTTTCAAAGCAAAAGGGGATTACCATTTCGGTTCTTTTTGCAAAAGGTGGTTTTTTTAGGTTGCTTTTTAAAAGATCTAGGCTTAGATCTAGGTTTAGATTTGATTTTGGAGTGAAGAAAAAAAATCAATTTTTCATATATAACAAGTAAAAGTATCGAATATAACAAGATTCATATCTATAAAAAATCAAATTTTCGGATATTAGATAATCGGATATCCGATCTGAATGTAAAATCAGTATCCGTACCCGATCCAAAATTTTTGTATATCCGATCCGAATTATCCGAAAAATAAAAAACAGATCGGATATCCGAAATTTCGGATCGGATCAACAGATAAATGGATCTGATATTTTTGCACACCCCTAGCGGTAGTGGGGCGAGGATAGAGACAAAAATTAGACATGTTGTGGTTGATAGGGCAAGCGTGGATAAGACCTTGTACTCGCCCCGCCTCATCCCCACCGGCCCAGTATACATAATAAGCATATGTAAAAAAATAATTTTGATAACACTCTCAGTCCTCACCCTTTCAGATTCTCAATTTTAACTCGTATAAAAATTTCAATTTACCAATTAAAAAGGTACGATGACTTATTATATATTTTTTAAAATGGTGACAGTTGAAGTAATGTCACATATGTGGGCGAGAGTTTGAAGGACAAGTATTTCATGCATTTTTCATTAAAAATGGTTTAGATTTATTTATCTGATACTTATAAATATGTTATATGGAGCAGGTTGTAGCGCAAGTATAGCAAAAATTAAGTGGGTCTTGGGAACCACGCAGATGGTGGAGAGGAGATGGTCTCAGTCTTGTAGGTCACGAGTCAATGATAGTTTTGGATTTTGTACCCTCATCATGTCGCAGGGCGGGGATAAAGATGACAATTATTGACATGAATGGATGTGGAAAGAGCCTCCTTCGTACCCGCCCGTCTAGTTGACATCTCTATACTCTAGTGGATCTTGGCAAAAAAATTTGAAAGAGACTACTTAAAATTTTTAAAAATTTTGACTCAAAACGAAATGTTAAAGATCAAAGTGTTCCAAAAAAAATTAGATGCCAAAATGACTGTACACTTAAACGTTATGACTATTTTTTGGCGTTATGACTACAATTTATTATAATTGTCTTATTTAAAAGAACGTTAAATGTATCTTTTTTATTCAATATTAGAAAGGAATACTACTATATGTCTCGTTAAAAGATATCCCTAAACTTAGGTGGAGAAAAAAGAGTGCATACGATAATATTAACGAGAATAACTAAGCCAACACAGAGAAGGCATCACATCAAACCAGGAACCAGATCGCTAACAAACATAAAAGGATTAACCCACGTCATTAGGATACATAGCTAGAAATGCCTCACTTTGGAAAATCCCCTACACTCAAATAGGGGTTGCTTCTATATTCAAAACCCCCAACGGTGATCCACGCATGGCAGTGGCAAGAGAGTTAGCTACCGCATTAGCACTACGTGCAAAATATCGTACATCTACTTCCCAATCCCATTTAATAATCTCATGAAGGACCATGAATAAACCATTACGGTTCTGGATATTCTCAATAACATTAACACCCATCACCGCCTCCTTACAGTTAGATTCTAACATAATACATTAGAACCCAAGCATCCAGGCATGTCGTTGTAGCGACGTTTTTGAAATTTGATACTTCGTTGGTGTCGAGGTTTTTGGCTTTTTCTTGAAAAATTTTATTAAAAGGAGAATTTTTTAAAATTGAGTTTTTGAAATCAATAAACTAGGAGTCACCACCGGTCACCTAGGTTAGGTAGGCTGGACACCGAAAATAAAACCAGAGATTCAAATGAGTTCGGGAGTCGGTTACGAGTGTGGAAGGTTTTGCACCCCCACTACTCTCAAACTTGGTACCAAATTAATTGCCGCCTTGTTAATATTAGATTTTGCGAATTAAAGTAACAAATTAAATCGAAATTTGGTTATATAGGTGAGTATATTTTAAGGGCCCTAATATTCGAGAAGGAACGTTCGAACCACCACCACTACGACTGGTACTGGCCTCGTTCGTTCCCGAATAAAAGGACACCATATAACAATTAAATCCATATGCAAAACAATTTAACAACGAATTAACTAACCATACATGGCAATAGGATAAACACAAGGCATAAAATTCAAAATCCCTAATATCACACTTAAACATATATTACATTGAAAATATATTGTATATATTATAAAAGTTATATATATATATATTATATCCTACATATTATATTTTAAAACCATATATTATATATATACTTTATATTATGTAAAAATTATATATTATGTATATACTATATATTATAAAAAAACCTTGTATTGAAACTATATTTTATACTTATACTATATATTATATAAAAAACCACATTTATTAATTGTATCAAAGATATTATAAAACTATATATTATATACTTTATAAAAACTATATATTATATGCTTTATAAAACTATATATCACATATATGTAAAAACTATATATATTATAGATATTAAAACCATATATTTCATACACCATAAACCTTATATTATATATTATATCATATATTATACAAGAATTATTAATTATACTACATATAAACAAATATGATAAATATTATGCTAATATAACATACATCAAGGCCACATTAACAACATATATAAATAAAGCAAGGACTGAAATTAAGGAAATTTAAAATACAAGGCCGAAATTAAAATTGCATGATTATAGGAAACATACTGAAAAGAGAACTGAATCGAACAAAACTAAAATTGGAAGGCCAAAATTAAAAGAAAATAGATTCAATTAAAAAAAAGGGAAGAAATCGAAGACCTCTTGAAAGATCCAGGGACCAAGGACGGGATTTCAAAAGGGGGAAGGACTGCGGGAGTAATTAAGGGAAGACGGGTGGATTTATTATGTGATTAAACCATTTTCTAAAATCCCAGCCACTATAAAACACAATTCTGTTAACCAAAAAAGGAAATTTGTTTCATTCCTTAAAAAAATAACAAAGCTCTGGCCGCCCTTTCTCTAAGCCAACACCAGACTATATCTAAACCTCATTTCCACTCCAAAATCAAATCTAAACCTATATCTAAGCCTAGATCTTTTAAAAAGCAACCTAAAAAACCACCTTTTGCAAAAAGAACTGAAATGGTAACCCTCTTTTGCTTTGAAAAACAAAACCCAACACCAACCCCTTTTTTACCACTCCATCCGACTCACCCTTCACGGCCTCTAAAGAGTCGGAGAGCTTATCGTCGGCAAGGAAATGAACGAACACGGGGAAGATGAACCGAAAAAGGTAAGAAATAACCGAAACCCTAGTTTTTCTTTATGTATGTTTTTGCTATTTTGGAAGTGCAAAGGAATGATGGGTACCTCTGAAAATTTTTGTTGTTCTTTATTGCTTGAAAATCAAGAATCGACCCCCTTTACAATTGTTATGCTTTTCTTTATATAACTGAAATACATTGATTTGAATACATGCAAAGTTAAAATCTTCATTGATTGCTTCTGATTGCTTGTTTGGGTTGTTATTGCCTTGATTTGCTTTGACTCTTTCCTTTGTTTTTTTGCCATTTCAAGCTTTATGACTTCTTTTTCTTTTTTGCATGCATGACATTGGGGCCTGCTTGAATGATGAGATTGAGATGGCAGAGAGGCACACTCATGCCGGAAGTTGGACGGCCAGGCACGCCATCCTTGCACGGCTGCGTGGAGGAGCTGGAAGTGCGCAGAGGATCTGAATGGTCGCGCGTGTGGCGCGTGGGGGAGCTGGGAAGCCGAGCATGTGGCACATGCGCGAGTGAAGAAGCCGAAAAGCTACGCGTGGGCGCGTGAGAATCTGAACTGGCTGGCGCGTGGGCACGTGGGGGATTTAAACGGTTCTCCTTGCTTGAATCTGGACCGTCAAATCTAATCTAGATCTGACGGTTGGGATTGGGCGGCTACAACAAAAGAGATTAGTGTATTAGGTATTTTTGTTTTATCATCAGATTAGGGTTTAATTGTTATAAGCCTGTTGGGCTAGTTTTTTCTTTTTGGATTTTCAGCCAAATGTAAATGAACTGAATTTAATTAAATATGGGCTTTTATTTATACTGTTTGTTTGGGTTTTCATATTAGTATTATAATGATAATATTAATAATAATATCTAATTCTAATAAATAAAATAATGATAATAATATAACCACAATAGCATTAATAAACATAATAATAATGGTAATAATAACAAAGATGGCAAATAATAATGATAGATAATAATAGTAACAAAACAAAATATGAAGTAACAATAATGGTAATATGATATAAATGATAGTAACATATAAATTAACAATAATAAGACCACGTAATACTTAGTAATATTTAGATTCTCTTTTCAACTAAATAATAACATAACAATAATACATATATAGTTTAATTAAAACAGCACTGGCAGTTAACTAAATTTTTTGGGTTTTAAAGTTTTAATAAAGGATAAAATAAACAAAGCCCAATATCTATATTTATAGTAGGAACATACATGTATATGAGCCTATTATTATAAAAACAAAAGCAAGAATAAAAAAATGAATCCACTCCAGACAAAATTAGTGATTACAGCTGCCCCTCTTTGCTCATTCTAGTAAAACAAGGATAGACCAAAGACTATAAACACTAATTTTGTCCTATTTCCTGTTCGAGGGTTTGAAGTGACGAATACTTCCTATATGGGACTGTTCGTTTCCCTCCCTTCGAAGTTTTGGAGCCATAAGTTCTTTCTACATAGAACTCTTTCTTTCTAGCCTTCGAATTACAAGTTCTTCCTCTATAGAACTTCTCTCTTCTTCTCGTTTGAAGCCTCAAATCTACAAGTTCCTTCTAAACAGAACCTTTCGCTTTCGAGATCCTGGAGCTGCAAGTCTTTTCTGTATAAGACCTCTTTTGCTTATGAGTTTCTTCTATATAAAACTCCTCGCTTTGAAATCTTCAAGTTCTTCCTATATTGAACGTTGAGAAGGTACTCTATTTTCTGATGGCACGGTACTAAAAATTTCTCCACTGCTTCCCAAGAGGCTGAAGACTAGGAGACCAGACGACAATATCTTGCTTTCTCATTGTAACGGCATAGAAAGCACTTGCCAAAACAAACATAGTGTTTCGAAGATATGTATTAGTATGCGCCTAACTTAGGGATGCCTATCTACACATGATGTATGAATTGTGGCATCGTTACGTGAATGGCCTTTCGTTCCGGTCGACCTTTCTTTGACCATCCTCTTGTTCCTTTCTTCCCCTTCTTGATTTCTTGTGCTAACAGAATCCCCTCTTATGTTTAGGCTCAACCATCTAAGCCTTATTTTCTCAAACTCTCAGCCCCCTTTTCTAAAGTACCTTCTCAGGTCTTCACTTTTCCTTTCAGTGTCTTTTCGGGTTATCATCTCGATTTTTTATCTCTTCTTTCTTTTTCCTTTTCTTTTTCTTTTTCTTTTTTTCTTTTTTTTCTTTCTTTCTTTCTCTTTTTCTTTCTTTCTTTCTCTTTTTCTTTCTCTTTTTCTTTTTTCTCTTTTTTTTGTTTTTTTATAGTGCCATTTCGGGCTTTCACCTTGAAATCACTTTGCCCTCGTAAGCCTTTCACTTTAATCATCACCTTGCTTAAAACCTTCCATTTGCTTGGAACTTGGTACATAGAAAAAGTTTGAGATTCATTTCCGTCTTAGGATCAACTGTACTTGAAAAGGTCATAACACAGCAATAATCAGAAATCTTTTGCTTATCATGAATCTACGTTAACTTACTTGCAGGGTGCTTGGTAGAACAGATAAGAGAAGGAATAAAGTAATACTT
Source organism: Hibiscus mutabilis (assembly GCA_019671005.1). Taxonomy (NCBI): domain Eukaryota; kingdom Viridiplantae; phylum Streptophyta; class Magnoliopsida; order Malvales; family Malvaceae; genus Hibiscus; species Hibiscus mutabilis. The sequence goes on along the minus strand of CM033711.1, from coordinate 35,908,305 downwards.
CATTAATATTTTTTTGGAAATTTAGAATGATTTAAAAGTCATGGCAAACATGAGAAAAAAGGAAAATAAAACATGTTGCAATGTCCTAAACAACGACTGTATGAATGATTCGAGAGCCCATCGATTGAGGCAGATCGCTCGCTTGAAGTTCTCCACTAAAGCGCTTGATATCTTGGGAGATCTCGCTTGTTGGATGCCCAATCTTGAAGGCTTGTTTGGGCCGCCCTTTTAGGTTTTTGACTCAGACCCTCATTTGGTTTTGAGACGCCCTCTTCGGGTTTTCACCTCAAACCCTCCTTTTTTACACATAGTATTTCTTTACCAAGTCTGAGTTCACTGGATTGCTTAACTCATTCCCATCCATCTCTGTTAAGATCAATGTTCCCCCAGAAAAGGCCTTTTTAACGACATAAGGTCATTCCTAATTACGCATCTATTTTCCTCGGAAATCTTTTTGAGTTTACAAGATTCTTTTAAACACTAGATCCCCTTCTTAAAATTTCCTTGGGCGAACCTTCTTGTCGTAAGCTCGCATCATTCTCTTTTGGTACATCTGACCATGGCAAATGGCTTTTAGTCTCTTCACCTCAATGAGATTCAACTGATCAAACCTTGATTGTACCCACTCAGCCTCTTCCAACTTTACCTCACTCAATATCTGTAGTGACGGAATCTTCACTTCCATGGGTAGAACTGCTTCTATACCATAAACCAAGAAATAGGGTGTTTCCCTCTTTGACGTATGTACGGACGTTCTGTAAGCGAGCAGGGCAAATGGCAACTTTTCATGCCAATCTTTAAAAGTGTCAGTCATCTTCGAAATGATCTTCTTGATATTTTTGTTTGTCGCTTCTACCGCCCTGTTCATTTTAGGACGATAGATGGTGGAACTATGGTGCACTATGTTGAATTGCTCACACACATTAGTTATCATCTTGTTGCTCAGGTTGGAAGCGTTGTCAGTGATGATCCTTTCTGGCAAACCATACCAGCAAATGATTTTTTTCTTCAACAACTTGCAAACTGTCACTCTTAATGTATTGGCATAGGAAGCTACTTCCACCCACTTAGTGAAATAGTCGATGACCACCAGAATAAAATGATGTCCATTGGATGCCTTTGGGTGAATTTGACCAATGACATCCATGCCCAATATAGCGAACGACCATGGCGAATTCATGGCGTGCAACGATAAGGGTGGGGAATGGATCCTATCGGCATATATCTGGCATTTGTGGTACTTTTTTGCATAGTCGATACAATCATCTTCCATGGTCGACCAAAAGTAACAGTATCTCATAATTTTTTGAGCCATTGAGAAACCGTTGGCATGTATCCCACATAACCCGTCGTGTACCTCGGCCAGGATGCTCTTAGCTTCTCGAGCATCGAAACATCTTAATAAAATTTGGTCTTTTCCTCTTTTGTATAAAATCTCCTCGTCTAGAACATATCCTGCTGCCATCCTCCTAATGGTCATTTTATCATTTTCATTGGCCATACCGGGGTAGGTCTGGAACTTGATATATTGAAGGACATCATAGTACCATGGGTTGCCATCTACCTCTTCTTCCAAGCTATAGAAATGATCTGGTATTTGAAAGACTTGCATCTCAATTGGCTTCGTTTCTGCTTTGGTGCTTGCCTCAAACATTGCAGCCAAGGTTGCCAAAGCATCTGTCATATGATTTTCTTCCCTTGGGAGGTAAGCAAAGCTGATATTCTCAAAGTTTTTAACTAACTCTTGGATTATATCATAATACTTGACCAACTTCAAGTCTCTTTTTTCCCATTCTTTTTGGAGTTAAAAAACAACCAAAGATAAATCTCCAAAAACTTGAAGCACTTTGACTTTTCTTTCAATGGTCGTACGTAAGCCCGTGACAGAAGCCTCATATTTAGCTATATTGTTTATGCAAAAGAATTCCAATCTACTTGTGAAAGGATAGTAGAAATTTTCTGGAGACATTGACACCGCCCCTATGCCATAGCCTAAGGCATTGCATGCCCCATCGAAATAAAGCTTCCACAACTTTTCTCCTGAAGTAGCATTCTTTTCCACGGTTATGCACATCAAGTCTTCATCGGGAATATTAAAGTTCAAGGATTCATAATCGTCTGAAGCACGACTGGCAAGGAAGTCTGCTATAGCTTCTTTTTATTGCTTTCTGACTTACATAGACAATGTCGTATTCAGACAAAAGCATTTGCCAACGAGCCATCTTCCCGGTTAATACTGGTGCTTCTATAAAAAATTTCAGCAAATCCAACTTGGATATCAACCAAGTGGTATGGTACAACTTGTACTGCCTGAGCCTCTTGGTAGCCCATACTAGTGCACAACACAATTTTTGAATTGTTAGGTACCGAGTTTCACAATCGACGAACTTCTTGCTCAAATAATAGATAGCCCTCTCTTTTCTTCCGGACTCATCATGTTGCCCTAACGCACAACCCATCAAATTTTCAAAGACTATTAAGTAAATGATTAATGGTCTATTTGGCACAGGTGCCACTAGGATCAGAGCATTAGTCAAATACTTCTTGATCTTATCTAGACCCTCCTAGAACTCTTCATCCCATACTCCCGGGTTATTCTTCCGAAGCAATCTAAAGACAGGGTCACATTTTTCGGTTAACTGAGAAATGAACCGAGATATATAATTTAACCTCCCCAAGAAACCTCAAACTTCTTTTTGTGTCTGAGGTAGAGGGAGATCTTGAATAGCTTTTACTTTATCGGGGTCAATCTTGATCCCTTTTCGGCTAACTACAAAACCCAAGAGCTTTCCAGATGTAACATCGAAGGTTCACTTAGCCGGGTTGAGCTTTAACTAGTACCTTCTCAATATTTGGAAAAGCTTTCTCAAGTTTTGAATGTGACCCTCTTCGGTTCGAGACTTAGCAATCATGTCATCCACATATACTTCGATTTCTTTGTGCATCATATCATGGAAGAGAGTCACCATGGCTCTTTGATAAGTCGCCCCAGCATTCTTTAGTCCAAACGGCATCACCTTGTAACAAAACGTGCCCCATATGGTTACAAATTTGGTCTTCTCCGTATCTTCAAGATGCATCTTTATTTGGTTGTACCCTGAGAAACCGTCTATAAAAGAGAACCACGAATGCCCCGCGGTGTTGTCGACCAAAGTATTAATGTGAGGTAGGGGAAAATTATCCTTAGGGCTTGCTCTATTGAGATCTCTATAGTCCACACACATTCGAACTTTCCCATCTTTCTTAGGAACCGAGACTACATTTGCCACCCACTCTGGGTATTTGGAAACCTTTAGAAAACCAGCCTCATACTGCTTTTTCACTTCCTTATAGATTTTTAGCAACATGTCCATCTTCATTCTTCTTAGTTTTTGCTTAACAGGGTTGCATTCTGACCTTATCGGCAGCTTGTGTATCACAATGTCTGTGTCTAACCTGGCATATCTTGATAAGTCCAAGAAAAGATGTCCTTGAACTCTGATAACATATTTATCAACTCATGCCTAGTCTTGGATGAGATAGTGGTGCCAATCTTCACTTCTCTCATTTCTTCATCAGTCCCCAAATTGAGGATCTCCACCTCTTCTTGGTGGGGTAGGATCTACTTGTCCTCACTTTTTATTAAACTAAGCAATTCATCTAGGACTTCACATTCTATCTCGTCTTCTCCTTCATCGATTTCTGCCAGATATAAAGGTTGCTCAAAATCTATCTCGAGATCAGATTCAAAGTCATTCATACAGTTAATAACAGGGACCCTGAAACGGTTTGGAAATGAATAGGTATTGGGAAGAGAAGTGAATATTCTTATGGAATGAATGAAATAATAAATAATAAATGTAATAAAAGAACACAATAAATATGATGTTTGCCATTTGAGAAAATGTGGAAAACATCATTTTTCATTAAAAGCAAGCAAGTTAACATAGAAGCCCTTTACAAAAGATCCCTACTGCTCGTGGGCAAAAGCAAGTAGGGTTGGTTCTGAGCATTACTCTAATTCAGACTTAAAAACTACATGTAGGTCTACACTGGTCCAATTGTTGAGTTTCTCTCCTGGGAAGCAAGGGCGGATTCTAGACAGAAACTTGCCATTCTTTCCTCTTTCGGTTATCATGTTAAAATCCATCCCTTATAACGCCTCATTGAACCTTTCTTCATCATTGAGTTTGCCACTCTTTAGATTTGCCTCATGGACCTTCTGTTCGGCATTGATTATCCTGCCAGACAAGAAAATATCCTTCATGTTGGAGTAAGTCATTGGTTCACACATAATATCTTCACCTCCTAAATCTGGCCTTCCTTTTCTCTTCTCTCTTTTTTCGCTCTAGCTTTTTTTGCAGAAAATTGGGCTTGTAACTGAGTTTGAACCGGTCTTTCTTATTGATGACACTTTTGGCTCGCAAACAACCTTGGAGGTTCATTCCAATACCCCTTCCTTTCTTGGCTCCTCGTCCCAAAGTCTCCCAAACCGTCATCTTGGTACAACTGGATAGTCTAGGGCACGGGATCTTGTTTCCTTCCGCCACAAAGATAACATTCACAAATTCTAAAGCTCTAAAGGAGCACTCAATGGTCTCCTCTTCTGTTTAGATGTAAGGAGCATCGGTCGTTATGGAAGTAATAATGTCTTGCTCGGCTCCCACGCTCACCAACTTTCCTTCGATGACGAATTTTAATTTTTGGTGTAATGACGAGGGCACAGCGCCTGCTGAATGAATCCAAGGGCTCCCTAGCAAACAATTATAAGTTGGTCGGATATCCATCACCATAAACTCGACTATGTACTCGGTAGGCCTGATTAACAAAGATGCTTCAATCTTCCCGATCACATCTTTTGGGTTCCACCAAAAGCTCTAACAGAGTTATGGAAGGGTTTTATGTGTGAACTATCGATGGGCAACCTTTGTAGAGTCGCCATCGGTAACACATTCAATGTATATCCGTTGTCAATAAGCACCCCCGGTAGAACATGCCATTTTACAATGGGTTGTAATATTCAATGCTTTGGTTGATTCCATACCCCGTCTGGAGTCTCATCATCGTTGAAGGTGATGTAGTTATCCACAGCGATATGCCCCACTATCTGATCCAACTTACTCACCAAAATATCATTTGGGACAAAAGTTTGGTTCAAAACCTTCAATAGTGAACTTTGGTGTTTTTTGGAGCACAACAATAATTTTAGTACTAAAATTCGAGCTTGTTGCTTTCGAAGCTACTCGATAATGCTATAATCACTGTGCTTCAAGAATCTCAAGAACTCTTGTGCTTGTGTTTCCGTTACTGGCTCATGAATCTTCGGAGGAGGTTCTTTTTGGGCTCGGGCATTGTAGCCTTACCATTGTCTCTTGGTTCTTTCGCCGCCTTTGATGTTTCTCATGAATAACACCTACCGCTTCTTGTGAAGTGCCTTACCTCGTTCACTGTCTCAGCTTTCGGATCTGTTGATTCCTCCACTTGTACACGTTTCACCTCTTTGGGTGACTTCTCATTTCCTTGTGGTTCTGAACCATCTGGTACTGAGATGTTAGCGGTGTAGCTCCAAGGAACTTTTCGAGTGTCCTTGAAAGGAAAGGATGTTGGAGCTGATATTACAAGCTTAGGGGCCATCTTAGAACTTCCTTCTTGAGGCGGGCTTTCCTCCTTTGGCTTGAGCAAGATCCTAAACAGCCTACCTACCCCGTATTGGACCTTAGGGTCATCCGACGTGCACATGTCTGATTTCTTCTTTCTTTCGACCTTTTTAAAGAACTCCACCTCCTTATTGTCCATCAATTTTTGAACTACTTGCTTGAAATCTTTACAATGCTGGATTTCATGTCCATTCTCTTGGTGATATTCACAGTAAGGGCCACATCCTTCTTGCACTATTTCCATGCCTCGCTCAATTAGGCGTGCCATGCATAACTGTTGGAATACCCACCTCAAAGGGGATTTAATCTCGTCCACACTCACTTTTGCCTTCTTAGTGTACTCCTTTTTGATGGTATTCACACCACGACCTCCATGGTTTGGTAGTAGGTTAGCACCCACATTTGGTTCATCCAACTGCAACACCCCAATCTTGATCATGTTTTGAACAAACTTTTTGAACGCGATGCAATTTTCAATCGAGTTCCCCAGGACACCGGCATGATAATCACAATTTGCCTTGGGATCATACCATGCGGGGTAAGGTGGCTCAAATGGAGTGACATAATATGGTCTAACCAAATCAGCATTGTGCAACTGTGAGTATAGTTCGGCGTACAACACCGACAGAGGAGTGAATGACATCTTCTCATTTTCCTTCTTTGGGGGTCTTGTTTCTTTCTTGTTTGGGCCTTGTCCGCCTCTAGTTGCGCCTTGTGGTTTAGAAATAGTGAAATTATTTGGGGTAGTATAGGTGCTTGTTGCATTCACCTCATTATTTTTCCTTTTGTAGTTCCTTCGAGAATTTTCTCCACTATCAATTCTCCCACTCTTTATAGCCATCTCAATTGATTCACCGGTTCTTACCATGTCGGCAAAGTTTTGGGTGGTGTTGTTTATTAATCGGTTAAACAACGTCCCCCTCAAAGTGTTCACAAACATTGGTGTGATATCCTCCTCAGGGATTGGCGGTTGAACCTTAGCAGCCACATCGCACCACCTTTGAGCATACTGACGCAAACTCTCGTTTGACCTTTGTTCCACCCCTTCTAACATGATTCTGTTTGGAGTCATGTCGTTCACATGCTTGTATTGCTCTACAAAGGCCCTTGAAAGATCTTTCCATGATTTAATATTAACTCGATTGAGCTGAGTATACCATCGGTTTGTAGAACCGGTTAAACTATCTTGAAAACAATGAATGAGTATTTTTTCGTCTTTGATAAAAGCTTCCATCTTTCGGCAATACATGGTGATATGAGCCGAGGGGCAAGTTGTTCCATCATACTTATCAAAATCATGAACTTTGAATTTTGGCAGAAGCACTAAATTCGACACGAGGTTTAAATCACTAGCGTCATTCCCTTGCTCATCTATCTCTTGAAAGGTCTTGAACCTTTCTTCAAAGAAACAAAATCTCTCCTCGTACTTCTTTTCCACCTCGGCCTTAATTTTCTCCTCTACCTCATTCATCATGCTTAGATCCGGCACTTCGTTATTGAGACCTGCCTCTAAATCATCGGGCTGATTCGCAGAAACTCTCGGATGGTGGCTAGGAGATGCTCTCGCGAGATTGATGTATACTTTCTTTTTTGGATTCATCATTTTCGGTTGGGACTTCTCATGAAGTGTGATCCATTCTATTCCTTCATCATTCAAGCTGTCAATAGAGACCCCTTCCTTTCCAAGCTTCTTGTCTAACAGAGCAGTCAGCTGAGCAACAACTGAAACTTGTGATTGGGTATATGATCCCTGATGCTGTTTTCAACCTTGTCCAAATGTGATTCAAGATCCCTTTGACCTTGTTCTACCTTGGCCATCCTTTCTTCCATTGCTCTTGTTTGCGAGCAGGTACTGTACGAGCGCGAAATGGTCACAGATTTAAACTTTCACTTTCTTTTTGTCAAGATATTTCTCACAATTAATTTCATTGATTAATGCATGATATCTGCGGTGGAATGTAATGTATAGCACAGATGATGAAATAAGATATGTACGAAAATATATGCAGATAAAGGTGTTGATCCTATAGGTGATCACCCTAGGACAACTTTCATTGAAAATAAAGAGGTCTTCATTACAAAACAGACAAAGCGAATTCCTACAGATAGAAGCCATCCCTAACTCCTAGCTCTTCGATAGCTCGAAGTAGTTAAATGAATCTCAGTGTTTCATCCATCCCGAGGCAATAAAAGGGCGAAGAGCTTTAGCTTCCGCGACTAGAGTCCTTACATGTTGGGCTACCTCTTGTACCTGAACAATTAAAGTTGTGTTGTAGTCATCCCGGTCTTGAATCATTCGAGTGGCATCATGAATTTGCCTTATCCAATAATTGTCTCCACCCTCCGTAGCTTCCTCGAGGACCAAGATCCGACCCAAGTAGTCTTGAACTATAGCCTCTAGTGTCTCAATTCGGGCTCGAAGTGTCACAGTCTCTTATTGGCTGGCCTGAAGTTCGAAGAAGCCATTCTGATCACGGTACTCTTGGAAAGAAAGATCCAACTCTTCTATACTTGCTTTCAACTGGTATTATGGGCTCGGCTTTGATTCAGACTCTCAAAAATAGTGTTATACAGATTTTGCATCTCTTGCAGTCAGTTCTTGTTGTCATGTGCTTTTCTCTTCCATGCGGCACTATTTTCTTTCTCCCAATTTATCGCTTGTTTACCTTTTTCCTTCTCTTGCTTAGCTTTCTCTCGTTCCCAATTGATTGGTCTCTTAAAGGCTTTTTTTATTTCTCGATGATCAACTTGTTGGTTTCTTTTTCTTTCTCGATCTCGTGCATGCCCTTCCTCTTTTCTTTCTCGATCAAACGTAGGCCATTTTCTCTTTCTTTCTCAACCGCTATAAATCTTTTTCGGTCGGCGTTTCATACCAAAGTTTGAAGCTTAACAATATCATTTTGGTAAATTGTCTTTCTTTGTTTTAGATCCGCATTTTCTTTCCTTAGGTCCTTGATTGTCCCATCGCGAATGTCCACGTCCAAACTCACCTTGTAGAGCTTGCTCACATGCTCAGTTTGCAAAGCTTCCATCTTCTTCTTAACCTCTTCGAGCTCACTCCTCAAAATTTCAGCCTCGGAAGGGACTATCCTCATGTGCTCTTCTAATGTCATGGTTGGTCCTTGATCCGGCCTTGAAATCTCATCATTGATCCTCCAACGTCTCCAAAAATCATAATCAAAAGTGAACATACACGTGCGATCTTCCTCGACCCTTATACGGTAGCAATGATCCCAAGCCCGAGATATATTCTGAACTTTCTCTTTGAACTCACCTTTGAAAGCAAATTCAGTACGGCTCAAACCTGAGGTAACAGGAATAAACTGTCGAGACCCAAACTGCCTGGATACCAATAAAGGGGCACAACCAATCCCTCCATACAATCCCAAAAGCATTAGCCAATTACAATCTTCTCACTGATACAAGAAATAAGGGATACTGCCTAACCAAGGTACCCGCCAATATCATTATCTTTGAGGTTCCTGAGAATCGTATCCCGTTTAACCTTTTTGATGTCTTCTCGCCACTCCTTGGCCACATACGCTTGCAAGGGAGAGAAATCCTCAAACAAAACGCCAAGCAAAACCTTTTCTGGCGTCTCCCAAAAATAACTGTAGATCCAAACCTGAAGCAATTGTGCATAACCTCTAAAACGCCCATCTCCATACCTTCGGATAGCATTCAGAGAAATGAAAGTTTCAGCCAAGATTGTCGGTGCCAGGTTCGCCTTCCTCTTCAAGCACTCGAGCACATCTAAAACAGCCACATCAATGCAATTCAAAACCCTTAGAAAAATGATCAATCCATATATTCCTAGAGCAACCAAGTTCATCTTCATAACCTCATCCGGATGTGTGGGTATTAAATCTCGAATGCACTCCCACAAAAAGGAAACATTATTTTCTCGATGCTGGATCAATCCTTTTACCCAATCCTTACTCATTCCGGCTATGCCTTTGAGCTTGGCTGGATAGTTCTAAGACTTCGGATAATTAGATAAGATCCTCTTACACTACGTAAAACTTGAAAGTTTTACACTTTTTTTTGAACCGTTAAATAAAGGTAAATGAATTGATGAGATTGACAGTAGAAAATGTGAAGATTATCACTTGGAAAAAAATTAAGGAAATAATCTTAGTCATTTATTACTATCATCTAATGGTCTAAAAAGTGTAAAAATAATTGAGTTTTACACAATGAAAATGAATCTTAACCCTATATATTAATATTTTTTTACGATTTCTTAATATTTTTAAATATTTTCACTACTTCTAAATATATTTTTTGGAATTTTAATTTGTTTGCGCCAAAGGACAAAATAACTGAGAAAGAGAAGATAGTTTACCTAATTATGACGGATCAAATATCACTCGAATCAAATATCACAATTAACCGGTCAATCGATTATCCGATTTAACTGCTACAATATAAGATCGAGAATTGAATAATTTGAATTTAGCAATTAACCAAAATAATTTTTTAAGGATTAATCGAACCCGATTTCGGCACAAATTTTTAAAATAAATTATTTTGATTCGGTTACACAGTTTTAAGCAAAATTAATTAACCGATATGATCTATTATATACAATATTTCTAAATTTTATTCACTGCAATATCTTATAGTCTAGTGATTTTGACACCCTACTGATTTTTTTTTAAAAAAAGTTATAGCTCTGGGTAGGATTAATAGGTGTGAACTTTCAATTTTTGACTTTCTAGTTGTTTTTACACTTTTATCACAACCGAACAATTATTAAATTTATTATATTGTCATATTTGATATTTTAATAAACAAAATAAAAGAAAATCATTTCTAAAATCAAATATTTCGGTTAACTGGTTAATCGATTATCTGATTTAATTGGTACAATATAAGATCAAGAATTGAATAATATGAATTTATCAATTAACCAAAATAATTTTTAAGGATTAATCGAATTTTCTATTTGTATAAACATGTCATTTGAGAGTGGCCAAAATATGAACAATTCGAAAGTTAAGTTATTAAATTGAAAATTTTTAAACTCTAGGGACCAAAATAAGAGTGAGAAGAAGTTGAGTGATGATTGGTGAAGTTTATCCATTTTTTATTAAGGTAAAATGAAAACTGAAGATAACGGGAGGGACCATATTGAAAGCGAACTAAAAGTTCAGTGACTATATAGAAATCGAACTAAAAGTTGGGTAACTTTATTGAATATTTTAAAAGAACGGTGACCAAAATGAATCCGCCCTAAAAATTTTGTGATCATTTATGTAGTTTACCCTTAAGTTAAAGGGATGCCAATGATTAAATTGTAGAATATAAATTAAACCTACAGCTTAAAAATAATACATAGATTAATAATGGCAAAATGACAAAAGATGCCCCAACGTTTGCATGTTTTGTCATTTGGCCTCGTATTCTTTTTTGGAGCAAACAACCTAACGTTTCAATTTGGTCAAAATATGCCCCTATTGGATGGAAACTGTCAGTCAACTTACGGTCAACGACTGATTCCGACTGGACTTGCCACGCGTTAAGATCTGCTAATGTGGCATATGTCACGTATTATTTTAAAAAAATTATTTTGTTATACCCTTCTTTATGGTGACATATGGCTGACTATCATGCTGACACGTGACCGAAACGAATGTTGACACATAACAAATATGATGCTGACATGTCAGCAGATCTTAACACGTGGCAAGTCCAGTCAACATTAGTCGTCAGTTAACTGTCATTTTCTATCAAACAGGGACGTATTTGAATCAAATTAAAATGTTGAAGATTGTTTGCTCCAAAAAAAAAATACGAAGCCAAATAACAAAACATACAAACATTGGAGGTATCTTTTTGTTATTTTGACATTAATAATAGACTTTGATTTAACATATTTAATGATGATGGTCTTGGTGTAGCCTAAAATTTTAAAATAATGTCACTAAACAGACTAAAACTAATTAAATTAGAATACATAAATTAAATCGCAGAATCGGTAACTTGCAGACAATAAAATAACTGAAAGAAGAGTTTAACCAGTAATAACTCTCTTTTGACGTATACCATTGTTTCTCTTCAATAAATGCGCCTCGAAAATGAGACTGTTATCTTGGACCGATGGCGACCACCTGATATATAATTGTATCATTATGATCACTCATTTTTTCTAACTTCCGCAGACATGTGTATGAGAATGTGAGTGAAGACCCCAAATTTGTTTCTCTAAAAGGTTTAATATCAAAATAAATATTAAATTAACCTATTTTTATATGATGTTTAAAATATTTTATTTAATTGTTTAAACTATTATTTTGTTATCAAAATAAATATTTTAGTTGACCTTAATAAAGACAAAAAATAATAATTTAAATATTTATTTTGATGTTAAACCTTCTTCAAAAAGAAGAAAAACGACATGTTTCAACATCCATGATGTGAACTGCTCCTTTTGCGATAATATAAAGCATGAATGGACACTTTATTTCCGGAGACTTTGCATATGGCATCAGCATTCAGCCATCATGCCTATTCTGAATCCTTGTTCATAAGTCAATTCATTCGTATTGGCAAAAATCCAAAGACAAGATTCCAAATGAGAATAAAGAAAACGTTTTAGAATTACGAGAGAATTATTTTAAAAAGATATATCTTTATAATTATTGTGGTTATTTTGTAGAATTGTGTGAGAGATATATGGTAGAGTTTTTTTTGAGATATATCGGACTTTGATTGATATATATATATATATATATATATATTGAGTTAAAGAATACATGAAATATTATGTATTTGTACTCTTCGTAATCTCTACGTTTATAGTGAATTATTTGTTTTTCTCATCTGTAGAAATAATTAAGACTGATTTACTTGGTACGGAGGATGAAAAGGAGGAAGAATATAAAATTTGTTAATCAAATGGCTAAGATTCATAATCACTTACTTACTTTGAATCTAATCATTTGATTAACAGATTTTTTTATCATTTCTAGCTTTCTTTTTTCATACCAAACAAAGTCTATCTTTTACTAATTTTTTTATGTTTATCTCACAATATTTGTTTTTCTTATAAATTCCCAATAATTTATTTTATTTTTTATTTATATTTAATGATGGAGTCAAAGTTGACAATGAGAGAGACAAACTCTTCTAACTTTAAAATTAACAGAAACCTAGAAAATATTTAATCTAAAATTTAAAAAATACAAAATTTAATTTAACAAATATTGAAACGAACTATTAAAATTACCAAAAAGTTTTGGGAAAAATGCAAACCTATTTCATTCTCTCAATAATTCCGTCCATATTTATATTATATTTTAGCTTTTAACTTTATATCGAAATTTTATATCCTTTCTTTTATAATGATCTGACAAGTGAATGAAATTAAAAGGAGAAAGAAAGATGAAATAATGGACATCTCTTGGCAGGGATTAAACCATGCATGCGCGCTGGGCGCTGGCAAGTGGCAAGTACAAAAAGAATTTTCCTATATGTAGGCATGTTTCTTAAATATTATTTTAACCACACTGGTTAAAGGTAATATTAAGAATTAAAGGTGATTTAACCATTTGAACTTTTAAAAAAAATTAATTAGGTTTATAAAAATATTTTGCATCTAATTAAGTTTTTAAATTAGTAATTTGAATTAATTAAGTTTTCTAACTAGTTTTAATCATTCATCTTTGATGATTTTTTTAAATATTAGTGTGACGTGACACATCACATTTCTTTCATGTGACATTTAAATATTTTTAAAAAATATTTTATAATATTTATGAGTTTTTAGAATTTTTATAACTTTTTAAATAAAATAAAAAAATTAAAAATTCCAAGTGATAACAATATAACACAACACGTTACACTAATTGATAAAAATCATTCAATTTAACATTCAATGTTGGTCAAAGGGATGAATTCATGAAATTTTGAAGTACAAAAACTTAATTGAGTTTCAAAAAATGTTAATGGGCTTAATTGATTGTATTATTTTCAAAAGTTTTAGAGCTTATGATACCCTTAAACCTATATATATATATTTAAATTAGTAAAAGTAATATTTTAAATTTATATTTTTATACCAATGAGGTGAAGGAAACGAGTCTTCATTCATATTTACTATAAATTAATTTTAAAAACAGTTTTTACCATGTGGAGATTCACTAGGTAAAAATATGACATAAAAAAATAATGAGATATATAATTTTTATTGGCTAGTCTCATGGATGACGTGGCGGAAATGACATATGATATAATTTCTCCAAATATAGATTTAATATCAAAGCATTTAATAACTAAGTATTTTTTTTAATTTCTTTATTTATAAATTCAAATTGAACAAACATATTTCGTCGGTTGATCAAGTTTCTCATTTTTATTACTTTATACTTTCTTAGGTTATGAGTTCTAGACTTATTAAGAACATTCTCATTTCTTCTTTTAAAGTCTCATTTCCCTTCTCCTATAAGTAGGATTATGATTAGATCTAAAATTTATATATAAAAAAGACGGCACTATTGATCTTTGACCAAGTGATTATCACACATGCGTCGCTATAATCATTGTTGTGTTTTCTATTTGTCGAAACATGAAGAGATAAAAAGACATGCGCTCTGCGAACTGTAACGAGAAAGCTTTGTTTTGCTTATAATAAATAGAGACGAAGCCATATATATATATAGTGTTTACCTTGCAAAATCTTTTGACATAATAACAATTTTAGGTCATTTTTAATTAACTATTAATTAAATAAAATTTTTGTCTAATTTAATTTTTAAATTTAATAAATTTAATAAAATTTTATTTTTTAATATTTGATCTTAATTTCGTGAGTTACCAATTCTCAAACCTCGACAGGAGATTTGCGTTCGAATATCTATGTTAAACGAGCACATAAGCATAGAGGACAAGAGAAAGCGCTCCATCAGTCACGCAACCCGGAAATCCCACAAATCCATGCCACGTACAGATACCCAGTTTTATTGAGTTTGGGCATGGGTCTTTGTCTTTCTGAGGATTAATATTAAAAGAAGTGTCTAAATTATTATATTATTTTTATGTGTTTAAATAATTTTACCTTTTAAGTAAAAAAACAATAATTATCTCATTTTTAGTTAGCCGAGTTATTTATTTTGATATAAAAAATAATAATTTGGCCATTTAAAATAAGTAAAAAAAGTTTACAAATAAAAGGAAAAACAGATTGTAACAACGGGAGTCGCCACCGATCTTTTTAATTTAATTGCAATTGGATCACCTAAAAACTCGAAATTCTAATACAATTTGTTTTTGCCATTTTATTAAAACAACGAGTTTGATCAGCGAAAACCAGAAAAAATAGGATCGAAAATTAGTTACGTGTGGAGAAAGATGAGCACCCCACAACGCCCAAAATTGGTACCTGATCGATTACATATTGTCTAGATGATGTAATCACTCATTTTTACTTGTAAATATATTAATATTGCATGTATATTTATTATATGAATGTTACTAATATAAGATGGTGTGTGCATGTATAAGCTATGTATACGTATTAGGGGTGTATGTATGTCACGTATGTATCTAGAGTATGAGCGTATTTGATTAATATTTAGATGTTATGTTAATTATATGTATGATTATACGTACGTATACTAGAATATTATATTAATTAATGATCGTAATATAAGTATATATTTTCGTATGTATATGTATTCTTTCATTATAATTATACTATTATTATTATTGGTGACAAAATGAAAAAAATCAAATATATTAAACCCAAATAAAAAATTACACCAATTACAAATCCAATTACAAGGCCCGTTTGGCCCAAATCAATCCTATTTAATTACAACGTGCGGGTAGCGTGGGCGTTGGATCAAGATCGATCCAACGCCACGATGCAACCAAGGTCAAAAATATCTCGCCAGCGCGTGCTCCACACGTATGGACCGCTCGAGAGTGCCACGCGCGGCGCGCTAATATCCCACGCGCGCGTAAGATCCACGCGCTTACGACTCCTTGATCGCGGAGCTCCACGTGGCGAAATCTCAAGCCGTCTCATCAGATCGAGGCTTCATCCAGCCGATCGTTCTTCAAGCCATCTCGACCGTTAGATCAGATATGATCTAACGGCCGAAAATGCGTCCTGCCTCCGGCCAGAATGACCACACCGCCACCACGCGATGATATTCATCCCGCGTTGATTATGCCAAAGACAACAAGCAAATGTCAGATCTGGAAAAGAAGATACAACTTGCAACAAAAACAGAGGCAGTAATATATATGAAACGGGGCTGTTGTAACGGGGAAGAATTTTTTAGCGAGCGAGCAAAAAAGATTAGCAAAAAAAAAACAGAGAGAGTAGTAACAAAAAAGAACAGAGAGCTTGTAAAACCAAAAATTGGTAACCAGTCGAGATAATCAAAAAAGGGATCCATTGGTAAACACTTGTCTCTTTTTCTTACTTGTTTCTTTACATGCATATACGAAATAAAAATAAAAAAAAACAGAAACAAAAAAGGAAGTAAGTCTTACCGGCCTTGTTTGTGGGTATTCCTTCCCTCGGTGACAAACCTCTCGGCTTCTACAAGCCAGATCTGGTGAACTAAAGGGAAGAGAAGACCCTTTGTAGTTGTATTTTGGTCTAAAAAATATTTTTTTGGGTTCGTATTTCTTAGATCTAGAGTAAAAGAAAGGGTATCTTCTGAATCCAACCACGGATTCGTATTGAGGACGACAAGAGGAATGTTTTGGTGTATTTTGGGAGCCTACAGGCGCCGGTTAGCGGCGGCCGGCGGCGGAGAACACGGCGGCCGGCCGCCGGATTCTGGGTTTTGTAAGAACATATGAGAGAAAAAGATGAACACGGGCCATTTGAAAACTGAAGAATGAAACGAAAATGGGGAAAACTTGGTTTCGGTCTGAAAATAGCCCTTATATAGTTATTATTATTTTTGAAATGGGTAAATCACACACTTAATCCCACCGCGTTTTCAATATTTTCATTTTTGTCTTGCCGCATGGTATAATCACAGTCCCAGTCCCCCTGATTTTTCAAAAGGTTACAATTTAGTCCCTAAATTACACCGAATCAGTTTCTAATTGGTAAAATTCGCCCTTAATCATCCCGCGTTTTTGGATTTTTCACTTTGGGTCTGCCCCTTGGTATAATTACAATTCTGGTCTTTATAGGTTTTGTTTGTTTTTCAATTTCGTCCCCAAATTACATATTATTTTCTTTAATTTCTGCCACTGACTTTTGTTTTTCTTTCATTTCAGTCCTATTTTATTTGTAAATATTATTGTTCGTATTATAATCGTATATAGTGATATTATTTTATTTTATGTCCTCGTATATGACTCGTATTTCATGTTTTTATGTATATATGTGTTAAATATAATATTTATGTTTTTATCCGGTTATTTGTATCAAGCATGTTATGTTTTAGTTAATTCATACATGGCATATTTAGTATTTTTATATGTGTGTGTGCTTTCTTATTTTTTAGGACTACATGGTAGTATATTTACCCTTTTATATACGATATATTTGACCCGTATATGTTGAAATATGTTTTATTGCTAGTATGCATTTTTTTCTTAATATCTGTTCGTCTATATATACTTATTCCTGCCTTGATATTTTGACATATTATAATTATTTTTATCTATTATTTAGAGTAATATGTATATATATACATGTTTTAGTCTAAAATATCATTCATGTAAAATTAGTATTCTGGTATGTCAATCTTTACTTAATTTAAATGTTTTACCATGTTTTATATTTTTGCCATTAAAATTGCATATCGAGATATAAATTGTTAATGCGGTGTCCTTTTATCCGAGCGTAAGCGGGGCCAGTATCAAGCGTAGTGATAGTGGTTGGGCGTTTATTCTCGGATAACAGGACCTTTAAAATATATTCGCAATTATGACCGAAATTTAAAATAATCATCACTTTAATCTGGAAAATCCAATATTAATAAAGCGGTAATTATTAAAGTACCAATTTTTGGGCGGTGTGGGGGTGCTAATCCTTCCCCATCCGTAACCGACTCCCGAACCATGTCTTTTGAATCTCTGGTTTTGTGGTGTCCGCCTACCTAAGGCGGTGGCGACTCCATTTTTTATAAGGTTTTTGTAAACCCCACGGAATAAATATTTTATATCCAAACACATTTCAAACACACCTTTCAAAAACATCGTTTTTATTTTAGTGATATTTTAGCGAAAAAAGACCATCGCTACAGATGGCGACTCATTGGGGACTATTTTTGTTTTTAAAAAAAAAAAATGAGAGTCAAGCTTTTAAAATAATTACCGCTTTACTAATATTGGAAGTTCGATTAAAGTGACTATTAAACTAACATTCGGTCATAATTGCGCGCTTATTTTTTAACGCATTTAAAATATGGCATATAAACCCGCCTTTTTAAGTGGGGAAAACGCTAATGCTTTCGTGGAGATATCGCTTCTCTGTATGGGCCTAGCAAGTACCTTCGGGGCTCGAGTACCTTATGCTTTAAATAAGGATATCGCTCCTTCAGACGGGCATAAGCGAATGGGTCCCCGAATTGAACCCGGTTGAAAGGAGCCTATAATGGGTGATGATCGGGGCCTTGCTACTCTTAGTAGAGGACAGCAAGGACAATTCGGTACCTCCTAGAACCAAAACTGCATGTAGAGAACATAGAAACCTACCTCCTGTTAGAGCCATGCGGATAACCTTAGGTTTTAGACGGGATAAATAGGGTTGTTTTGTGTGTTTATTTCTGCTTAATTTTGTCATTTTATTTATATATTTATCAATTTTATCCGCATCGACTTGTTTTCTTTTCGCTTTTTGTTCTTTTTCTCATACATCATTGCATTTGCATCGCATAAAGGTACTTGGATCAAGTGGTTTGCCTGATCGTAAAGTCTTTCACTATGGAAAAAGGTGTCTTAGGAAAGAAGAGCTTAATTTGTCATCGGACATTGGTCGAGGTCAACCAGAAAATCCAAGGGGACAGTATGCCTAACGAACGCGTAATAGCTGAATACACCTATGTGAGTCTCCAACAGAACGACTTGTGGGATCTTCAAAGCATTTGGGAAAGATGGGACCGAAGACTACAAGACTTATTTAGCGATAGTTATGGCGACATCGCACAGCTATTATATGTTCGGATTAACCAGTCCCTACTCCGAGCTATAGTCCAGTTCTGGAATCCGGCTTTTTGCTGCTTCACCTTCAATGGGCAGGACATGATGCCTACGGTAGAAGAGTACACTGCTTTACTTAACCGGAAAAATATTCAGGAAGATTGGATCTACGCGAAGCCTCCAAGGAATCAGAATTACACTGCTAAACTCAAGACCTTTGCAGGAATGAGTGACGATTGGGTTAGTGGCCTCCTTCAAATCCGAGGAGATAATACGCCTTTGCATGGGAGAGTATTCGGGACATCATATCAACACATCCGATTTAGGCAAAGAAAATGGACTTATTTGCTTTAGGAATATATGGCTTGGTGATCTTTCCCAGAGTACTCGGGAACATTGATATAGCCATTCTGGATTTGTTTGAGCGGGTGAAACGGAGAGCAAACCCGGTACCAGCAATCTTGGTCGAGACTTTCATTTCTTTAAACGCTAGCCGGAAGCATGAAGAAGGACGTTTTCGAGGCTGCGCACAGCTATTACAAGTATGGATCCAGAGTCACATGTGGAAGACGCCGACGCGGGTCCTGCCGGGGATATCCTTCCAAGGTTTTTCGCCTTTACGAGAATACTTAGCAAAGGAATGGCGAGAAGATTTGAAAACAAAAATGTGGACCAGTTTCTTCAGGAACATTCGAGATGAGGACATAGCATGGAGGGTCCCATGGCTCGGAAAAGTTAATTATTTTCTATACAGTTGTGGTGACTTCAACTGGCTGATGATGTTAGGATTACATGGAGGGATCGCTTGTGCTCCACTTTTAGTGTCTCGGCAGTTTGGATCACGACAGTTCATTCCCAATACCGTCGGATTAAGCCAAACTGAATTTCTTTTCAAAGGAGAATTCAAAGGAAAAATTCAGACCATCATGAGGGCCTGGGATCACTGTTATCGGATCAGGGTGGAAGGAGATACCGAGCACATGACTACCCTAGATTACGATCTTTGGAGACGTTTGAGGGTTAATAATGTGATTCCTGAATCTGATCAAAGACCAACAGTGTCACTCGAAGAGCTCACAAGGGTGGTACCGTCCGAAGCCGATATCTTAAGGAGTGAACTCGAGGAAGTTAAAAAGAAAATGGACATCCAACAGACCCAACATGCGAGCGAGCTCTATAAAGCAAGCTTAGAAGTTGACGAGCGGGATGGGATCATTAGGCAACTGAAGAAATTAAATGCAGATTTGAGTGACAAAAACACTCTTTATCAAAAAGATGCCCTCCTATTACAGGCAAAAATACAAAAGGCCGACCGGAGTCAGTTCATAGCTGTGGAAAGAGAAAGAATGAACGGCATCCGTTTGGTGGAAGAAGAGCGAGAAATTAACAAAAGAGCGATCGAGAAAGAGATTGAAAGCTACCGTTTGGCTATGGAGGAAGAAAAACGGTCCGCCAAGAAGGCCATTGATCAAGAGAAAGAAAGGTTCAGACAAGAAATCAGCAGGGGAAAACAGGCTGTTCATCATGAGAGAGAAAGTGTCGCCGTATGGAAAAGAAAATCCATGAATAGCCGAAATAGACTGTTAGAGATGCAGAAACTGTACGATGACACTGTTCAAAAATTGGGGCAAAGCCAAAGTCAAAATGATGAATTAAAAGGAAAGGTAGAGGAAGTCGAACACTCACTTCGAATGTACTGCCACAGGAATAATTTCTTGAGCCGCAAGAAAGAGAACGCTTGAAGTGGGTGTGTTACAAGCACGAATCGGATCCTCGAAGCGATTGTGGAGGATTATAAGGAAAGAATTAATGTGTTCGAGGAAGCGGCAGCCGAGGGGACACCTATTGGCGAAGAGATTACGCGACGCTGCTCGAATGGTACAGACGAGAGACCAAGACTACGCAAATCTAATGGTGGACATACAGCGAGAGTCGCCGGACACGTAAATGATTTAGCTATCGAGGCTGAGACACTCCGACCTTTTATAGCCCCGGGAATAGAAGAAGCTCCTAGGTTCCTCAAGCTGCTCAAGGCAATTGGAAAGTTAGGAGATAGAGCTAGAATCTATCTATAGGACTCTGTGTTATAATTAGATCTTTTGTACTAGGGATCTTTACTTTGTAACACGAATTTTGTTGTAATCAAGACCGTTTAATTCCCGTGAAAGTAATTCAAAAGGGTGATTACCAGCGGAATCAGTACCTTGTCTGCATGCATTTTTGCATTTGCATCATAACATTTGCATCATTGTACATGCATTTATTTTTTGCAACCATAATTGTGGCATTCCATTGTGTTAACCCGCAATCATTCATCACCTATACTTTACCCGGCTACAAAGAAAGCTCATGGAAGAAAGAATAATCAGTCTAGAAAGAGGGCAAAGGGAGCTTGAGACAAGGCTTGAAGAGGCCCAGAGAAGCCTTAGTGATCAGATTGCACAGTCACAAACATCAATAGTATCTGACATAACGGCATTGCTGGCAAAAAGTCTTGGAAAACGAGTAGAAGGAGAAAATATCCCAGAGCCAGAAGGTACCCCGGCTCACTACAAGGTTCAACCAACTGCACCAAACCAGGCTAGGAGGGTGTATATTGACCCTACAGGAATGTCTTCCAGCTTTCAAGTAGGGGCACCTGAGACTCAACCCCTTGATACCGAAGCACTTTATGAAGAAGAAGTACCGGACCTAAACATGGTCGAAAAGATCCGGAATGAGGTAGAAAGAAAGTGGGAAGAAAGATTTCGCCTCATGGAAGAAAAATTTAAAGCGTTACAATCAAATGAAGAATCAGGAAACGACGCTAGCGACCTAAGTCTGGTGTCCGATCTTGTCTTGCCGCCAAAATTCAAAACGCCGGAGTTCGATAAATATGACGGAACCACATGTCCTTCTGCACACATAACGATGTATTGCAGAAAAATGGCGGCTTACCATAAAGATGAAAAGCTACTGATCCACTGTTTCCAGGATAGTCTAACTGGAGCGGCGTTACGTTGGTATACTCAGTTAAGCAATGCGAATGTCAAGACATGGAAAGATTTGTCTAAAGCATTTTCCGAGCAATACAACCATGTAACAGACATGATCCCTAGCAGAATTATGCTAGAAAATATGGGGCAGAAGTCCAATGAAAGCTTACGACAATATGCCCAAAGGTGGAGAGAAATGGCCGCCCAAATCCAGCCACCTATCCCGGAGCATGAAATCACGCCATTATTTGTCAACACTCTGAAAGGGGCACTCTTCGATCGCCTCATTAATAACACAACACAGAGTTTTGCCGACTTGATCAGGACTGGGGAGTCTCTCGAACTAGCAATTAAGAGTGGCAGAATTGATGGTGGGGAAGGGTCTCGAAAGTACAACAAGAGAAATGAAGCAAACACCACCAGCGCCTATACCGCCCCGAAGAACTTTACAGTCTCACAGCCACAAGCACATGTGGGAAAAACACAAAATTCGAATCAAAGAGATGAGAGAGTCACCAGAAAGGATAAAGAGAGGAGAACTTTCACTCCCCTACCTGTTTCATACTCAGAGCTTTATTCCCAGTTGTATGAAGCAGACTTGGTCCGACCATACATCGTTAATCCTGTCAATCCACCCTTCCCGCCTTGGTATAATCCAAGCGCACATTGCGACTACCACGGCGGTACCCCTGGACATCCCACTGAGAACTGTCTTGCCTTCAAAAAGCTTGTACAGAACTTAATCGATTCCGGGATATTAAAGTTTGAAGAGCCTAGCGTAGCCAACAACCCGCTGCCTAATCATGGGAACAGAGGGGTAAACGTCATAGAAGAATGCTTTACTAGGAGGATAAAGGATGACGTGTCAGAAGTCAAGTCTCCTTTACGGTGGGTATTTCAACAATTATGCATGGCTCGTGTGATCAACAAAGGCATGATAATAAGGCAAAAGGAATGCGAAAAATATTGCGAATTCCATCAGACTGAAGGGCATGATATCCAAGAATGCGAAGAGTTCAAGAAATTGGTGCAGAAGTTGATGAATGAAAAAAAAATTGAATTCTTTGAGGAACCCATGGGGAAGGGATCAGACGTACACATGAAAGATAACCCCAAAACTAGATACGGGAAGGATAGACCTTTTATCATCTCTCCCAGGATAGGGAATGTAGGTGTCTCCCAAGGAGAAACCAGCAAAATAAATCTCAAGATCGTCATTACAGCACCATCTCCATTCCCATTCAAAGACATGCGACAAATTCCCTGGAATTATGCCGCGAATGTGACCATGCCAGAAAAATCAGAACACGAGCAGGTAAAAGAGTCTACGCTGGAAGATCAACAAAGCCAGAACAATGTGAACGTTGGTGAAGCAGGCCATTTCACAAGGAGCGGCCAATGTTATTCCTCCGAGGCTTTGAGAGCAGCTGAAAAAGATAGGGCGAAGAATACAAAGCAGATTAGCCTCTACGCAGATATTTGGAGAAGAACCTCCCAAAAGATAAATGAACCGTGAATCGAGGCCCGTGCCAAAGAATTTCTAAAGTTCTTGAGACATAGCGAGTACAGCGTAGTGGAACAACTACGGAAACAACCGCCAGGATCACAAAGCTGGAATTACTCTTGAGTTCGAGAAGCATCGGGAGACGCTATTGAAGGTGCTTTGAATCAAACTTTTGTGCCCAAGGACATTTCAGAACAAACCCGACACGATAGTAGGGCATATTATCGCCTATAATCATATCACGTTCAGTGATGATGAGATCCCGAGGGAGAGGAATGGGTCTACCAAAGCCCTTAACATTACTACCCACCGCAAAGGGTATGTATTACGAGCGTCTTGATCGACAACGGGTCAGCATTAAATGTCTTGCCTATGGTAACCCCGCAAAATTGCCAATAGATGGTTCGCACCTAAAGCCTTGCTACAACTCGGTAAGAGCCTTTGATGGTACGCAAAAAGGAACAATGGGGAAAATTGAGGTGCCCCTATTGATCGGACCAACCAATATGTGATCGATTTTGTGTGATGGACATAAAACCATCTTACACCGCTTATTGGGAAGACCTTGGATCCACTCCGCAGAGTTGTCCCATCATCATTGCATCGAAATTAAAATTTGTAGTTGAAGGCAAATTGGTCACCGTAGAAGCGAGCATGAATTTGTTGCTTCCGTGACATCGACACCCCCTACATTCAAAATGATGAAGATGCCGCAGAATGCTGCTTACGAGCATTAGAACTAGTAAATGCCACATTCGTTTGAAGGAAGCCAATCCCTTACCCCAGGTTATCTAATTGTACCAAGATGACCGTCGCAGAAACTCTGGGCCGAGGAGCCAAAATAGGAAAAGGGCTGGGAAAGAAATTACAAGGAAACCTGAGACCCAAGAATATGATAACCAAGAAGGATCGTTTCGGGCTGGGTTACCAACCAAGTGTGCAACAGAAGAAAGAAGAATATAAGAGAAAAGATGAGCAAAGAAAAGCCAGATCTAAAGGAGAAGACATTCCGTGGAGGTCGATGTCCTTTCCTAGTTTGAAAGCCACTTTCATCTCCGGAGGGTTCTACCAGCCAGGTCAAGATATTGGAGAGGCAATGAAGAAAAATGATGAACTTAACCAGGAGGAAATGCTTAGTAAATCATTTGAAGGGATGTACATCAACATGATAGCTGAAAAGGACCGAGGTAGCAAAATGTTGACCAACATCCGCCCTTGTCATCCCGGGGAAACACTCGATAACTGGAGCTGCATTGATCTACCTGTAGTTTTTAGGAATTGATCAGAGTAATGCTCCGAATCGACCTTTTGTTTTTGCCCATAGACAATGGGGATCTCTTGTATAGGGCACCTATGTTAACTTTTTGATTGAAATGAAAATATCCCCACTTTCTTAAAAATGACCAAAGTCTCATTTATTCCATTCATGCACTCTTCATATTCATTCCCTTCATGTAAAGCCGTCTCTTTCCCAATGCAATTCATTCTCATTTAATGCAGGTCGCTCATGATTGATTGATATGAATGATACCGGATCCAATCTCGAGTAAATTTCAATGCCCCGAGGTCTCAGAGGAAATTGAGGGAGGATATGATGAAATAGAAATTGAGGTCCCGGAAGAGTTAAAGAGAATGGTGGACGACGAAGAAAGGCGATTATGCCCCACCAAGAAGAAACGGAAATTGTCAACTTGGGGATCAAGAAGCGAAAAAGAAATAAAAATAGGAACGACTATTTCCTCAAAAACCAAGCATGAACCGATAGCCCCGCTTCAGAATTCAAGGATGTCTTCGCTGGACTTATCAAGATATGCCGGGATTGAACACCGACATAGTGGTGCACAAATTGCCAACAAAATCGGAGTGCAAACCAAGACAAAGAAAAACTTCGGAGAATGAGGCCAGAGATGTTAAAAATCCGAGAAGAAGTGAAAAAGCAATTTGATGCTGGATTCTTGGAGGTAGCCAAATACCCCGAGTGGGTTGCAAACATTGTACCAGTACCGAAGAAAGACGGGAAAGTTCGTATGTATGTAGATTACAGGGATCTAAATCGAGCTAGCCCAAAAGACAACTTCCCTTTGCCACATATTGACACGCTGGTTGACAACACCGCAGGACATTCATGGTTTTCCTTCATGGACGGCTTCTCAGGATACAACCAGATAAAGATGGATCCTAACGACATGGAGAAAACCACATTCATAACCATGTGGGGGACTTTTTGTTATCAAGTGATGCCGTTTGGGCTAAAGAACGCAGGGGCAACGTACCAAAGGGCAATGGTGACTCTTTTCCATGACATGATGCACAAAGAAATAGAAGTATACGTGGACGATATGATTGCCAAGTCTCGAACAGAGGAAGAGCACCTACAGAACTTGAGAAAACTATTCCAAAGACTACGGAAGTACCAACTGAGGCTCAATCCTGCCAAATGTACCTTCACCGTTACTTCTGGAAAACTCTTAGGGTTCGTAGTAAGCAGAAGAGGGATTGAGATTGACCCAGATAAAGTGAAAGCCATCCAGGACCTTTCACCACCCCGCACGCAGAAGGAAGTCCGCGGTTTCCTGGGGAGGCTGAATTATATCTCTCGTTTCATTTCCCAATTAACCAATCAATGCGACCCGGTCTTCAGACTTCTTAGAAAAAATAATCCTGGCGTGTGGGATGAAGAATGTCAAAAAGCCCTAGAAAAGATCAAAAAGTACCTGACAAATGCTCCAATTTTAGTCGCACCAGTGCCTGGTCGACCACTAATTCTCTATTTAACAGTCTTCGAGAATTTAATGGGATGTGTGCTGGGGCAACAAGATGAGTCAAGAAAAAAGGAGCAGGCCATCTATTACCTAAGCAGAAAATTCTTTAGTTTTCCAGACGAAGACTTGATGTGCATTACAACCGAAGAAGAGATTTCAGATAATAAGTCATGGAAACTTTACTTCGATGGAGCCTCCAACGCCCTCGGACATGGGATAGGGGCAGTGTTAATTTCACCTGAGGACGTCTATTATCCTTTCACCAGCAGATTGGAATTCTTTTGCACAAACAATATAGCTGAATATGAAGCTTGCATCATGGGACTGAACTCAGCCATCGAGAGAAAAGTTAAGGAACTTCGAGTGTTCGGAGATTCGTTCTTAGTCATTTACCAATTGCGCGGGGAGTGGGAAACCAGAGACCCGAAGTTGGTCAAATATCATGAATGGATCCAAGAGCTCGTCAAAGAGTTCGAAAAGGTCAGCTTCAATTACCTACCCCGAGAAGAAAATCAGATGGCAGATGCATTGGCAACCTTGGCATCCATGTTTAAAACAAACACTTGGGCAGAAATGAAACCCATTGAGATGCAGACATTTGAGAAGCCTGCTCATTGTTGTAGTATACAGGAAGAGATTGACGGAAATCCATGGTACTATGATATCCTGCAATATGTTAAGCTTCAAAAGTATCCAGAAGGGGCAAACGACAATGACAGAAAAGCGCTCAGAAAAATGGCAACAAAATATGTCCTAGATGGGGAGATCCTATATAGGAAAAGTCATGATCAAACATTGCTGAGATGTGTGGATGCCTGGGAGGCGAAGGAAATCTTAGCCGAAGTACATGATGGGATCTCTGGAACGCACGCCAACGGGCTGTCTATAGCCCAAAAAATTATGAGATACGGTTATTTCTGGTTGACCATGGAGGGAGATTGCATCGATTACGCCAGGAAATGCCACAAATGCCAAATTTACGCTGACAAAATTCATGCACCCCCATCACCTCTACACACCATGAATTCTCCGTGGCCTTTCGTAGCGTGGGGCATGGACGTTTTCGGGCAGATCCATCCGAAAGCTTCCAATGGGCATCGTTTCATTTTGGTCGCCATAGACTACTTCACTAAATGGGTAGAGGCAGCGTCTTACGCCAATATCACCAGGACTACGGTTTGTAAGTTCTTAAAGAAGGAAATTATTTGTCGATACGGGTTGCCAGAGAGGATCATCACTGACAATGCTTCCAATCTGAACAACAAAATGATAAAGGACGTGTGCACTCAATTCAAAATAACACACCATAATTCCACAGTCTATCGTCCTAAAATGAATGGAGCAGTGGAAGCAGCAAACAAAAATATAAAGAAGATCATAGCGAAGACTACGAATACCTACAAGGATTGGCATGAGAAGTCACCTTTTGCCCTTTTCGCCTATAGGACGTCCATTCGTACATCAACAGGGGCAACACCCTACTCCTTGGTGTATGGTACCGAAGCAGTACTCTCAATTGAGGTAGAGATTCCGTCTCTCCGAGTCTTAAACGAAGTAAAATTGGAAGAAGCTGAATGGGTGCAGGCCAGATTCGACCAGCTAAATCTCATTGACGAAAAAAGACTAAAGGCCATTTGTCATGGTCAGATGTACCAAAAGCGGATGGTGCAGGCTTACAACAAAAAGGTGCGCCCAAGAGAATTCAAAGAAGGGGATCTGGTACTCAAGAGAATCCTCCCTATCCAAAAAGATTCTCGAGGAAAATGGATGTCCAACTGGGAAGGACCGTACGTCGTAAAAAAGGCCTTCTCAGGAGGAGCCCTGATCCTAACAGAAATGGACGGGGACGAGCTTAAAAATCCCGTAAATTCTGATGCCGTCAAGAAATACTATCTCTAAAAAAAAAAAATTGGAGAGCTCAGGATGAAAACCCGAAACTGGGCGTCTTGAAGCAAAGGAAGGTCCCAAGTTGAAAACTTGTAAAGGGCGGCTTGGGTAAATTGAAAAGTTGAATATCTGAGGAGAAGGGTATCCCCATGAACATCATGAAGAGGAAGCTTCAGGCAAAAAATTCTACACCAGTTGACAGGATCATGTATCATTCATATCGAGGATAATGAGAGATTTTGTATCTTCATGTGTGTCATACCTTTCTTTTTAAGATATCCCAAACCCTTAATCATAATAAAACCGTATTTTGAACATCCATTCCTAGCATTCTTGTCAATTTCAGTCAAATAAGATAACATAGGCTTATAATGAAACAAGAGATTTCGGAGCATTACTATGATTTAACCTTGGAAATGCAGGTGATTAAAGAAAACGATGTTAACTCTGTCCTCTAGTTCCCTAATGGCTGTCGATAGGGAAGGCGGGAAGCTTCAAACAACCTGGTAGGATAACCAATGGCACATGTCCTATCTATTCAAGAAAGGCGTACGAGATAACAAAAGAGATCTCCTGGGTGAAAACCAGAAGGGCACCCCTCTCAAAAAAAAATCTCTTTAAAGTGAAAACCCGAAAGGGCGCTTTAAAATTCCAAATCATAATTGGAGAAAAAGAAAGGTTGAGATGGTTGAACCTAACAGTGGAGCGGGGTATCGATGCCCGTAAAAAAGGAGAAAACGGACGTCAAGATCAAATAAGGACCAAAACAAGCCCACCCAGAGATTGACTCTCATGCATCATGAGTAGTCAAGCATCACTAGAATTAGGAGCATGTCAATTCATTCATTTGTCATAGCATTTTGTTTTCATCTCGGACAGGTATCTGCAGATCCAAAGAGACAATCACGGTGTGAATCCCAAATGAGAAGACAATGTTTTTACATAAAGGCACATGTTTTCAAGCTCTAGAGAGAGGTTCTATATAGGAAGAATCCTTCTCTCTGAGGTTTCAGATGCTGAAAGTTCTTATAGGAAGGACTGATGCTCTCGAGGTGAAGACTTCATGATTCTATATAGGAAGGACTCCCAGTCAAAGCAATTCACCCATGACAAGCAAGATTATATAGGAAATCCTACTGTGTCGAAAGCGAAGAGTTCTATATAGGAAGGGCTCCGAGCTTTATTGTCTTAGAGTAAAAGGTTCTATATAGGAAGAACCTGTAGCTCTGAGATTCCAGATGCCAAAGGTTCTATATAGGAAGGATCAAGGCTCCAAGGTGAAGACTCAGATTCTATATAGGAAGAACTCCCAGTCAAAGCAATTCACCTATGACACAGGGTTATATAGGAAACCTGTTGTGTCAAAAGCAAAGAGTCTTATATAGGAAAGACTCTGAGCTTCATTGTCTTAGAGTGAAGGGTTCTATGTCGAAAGAGCCTGTAGCTCCAAGATCGGAAGGTGACGAAGTTCTATATAGGAAGAACTTACGAGCCTGAAGATTCAGCCAAGGAAGAGCGGAGATGTCCAAAAGAATTCGTTTTTCCAAAGCTACAAACAGGGAAGTCTGATAAAAATGAGAGCGAAGGGTTCTATGTCGAAAAGAGCTTGTAGCTCCAAGATCGGAAGGTGACGAAGCTCTATATAGGAAGAACTTACGAGCCTGAAGATTCAGCCAAAGAAGAGCGGAAATGTCCAAAAGAATTCATTTTTCCAAGGCTACAAACAGGGAAGTCTGATAAAAATGAGAGCGAAGGGTTCTATGTCGAAAAGAGCCTGTAGCTCCAAGATCGGAAGGTGACGAAGC
Source organism: Hibiscus mutabilis (assembly GCA_019671005.1). Taxonomy (NCBI): domain Eukaryota; kingdom Viridiplantae; phylum Streptophyta; class Magnoliopsida; order Malvales; family Malvaceae; genus Hibiscus; species Hibiscus mutabilis. The sequence goes on along the minus strand of CM033711.1, from coordinate 35,878,620 downwards.
TCTATATAGGAAGAACTTACGAGCCTGAAGATTCAGCCAAGGAAGAGCGGAGATGTCCAAAAGAATTCGTTTTTCCAAGGCTACAAACAGGGAAGTCTGATAAAAATGAGTGCTTATGAATCTTTGCTTTGTTTCTCATTCCATGAGAACAAGCAAAGAGGGGCAACTGTAATCACTCATTTTTACTTGTAAATATATTAATATTGCATGTATATTTATTATATGAATGTTACTAATATAAGATGGTGTGTGCATGTATAAGCTATGTATACGTATTAGGGGTGTATGTATGTCGCGTATGTATCTAGAGTATGAGCGTATTTGATTAATATTTAGATGTTATGTTAATTATATGTATGATTATACGTACGTATACTAGAATATTATATTAATTAATGATCGTGTAATATAAGTATATATTTTCGTATGTATATGTATTGTTCTTTATAATTATACTATTATTATTATTATTATGGACAAAATGAAAAAAATCAAATATATTAAACCCAAATAAAAATTACACCAATTACAAATCCAATTACAAGGCCCGTTTGGCCCAAATCAATCCTATTTAATTACAACGTGCGGTATCGTGGGCGTTGGATCAAGATCTGATCCAACGCCACGATGCAACCAAGGTAAAAATATCGCCAGCGCGTGCTCCACACGTATGGACCGTTCGAGTGCCACGCGCGCGTGTGGTCCACGCGCGCGTGTGGTCCACGCCACGCGACGCTTTAATATCCCACGCCACGTAAGATCCACGCGTTCGACTCCTCGATCGCGGAGCTCCACGTGGCGAAATCTCAAGCCGCCTCATCGGATCGAGGCTTTATCCAGCCGATCGTTCTTCAAGCCATCTCGACCGTTAGATCGATCCGATCTAACGGCCGAAAATGCGCCCGCCTCGGCGAGAATGACCACACCGCCACGCGCCCGATATTCATCCCAGCGTTCGATTATGCCAAAGACAACAAGCAAATGTCGATCCGGAAAAGAAGATACAACTTGCAACAAAAAAGAGAGCGATAATATATATGAAACGGTCATTGTAACGGGAAGAATTTTTTAGCGAGCGAGCAAAAAAGATTAGCAAAAAAAAACAGAGATAGTAGTAACAAAAAACAACAGAGAGCTTGTAAAACCAAAAACTGGTAACCATTCGAGATAATCAAAAAAGGGATCCATTGGTAAACACTTGTCTCTTTTTCTTACTTGTTTCTTTACATGCATATACGAAATAAAAATTAAAAAAAAAACAAAAACAAAAAAGGAAGTAAGTCTTACCGGCCTTGTTTGTGGGTCTTCCTTCCCTCGGTGACAAACCTCTCGGCTTCTACAAGCCAGATCTGGTGAACTAAAGGGAAGAGAAGACCCTTTGTAGTTGTATTTTGGTCTAAAAAATATTTTTTTTTGGGTTCGTATTTCTTAGATCTAGAGTAAAACAAAGGGTATCCTCTGAATCCAACCACGGATTCGTATTGAGGACGACAAGGGGAATGTTTTGGTGTATTTTGGGAGCCTACCGGCGCCGGTTAGAGGCGGCCGGCGGCGGAGAACACGACGGCCGGCCGCCGGATTCTGGGTTTTGTAAGAACATATGAGAGAAAAAGATGAACACGGGCCATTTGAAAACTGAAGAATGAAACGAAAATGGGGAAAACTTGGTTTCGGTCTGAAAATAGCCCTTATATAGTTATTATTATTTTTGAAATGGGTAAATCACACACTTAATCCCACCGCGTTTTCAATATTTTCATTTTTGTCTTGCTGCATGGTATAATCACAGTCCCAGTCCCCCTGATTTTTCAAAAGGTTACAATTTATCCCTAAATTACACTGAATCAGTTTCTAATTGGTAAAATTACGTCCTTAATCATCCCGCGTTTTTGGATTTTTCACTTTGGGTCTGCCCCTTGGTATAATTACAATTCTGGTCTTTATAGGTTTTGTTTGTTTTTCAATTTCGTCCCCAAATTACATATTATTGTTCTTTAATTTCTGCCACTAACTTTTGTTTTTCTTTCATTTCAGTCCTATTTTATTTGTAAATATTATTGTTCGTATTATAATCGTATATAGTGATATTATTTTATTTTATGTCCCTCGTATATGACTCGTATTTCATGTTTTTATGTATATATGTGTTAAATATAATATTTATGTTTTTATCCGGTTATTCGTATCAAGCATGTTATGTTTTAGTTAATTCATACATGGCATATTTAGTATTTTTATATGTGTGTGTGCTTTCTTATTTTTTAGGACTACATGGTAGTATATTTACCCTTTTTATACGATATGTTGACCCGTATATGTTGAAATATGTTTTATTGCTAGTATGCATTTTTTTCTTAATATCTGTTCGTCTATATATACTTATTCCTGCCTTGATATTTTGACATATTATAATTATTTTTATCTATTATTTAGAGTAATATGTATATATATACATGTTTTAGTCTAAAATATCATTCATGTTAAATTAGTATTCTGGTATGTCAATCTTTACTTAATTTAAATGTTTTACCATGTTTTATATTTTTGCCATTAAAATTGCATATCGAGATATAAATTGTTAATGCGGTGTCCTTTTATCCGAGCGTAAGCGGGGCCAATATCAAGCGTAGTGATAGTGGTTGGGCGTTTATTCTCGGATAACGGGACCTTTAAAATATATTCGCAATTATGACCGAAATTTAAAATAATCGTCACTTTAATCTGGAAAATCCAATATTAATAAAGCGGTAATTATTAAAGTACCAGTTTTTGGGCGGTGTGGGGGTGCTAATCCTTCCCCATCCGTAACCGACTCCCGAACCCTGTCTTTTGAATCTCTGGTTTTGTGGTGTCCGGCCTACCTAAGTGGCCGGTGGCGACTCCATTTTTATAAGGTTTTTGTAAACCCCACGGAATAAATATTTTATATCCAAACACCTTTCAAACACACCTTTCAAAAAACATCATTTTTATTTTAGCGATATTTTAGCGAAAAAAGACCATCGCTACAGATGATGAAAATTAAGAATTCGAATTTAATTTAAAATTTGTGATCCCTTAAAATATTTAAAAGAATATGTTTGGTATGAAAAGAATTTACACCCCTACACTCGGAGCATAATTCTTGTTAGATTCCCGAATGAAGAGAACCTATTTTTGAAAATTATAATTTAGAATTAAAAAAATGATATTCTAAGTATGGACTAATGGAAAGCGGCACTTTTTACGTACGAGACACGTTTTTCACGGTAATCCCTAAAAACATTTTAGTCTAAAATTAAAAGAAATATATAAGGTATATACGAACATATATAGATGTATTAATACACATATTGAAATATAAACATAGGATGAATAATAGTAGTAGTAATGATATATAATATAATAATTGAATATATTATGATAAATAAAAAGTAACAATATAACTTAATTATAATAATAATTATTTAATATGATAATAACAATAGTATGTAATATGCTTATATATATATAGTATTGAAAATAAAAAATAATTATAAATTAAATATAATAATAATAATAGTAATGAAATAATAAAAAAGAATTGAAATCAAAATCAGTGATCGAAATGAAACAAAACACAAATTAAAGGCCATAACTGTGAAGGATACAAAGCGGAGGGACTGGAAGCGTGATTTCCCATTCATCAGAAATGTGCGGATCCTTCCTTCGGGTCGGGTCGATGCGCGGTTCAGAGATAGCTAAAACAACATAATTTTTATCGGGTTATAAATATTCAAAATTAACCAAAAAAATTCATTTATCATTCGATATAAAAAAAATGCTCCAAAATCCTCTCAACTCTCCCCCTTCTCCACTCGGCTGGAGATCGAGAGCCGCCGCTCCTATCGTCGTGTGTCGTCACTCGCCGGTGATGGTCGCCACCATCCACGGTGGCCGGAATCGACGTAAAATAGATCAAAAGGTTCATTATTTCTCCCTAAACACTAATCCGCCCTTATTTCTTTCTAGAAATCTATATTTTTCGTAGATCTACGAAAAACATTTCGGTTTTTCTTGTTCACGTATATATAGTTTTTTACCTTTTTGTATTCTTTTTTCGCTTTGATATCTCTTTTTACTTTTTTTTTGGGGTTTTGTGTTCGATTGCTTCTTTCTTTTTTTTGAATCTAGGGAAGTATTTTTTTATCTCAAAAAATCGGGGCTATTACATGCTTTGATTTCGATTTTTATAACCAAAATTTTACAATAAAATATGCAAAAAAATCTCCATTTTGCTTGTTTTATGTCTGAAATGATGTCCACTTTTCTTTTTGCAGGGCGGTGGAGCAGGGTGGCGTGCATGCAAGCCACGACAGTTGAAGAGCCAGCGCGTGGCGTGCACGCGCTAGAGGGGGATGAAGGGGCATGGGCTGCTGCTGCTGAGGATGAATCCCCTTAAGTTTAGTTTAATTTTTAGGGTTAGAGGTGTTTTAGGTATTTAGGTTAAGTGGGTTATTGGGCCGAGTATATAATTGGGTTATGGGTTATCTAGGTTTAATGGGTCTATTTGGGTTATAATATATGTAATAGGCTTGAGTGGCCCGGACTAAATGAGTTACTACAACTGCCCCTCTTTGCTTATTGTTGTATAACAGCAATGAAGCAAAGACAAAAAGGGAACTTATTTTGTCTGGTCTAGTTGGGCTTCTTTTTTCTCGGCATGGCTATTTTTCTTTCGCTTCACTTGATCTGCTCGGTCATTCTTGTAGGCAAAATCTTCAAAATAGAGGATATGTTGAGGAAGCAAATCTTTGATCGGAGGAGTCAAAATCTTCAACCTAGGGTGATCCGTTGGAGGAGACAAAATCTTCATTATGATCCGTTGGAGGAGACAAAATGAGTTCAGCTTGTTACAACTCTGGTGACGATGCAATACCTAGAGAAAATTTGACTGAGCTGCAACACTGACGAAGAAGCAAGGTCTACGAAACTAGATCCAACTGTAATACTGATGAAGAGACAGGATCGAAGGATGAATGTTTTGACATTTGATCTGGCTACAACACTGACAAGGAGACATGATCGAAGGGTGAAGGTTCTGACTGTAACACTGACAAAGAAGCAAGATCGAATGATGAAGGTTTTGATATTTGATCCAGCTGCAACACTGACGAAGAGGCAGAATAGAATAATAAAGGTTCTGATTTTTGGTCCAGCTGCAACACTGACTAGCATGCAAGATCGAATGATGAAGGTTCTAATATTTGGTCCAGCTGCAACACTGATGAAGAGGCAAGATTTGACACATTTTTCTTTTTCTTTTGATCTTTTTTTCTTTTCTCTTTCTCTCTTTTTAATTGAAAGGGTTGATGATAAGGTGGTTCATCTACTTCGCCCAATCTTGGAGAAGTAGAATCTGTAAATTTGGGTGATATGCTCTAACACTGATAGGGAGGCAAAATCTTAAAAAAGGTTGATCCGCTACAACACTAACGAAGAGGCATGATCTAGAGAAAGTTCTGATCAAGCTACAACTCTGACGAAGATGCATGATCTGGGAGGTTGATCCGCTACAACACTGACAAATAAGCAGGATCTGAGAGTTCAATTCTAATCAAGCTACAACTCCGACGAAGAGGCATGATCTGAGAATTTGATTCTGATCAGGATACAACTTTGATGAAGAGATGTGATCTGAAAGTTTGATCCGCTACAACACTGACGAAGAAACAGGATCTGAGAGTTCAATTTTGATCAAGCTACAACTCTGACATAGAGGCATGATCTAAATTTTAGCACATCTGGTCCAACTACAACACTGACGAAGAGGTATGACAAGGAGTTAGTAAAGTTTGACTTAGCTACAACAGCGACGAAGAGGTATGTTCTTAGGTTGACAATTTTGATCCAACTGCAACATCGACGAAGAGGCAGGATCAAAATTTTGACACATTTGGTCCAAGTACAACACTGACGAGGAGGCAAGACCAGAATTTGACCGAGCTTCAGTACTGACGAAGAGGCAAGGTCTAAAGGTTAAAATTTTGATCCAACTGCAACACCGACGTAGAGATAGGATCCGACAAAAATTTTCTTTTTCTTTTTCTTTTTTGATTTTTTGATGATTTTTTATTTTTTTTTTCCATTTCTTTGCTTTTGCTTTTTTTTAATTTTTCTTTTGACTTTTTTAATCTTTTCTTTTTGCTTTTTTTAACGTAGCTATGATTCTGAGGTGATATCTGAGGAGGAAAGTTTGGTCTAGCTGCAACGTCGATGAAGAGGCAAGACCTGAAAAGGGTTTGATCCACTACACCACTAAGGAAGAGATTGGATCTGAACTAAACTGGTCTACGACCACTGACGGAGGCATAACTCGCAAAATGCTTGATCCACTATACCACCGACGGAGAGACATAATCTAGAAAATATGGGATCCACTACACCACTGAAGGAGAGATGAGATCTAGAGGAAAATTTGATCTGAATACCACTAACAGAGAAACAAGATCTTCAAAAATTTGATCTGCCACACCACTAATGAAGAGGCAGAATCTGGATTAAACTGGCCTGCCACCACTGACGGAGGCAATATCGGGAAAAACTTGATTCTACTACTCCATGGCGGAGAGTCGTGACTTGAAAACAAAATGAAACATTAGTTAGTAATCTATTCAGAAAATTTTACCGTTGTTATTTGGACGTTTGAGCTGTTTGCGTATTCGACCTCCTTTAGGGCTAAAAGTTGATCATCACGTTGTTTCCCCCATAGTTGAGGTTCATTGGTCTCTTCCCTGGACTTGTTTGTATGTTTAAGCCAAAAATAAATGTGTTATGGATACACTTGACTTTGTGTTTAATGCATGTGTCTAGCCTAAATGAATGTTCGATGTATGCAGTTAATGAAGAATGATCTCAATGGCCGCGTGAATGACAAACTCTGTTTTACCCCTCAAAAGGGATGCTCCTGATTCTATGGTGGTTAAAACAGTGCTCGATGCCTTGTATGTAAGGATGCCCCCAGCCTTCCTCGAATTCAATTGTCTTTCTTTGAAGTTACTCCATCGGGGGTGTGCCCCTCAAAAATGCTTTGTAGCAAATTCATATTTTATTGCTTGAAAATCATGATGACTCATGTCATGGTCATATTAAATCATGATGTATAGCTTCTGATTTTTATATGTAAGGGTATAATGAGATGAACAAAGGTATCATTCATTGAACTTGTAGTTTTTGGCCCTCATAAAAGGCACTTACTGCCATTGGGCTTAGACAAGTGAGATATACAAAAACATTACTTTAAAAGAGATGAAACTACAAGGAGACCTACTTTGGTCATAACAGTGTAATATCTAAGCCCGTTAAGCATGATCTACTTTCATACAAGTCATTCTTAAAAAGCATCATCAGCATACTTAGGCGTTTTCATACTTTGGTAAGGAATCCTTCTTTGCGGCTGGCCTAGTTGAGTTCTCAAAACTTACCACCCCAAGCCTAATAAATTTTTTCACAAGCTTTTTGAAGCCTATGAAGTTCTCGATCGAGTGGCCTACTTGCCCCGCATGATAGTCACATCTCGTGTTGGCATTGTACCATGTTGGGAAAGGAGGTTGTACTGGAGCTTGGTAGAAAGGTGCCACCATATGAGCGTTGTACAATTGTTTGTACAATTCTCCATAGGAAACTGGTAGCGGAGTAAACTCTATCTTCTCGATATTCTTCTTTTGTTCAAAATATTGGCTTGAGAAGCCTTGGGAACTCGCAGCTTTGGGTTGTGCTACTGTCACCGGCTTCGAAAAACCAACATTATAAACTCCCAAAGAGTCTACTTCTTTGTCTTTCTTCACATATGATGACCTCTTATGGGTCGAACTTCCATCGGTGTCAATTTTACAGTTCTTAACGACTTTTTTGATGAGCTCACTAGATCGGCAAAATTGGTAGTTGCATTTCCTATAAGGCGATCTAGAGTTGGGACTTCCATTGTTTGGATAAATATGACCATTGTCTCTTTTTCGTCGAGCGGGGGTTGAACTTGTGCCGCCACATCCCTCCAGCGTTGTGCGTATTCCCTAAATCTTTCATTGGACTTTTGCTTCATGTGTTGTAAAGTCCAACAGTCTGGCACCATATCACTGACGTGCCGATATTGGTATAGAAAAGCCTTGGCCAAGTTCTTCAATGACCTTATTTGATGGCGACTCAATTGGTCACACCATCTGGTGGCAGATCCAGTTAAACTATCTTGAAAACAGTGGATCAATAATTTGTCATCTCTACCATAACCCATCATCCTTTGGCAAAACATGGTAAGATGAGCATGGGGACAACTCGTCCCATCATACTTTTTAAATTCCTGGACCTTGAACTTAGGGGGTAACACCAAGTCTGGGACGAGGCTAAGTTCGTTAGCACAAACCCACTGAAGGTATCCACTACCTCCATGGCTTCTATATTTTCCTTGAGTCGCTTGCAACGATCCTCGATCTCTTTTGAAGTCTCCATTTTTGCCTTCTCGACCTCGACCAATTGATCCATTTTTGAGACAAAATTTTCAGCTTGATTTCCCCCGGGCTTATCTTCCGATGTGGTGGGTATATTAGTAGGGGGAGAGGTGGCACCTTGATGAAGTAGTGATTTCCCTCCAAAAAAGTATTATTTGAGGGTCAGGTCAAACCTTAGCATGAGTAGGAGTAAACCCCGGAGGATAAGCAGGACCTTCGTTCCCACCAATGGGAATTTTCGTAGGATTTTCAACAAAAACCTCTTCTTGCTCGAGGGGTTTGTGTCCTAGCATTTGTGCCATTTGGTTTAGCATTTCTTGCTGGAATTTCTTGATTTGTTCCCTCATATCTTGTTGGGCTTTAGCTAACTGACCTCCAGCTTCTTAGCCAAATCTACTTGTATGTCCTTTTGAGTTTGCTCATTCTTGTCCAATCTATCTTTATTCATTATTTTGGTCTTGTGTCGAGTTTTGTAAGGGTGCTGAATTGACTGGTTTTTCGTTCTATCCAATACTACTGTCATGGAGCATCCCAAGAATCAGTCTTAAATTTTCAAAAATGAGTGCATATAGATGCAAGGTGCATGTCCTAAATGTGAAGGTTTTGATTCAAAGATGGTTCTCGTGGCATGTAATTCTGAACTCACGAGATTCATTTGCAACTTTGATTGTTGCATTGATATCTAGGGTACTAGATTTTCTCCCGATGACAAATCTTTTTTTTATATTGAGAACTAGTTGTGAATCAATATTTCATGCTTGTGAAATACAAAGATTAGAATATGATAATGGTGTCATGCAATTAATGCAAAATGAATGGGTTTAAAATGATGTGATCAAAAAGAGAAATTAGGTTAGTTCAGATTAAATGAATGAATAGATTAATGGTAAATAAAGTAAAAATTAAAACAGGTAAAAATTGTACATAAATAGCAAATAAAGGTATCAAATAAGCAAGCAAGGCCTAATAGGGTTATTGCTTAAACGAGCAGAGGTTCGGTATGGCTTTAGACAAGGTACACTGCTATGGTTCACTACATGCGGTTTAGTTCTAACAAAGGTACCCGAATTGTACTTACTATCCTACTAAGGCTAGAAAACACAATTCAGGGGGATACATTCCCCTAGGTCTGCACGGAGATGGAAATCTCATGAAGACAAAGGGGCATATATCCCGGAAGCGATCCACTATCCTGTACGGAGGCGATACCTCACGAAGGAGAGGCTTCTCGCTCCTATTTAAAAGAGACGGAACTCGAGTGCAGAGCTCGTGATATGCAAAACGAATGAAACAAAACTTTAGGAAACCTTTTTTTTAAAGAATTTAAAAGAAAAATAGATCACAAAATAAATTAAACCAAATTTATAGTTTCCACTCATTAGGACAAAAAAATAATCGACTGGTGGCTCGACTCTCAAAAAAGTAGTCCCCAGCAGAATTGCCAAGTTGTAACAACGGGAGTCGCCACCAGTCTTTTTAATTTAGGTGCGATTGGATCACCCGAAAACCTGGTTATTTTAATAAAATTTGTTTTTGTCATTTTATTAAAACAACGAGTTTGGTCTACGAAAACTAGAAAAAATAGGTTCGGGAGTTAGTTACGTGTGGGAAAGAATGAGCATCTCCACAAAACCCAAAATTGGTACTTTGTCGATTACATATTGTCTAGATTCTCAAGGCATAATTCCTTAAAATATTTAAAAGAATATCTTTGGTATAAAAAGGAATTTACACCCCTACCCCGAGGCATAATTCCTGACACATTCCCGGATGAAGAGAACCTATTTTTGAAAATTATAATTTAGAATTAAAAAATGATCTTCTACGTAGGGACTAACGGAAAGCGGCACCTCTTACGTACGAGAAACGTTTTTCACGATAATCCCTAAAAACATAGTCTAAAATTAAAACAAATATATAAGGTATATACGAACATATATGGATGTATTAATACACATATTGAAATATAAACATAGGATGAATAATAGTAGTAGTAATGATATATAATATCATAATAATTGAATATAATATGATAAATAAAAAGTAACAATATAACTTAATTATAATAATAATTATTTAATATGATAATAACAATAGTATGTAAAATACTTATATATATGTACAAATATTGAAAATAAAAATAATTATAAATTAAATATAATAATAATAATAGTAATGAAATAATAAAAAAGAATTAAAATCAAAATCATTGACCGAAATGAAATAAAACACAAATTAAAGGCCATAAGTGTGAAGGACACAAAGCGGGGGGACTGGAAGCGTGATTTTCCCATTCATAAAAAATGCGCGGATCCTTCTTTCAGGTCGGGTCGATGCGTGGTTCGGAGATGGACAAAACGACGTCGTTTTGATCGGGTTATAAATACCTAAAATTAGCCAAAAAAATTCATTTATCATTTGATATCCAAAAAAAGCTCCCAAATCATCTCAACTCTCCCCCTTCTCCACTCGGCCTGAGATCGATAGTTGCCGAGAGCTGCCGCTCCTGCCGCCGCTCACCGACGACAGTCGTCACCGTCCACGGTGGCCGGTTTCGACGCAAAATAGATAAAAAAGTTCATTCTTTCTCCCTAAACACTAATCCACCCTTATTTTTTTCTTCTAGAAATCTATATTTTTTCGTAGATCTACAAAAAAACCTTTCGGTTTTTCTTGTTTACATATATATTTTTTTACCTTTTTGTATTCTTTTTTCGCTTCGATATCTCTCTTTGTTTTTTCTTGGGTTTTTGTGTTTGATTGCTTCTTTCTTTTTTTTGTTCGTATCTGTGGAAGTGTTTTTTTATCTCAAAAAAACTGAGGCTATTACATGCTTCGATTTCGGTTTTTATAGCCAAAATTTTATAATAAAATATGCAGAAAAATCTCCATTTTGCTTGCTTTTTATGTCTGAAATAATGTCCACTTTTTTTGCAGGGCGGTGGAGCAAGGCGGCGCACGTGCAAGCTACGACAGCTGAAGAGCCGACGGTTGGCGTGCACGCGCTAGAGGGAGATAAAGGGGCATGGGTGGCAGTTGCTGGAGATAATCCCCTTAAGTTTAGTTTAATTTTTAGGGTTAGGGGTGTTTTAGGTATTTAGGTTAAGTGGGTTATTGGGTTTGGTTATTGGGTCGGGTATGTAGTTGGGTTATGGGTTATCTGGGTTTAATGAGTGTATTTGGGTTATAATATATGTAATCGGCTTGAGTGGCATAAACTAAATGGGTTACTACACAGATAGTTTGAACAATCATGTTGGTATTAAGCTTTTTTTCTTATTATTTACCTTTCGTTGGATGAGTCTACGTTGCGACGCCTTAATTTAAGGCTAAAAAAGGGCGCAACCTAAAATGTTTAAAAATATGCAATCTAACATGTTACCATACAACCGAAATGCTATAATTTTTGATAACATCTTAAGTTTCGTGTTTTCGCGTCAAGTTTCAGAACTTGTCATAAATCACAAACCAAAATTTGAAACTTTTCAAACTATCACAAACCTAAAATGTTATCGAAAAGTATAACATTTTAGGTTGTGTGGTACATTTTAAGTTTTGTATTTTTTAACATTTCGATTGTGCCGTTTTTAAACTTAAATTAGGTTGTTGTATCCTAAACTCAGATCTCCTTTTCGTTATCTGAGTTATAATTTTATTTTATAATTTAGGTTTAGGATTTCATGATTGTATTTTTATATATTATCGAGTTTGAGCTCTATCTTTTCAAGGATGCAATACTGAACACATATGGTGGACCTTTGTATTTTTATATATCATAATCATTTCATCGTTTCGAACATCCAAAATAAGGGCATGTTTTTCAAAAATTAAAGATATACCAAATTTCTAAGACAATAAATTCGTCTATCTACAACGAACTCGACTAGACATGAAAATGATAGGCAAATAATTAAAGCATTACCACACGAGTGCTGAATTATGACGTTTTCCTTTATTTTGGCAACCAGCGTATACATTAACATTACATCAGCCTAATCGGTTTCATGGTTTCATCGAGCTTAGCTCAACATCGGGTTCAGATGATTTCGAATCTATCTGTACCTGGCCCTTGTACCGATACCGATTTGCAACATAGAGGAAATAAACGAAATTGAAGGCGCTCATCATTGCTAAAAGATAGTAAAAGTAGTCCAATTTTCCGGCATTAATGTCGTTAGTCAGCCAATCGGGGTGGCCGTTGCCTCCCGTGACATGGTGCACGACATTGACTACCAAGCTGCTCAAGTAGCTCGAACCGGCAAAGGAGCAAAAGAGAAGAGAATTAGCTATGCTTCTCATGTGCTCAGGGAACTGCTTGTTGAAGAACTCGATCTGCCCGAGAATGTTGAAAGCCTCGCAGAAGCCCATGAGAACAAGCTGAGGAGATAGCCAAAAGACCGAGATAGGTGCAGCACCGGGGTGAGATGTGGCCAAGTCCCTTCTCTTTTGTTCAAACACTCCGGCAGCGATCATGGCTAAAATAGAGAAAAAGTTGCCGATTCCGATTCTTTGTAGCAGCGTTATCCCGCCTTCACGTTTGGTGATTTTCCGAAGAGATGGGACGATGATTCGGTCGTAGACCGGGAGGAAAATCCCGATCGTGATCATCGATATGACCGCCATGGAACCAGCTGGGATTTGAAACTTGGGGCCAAGATGCCGGTCCATTTTCAAAGCTTGTGATAAGGTGAATGTCCCCTGTTGTCCCATGGCGGTGAAGCTAATGATACCGGAGGCCCATACAGGGATGATTCTGATGATGCATTTCACCTCTTCGACATCTTGAACGCTGCACAACCTCCATTGGTTCAACGAACCATCGGGTTCTATATCGTTGTCCGTCATTATCACGGCTTTGTTCAAGAACCTAATTCGAACATCGACAAACCAACAAATGTTCAGTGCACTAAAATCAACTCATCCAATCAAACATACTATGTACTCAACAAACCTGAACTGGTAGGTGAGGGGTAGCTTGGACAACACGTAATCCTTTAAAGGAGGATCATAGTAAACACCACATTCTTGTCCCTCTTCAGGAAGCTTAAGGTGTCGTTTCTTGTAAGCAGAGACGAAGACTTGCGCTATGCTTGAGAATATGCTTCCTTGCGGCTTTACGTGCACATAAATTCTCGTTCCGATGATGAACAAAACAATGGAACACGCCATTAGGATGGTAGGGATTCCGAGGCCGAGGACCCAGCTAACTTGGTCTTGAATATAAACCACAAGGGTTAATGTGAGCAATATGACCAATGTGAATGTGGTGTAATACCAGTTGAAGAAGCTGCTTATCCCTTTCAACCCTTCTTCCGTGGTGGGATCGAATTGATCGATCCCGAACGGAATGCTGCAGGGTCTTATTCCACCGGTGCCTATCGATAACAAGCCTAACCCCATTATCAACACTCCCATTTGAGCCGTGCTCGCACCAATGCAGTGACCGTGTAATTGCTGCTCAGGTTGGCATTTCGGAGGCTGGAGGTCCGGGATCCACGCCGTCAAAGTTATGGTCAGCATTCCCTGTTAATGTAAAAGTATGACATAAACTTACTCCTTTGATCGATTAATCCAAATTCTAATATTACGGACATAATTAAACATTGTTTAAAGACCACTTTAAAGGAAGTAATGGAACAGGTATAAATGCTCCACTTTTCAATTATGGATGAACCCTTTAAAGTTTTAATCATGGACTCACAGCAGCAGACAAGATAGAGTTAGTAGTGCCTAATTATTTCCCCCCTTTATTATTATTTTTCAATAAAAAGAAGGTGAATGCATGGATTTTAATATAATTCAACCAACTTTGCATGTGTGGAAACATGTGTATTTTTTCGTTGTTATCTCAGTTCTCTAGAACTTTGTCCTGATAAATTCAAACCGATCTATATCTTATATCTAATTTTGGTAGATGAATTTTCCGAGAATTTTTTGTATACATAAGGCCTTAAACTCGAGACTTGTTTAAGCGATATCAAACTGCTTACTAGTTGGATCAACCCATTGATAGAAACATGTGTATTGAGTATTCAAACAACTTCACATATAAGGCATTATTTTTTTAACAAAACATATATGGCATTAATTTAACTGAGTCAACATGGAGTGTTTTAAAAACAATATTATTATCATTGACAATGATGTATAATCTACAAAGATATGACGATTAATGATTGATAAAATCATATCAATTTTTTTCTCGACAAATAAAATTTTATTAATTTTATATAAACCTTCTAATATTCTGTGTTTCATCAAAATTCTTCTTAATCTTAAGTGGGAAAAAAATACACATAAACCAAAATACAAACTAATGTTCTCCCCAAAAAAATAAAAATAGAACCTGATTATAAATTACACAGTCAGATTGAAACTAAATTAATGGGGGTTTCATTTTTCTTTAGTTTAGTGCAATTCTTTATTTTTACTTTTCACTTATGTTTTTCTACTATTTTTGTAGCTTTCACACAGCTTTAACTTTCCATGAAAAAATCTTTACTAACCTAACTTAGACTTATTATATTTTTTATATAATTAAGACCAATAAAACACATTAAATAATGTAGATGTTTATTACGAAACAACTATGTCATCTCAGTTTGTTTTATTTATAATATTAAAATAGAAATCTCTTATCTTACTTAAAAATTTAATATTTTATCTCATTAGATCAACTATTAGTTGACTGTAGGTGTGAGAAAAATTCGACTCGAAAAAATTGAATTGTTCGACTCAATTCAAAGCGAAAAAACTCGATTCAACTTGACTCGAATCTTAGTTTTAAAAATTTGATTTGACTCGAGAAAACTTCAAATAAAGCTTGCTTTATAAAATGAAACTTCAAATAACTTAAAACATTTTTTTTTAGAAATTAGTGGATCGATTTTTAAGTTCGAGTCGAGTCACTCAATTTTATCTGATACATGGATATTACATATAAAAATATGAAGAAATATATATGTATGTCACATATGGTTATAGAAAGTCATTTAAATTGAAACCAATTAGTAACATAATATTATAAATGTTTATAATTAAATTTAAACTGAAACCCAAACAACTTCACTCAACTCAAAAAAACTTAATATAAAATTTGAATTATAAAATAAAACTCATCAACTCAAATAACTCAAAATTATTTAACTCGATTAGCTCTAGTCCTCAACCTTAATTGATTGTAATTTAGACTATTATATTACTATATCTGGTAAGATACTCTATTTATGAAGTTTGATGTTGCAATTAATATCATCAGCACTCAATTCGGGGTATGTTTGATGTTTCCAACAAAAACATTATTTAGCCCCACGTTTAACCTCGGCATCAGATACGTGTCTGAAATTTGCTTTTGTAAGAAAAAAAATATTTGCTTAGTCAAGGGAAAATCTGTTCTCCCTTCTAAGAAATATCGAGAAAAAATTAGAGAAGATGGCGACCCCTCACTTCACCTACTAGATTTTCTTTAATCTAAAAAAATGAAGAATCAAAGAAATGGTTTTGGTCCTTAATAATTGACTTAATTAAACATACCAGAAGTGAAGCGACGGAGGAGAAGCCGATGGTTAAAAACCTTCCTACATAGGCGTCGGAGATGAAAGCGCCGACGAGCGGTGCGAAATTGGTCACACCGGACCAGATGTAGATCACATTCGAGGCCGAAACTTGGTCCATGTTGAATTCTCTCATCAAATACACCATGAAATTCGACAGCAACCCGATCGTCGCGAATCTCTCGAACGTTTCATTCCCTGCAACCGCCCACGTATTTCGATGTTAATCACAACAGTGACGGATCAAAAAATTTAAGAATGACGTCCAATTTTTTTTTGCAAAAGCATTTTCCTTTTACTCACTAAATTAAATTTTATAAAAATGAAGATACATGCTCTCCATTAGAGCTCACTGCATCCGTCCTGCTACACCACAATTGACAGAAACATAGCCGATAAAACTAGAGTTAAGACCGAACCTAAGATGAAAGGCATAGCTTTCCATCCGCCGGGCTTCTTCTGGTCCGAAACCGAGACCGAAAAACCATTCTCCTTGGTGGTTTTTGCCGTTGTTCCTTGTTCATGAGACGAGGACGTCGCTGAGTTTTGGAATCCTTTCCAGCAGAGATATCGGAAGAACGAAGTGGATTTGTATTTGTCACTCTTCACAACCATGTTTATAAGGGAGAATTCTGGGTTTGAGCTTGGTTATCTTTGTAAGCTGCTCAGCCGTATATATATTGCTTTGCTTTCATTAAAGGAGATGGGGATGATTGCATGGGTGACGAAAGAAATGAGGTGAAAAATGTAGAGCCGCACGTACCGACAAAGCTTGGCTTAACAGCTTGCGTGCTTTCCATGCATGGACCTGTGCTTGTTACCGCTTCTGAAGTGCGGAATTTGCCCACCTTGCCTATCCCAATCAGGGATTGAAATATGGACCGTAACACTCGTTGTTTTGTGCTTTCGGTTTTTCAATAGGTATAATTCATTCATATTTATTTTGGGTTTTGAAATACATTCGATATTATCTCGTAAGGTTTTGGTGCAATGACAAGGTATATTGCTCTTTCATGAAAAAAATTCGGGTCCAAACCTTGAAGATATTATTGGAAGAGCGAGCCACGAATCCCAAACGTGGACCATAAAATAGACATGTACTTTATAAAAAAAATATTGGTTCAAATCTCATCATTTGCAACTTTACGTCGTATGTTTCGATACTTGAAACGTACTTTTTAAAAGATGAAGATCTTGTTTGGTAAATAGTTCTTAGTTGATAGCGGCTAATTGATAGTGAATTTGATGCATGCTCGCCTTTATTGGATGAAGTCGAGTTGCATTAAATCCCGATTGAAATAGAAGTGCTCTTGGTTGGTGATGATGGAGGCTTGCAAATTGGTTTGGAATTGGTGAAAATGATGAAGATGGATGGGGGTAGGCTTTGTGAATGTGTTTGAGAATGGAATCGGATGCTTGAGAGAAGGATAAAACAAGACCCTCTAACTATATTGAGTTAGGAACCTTTGTTATAATTTGATGAATGAACGCCACACTTTAGAGAAGTGATGAGTTCGGTAGAAGGTTTGACGTCACAAGGCTATGCTTGATAAGTTCTAAGAACAATAAGAAGAACACTCTCAAATATGTATTTCATTCAAGTTGTCTTATTACAAATGAAACTCAATGCCTCTATTTATAGGCTAGGATGAATATGAAAGGGTTCTTATACAATTTATGTAGAAATGAATGAAAAGAAACCCCTTAGAATGTGAAGACTTGCCTTCAAATGTATTAATTTGCTTGAATGAACGAAAGAAACCACTCGAAATGTGAAGAGTTGTTGTCTTGAATCCTCCAAAGTGGCTCCAAAACTTCCCCATGTTGTCTAAGCCATGAAAATGGTTAGGTGAATAGATGCAAATATTCATACATGTATTAATAAGGCTGCCTTAAAGTTTCTTTCATGCATGGACGGTCCAATGTTCCAAAATACACCAAAAATTCCTTCTTTTCATGCTTCAAGTGGCTAGCCAATGGCATATGATATATAATGCAACAAATTAAAGTAACATGGACATGCAACGTGAACATAAAACATGTGACTAAAATGCATAAAAATTAAAGACAACTTGACAATAATATTAAACACAAAGTAACTTAATAAAATGTCCCAAAATTACTTAAATAAAAATGTATAATAATTAAACTAAAAAATAAGCCTTTAAACCACATGCAACAAAGTGCATGGCTTGTAAAACTCTTTGATCCCAATGTCTTCAAGCCCAACACCCTGATGAAGCCCAATGTCCCAAACTTGCATGACTAGTGCCGTAAGGGCATCCTTGAATTTTTTGGCTCGTGCCCAAGTGATCGGACCTTAAGGGAGTACGATTGGGTCTCTCTTGGGTGTTGTCATGATGCTCGCATCATCCCCTCCCTTTTTAAGGCGATTTGTCCCCAAATCTTCACCTACGTCAAAAGGCGATAAGTCAAAAACATTAAATCTTGCACTGACATTATACTCATTGGGTAAATCTAATTTGTAGGCGTTTTCATTAATTCTTTCTAGGACTTGGAAAGCGCCATCCCCTCGGGGTAGTAACTTAGACCTTCGTTGAGCGAGAAATTGCTATTTTCATATATGAACCCAAACCCAATCTTCGGGTTTGAAGATGACTTTCTTGCATCCTTTGTTTGCCTTATCAGTATATTGCTCGGTCTTCCGTTCAATGTTTTACTTCATCAGTTTGTGTAGATCCTTCACAAAATTGGCATTCTTTTTGCCATCTACATGCACAAACTGGTTAATTGGTAAATGAATTAAATCAAGAGGGGTTAAAGGATTAAAACCATAAACCACTTCGAATGGGGAGTGCTTGGTGGCAAAATGGACTGATCTGTTGTAGGCAAATTCAACGTGCAACAAACATTCCTCCCATGACTTTAAATTTTTCCAAATGATGGCCTATAACAAGGTTGAAAGAACTCGGTTAACTACCTCGGTTTGACCATCCTTTTGCGGGTGACATGTTGTAAAGAACAACAATTTGGTGCCTGGTCTATTCCACAAAGTTATCCAAATATGACTAAAGAATTTAGCATCCCTATCTGACACGATTGTCATTGGCATTCCATGTAGTCGAACTACTTCCCTGGAAAATAAGTTAGCAATATTTGAAGCATCATCGGTCTTATTACAAGGAATAAAATGTGCCATTTTTAGAACCTATCAACAACCACAAAATTGAGTCTTTTCCACTTTTGCTCCTTGGAAGCCCTAAAACAAAATCCATGGAAATTTCCATCCAAGGTGATTCAGGAATAGGAAGTGATGAGATCATGGCATCACCACCACATGGAGGAATTTTCCTTAGGCTCCATTACTCATGCAATGGCAAGGAAATTTAGAGATTCGTTCAGAAATAAGTACAATCATGCATGAAAGATTATTGAAGCTGTCGATGTTGAATCAATGCCCTACAACTTGGGATTTGGTTCAAGCAATATGGAAGATTCACGCAATTTGAAAGGGAGTCCATGCAACGTGTTGCATATTTATTTCTGATGCATATGTTCCATTTGATTTATTATTTTACTGTGCACATGTGTTGTGAGGCTCAAATGATTAATTGAGTAGCCAAGAGATGTGAATTGGTTTTAAGGTCATAGTGGTAGAAGCAATGGAATTTAAAAATCAGACACAAGGATTTATAGTGGTTGAAGCTTTTAACCAAGCTCTACATCTACTACCTTAGCCTCACACTAAGGATTTTCCCAAATTCACTATGAATCTCTTCCCTTTTTCTAGGCTCAAGAGGAAACCTTTACAACCTCAAAGCTTATACCCCAAAGCTTTGAGAAAACCCTATCTTACAAGAGAAAAACAAATAGCAAACTAGAAAACCCTCTCAAGGTACAATGTTTTCACAATTAAGCTCGCTCACCCAAAACCTTACACTTGAGCATATATGACAATTAAGCTCATAAGTGTGTTCTACAAAGAAAATGACAATTAAAAGCACAAAACACTTTGCTTGATCATAGAATGTTAGCTTGTTGTTTCTTGTTCTTCTGTGGATGCTTGGAGTGGTCTTTTAAACCCTCTAATGACTTCATGACCGTTACTAGCCATTGGGGGTTGTTAAGAGCCGTTGGAGACAAAATTCCAGCCATAAATGCAGTTCTAAGCACTCTAGTATCGATACGCGAGACTCCGATATCGATACATGCCTTAAACATAAAGAGTTGTTGGAGCATTTAATACACAGGGGTACTAGTACATATACATGTGTATCGGTACAGACCCATTGGTATCTGTACAGATGAGGCTGTATCGATACGATTTTTGGCTACTAGAATTTGGAAAACTTGGGGGATGAAAAATTGTATCGGTACTCGTAAATCTATACCGGTACGGGTCAAACTGTATCGAAACTCAATGCCTATTTTTGACACTTTGGCTATTTAAAATCATTTAAAACATGTCAAAAACCCTTTGAAAACATTTCAAACATATTTTTCAAGTTTATGGACTTTTGAAATATTTTTGCAAATCAGTTTAAGTCCAAAAACATTTTTCATTAATTATATCAAAATCAAATAGATTTATCAACATGTTTTCTATTATGTTGTTCATTATTTATTTTACCAGCATTAGAGTTTTTTGAATCATATAATATAACATTTAGCATGCATCATATTACATTGTTTATTTCTGATCATATTTCTCGTATTTACAAGTGTTACACGAGGACAAGAAATAGACACATGAGTATGATGATTCAGAGAATAATGAATATTGGAGAGGTGCTTTCTTGGCATTGGAGGTGCTTGCTAGTGCTTGCTTAGCTTAAGACGTGTTGTCTAGAGGTGCCTGCTTGGCTTTGGAGGTTTTTGCTTAAGGTGCTTCCTCGTCTTAAGACGTGTTTTTCTAAAGGTGCTTGCTCGGCTTTGGAGGTGCTTGCTTGTGACATGCTTGCTTACATTCATATTGAAATTGACATGCTTCCTTACATTCACATTAGACATCAATTTTAGAGGTGCTTGCATGTGACTTGCTTGCTTACATTCACATTGAAATTGACATGCTTGGTTATAATTACATTGGGTAGTGAAGGCACTTATTCCAAGGAATTTTAATTCATTCATTGTATCTATTATCCATTCACGTCATCCTAGAACTATTGACTAATCATTTCATTTTGTAAAGCCTATAAATAGAGGCTGATATTTCAATTGCAAGACACAACTTTGATTTCTGAAATTTGAGTCTTTATCTCTTTTGTTCTTTTGAAAACTTTATCGATCCTTCAAGTTCTGCTTGTTGAATCAAACCTGTGATATCTTTGGTTTCTAGTTCTACTTAACTAGTGGGTTAAGATCCTTATTTTGTTTAGAGTTCGTTATAGGGTTTGGGTCACACTTTTTAGTGTTGATTCAATTATCAAGTCCTAAACTACTTTCCGTCTTCCATCATCCAATTCTACCACCACCATCAAACACATTAACCATCCAAAATTCCAGAATATTTATTGTCATCACTTTCTATATCGTTACACACCATCACCCTTTAAACAATCTAAAACCGTTGCAAGTCTTACAACACAAAGTTACTTCATTTACGATCGAGCAAATCAAACATCACGGTAGATTCCAAGACGAGATCGCATAATATCGTTGCAAGTCTTACAACATAAAGTTACTTCATTTACGATCGAGCAAATCAAGCATCACGATAGATTCCAAGACGAGATTGCATAAGAGCAATGATAATGTCTACAAGATAGATTTTCCGGGAGAGTTTTGCATCAGTGCTACTTTTAACGTTTCAGACTTATCTCTTTTTGAGCAAGGTAGTGATTTGAGGAAAAATCACTCTCAAGATGGGGAGGATGACGAGATCATGGCGTGACCCCCACTGCTGCCACCGTTAGACTTGAAGGAATTTCCCTTAGGCCCCATTACTAGTGCAAGGGCAAGGAAATTTAGAGATGCTGTAAATAATAAGTGCAATCATGCATGGAAGATTATTGAAGCTATCGATGTTGAATCAATGCCATGCAACATGGGATTTGGTTCAAGCAGCATGGAATATTCATGCTATGTGAGAGGGAGTCCATGCAACGTGTTGCATGTTTATTTTTTATGCATACGTTCCATTTGATTATTATTATTTTAGTGTGCACATGTTTTCTATTATGTTGTTCATTGTTTATTTTACCAGCATTAGAGTTCGTTGAATAATATATATATATATATTACATTTAGCATGCATCATATTATATTGTTTATTTTTTATCATATTTCTCGTATTTACATGTGTTATGCAAGGAAAATGAATAAACACATCACTTGGATGATTCAGAGAATTGTGACTATTTGAGCAAGGTAACGATTTGAGGAAAAATTACTCTTAAGAAGGGGAGGAAGATGAGATCATGGTGTCACCACCACCACCACCATTGGACCTGCATTGAACCTGGAGGAATTTCCATTAGGTCTCATTACTCGTGAAAGGGAAAGGAAATTTAGAGATGCAGTTAGGAATAAGTGCAATCATGCATGTAAGATTATTGAAGTTGTCGACGTTAAATCAATGCCCTGCAACGTGGGATTTGGTTCAAGCAACGTGGAAGATTCATGCAATGTTAGTAGAAGTCCATGCAATGTGTTGCATGTTTATTTCTGATGCATACGTTCTATTTGATTATTATTATTATTTTAGTGTGCATGTGTTTTCTATTATGTTGTTTATTATTTATTTTACTAGAATTAGAGTTCGTTGAATAATATATATTACATTTAGCATGCATCATATGACATTGTTTATTTTTATCATATTTCTCGTATTTACATGTGTTATGCAAGGACAATGAATAGACACATCATTGGGATGATTTAGAAAATTGTGACTATTGGAGAGGTGCTTGCTTGGCTTTGGAGGTGGTTGCTTATCTTAAGAAGTGTTTTCTAGAGGTGCTTGCTTTAGACTTGCTTGCTTACATTTACATTGAAATTGACATGCTTGCTTACATTCACATTAGACGACAATTTTAGAGGTGCTTGCATGTGACCTGCTTGCTTACATTCACATTGAAATTGACATGTTTGGTTTTGATTACATTGGGCAGCGAAGACACTCATTCCAAGGAATTTTAATTCATTCATTGTATTTATTATCCATTCACGCCATCCTAGGACTGTTGGCTAATCATTTGATCTTGGAAAGCCTATAAATAGAGGTTGATATTTCAATTGCAAGGCACAACTTTGATTTCTGAAATTTGAGAGTCTTTATCTCTTTTGTTCTTTTGACAACTTTATTGATCCTTCAAGTTCTGTTTGTTGAATCAAACCTTTGATATCTTTGGTCCCTAGTTCTACTTAACTAGAGGGTTAAAATTTTTATTTCTTTTAGAGACCGTTATATGGTTTGGGTCACACGTTTTAGTGTTGGTTCAATTCTCAAGTCCTAAACCACTTTCCATCTTCCATCATCCAATTCTACCACTACCATAATCTTTATTCCATCACTTTCTATATCGTTACACACCATCACCCTTTAAACCATCGGAAATCGTTGCAAGTCTTACAACACAAAGTTACTTCATTTACGATCGGGCAAATCAAGCATCTCAGTAAATTCCAAGACAAGATCGCATTATATGGTAATCAAAGCTTAGGCTAAATCAAGTAAGCCTTGTGTTTTGTTGTTTAAAAAAAACCACAAAAAATAGAAAAGAAAAAAAAGAATTTTGTGAAAAAAAAAGATTAAAAAAGAAAGCAAATCGACGACAAGGTTTGAGATATTTTTCCTTGTTTCAGATCGTTATTTGTTCATTTCAGTATTATAACTTTGAACAATAAGTCTTTTCTTCTAAGTATACCTTATACACCATATCTTTCCAAACCTTAACATTTATTTTGCAGTTGATCCAACAAGTATTTCAGAGGATTTTGAGTAAGTTTGATTCAAGAAATTTTGACTAAAAAAAGAGCGGTAAAAGTTTTTTTTTCTTTTTCTTTTTCCTCTTTCTTTTTCGTTCAGAGTGAACAAGGAGCCATGAACGCATATAAGAATATAGGGGAGTCTGATAAAGGACAAACACGAGGAATCTCGAAACTACAATTTCAAGCACTTCTTTGGGAATTGGGATAACTTATGGATCAGAAACTCGAGTCCATACATGAGTGAACTTATGTCCTAAAAAAGAGATTTGTGGGAGAACCAACCGTTCTGGCACAAGGTAACCCAGGACAAGGCTTCCAAGAAGGGGAGATTGAGCAGATTGGGGAAGACAACGAACATCCCACCGTTGTACAAAATCAACGCCAACATCGAAGAAATCAAGAAAGGTTTGATGATAGCCTTACGAATAGAAAGATGAACATTTTGCAATTTCAAGGGAAAATATATCCAGAGGCTTATCTTGAGTGGGAGCCGAAGATCTAACACATCTTCGATTGTCACAATTACTCCGAGTAAAAGAAGGTAAAAATATCATACATTGAATTCACTAATTATGCAATAGTTTTGTGGAACCAGTTAACCATGAACATATGACAAAATAGAGAACGTCTGATATCCATGTGGAAGAAAATGAAATGCTTAATGAGGAAGAGGTTTATACCAGCCTACTATCATCGAGAATTATTGAGAAAACTCTAGAACCTCAAACAAGGATGGAAGATTATTTTAAAGAGATGAAGATGGCAATGAGACGAGCAAATGTGGAGGAAGACACTAAATCTACCATAGCAAGGTTCATTTTGGGTCTAAATCAAGACATAGCCGACACCGTGTATTTGTAATACTATGTGGAATTAGAAGAATTGGTTCACTTGGCTATGAAGGTGGAACAATAATTTATACGTAAAGGTACGTCTCGAAACATCCCTTCTACTTCTAAATGGAGTCAGAATTCTAAATGGGGATATATTGCTCCCAAAGCGCCATACAAACCAAATCAGTTCAAGGAAAATGTTGGGACTCCAAAACCCAACAAGATTGTTGATGTGAACAAATGGAAGCCACAAGCTACACCAAATTGATCTAGGGATATTCAAAGCTTCAAATGTCTAGGAATAGGACATTTAGCTAGTCAATGCCCAAATAGGCATACTATGGTGATTCGAGGAAGTTGAGGGATTGAATCCGAATAAGTAAAAGAATAAGTTGATGCCATAAGTGAAGATGATGAAGACTTATAACCTCTCGCTAAAGGATAAGTGCTCGTTGTGAAGAGGAGTCAAAATACACAAATTGTGCAAGGTGACCAACAACGAGAGAATATTTTTCATGCACGCTACCATATTAATGGAAATGTATGTTTTGTGTTTATCGATGGGGGAAGTTGTACTAATGTTTCCAGCACGTTAATGGTGGATAGACTTGGATTGGTGACAACAAAACATCCACACTCATATAAGCTTCAATGGCTTAATGATGGTGGGGAATTGAAGGTGGCCAAGCAGGTACTCGTACCATTCCCCATCAGTAGATACAAGGATAAGGTTTGATGTGATGTTGTACCATGTATGCCAGCCACTTACTTTTGGGGAGGCCTTTGCAGTTCGTTCAAAGAGTGAATCATAATAGATATAGCAATTGATAATCATTCACTTTTGAAGGAAGGAAGCACATGTTAACCCCTTTATCACCACAGAAAGTACACGATGAGCAGTTGCACTTGAAAAAGAGTTTCCGAGGATTAAAAGAAAAAGAAATGGAAAATGAAAGGAAAAAATGAGCGAGAGAATAAGACAAAAATAGTAAGTACTAGTAAAAGCGGGAAGGGAAATAATGAAATTGAAAGCGGGGGAGAGAAGGTTAAAATGAGCGTATATTCATGGCATAGAACATCAAATCGATTTTGTGTCTGGTGCTACATTACCCAATCGACCAGCATATAGGAGTAACCCCGATGAAACAAAAGAGTTACATCGAAAAGTACAAGAATTGATGGAAAAGGCTATATTCGAGAGAGCTTAAGCCCATGTGTTGTTCATGTACTGTTGATACGCAAGAAAGATGGGTCTTGGCGCATGTATGTGGATTGTCGAACAATCAATCAAATCACAATAAAATATCGACATCCTATACTACGCCTAGATGATATGTTGGATGAATTGAGTGGTTCTAGTGTGTTTTCAAAGATCAATCTTAAAAGCGGATATCACTAAATCAAGATGAGAGAATATGATGAATGGAAGACAATGTTCAAAACAAAACAAGGTTTGTATGAGTAGATTGTGATGCCTTTCAGTTTAACAAATTTACCTAGCACATTTATGAGATTCAACATCTTACGACATTATATTGGTAAGTTTTTTGTTGTTTATTTAGACGACATTCTCATATACATCTGTTCTTTGGAGGACCATGAAATACATCTCAAGTTTGTTTTGAATACACTTCGAAAGGAGAAAATGTATGCTAACTTAAAAAAATATGTTTTTTGTACAAACAAAATTGTGTTTCTAGGATTTGTAGTGAGTTCCAAAGGCTTAGAGGTTGATTATGAGAAGGTAAAAGCAATTGAAGAGTGGCTGACGCCTACAAGAATTAGCTAGGTAAGGAGCTTTCATGGATTGGCCAGTTTCTATCGAAGGTTCATTCCTAATTTTAGTACCATTGCTTCTCTTTTAACTAACATGATTAAAAAGAATGCAAGTTTATTTTGGAATGTTGAGCAAGAACAAGCTTTTAATCAGATTAAGGAGTGCTTAACGAAGACACTATTACTTTCCTTACCAAACTTTGATAAGACATTCAAGATCGAGTGTGTTGCTTCAGGTGTAGGAATCAGTGTTCTTTTATCACAAGAGTGACGTCCAATTGCATATTTTAACCAGAAAATAAATGGAGCAACCTTGAACTATCCAACATACGACAAGGAAATGTATGCTTTGATCAGGGCCTTGGAAAAATGGCAACATTACCTATGGTCGAAGGAATTTGTTGTGCATACAGATCACGAGTCATTGAAACACATCAAGGGACATCACAAACACAACAAAAGACACGCCAAATGGGTGGAGTTCCTTGAGTCATTCCTATACATCATCAAGTACAAGAAAGGAAAAAAGAACGTTGTTGCTGATGCCTTATCTCGGAGGTATGTACTTCTTAATTCTCTTTAACCTAAAATGATTGGATTTGGATTTCTTAAAGAACTCTATGATACTGATCTTGATTTTGGAGAGATATTTAAAGCATGTGAGAAAGGTGTGTTTGACAAGTTTTACAGGCACGATGGGTTCTTATTCAAAGAAAGAAAACTTTGCATCCCTCAAAGTAGTGCGTGTGAGATCGTAGTGAAGGAAGCCCATAACAGGGGGCTTATGGGACATTTTGGAGTTAACAAGACATTAAACATCCTACAAGAACATTTGTTTTGGCCAAAAATGAAAAGGGATGTGGAACGAATTTGCGAGCGATGTATCACTTGCAAATGGGCTAAATCAAGACTTCAACCTCAAGGGTTGTACACATCATTACCAATCTCTAAAGAGTTATGGGTTGACATTTTCATGTACTTTGTTTTAGGACTTCCTATAAAAAATGGTAGAGATTCTATTTTCCTGGTTTTTGATAGGTTTTAAAAAATGGTGCACTTTATTCTATGTTATAAAGCTAATGTTGCTTCCAATATTGCTAATCTATTTTTCAAGGAGATTTTACGTTTACATGGACTTCCAAGGAAAATTGTTTCAAATTGAGATACAAATTTTTTGAGGTCTTGATGGAGCATGATTGGGACAAATTTATTATTCTCTACAACTTGTCATCCTCAAACTGATGGCCAAACCGAAGTGGTAAATTGATTACTTTCAAATTTGTTACGGTCTTTGATTTGCAAGAATCCGAAATCATGGGAAGAGAGCTTGCCACATGTGGAATTTGCTTAAAACAAGTCAGTTCATTCAGCCACCCAATTCACAAAATTTGAGGTTGTGTATGGGTTTAATCCATTGATTTGTTATCTTTTCCTATTGATCAAGAATTAAACACAGACGAGAAAAACAAGGATAAGTTCGTGAAAAAGCTTCATTTGAAGGTTCGAGAGAACATTGAGAAAAGAATAGAGCAATTTGAACAACAACCAAATAAAGGGCGAAAGCGAGTCAACTTTGAACTCGGAGATTAGGTTTGGGTGCACTTCAGGAAAGAATGATTTCTAGCACAAAGGAAATGTAAACTCTCGCCTAGAGAGATGGGTCATTTCAAGTATTGGAGAAGATCAATGATAATGCCTACAAGATAGATCTTCCGGGAGAGTTTTGTGTTAGTATTACTTTTAACGTTTTATACTTATCTCTTTTTGAGAAAGGTAATGGTTTCAGGACAAATCGATCTTAAGAAGGGGATGATGATGAGATCATAGTGTCACCACCGCCGCTGCCACCATTGGACCCAGAACAATTTCCCTTAGGCCTCATTACTCGTGCAAGGATAAGGAAAATTAGAGCTACAGTCAGCAATAAGTGCAATCATGCATGTAAGATAATTGAAGATGCCAATGTTGAATCAATTCCTTCAACATGGGATTTGGTTCAAGCAATGTGGAAGTTTCATACAACATGAAAGGAGCCTATGCAACGTGTTGCATGTTTATTTCTAATGCATGCGTTCCATTTGATTATTATTATTATAGTGTGAACATGTTTTCTATTATGTTATTCATTGTTTATTTTACCAGCATTAGAGTTCGTTGAATCATATTATATATACATATATAATATATTTAGCACGCATCATATTACATTTATTTCTTATCATATTTCTCGTATTTACATGTGTTATGCTTTGAAAATGAATATACACATCACTAGGATAATTTAGAGAATTGTTACTATTGGAGAGGTGCTTGCTTGGCTTTGGAGATGCTTGCTTGAGGTGCTTCATTGGCTTTGTAGGTGTTTTCTAGAGATGCTTGCTTGGCTTTGGAGGTGCTTTCTTGACTTAAGAACTGTTTTCTAGAGGTGCTTGCTTGGCTTAAGAGGTGCTTGCTTGCTTACATTCCCATTGAAATTGACATGCTTGCTTACATTTACATTGGACGGAAATTTTAGAGGTTCTTGCATGTGACATGCTTGCTTATATTCACATTGAAATTGACAAGCTTGGTTATGATTACGTTAGACAGCAAAGGCACTCTTTATAAAGAATTTTAATTCATTCGTTGTATCTATTATCCATTCACACCATCCTAGGACTGTTGGCTAATCATTTCATTTTTTAAAACCTATAAATAAAGGCTGATATTTCAATTCCAAGACACAACTTTGATTTTTGAAATTTGAGAGTCTTTATCTCTTTTGTTCTTTTGACAACTTTATCAATCCTTCAAATTATGCTTTTTGAATCAAACCTTTCATATCTTTGGTTCCTAGTTTTACTTAACTAGTGGGTTAAGATCCTTATTTCATTTAGAGACTGTTATAGGGTTTGGGTCACACTTTTTAGTGTTGGTTCAATTCTCAAGTCCTAAACTACTTTCCATCATCCATTTCTACCACCACCATCAAACACATTAACCATCTAAAATTCTAGAATCTTTATTCTCATCACTTTCTATACCTTTACATACCATCACCCTTTAAACCATCCGAAACCGTTGCAAGTCTTACAGCACAAAGTTACTTCATTTATGATCGGGCAAATCAAACATCTCGATAAATTCCAAGACTAGATTGCATCAAGAAGTGGCGTGTATAAGCCATGGGGCTTGAGGAGTAATTTAGCCTTATTGCATGTAATGCATCTATCGCACGTCCTCTTGGCATCACGTCTTATTTTGGGTCGAAAGAAATGTTCTCGAAGTTCTTCTAAAGTCTCGGCCACGTTAAAGTGACCAATGAGTCCTCCACTATGTGCTTCCTTCACTAAAATGTTATGAATAGATCCTTGAGGAATGCAAAACTTTCCTTCACGAAAGAGGTATCCATCATTTTGGTAGAACCTATCAGAAATTCCTTTTGCACATGCTTTATATATGTCACCAAAGTCAGGGCATAAAGTTTGTAACCCCCTAGACCCGCCTATGTGATACAACTAATTCTAGGAGGTCACAACACATGCCTTAACTTCCAAAGAAGATATTTTCAAATTAAAGTCTTATAACAAATAACAATAACAATATACCATAAGAGAAAATACCAAATATTTAGTCTAAACCATATCTAAGCTTTAGTTACAAAATAATGCCACGTCGGGCAAATTAGTAAAGTATACAATATCAAAAATACAGGCTCATGTCACCCAAATAAAGACAATATGGCGGATAGAAATATTACAACAAAATATGAGTACGAATGTGTTGGTCCTCCAAGTGCCAAGTCCCAAGGTACCCTATCCAAAAGTATCTAAAAGGGGAAGATTTGAGGGTGTGAGCTAGGGAGCTCAGTGTGTTCCAATAAGTGCAGATAAAACATTTATATATTTCAGATATGCATAAATAATTTCAGGTCATATTATATAAGCAACCAAAGTTTCATTAAAAACCCATCTACCCTCCAACCAAACACCAAAATGCAATCCCGCATGAACTGCATACTGAAAGACTTACCCTAGTCTCGTGGGCGTAGGAACCTACCTTAGGGAATGCCTTAGTTCCAGAAAGACTTATCTTAGGCCCATTGGACGTAGGAGCTTAATCGAAGGGATTACCAACTGGATCAGGGCTATACCAGCTGACACTTCAAATCATATCCCATGAGTATACCCAAGTAAAACACTTTATATCAATATGCAGTTTCATCAGGATTCAGTTGGCAGGCATGTAATTATCTTAATAAAATAGAAATCAGATATCTCAATTTCAGATCAGACACATGGCATACTTTCAAACATATTAAGTAGTCAAGCTTTTAAGACAAAAAAGTAAACATGCTTTCAAAATAGATAAGTAGTCATACTTTCAAATCAGAGAATATTCCATGGTTTATTTAGAGAGATCATTTCAACAGTTCGTGTAAAACAGTAATATAGCACACACCGAACACATTCAAAAAGTTGATCAGAAAGGTCTATCAGGCACCTGTCTCGCTACTTCTTTAGAATTTAGGGTATGTGTTATGACTTCCTAGAATTAGGTGTATT
Organism: Hibiscus mutabilis; assembly: GCA_019671005.1. Taxonomy (NCBI): domain Eukaryota; kingdom Viridiplantae; phylum Streptophyta; class Magnoliopsida; order Malvales; family Malvaceae; genus Hibiscus; species Hibiscus mutabilis. The sequence goes on along the minus strand of CM033711.1, from coordinate 35,847,559 downwards.
ACATAGGCGGGTCTAGGGGGTTGCAAGTTTCTTTCATGTAAGCAAGTCCAAGTAACTTAGAATCCAAGGTGTTGAAAAGTACATACCTCGTCGACAAATCGTCGGCAACAATATTTTCCTTACCTTTCTTGTACTTGATCACATATAGAAATGTCTCTAAAAACTCCACCTACTTGGCATGCCTTTTGTTCAACTTGTGTTGTCCTTTGAGATGCTTTAAGGCTTCATAATCGGCATGGGTTACAAATTCCTTAGGCCAAAGGTAGTGTTTCCATGTTTCTAATGCTCGAATTAATGCATACATTTCTTTGTCAAATGTCAGATAATTGAGAGTTGCATCGTTCAACTTCTCACTAAAATAGACAATAGGGCATCCATCCTAAGTGAGAACAGCTCCAATTCGTGAACCTAATGCATCACATTCAATCTCAAAAGTTTTATTAAAATTCGAGAGTGCTAGCAAAGGTATATTATTCAAGCATTATTTAATTAAAACAAAGGCATTTTCTTGTTCCTCATCCCCAATGAAAACTGGCATTCTTTTTCATGATTCCCATTAAGGGTATAGCTAAGGTACTAAAGTTGGGAACAAACCTTCGATAGAAACTAGCTAAAGCATGAAAACTTCTTACTTGACTTATGCCCATTGGTTGCAGCCATTCTTGAATTGCTTTCACCTTTTCTTGATCTACTTCGAGTCCTTCCGAGCTGACCACGAAACTTAGAAAGACAACTTTGTTAGTGCAAAAAGAACACTTTTTAAGATTTGCAAACAATGTCCCTTTCTTTACACTTCCAAAACTGATCTTAAATGTTGCATATGATCCTCCAAAGACTTGTCGTAGATAAGGATGACGTCAAAATTCACCACACAAAACTTACCAAGAAAAGGGTAAAATATGTGATTCATTAAGCACATAAAAGTACTCGGAGCGTTAGTTAAGCCAAAAGGCATAAACATCCACTCATACAAATTGTGCTTGGTTTTGAAGGCAGTTTTCCACTCGTCTCCTTCTCGCATCCTTATTTGATGATAACCACTTTTCAAATCAATTTTGGAGAATATGCATGCACCGTTGAATTCGTCCAACATGTCATCTAGGCACAAAATTGGATGTCGGTATTTGATGGTAATCTTGTGACTGCTCAGCATTGATGCACATTCACCAAGAAGTGTCTTTTTTGGAACTAGTAAAACTGGAACGGCCAAGGGCTAAGAATTTCTTGAACATACCCTTTTTTCCATCAATTCTTCAATTTGACCTTGCAACTCTTTAGTCTCTTCGGGATTGCTTTGGTAGGCTGGCAGGTTTGGAATGGTTTCACCGGGAATAAAGTCTATTTGATGCTCTATGCCCTGAATGGGTGGCAAACCTCTCAGAATCTCTTCCGAGAATATGTATTCAAATTCCTGAGTCAAAGAGACAATACGAGAAAGTAAAGAATCATCAGGTTCGTTAGCGGTTAGCAAACTCTCTTTGTACATAAGTACAAGTAAAGATTGCTTTGAAAGCAATAATTTTCTCACTTCTCTTTCTTTTTTCAAAAAGAATTTTTTTCCAAATCATTTTTTTCATCTCGTGTTTTTCTCTCGATCTTTTTTTATTTCACAATCTTTCTTTTTTTTCTCTTTCTTTTTTTTTCATTTCTTTCGTTTGTTTCTTTTTTTTCAAAACACTCTTTCAATACATGCCAAAGTAACATTCATTCCTTTATGCTTGAGAGTGTATGGGTTGGTGTAGCCATTGTGGATCACCCGATGGTCAAATTGCCATGGTCTTCCTAGCAATACATGCCCAGCTTGCATTAGGACAATGTCATAGAGAACTTCGTCATTATACTTGTCAATGGAGAAGGCAACACGAGCTTTCTTAGTGACTTTAACTTCTCCTCCATCATTGAGCCATTAAAGCTTATATGGTTGCAGGTGTTTGGTGGTTGCAAGACCAAGATTTTCTATCAAAAATCTACTAGCAACATTAGTACAACTACCACCATCAATAATAACACTACATATCTTATCTTGGATATGACAACAAGTATGGAATATGTTTTCTCGTTGTTGTCCCCCTTCAACACTTTAAAGGCTTAAGCTTCATTTAACCACAAATATTTCACCACTTACGGGGTATTCTATTTTATCATTGTCAACGGTTGATGCTTTAGAAACAACTTCATCTTCTTGCTCAGACTCAATTTCTCTATTGTTTTTAGGAACATAACTTGCTTATTTGGACATTGGCTAGCTATATGTCTTCTCCCAAGACACTTGAAACACTTGATGTCGCGGGTCTGGTTAGGTACAGCCAATACCTCTCCTCTATCGTCATTTGGGACTTTCGCCAGTTTGTTAGGGTTCGAAGTCCTAACAACCTCTTTGCCTTGGAAAGCAAAGTCTTTCTAATAAGCACCTTGCCCCCACTTTGGTGCTGGAAAAGAGGTAGAAGATGAACGAGTATTACATTTTCTTTTGAGTTATTTTTCTACCTTTATCGCCATATGCAACATATCTTCCATCTCAAGATAATGTTGAAGCTCCACTATTTCGGTGATGTTATGATTAAGGCCAGATAAGAATCTTGCCATAGTGACCTCATGATCTTCATTTACATTTGCACAGATCATGGCAATTTATATCTCTTTATGGTAGTCATCAACACTCCTATTACCTTAAGTGAGACTTTGGAGTCTTTGGAACAAGTCCCGGAGATAGTGTTCTGGAACAAATATTCTCCTCATGATAGCCTTCATTTCGTTCCAAGTTACAATTGGAGGCTCACCATTTCGTCTCTTATTTTAAATTAATTGATCCCACCAAATAATAGCGTAATCAAAAAATTCGACAGCGACGAGTTTTACCTTCTTGTTTTCGGAGTATTTGTGACACTCAAAGATGAGTTCAACTTTCTGTTCCCACTCCAAATATACCTATGGGTTGGATCTTCCTTGGAAAAGAGGAATCTTCATCTGGATGTTTCTAAGGTTGTCATTTAATCGGGTTCGAACCCTCAGACTCCAAATTCTAAGCAGTGGAGGTATTTCTTCGGTATTGGAACCTTGAACACTTCCTTCTCCTTCACTCGGACTAACATAGTCCTTTCCTCCTCCAACAGGGGCTCTTGGTATTCCCACGTTGTTGGGTTTATTTTCTAAGGTTCTTGCCTCCACACGACCCAAGCGATCTTCTATTGCTTGAAGCGTTCTTTGTATTTCTCGGAGCAAATTGTTATTTTCATTGTTGTTGTTTTCATTAATGCAAATTTTAGCCATTGTACTTGCAAAAGAAATAAAACAAAAACCCACCCGAAAATATGTTAAAAGAAAGAAATCACTCAACTTGTGTTTGCTCAAATCAGGCTTTTAATCTTTTGTAATGATCTCACCACTCTTGCCCTTTTCCACTCTTGTTCTATCTCGAAGTTCTTAAAAGAACTAACCTTAACTTATCAAAAGTCCATTGTGAAGTTGTCTTGTAAATAATGTAGGGTAGAAAGGATGATATCGATGAATAAGGAAGGCTAAAAGAAAAGGCTAGGGGTGAAGCGTGGCTTAAATTGGTAAAAAAGAAAATAAATATCAGAAAAACGAGCTTATGTACTTGAAAAAAACTCTCTTTGATGTTTTTTCTTTTCTTTTCTTTTTCTTTTTCTTTTATTTTGTTTTTTTTTCTTTTCTCAAAATTGAAAGAAAGAAAGAAAGAAGAGGTTTAAGAATGACAACTATGAAATGAGTACCTCAATTTTAACTAGCTCTAATTACCAAATGATGCTTGCTCGCCTTTAATGGATGAAGTCGAGTTGCATTGAATCCCGATTGAAATTGAAGCGCTCTTGGTTGGTGATGATGGAGGCTTGCAAATTGGTTTGGAATTGGTGGAAACGAGTACCTCGATTTTAACTAGCTTTGATTACCAAATAATGCTTGTTCACCTTTATTGGATGAAGTCAAGTTGCATTAAATCCCAATTGAAATCGAAGTGCTCTTGTTAGACTTTGTGAGTGTGTTTGAGAATTGAATAAGATGCTTGGGTGAAGGATAGAATGAGACCCTCTAACTATAGTGATTTAAGAAGCTTCAAATGTATTAACTTGGTTGAATGGATGAAAGAAACCACTTGAAATATGAAAAGTTGTCTTGAATCCTCCAAAGTGTCTCCAAAACTCCCCCATGTTGTCCAAGCCATGATAATGGTAGGTGAATGAATGCAAATATTCATACATGTATGAATAAGACTGCCTTAAAGTTTCCTCATGCATGGACAGTCCAATATTCCAAAATGCACCAAAAATTGCTCTTTTCATGCTTCAAGTGGATAGCCAAAGACATACCATATAGTCCAAAGATAAAAATTAGTATATGATATATAATTAGGGATGGCAATATAATCTGCATTCGATCCGAAGAAAAAATTAGATCCAAATCTGATCGAAAAAAGTTCGAATCCGAATTTGAAAAAAAGGGTCAGTCCTAATAGGAGGTGGATCGGATATGGACATTCCCATGATCTGATCCGAATCCATACCCAATTCGAGTATGATCCGAGTCCGATCTATATTTGAATCTGAATCAAAACAGTGTCATGATAAATTAGTAGTTTAGCATTATTCATTACTTTATTACTTTTAATGTTATTTGTTTTTTTAAATACTACAATTGATGGTGATCTTTAATGTAGAACTACTTATGAGGATGAAGATGTGGAACTTGGAGATGAATCATTAGAGTAATTAGTAAGTTTATATATAATCAATATTTTTAGATGATTAATATCTTTTACAATTTCATTTATGTTTTCCTCTTATTTTATAGGCTTTTGTCGAGTTTTAGTAAAACAATAGAAGCTTGATGGTTAGAAACTTTTTCTCCATGACAAATGTTGATGGTTGAACATTTTAATTATATTTTTAATTTGTTTGATCTTGGATTCTAATATTTATTAGACATTTTATAATTGTGATTTGAAAAATAGTTATGTAAGTAGACCAGTAAGACAATAGTAGTTTATGTAAGGATAATTTACTTGTTGAGTTTTTTTATTTGAAGTTTGAGTTGTTACTTTAATTTGTTTTTATGTTGGATTGTAACATTTGTTGAGATTGTTTGTGCTATTAGTTTATAGGTGTTTGCTTGATGAAAATTATTTTGTATTTAAAGATATTTATTTGAGTTGTTATTTTTAAAAAGGAAAAAAAATTAATTGGATTTGAACTTTCATATTTGGATTTAGATTTTAGATATTTTATTAGATTGGACTCAGATTTAGTGTAATCGAACTTGAATTTTTTTGGGGGTCCGATTATTAATTGGATTGGACTTTATAAAGTCCGATCCATTGCCATCCCTATATATAATGCAACAAACTAAAGTAACATGGACATTCAACGTAAACATAAAATATGTGACATCACTATAATAAAATGCATCAAACTAAAGACAACTTGACAATAATATTAAACATAAAGTAACTTAATAAAATGTCCCAAAATTACTTAAATAAAAATGGGCCTTTAAACTACATGCAACAACATGCATGGCTTGTAAAACTCCTTGAGCCCAATGCCTTCAAGCCCAATGTCCTGGTGAAGCCAGCATCCTAAACATGCATGAATAGTCCCATAAAGGCATCCTTGAATTGCTTGACTCGTGCCTGAGTGACCGGACCTTGAAGAAGTACGATTAGGTTTCTCTTAGGTGTTGTCACGATGCTCGCATCAGAATTGCATTAATTGATTTGACTAGTTAATTGCATTAACTAATTGATTAAAGTGTTTGGTAAAATTAGTTGATAGCTAATAGTTGTTTATTTGAACAAGCAAAATGACATATAATGATATAATTATATTCGATACTTATTTGAATAGTTTTTTCGTTATCAATTTTTTGTATCTATTAATATGTATTAGATTATGGAAATTAATTTTTTAATATAACATTACTAAGCATATGTGAATGATGCATAGATTAGTTATTAAATACTAATCTCATATGTTTGTAGGGATAATAATTATTTAAATTATATATGATAATATGTTTTACTCCAAAAACAATATGTGAGTTACTCAAATTTAGGTTATTTAGAGAACATCTTTGTAATTATCAAAGATAAAAAGTATTCAAGACTCTTATATCCCAATCCTCTAAACCCAAAACTTTGCTTCTAACAACTTTCTTAATTTTATAGTATTTAACTCTGATACAGTGTTATAATCCTTTGGTTACCAATAGTTAAATTAGCGTATTTGACCAATTAATCTTCTAAAAGTGATTCAATCATCTGATTTTTAATTTAAAACTTTATTCACTAAACCAAATCAAAACTTTTGTGAGAGAGTGCCAAATTTATTTCGGAACCCATAAAAAGTTATGCAAAGCATAGGCGTTTCCCTTGTAGTGCCTGGTGGTCACGTGACCCACCATTAAAGCCAAAATAAAATTTCTTACTATATGGAAAAAAATCATCTGCTCATTTTCGATGTCTTTTTCTATGCTTCAACACTAAAAAAATTTAATCCCTAACCCTAAATTCTAAATCCTAAATCTTACACCATAAATCCTAAAAAGTAAGCCCTACGCCTAATCTCTTAAACCCTAAACTTAAAACCATAAACCTAATTTTGTAACGTAGGGCATAAATAGGGCACCAAAAAGGGCAGATGATTTCTATTCCTATTATGCATGGTGCAGTTTTGGAAGTGTAATATTTGCTATTTTAGGTTTAATTTATATGTTGGTCCTTCCAATTTTATTTGTAATTCTTTTTAATATAATTTCACAAAATTACTTGTTATTTTGACCCTTGCAAGTTTTATTTTCGTTTAATTTGATACATCAACATGTTTATTTTTATTTTCATTATTATTTTGTTTAACTACCGGTAACTAACTCATTGGTTGACTAACCCAGATCGGGTAATACAGATGCCTATTTGGGGGCAACCCTCCCAATCTAATTTTCTCCATTTACAACACCATGACTCAAACTTATGGCCTTTTTTAATGGATCTAGTATCTATCCCATTAGACCAATTGGTTGTTGGTTTTCATTATTTATTTATTGCATTGTATATTTATTGTTATTAAAATTTTATTTTATTATTATAAAACACCACTATTATTTTTGTTAATATACTCTTTTTATAATTATAATTATTGTATAATATATTTTCTCCTCTATTTTATTATATTTATTGTGATTATTTTTATTATTATCACTTTCATTATTTTGGCTATCTTATATATTATTTTTTATTACTATTATTTTAGTGTTTATTTTTTATATTTTCTTTTTGGTTTATTTTTCAATAATTAAATTTATTTGTAGTCATTATTATGTCTACGAGTTGATATTCGATTGAGATGAGTCAAAAAAATTCGAGTTAGTCGAGTTAAAGAGTCTTATTTTATAACTCAAATTTTATTTGAAATTTTTTTCGAGTCAAGTCGAGTTTATAAAATTCGATTTGAGTCTAGTTGTTCAAGTTTCTATTCAAATTTAATTGTAAACATGTATAATATTATGATACTAATTAGTTTCAATTTAAACGGTTTTCTATAACCATATACAATACACATATATATTTTCATATGTATATATGTCATATATATGGGTTAACTACTGCAATGGTCACTTATGTTTCCGCACAGTACAATTTTGGTTACCGATTTTTAAATTCGACCGATAAGGTCACTTACGTTTTCGATCTATAAACTTTTGGTCACTCGAAGTTAAGTACGGTTAAATGGGTGACGTGGCTTTTAAAGAAAATTTTATATAATTACACATTTGGTCTCTGTTAGTTACCAATTATATTGATTTGATCCCAAATTTAATTTAATTAAATAAGTTAATCACTAAATTAGGTGCCGACACGTGTCATCACCTTTTAAAGAAAGAATTAAGAGACTCGAGTCGAACTTGAAAAATATCCACTAATTATAAAAAATTTCGAGTTATTAAAATTATAATTTTATAACTCAAACTTTATTTGAAATTTTTCGAGTACAATTTATGAAATTACAAGTCGAGTCAAGACGATTTAAGTATTATCGCATCAAATCGAGTCGAATAATTCAATTTTTAGAGTCTAATCGAGTTTTACCCACCTCTAATGATCTCCTGTTAATTTTTAATTTGAATTTTTTTATAATTTTTAAATACAACTTATAATATCTATTTTAATTTACTCTTAATTTACACGGGATTGTACTTTTTGTTAGTCAATAAACCACCAACTTTAAATTTTTAGATTTACCCGTGATGTAATGTCCACATCGAAATACGCGTGCATATATGATTTTTGTATTTTTGCTCCTGCCATGTGGTTTAGATTCGTTTTAGCTTGAAGTGATCGATTGAAATAATTCAACCCATTAGAAGTAGATGTTTACAAATTTCTAAGCATGTTCCACGAACCTAATCATTCCAAACTATGCAATCCGAGAGGCCTATTATGATTTGTTCAATTATTACGGTACGTTTCTGTTTTTGATAAACAATTAATACGGTACGTTTCATTCAAGAAATTGAGTGGGAGAACAGAAGAATACCTACTACAAAAGAATAAAATAAAGAAAAAAAAATGAAATAGGATAGTTTAAACTTTAAAGTTTGGTTAAATTATTTAGGGGTGAGCAAAATTCGACTTAATTCGGAAAAAAATAAATTTTTCTACTCAACTCGAGGTGAAATACTCGACTCGTTTTGACTTGACTCGAAAAAAATTCAAATATAGTTTGAGTTGAAAAATGAAAATTCAAATAACTTGAATAACTCAAAATTTTTAATAATTAGTGGATTCATTTTTAAATTCGAGTTGAGTCCCTCAATTTTTCCTGAAATATATATATTATTGATTTAAAAATATGAAGAAATATATATATGCATATTTTATATGATTAGAGAAAGTTGTTTAAATTAGAATGATATCGAACTATAAAATGATAAATAATTACGGTTAAATTTGTATATGAACTCGAAAACTCGACTCGAATCTCATAAACTCAACTCCAATCGAAAATTTTTTAAATATAGTTTAAGTTGTAAAATATGACGCATCAATTCGAATAAATCAAAAAAATTTAACTCGATTCCATCAAATGCTCACCCATAAAATCACCTAGGAAAAGTAGTGTAAATATTGTATGAATTTTCCTTCTTCTTTTAAACTGATTTTTACTATGCACCATTTCTTCTGCCATAGCCTCCTTTCTTTTTTTCCTTAGTTGATGGTCGGTGATCAGTTTCAGTATTGGTTGTCGACCATCAGATCCATTATTTTTTATTTTTTTATATTTTTAATAAAAATCTCTGACTTTGTGGCATACTTTTTCTTCTGCCTTTGTGGCACACTTTTTCTTTGTTTTTATGATTTCGTTTTATCTATCGTTTTGGCATGATTTCAGCATACCTTAATGGTCGTTTGGTGCTCGTACAAAAATCTTCACGGTATTAGTTTCTGAATATGATTCCGTCGCTGGGCATATAAATATAAATTCCCACTTGGTTGATGGTTGTTTGCCGCTATAATCAGTCTTGAGTAGTAGAGCAATTAGAGGCGTATCTACCCTATTACTTGGTGGGTCACGTGACCAACTATTAAAATAGAAAAAATACATTTATTCTTTTGGGTTAATTTCTATATTGGTCTTTCTTCTTTTGTCTGTAATTCATTTTAATATAATTTCACATGATTATTTGTTATTTTTACCATTTCAAGTTTTATTTTCTTTCAATTTGATCCCTCAACATGTTTATTTTTATTTTCATTATTTTGAAACATGTTCATTTTATGGTTCATGTTCGGGATTCATGACTCTCCCTCTCAACAATCTCGTCTCCAAAGTTTGAACCAGGTCTTATCTTGGGGAATGCAATGTGTCTTGTCATTGCATTCAACGCTTGTTGATTATTTTTATTTTCACTATTAATTTATTGCATTGTATATTTATTGTTATTAGATTTTATTTTATTAGGAGTAAAACGCCACTATTATTTTTGGAGGTTAATATACTTTTTATTATTATAATTATAATTATTTTGTAATATATTTCTCCTCTATTTTATTATATTTATTATTATTATTATTATCTTTTTCATTCTTTTCATTACCATACATATTATTTTTCTATTACTATTATTATTATTATTATTTTCTTTTTAGATTTTTTCAATAACTAAGTTTATTTGTAGTTATAGTTATGTCCTGGTAATTTGTAATTTGATTTTCTTTTATGATTTTTCAAATGTAACCTTTAATAACTTATTCAATTTACTCTCAATTTACATGTGATTGTATTTATTGTTGGTCAGTGAACCACCGAGTTTAAATTTCTGGATCTGCCCATAGGAGCAATTTTCCTGATAGTGTGGCTCACTCACTACCCATTTTTCACCCCGTAATACGTCTCGTTTGGATAGAAACAAAGAGATTCAAGAAGGCTTTTGGATTTTGACGGTATGCTAATCTCTATGGAAGTATTTACTTTTCTGTGCACTTTTGGATTTTCGTATGAGATTTTAGTGGACTAATCCCCAATATTCTGCCTTCTAGATGCGTTGTATTTGTGATATCTTCCATGATTTTTTAATAAAATTCAGTTGTCGTTGTAAAAAAAATCACCTAGGAAAAATGAATGATGTTTATCTTAGGAGATCCGGGTTCAAAATTTGTTTGCAAGGTGTGCGCATTATCAAAAGGGTTAAGAATATGTATGAAAAGATACTACCTTGTAAGCACCTTTAGATTATTCAAAAAAAAATCAATGACAAATGAGCAAACATATTTGGTCGGTTGGTCAAGCTGTTCATCTTTATTCCCCTCACATTCTCTTCTATACTCATTAGGAGCACCCGATTCTTTCCCCTATAGTCTTTCATTCCCTTTCCTCTAGGTAGGATTAGGATTTGTCAAAAAAATCAATGAAAAATAGGCCTATAAACGAACAGAATGAAAAACAGACGAGGGTATGTTTATGTTCGTTCGTTTAATTTTAACCGAACGAACACAAACAACTAAACGAACATAATTTATTGTTAGTGTTCATTCGTTAAGGAGTGTAGCTTGTTCGTGTCCGTTCCTTAAAATGATAAACGAACGTTAATGAACGCAAACGAACATTGAGTATTGTTTAGTTTTTTTCTTAAAAAGTCTGAAGTGTCATGAATTGAGTATTGTTTATTTTTTTTTTATTTTTTTCAATTTGTTTTTAAAAAGTTTTTAAATATAATGCTTTTTTATGAAAAATAATAAATATAAGTGGACATATGTGAATAAATTTAAACAAACATAAACGAGCAGATTACCAAATATTCACGAACGTAAATAAACGAACGAGCCCTTTATTCGTGTTCGCCAATTTAATTAAACAGACGAAAAATCTTATTCATGTTTGTTCGTTTAATAAATAAACGAACTTTTCACCGAACAGTTCGCTGAACGTTCGGTTCATTTATAGTCCTAATGACATATACGAGGAAATAGGAATTATATTAATATATTTAGTTAGCTCAAAAAATAGGCTCCAATGAATATAAGAGATCAATTTACCTTTCCATAAAACCAAGAAAATTATATAAACAAAAATTATTATATTTTCGTTAAAAAATTAATAATATTTTATTAGTATAATATATATGTGTGTGTATTATACAATGCTTGACTGAGTTTAGTGTGAATCAATTCAGTAACACCAATCCAGTTAAAAGTGTACCTAGTAAAAATTAGATTATTAAATAAAATCATTATATGAAACCGATTGTTTGTCTAAATCATCAATATGGCATGCGTGGTCCTTGGATGTGTAAGTTTGTATAAAAACATGAACTCAATATATTTATAAGGTTAATTTAGTTATTTTCTTTTTTAAAAATAAAATAAAATTATACCCTTTTGGCATGATATATGTCTATTTTAAGATTTATGTTCAGAATTCGTAGTTTTTCCTTTCAACAATATCATCTTTAAGGTTCGAACATGTATTTTCTCCTCGAGAGAGCAATGAAATTACACCTTCTAATAACTCCACTTCTTTGTCAATTAAATATGTGATATACTGAAATAACATTACTTTAGTCTTAGTTTAGAACATTAGGTCTCGAAATTGATTTTGGAAAATCTCTTCCTTCATTTTATCAAAATAAATAAAATTACCAAACTTCTCCATTTTTACTCTACTAAATAACTCTTAAAATAAGTTGTTTTATAATATAAAATAACTGATTATTTATTAATTTTACTCACCAAGTAAGTGTTCAAGAGGGCTAGTCTTTCATGATGCGTGTGAATTAGAAACTACACACAATAATGATGCTTAAATCAGATTAGAGTCGTCTACGAGGAAAAGAAAACAAAAAGAAAAACATGGATATATATTAAAATTATATTGACTCAATTTGTAATATAATACGTAAATTTTAGTTTTGTATAATTATAGATATGTGTTATGTTTTAGTCGTTTATGAATTTTCTACAACATTTTTTTCGAATGATATTTTACCATTCACATCCGATCAGGCATGAGGTCGTGGGAATGTAATCACCTAATTTTATTCGACCTCGTTTTTTTTGTATATATGTATTATTATTAAATTCAATAATTAAAAAATATAAAACAAGTCTATTAAAAAAATTATAAAAAGAGTATATTAAACAAGAGTCTATATACAAAATAAAGGCTCAGTTAGCTCATTTTGTCTTTTTGTATATATTTTATTTCATTTTTATTTTTAATTATATCATTATTAATGTATTTATTGCCGATCACACAAGATACTAATCACATCAGATATGTAAAGATTACAAGAGATCATGTCCAACAATTATGGAAAGTGAAGTGATGCGCAAAGAATTCTCACTGTGGACTCACGGCAAATTTCTGGTAGGATCCGAGCATTTTTTGGTCATGATGTGTTCTTACGTATTGACCGTCTTTTAGTTACATTTCCAACGCATCTTGAAATGCCTCAATCGAACGTCGGGAGCTCAAGATTTGCTTATTTTATTGAAAACAGCTCGTGCAGAAAATTGGATACAGGTTCAATACGAGAATTTGATTTTATTACGAATTTTTAATTATTTTATTAATATTTGTAATTAAATTCAAGCTTAGAAATTTTACCATTTGTTTTAACTCATTTAGGATCAATTTGAACGTAAGGAAAGTGGTTTGATGCCCAAGTAAAGACATTATTCTCTTTCTAAATGTATTTGGCACAAACATGGAATATGCTTTTAGGGTTTTTGATTTTAGGGTTTCTTGAAGCCTATAATTAGGCTTCATTCCATTGTAGTTGAGGACACACACACCATATTGGGGAGAAAAAAGTTATAGTTGATTTTTGGAGGTGTTTTTACCCAAACCTTGTTCCTTTATATTTCTATTTTTCTTTTGTTACTTGATTTCGAATAAAGAGGAAAAGGGGTATGAGTTCTCATTAAGTAAAGCTCAAGGAGTATCCATTACTGCCGAGGGACAGAACTAGCGCCACCACCAAAACTAGGAGCAGCAGTGGCATTTTGCCGGTGAGCGGTGTTTGGCATCCAGGCGTAGTGACAATAACGGCGGTGCAGTGTGGTTCGTGGTTCGACCCGTACCCCACCTTTGACGAATTTACGCTTCGACCCCCATTGTTTGCAATTTCTTCACTCTAGTGTCTCTTTATTTTTAATTTAATTCTTTAATTCTTGTTTCATGCAATTTAATCTTTTGTTGGCTTTGTTCATGTTCATTTTGTTGTTTATTAATCTTTTTATGCAATTTAACGTGCTAAAATGTTAGGGTAAATAGATTTTTCAATAATTAGTGTTATTTTTTTCTTATAATAAAAGTTCACAAAATATCTTAGAATAAACACTTTTAGTTTCTCTAATAGATGAATTAAATATTTTTGTAAGATTAGTTCACCAACAATAAAATCTAACCATAAATACTTAGAGTTTAGATTCCTAAAACAATTTGCCTTTTAATAATTAACTTGGTAAATTAGTAAAAGTAAAACAATACACTTCCTCAATTGTAAATATTTAAATAAAATCATGTAAGTAATCTTTTACAAAGGTAAATAATTTATACTTCCTCAATTGTAAATAATTAAATAAAATTATGTAGGTAATCTTTTACAAAGGTAAATAATTTATTTCCCTTAATTCTAAATAATGGTAAATAAAAACTAACTTGGTAATTCTTTTAAAAAGGTAAATAATTCTTTCTCCGTAATTTTAAATAAAACTCCCTTACGTAATTTTTAGAAAATTAAATAAACATTTTTCTTAAGTGTGAATAATTAAATAAAATCTTTAGGTAATCTTTTAGAAAAGTAAATATATTTTCCTTAAATGTAAATAAAGCCTTTTAGGATTAGTTTCTTTAAACACATGCTTCTAAAAAGTAATAATTAAATTTGAAAATTAAATCACCCATAAAAATTAAAAAGAGCATAAAATATCATTTAAAAAGAGATTATCTTTGCACACATTCATCCGGGTTATAGGAAAAATATTAGTGATCAAGTAAGCGCCGTTCTACGGGCGTGATGGGGTGCTAATCCTTCCCCACACATAACCGTGCTCCCAAACCCTCGATCTAGGTAGTTTTTAGGTTTTCGGTCCGCCTAATGTAATAAAAAAGATCAATACCGACTTTCCGAAGAAAAACAACACTTAGAAGGACAATATTCGAAGGCACATCATAGCCTTAGAAAATACCGTGACCAGAACCAAGAACTTCAAAAGAAACTTAAAGAAAAAGAGGCAAAGGGGGCCGAGGCTGAATTGCTCCATTACGGTGTTGAAGATTTGAAGAAGCAGTTGCAAGCACACAAGGACCATATTCGTACCCTCATTGATGATTGGGACTATGAGAAGATCCGGTGGGGTGACACTAAGTGGGTTGTATACACCGCATGCTTGGCTAGGAAGCTCTATATTGATAATTTGAATCGTCAAATTCGGAAGGCAGTTTCTAAGGCTCGTGAGATGAAAAATCATGCTAGAGATTTGAGATTGAGATTCCTCCCAACTAGAGAGGACGGAAAACAACTGTTAGACTTCCTTGATGAGGCAGTCGACCAGTACCATTAGGATAGTTCTTCAGTCGTGTTCAGAGAGAAGTTGTGCCAGTTGGAAAGTTCGAGCAATTGACACCAAAGCACATCAAGAGAAGATAGCAGAATGAAGTCTGTAATGTGTACGCGAACTTCATGATAAATGAAACGTGCTTTTGGTTTCAAAATATCAACTATCTTGCATCAATACCTCATTGACATTATCATCTCTATTTGCATCACGTCTGGAGCAATTATGGAAAGATCTATGGATTAAGCTCAAGTGGGAAAAGTATGGTACTCGCGCATGAACCAGAATCATGGCCATTGAAGATAAAGGAAGATTTGAGAGATGAAATTGCACAATCTCAGCAAGACACTATGCCCAGATAGTAGCTATGGCAATTAAGGTCGTTAACACCAAACTCAGAGTAGCTTATTTTCACTCAAAGGCCATCAAATGGAACATTTAAATCCATATTTTGGTGGAGTCTAGAATTTGAAGTTTCTAATCCAGACGAAGGGTCCAAGCTTAGTACCTGGCCCGATAATTTCTAACTATCTCGCAAAGAGCATCCCTCGTTGAAAGGTCCAAGCAGAAGCCACAAAGAAAGATAAATGTATGCCACGGTCATGTGAAGGAAGTGTCCTATAATTTTCAAAGTTAAAGTCGAGTGAAAGCGAAGATTCCATTCCAAGGAATGGGACTGGAATTTTAGCGTTGGAATTTTAACAACAAGAAGTTGGTGGAGCCAACTAGGATTAAAAGATGGGTCGTTGCTAACTTTTCTATTCAAAGCCAGATTGAGTGCGAATTTCAAAATCGCTTTGATAAGATGGGCAAGAGTAGACGCCTCCCACCTATCGCCAGGGTTGACGTTTGAGATTATATGATCCAAGCTCACTAAAGATCCACAATTTCTTCTTTGGTTGATCTCTGCAAATTTTTTCCCGTTTGGTATAGCGACTCAAAATATAGCACCAATTTAAGTGAATGATCAACACCCTCTGGAAATGAATGTCGAGCTCTAGAGTTCAAATTCTATGTTACCTATTGAAAGATCAATACCTATGGATCCATTGAAGGAATGCAAGACCAAGACGATTGCTGCAAGGCGCAGACTAAAGATCTAACAAGGATTTCTGATAGTATATGATGGCAAGACAAGACAATTCTAGTATAGCCACCTTTTTTGGAAAGTAAGATGTCTCCGATGACTTTGAGGGAGCCCTTCTATGGCCGTACGGCAAACCGTACAGACATGGTTACGAATACTGACAACCATCAAGAGTTGAAGATTTAATTGGCAAGCCCAACGCTTCAACAATGAGACCTTGATGAGAGAACTAGCCCCTCGGTGGAATTCAAAATAAAATAGAGCAAGTAGAGGAATTTCCTACTGTTTCTAAGACAATTGCGAAGTCATACTCGGAACCAATCCTTTTGCTTTTGCCCACGAGCATTACGGATCTTTTGCAAGGGCGACTATGTTATTTTACTTGTTTAAAAGATGCATTTTTTTCATTTTCTCAAGTGGCAAACCTTTTTTTCCTTTCATTCATAAATTATTCATTATATCTATAGTCTCCATTTTTTTGCAGGGCCCTTATTATTGAATGCATGAATGATTTTTGAATCTAATCTCACGATAGAGGGGAATAAAAAATATGCTCAAGATTAATGGGAAAGATCATAAATACAAATTTTGAGAGAATTTTCCTCTTAAATATAGTTGTTTAAGGTCTTTGGATTAAATGATAACTCTAAAACATCTACCAACTGAGGATAGTTTTTCTTCAATAATATCCATGTACGAGAGGAGATTTGGCATTCCTTTATTTCCCTTTGTAAAAAAGGAAAAATGTCCCTTGTTGTCCCTTTTGAGCCTGATATTTTTTTTCAATTGAACTATAACCAAGGATCACTCCCCACACTAGGGGGCAAAAGTGATGAAAGTTTATTTTCATGAGAAAGGTGATTGGTTCTGACCATGCTATGAAGATAACAAGAATGAGTGCATTGGATGCAAGGAGAGCATTAGCAAAACAACATGCAGACTAAGATGGGTATCCCAAAAAATAGAAAAAAATGTGAAAGAAAAATATTGAAAATATCCCCATTAGAGGAAGTACCAAGTTGAAAAGTAAAAGTTTTCAAGAAAGCATCGCATGAACCATGTGTCAGTTGAAGATTCTCAAAGCAAAAAGAATGAGACAAAATCTAGGGTGAAAACCCAAAAACGTGCAGTTAGAGCGATCTAGAAAGGAAAAGAAAAGAGGAAGTTAATGAAGCAATAAAAAGCATGGACTTTATCAAGAAGAATTGATCCTTGGTTTAATCACTCTCAAACACTTATTTGGGACTATATATCATTTCTTTTGTAACCATGAACCTTAGCCACATTGTAAGCCTTAACAGACCATTTCGATCATATAAGGAAATCTGAGAAGATGAGTTTGTTTTCAGAACACATTCCACCTAATTGAGTTCACCTTTTTCCAAGGACTTTAAAATTTATAATATTTTTTTAATATTAGAAAAGAGGAAAAATGAATTTAGGAGAGTGGTGAGTCAAAGAGAACCACCTAAATGGGTAGAAATTAGGAATGTTATTCGATCGATGGGCTCATGAATCATTCATGCTATGAATTTGGGGGCATCTAACTTTATTTCTTGATTTACCATGTTTTCCATGAATTTTTAAATTTCCTTTAAATTCTCATGTATTCCCATTTCAAGTTTTTACCTTGTTTATTCACAAGCATCTTACAAGTAGATTAACATGTTTTAATAAAAAAACAAAAGATTTCTTGGTATGACTCTTCAGAAGGTAGAACTCAAGTAGAATGAGTTGAGCGAGATTTAAGAAACGTATCCTAAAAGGGAATTACATGCATCACTAAAAGGGAATTACATGCATCATGAGTTTTCATGCGTCTTTGCATTACATGCATCATGAGTTTACATGCATTATGAGTTTACATGCATCTTTTCATTACATGTATCATGAGTTTACATGCGTCTATGCATTACATGCAATATGAGTTTACATGCGTCTTTGCATTACATGCATCATTTGGATTGTATCATGAAGATGAATCAACCTAACTAGAGAAAATGGCTAATCAAGAATTTGTTTTTGTGATAAAAAATAAGAAAATAATTTCTTAAGGATTATTTTTTCTATCTCTTCTTAAGGACATTCATGCATTCATGAGTTAGGGATCCCTAGGAGCATGCTAGCTCGTCACAACCATAGCATTTGTTGAATTTTGACAGGAATATAGGGACCATTTTATAGAAGAGGCCGTAGGCGCAAGACACCCTATGCCGCTTCAAGGGAAAGACACCCTGAACTGTTTCCCATAATAGGTCATAGGCGCAAGACACTCTATGCCACTTTGCATTGCTTTCAGTAGGAGTAATATGAATAAGACACCTTATCGCTTCAGGGGAAAGATACCCCACAAAACTTTGAAGGAGCAAACCACATTTCTTTATATCCTTAGAAAGAGTATATTATTTTTTGATTTGATGCTTATCCATTCAGGCTCAAGGAGGATGAAACTTTGTTTTGATATTCAGTACCCGCCTATCTGTTCATGCATAAGGAGAATGAAACCCGCCTATCCCTTCAAACGTAAGGAGAATAGAACCTTGCAGCTTGGCCGGATAAAATCAGTGCCTTTTGTTCTTTGCCTTATTCTCGTTTCATCGGAATGAGCAAAGAGGGGCAACTGTAGTCACCTAATTTTATCCGACCCCCGTTTTTTCCTTATATATATTATTATTATTAAACCCAACAAGTAAAAAATATATAAAAAGAGTCTATTAAAAAATTATAAAATGAGTCCATTAAACAAGAGTCCATATACAAAATAAAGGCCCATTCGACCCATTTTGTCTTTTTGTATATATTTTATTTTTATTTTTAATTATATCATTATTAATATATTTCTTACAGATCACACAAGATCCTAATCACATCAGATATGGGAAGATTACAAGAGATCCTGTCCAACAAGTATGGAAAGTCAAGTGATGTGCAAGGAATTCTCATTGTGGACTCATGTCATATTTTTTATAGGATCCGAGCATTTCTGGGTTAGGATTTCTTCTTATGTATTGGCCGTCTTTTAGTGACCTTTTCAACGCATCTTGAAACGCCTCAATCGGAAGTTGGGAGCTCAAGATATGCTCATTTTACTGAAGACAACGAGTGCAAAAAATTGGATACGGGTTTAATACGGGAATTTGATTTTATTATGAATTTTTAATTATTTTATTAAATATTTGCAATTGAATTCAAGCTTATACATTTCTTCATTTGTTCTAACTCATTTAGGATCAATTTGAATTTAAAAAAGTGCTTTGATGCCCAAATAAAGACATTATTCCCTTTCCAAATGTATTTAGCACAAACAGGGAACATGGTTTTAGGGTTTCTGATTTTAGGGTTTCTTGAAGCCTATAAATAGGCTTCATTCCATTGTAATTGAGGACACACACACCATATTGAAGAGAAATAAAAGTTATAGTTGATTTTTGGAGGTGTTTTTACCCGAACGTTGTTCCTTTTTGTTTTGTTTTTCCTTTGTTACTTGGTTTCGAATAAGGAGAAAAAAGGGTACGAGTTCTCATTAAGTTAAGCTCGAGGAGTATCTATTATTGCCGAGGGACGGAACCAGCGCCACCACAGAAACCAAAAGCAGGAGCAGCAATGGCACGCCGCCGATGAACGACGTTTGGCGTCCAGGTGTGGCGACAGCAGCGGCGGTGCAGTGCGGTCCGTGGTTCGACCTGTAACCCACCTTTGACGAATTTATGCTTCAACCCCCACTGTTTGCAATTTCTTCACTCTAGTCTCTCTTTTTTTTAATTTAATTCTTTAATTCTTGTTTCATGCAATTTAACCTTTTGTTGGCTTTGTTTATGTTCATTTTGTTGTTTATTAATCTTTTTATGCAATTTGAAGTGTTAAAATGTTAGGGTAAATAGGCTTCTTAATAATTAATGCTGTTTTTTTTTCTTATAATAAAAGTTTACAAAATATCTTAGAATAAACACTTTTAGTTTTCCTAATAGATAACTTAAATATTTTTGTAATATTAGTTCACCATCAATAAAATCTAACCATAAATACTTAGAGTTTAAATTCCTAAAACAATTTTCCTTTTAATAATTAACTCGGTAAGTTAGTAAAAGTAAAACAATACATTTCCTTAATTGTAAATAATTAAATAAAATCTTGTAGGTAATCTTTTAGAAAGGTAAATAATTTATTTCCTTTAATTGTAAATAATATCAAATAAAAACTAATTTGGTAATTCTTTTAAAAAGGTAAATAATTCTTTCTCCTTAATTGTAAATAAAACTCCCTTAGGCAATTTTTAGAAAAGTAAATAAATATTTTTTTAATTGTAAATAATAAAATAAAATCTCTAGGTAATCTTTTAGAAAAGTAAATATATTTTCCTGTAAATAAAACCTTTTAGGATTAGTTTCTTTAAACATATATTTCTAAAAAATAATAATTAACTTTGAAAATTAAACCACCTATCAAAATTAAAAACTTCATAAACATCATATAAAAAGAAATTATCTTTGCACACATTCATCCGGATTATAAAGGAAAATATTAGTGATCAAGTAAGCGTCATTCTATGGGCGTGATTGGGGTGCTAATCCTTCCCCACACGTAATCGTGCTCCCGAACCCTCGATCTGGGTGGTTTTTAGGTTTCTAGTCCGCTCATAAAATGGAATGGTGGCGACTTAGTTGTTACAAAGAACCTCTAGAATCTCTAGGCCTCATCCTTATCGAGGAAATATTATGTCCTAATAAGATAGTTATTAAATATGTCTAACCCACCACCTCTCCATCAACTGACAATCAGGGTTAGTCTGCCACATCCATAATAGCCTACAAAACTCTAGACTTGACACACTCGTCGAAGCTTCATTAATATAATCGTGAGGGGAGATCATCGTTTCCCCTTATATCTGGCTAAGGAAACCAAAATATCATCTCTTTCTTTCTTACATTTTCTAAAGCACTATTGATTGCGGCTCTCTACCCAAATCAGAAGGGGTGAACTGCCCGAAACATCGACGACCAAATTCGTCTCACTCTAACCGTCAACAATTGATGCGGTGAGCATGAAGATTTTTCTTCCAAAAACTTAAATTTTTTATTCGACTTAATCAAATACTCATCATTAATTCTTTGACAATATTCAATACGTAAATATTAAACTTATTTTTAAAAAAATTTATAAAAAACGAGAATATATACTCTCACTTGTTTTCTTTCCTATTCTTGTGTTTGTTAAATATTCTTGTCGAAAATTTATTATACGACAACAAATTTTTAAAGACAGTGCATTGTGTACCCTCAAATTATTTTTTCTCTTATATTAATTTCGCATGCGTTGTGAAAGATTTGAGGCCAGATATGTAGCTAAAGTTACATTTGGCCCATGAGTACTGAAACAGGTTTGGCCCATGCTAACTTATAGCCTGTTTTACTGTTTATATACATTATAAATACATTAAATATTAGAAAATATTTTGATACATAAACTTGTGTAAACTAAAGTTTACACAAACCTTTTAATTTTAGAGTTTAGGGGTTAACTTAGGTTGTGGTTTACGATTTAAATTATATGGTTTAGAATTCAAGGTTTAGAGTTAGAATTTAGAGTTTATGTTTTAGAGTGTGGTTAGGGATTTAGGTTTTACGTTTTATAGTTTAAATATGAAGGGCTGTGTAAAATTTTTTATACAACTTCTGTACCAAAATATAACCCTAAAATATTTTTATATTGATTTTATATGTTTTATAATGAAGTTTACATAAAAATATTTTAATGTTTATATAAAAAACATTATATGTTGAAAAAATTATTCAATGTATGATCATGAATAAAGTAACAAAGAATATGTATAAATTATTTTCAATCTCATGTTTAGTCTTTAAACACTTTCTTCTTCTTCCCAAGTTTTATTCTCTTCTTTCAATGAATTTTTTAAATTTTATGAACCACTCCTCACTGTTGTTACGAAGTCTTGGGGCTTCTTCTCACCGTTTGACGTTATATACAAGGTCACTTGATTAGAGTTGGAAACAGAGTTACAATCAAATATTAAAAAAAATTCTCTCTTTTTAGATGTTTTGTGTGATTGTTCTTATTGGGCATATCCATAACTAATCTTTTACTTTCTTATTAGAAATTTATGAGATCATTTCTATTGCATATGTCTAGAATGAGTAAAAATTGTCTTTTTTAATGTTCTATTTATATCTTACTCTAAAATATTAGGTTTAAGGTTTATAGTTAAAATTTAATATTAGGATTAATGATTAAGGTTTAAGGAATTGGGTGTAGGGTGTACGATTTAGAGTTTAAAATTTAAAATTCAAAAATAAAATATAAACTTAATTATTTAGTGCAGGGACATAAAAAGAAATAAAAAATAGAGGGTTTTTTGTTCGTTCAGACTCCAGGACCACCCTCAACAAACCATTAGATAAGATGATAGTGGCCTCATCTGCGTAAGGGTAATGACCCTAAAGTTTACCGGTGGGTGTCGAATAAATGTATTAAACAGGCATAGCTAGTTGTAGGATGCTGCATGCATCAACGGACAATGCCTAACGTATGTGTATGTTAGGGGTGTTCAAAATTATTCGATTCGATTAATTTGACCTGATTATTTGCCGATCTGATACAAAATAAGTGGGTATTTTTAAGATTTTATTTTTTATTGGGTCAGGTACCTGACCCGATAATTTTCCTGGGTATACGGGTCGGGCTTGGGCCAAAATTTTTCTCTTACTGGGTATCCGCCCCTACACTTTTAATATATATTTTAAATTATATGTTTATTTTAGGTTTTTTTTAATATTTTTACTCTAAAACAAAATTCAAATCCCTAAATTCTTTCTATGTTTGTATTATATACTTTTAAGTTTAAAAATATTTGTATTGATTTGTCAGTATGATATTTGAAGGAAAAAACACGATTGAGATTAATCTTTTTAATATATTCTTTTAGTGATAAACTTTAATATATATTTAAATATTTCATCCTTCAAAGTTAAAACTAATTTAAGTCACTAATTTTTTTGTTTGGATTATGTATTATAATTTTTTAAATTTTATAGGTTTAATATGTGACTTTTTTAAATTTTAAAATTAAAAAATAAAAAAAAATATAAATCGGGTACTGTTACCCAATTACCTAGATACCCGGGTTTTACGGGTACCCGAGTAGCGGGTAATCAGATATAACGGGCCGGGACACGGTCGGCAAACCGGGTACCCAACAATGAGCACCCCTAGTGTATGCAATGCCAAGTGAAAAAAAATGGTACGTACAATGGTGGATCCAGAAATATTTTTTAAGATGAGCTTATATATTATATGTAGATCTAAAAATTTCAAGATGGACACAATTAGTAAATAAATAATTAACATAAAAAAATTTATATTTTATAGACATACGATCAGTAAAACGAATAATTAAGAGAAAGAATTTTACATTTTAGAGTGAACACTCGTCCACCTTAAACTATAGATATATATGTCACTGAGTACGTACTTGATGATGGGTGGGAATTATACTTCCCCTTAAGACATAATTCGATTGCGCATTATCTTGTCGACCATCATGCCCTAGAATCAAACAGACAACACACATTGCTTTCTGCCATGCCATGACATGCCTCCATTAACGAGACCACTTTTAAGCTCAAATGGGTATTCCAATTTGCAAGCATTATTTACAGGATCAGGTTCAAACCCAGGGACAGAAGCATTGACACATTGGGAGGGGCTCTTTCCCCCAACTCGGCAATTTTTTTACTTCTAAAGCATATAATTATAAAAAAATTAAATTAATTATAAATTTGTCATTTAAACTTTTAAATATTTATATTTTGCCCTCTAAATCTTAACCCTGACGTTATCCTTGTTCAAACCCCATTCTTGGAAAATGTATGTATGTATGTTCATTTTATGTTTCTAATGTCATTTGGAACGGTAACATGTTGATTCATGGCCAGCATTGACTCATTCAATCTTAGCTAAATATTTTCAACTTATTAATTAATTTAGGTCTAATGACATTTTTAATCTTCAAACTTGAAAATAATCATTTAAGATCTTAATTTTTTTTTGTCTTTTTTGACCCTCAAACTTCTATTTTTTTGTCAAATTGAACCTAATGAAGTTATATATATATATATATATATATATTACAATTTTCATAATTTTTAATAATTTAAATATATTTTTCAATATTATGAAAAGACAAAATAATCGACGTCAACTTAACGAGTATGTTATTTTTTCGTCAGTTGATTTAACTTGACAAAAAAATAGAAGTTCGAGAGCCTAAAGAAAAAAAAAATCAAGATCTAAAATTATTTTTTAAAAAAAAGTTTGAGGGCCAAAAATGTCATTAGATCATTAATTAATTAATATTAAATTTGGAGCTAATTGCATAACACGCCCTCAAACTATGACCCTCATACTAAATTGGTCCCCAAAATTTTAAACGGTTCAATTTCATCCTCAACTATAACTTTCATTCTAAATTGATATCCAAACTTTTAAATGTTCCAAATTCATCCCCAAACTATGACCCTCATTTTAAATTGATCCCCAAAATTTTGAACATTCTAATTTTATTCCCAAATTATCAATATATGCTAATCATGTTGCATGTTAATGAAACCTTTATAAAAATGGTTAAACGTCATGGAAACACTGACGTGCATTATATAATAATATGATGCAGAAAAATAATTATTTGGGGATGAAATTGAAATGTTCAAAAGTTTAAGAACCAATTTAGAATGAGAGCCAAAATTTGAGGAAAACTTGAAATATTTAAAAGTTTAAGGACTAATTTAAAATAAGAGCAGTAGTTTAGACGTGTGATGCAATTAATTTTTTAATTTAATTAAATGTTATCTCGTGCTTGTTGGCTAATGAAATATGACTTTTTTTGTTTGAGCCAAGATATTCACTGACGATAGTAATGACTAATTTTCTCGTCACTAATACTCTCACTAAAAGGTAAAAGGCTGTCATGAATTGTATACCAATGAAATATGACTTTGAATAGAACGAAAGATCATGCTTCAACTTTCAAAGTATATTAATTTGCCTAAAGTTCTTATGCATATCTAGTAAGGACGTGGATGGCATTGTTAGTGTTTTTTCTCTCCTAAAAAATGAAAATAAAATACGATAAATCGTAAGCTTTAATTAATAAAGAAAAGTAAAAAAAGGTTTGCAAATCTTTAACTAATCTATGCTAGACGTGGTTATTTAAGGTGGACCAATCCACTTGTCCTAATAGACTAGGTCGAAATAGGATCGAATTTGGTTCTATATCGTTATTGTTGTAACATTTAAAGATCACAAATTTTAGTGTGCTTAAAAGACAATAGTCTCTGATTTAGGAATTTGAATAATTATAGAATGTAATAAGCGTATCCAAAAATAAAAACACTTTGTAGTAGAAAAATAGTTTTATTCAAATTAAAACTTAAGATATAAGAGCAAGCGTTGATGGCCGGTTGGTCAGAGCTGCTCACCTGCTCTATCCCCCTCCTCTTAAGTCCCGGGTTCAAGACCCAGTAGGAGTATTTTCTTCCCCTAAAATTTTCTCCTCCCCTCTAGGTAGAATCAGTTCAAAAAAAAAAAAAACAAACTTAAGATATAAAAGTCTAATCATGATTTTAGTCCCCTGAAGCCATATTAAGATTAATAAAATAATAATAATAATAATATTTTCTTTTAATTTTTAATAATATTTTTAAAATTTCGAAGCCATCAAATTGGGTCAAATTTCATATAAAAAACTTATTATTAAGAACCAAGCTCTATCTAACTTCCACTGAAAACATAGACGAAGTCAAGATTAGACAATGATAGGGACAAAACCACTAATTCTTAAATTAATAAGAATCCAATTAGTATTTAATCTAAAATTTAGAAGGGACAAAAATTAATTTAACTAGTATTTAAATTAACAAAGACTAAAATTGTTATTAGACAAAAAATTAGGGAGGCAAAGCCCTCCCCGTTACTAAGGTAATTTCGTCCATAACTATAAAATGTCTTGATCCTGAGACAGTGACCACATTGAAAGGTTAAACTATATGCCAAATTAAAGTAGAACAAAAACTTATGATAGTGGAGAAAATTAAGCCATAATTAAATTAAATAAAAATATTTTTAATAATAAGTCATATTTTTAAACTTCATCAAGTTGGGTCGCAATTCAGAAAATTATTACCAAAAAACAAACTTCATCTGATGTATATTTTGAACATAGTTTTAACCATGCTAAAAATATATATTTTTAACTAAATATGTTCAATAATTGTCACCAGGTCTAAATTAACATTCTGAATAAAACAAATTAAATTAAATGGTCATTATGTTCTTTAAGTACCTAGTTCAAATTAATCAAATAATGAATCTAAAATCACTAATTGATAAATAATTACTTAAAAGGTATATAATTTACAAAGGGGGATAATGAAAAGATGATTGCAATCTTTGTGGAGGTGAGCTTTTAGCAATCAAACAAAAAGGTGAAGAAAGACAAGTGGATCAAATCTAAGAAGTTGGGAGCAACTTCTTCCATGTTGGTGGATTATCCATAACTAATTGTTGTCTACAAATATTTTATTAGTCAAAGTGTGGCAAGCATGAGCATCACACACACTCACCCAATTTTACTTTTCTATTTTAATGATGGTGGTCACTATGTCATTATTTTATTGTATATTCACCATATTAATTAATTAATACTAAATTAAAGAAGAGATCAAAGCAATAAAGTAAAAGTAAATATAGTCTCTAAATAATACATTGTGCAGCATGAAAGAATATGGATGCCAATTGGGCCAATTGGGCGGGGCAGGCCGAGGGAGAAGGATGTTCGCTACTTTTATTTTTATCAACAATTTTTATTTTTTATTATTGTCATGTGACTTGCTGTGGGTAAAAAATTTAAAAGCATCCACGCTCTGTAACTCGCAAGACTAGAACAATTTTCGTCCCACCACCTATGTTGGTCTTAAAACTCACCTAATTCTCATTATATTCGTCCCACGATCAACTTCGTATAATATATTTATAAGTAACAAATAAAAAATATAAACTAAGTTTTTTATGAAAAAAATATGAAATACATATCTTCCGAACTCCCACTACACATGTGACATTATTTTAATTGTCACCATTTTAATAATAATAATAATAATAATAATAATAATAAGTCGCAGCCCTTTAATTGAGTGAGTATCGAGAAACTATGACTACGTAAGTATTGTCTTTTTAAAAAATATACAAATGAATGCGAGTTGAATATTTTTGAAAGGGTTAACTACTGGAATGACCACTTATGTTTTCCCTCAGTATAGTTTTGGTCACTGATTTTTAAATTCGACCGATAAGGTCACTTACGTTTTCGATCTGTAAACATTTAGTCATTCAAAGTTAAGTGTCGTTAAATGGGAGACGTAGTTGTTAAAGGGAAATTTATAAAATTACATATTTTGTCTCTATTATTTACTTATTATATCAATTTGATTTTAATTTAATTAAATAAAAAAATCACCCAATTAGGTGCTGACATGTGTCATCACCTTATTGGAGGAATTTAATTATGTATTTTTATTTAACCACTTGATTGGAGGAGGAAAATGAAACAAAGAACTATTTTGCCTTGGCCCAGGAATTAATCTCAGGTTCCCTTGGGTGTAAGTGGCGTAAGTTTGCCACTAAACTAAATGGTCATTCGTAATATAAAGTATAAAATACAATATATGTTTTAGTTTTTTGTTAATGCAAGGAAAATGAAATAAAGATAGATTAAGGGGACTCGAACATGACATACTTAATACACATAAAAAACATTTAAAACATTGTAGAAATATAATAATTAAATTAAAGACAAGATTTTATATATTTATATATAAAATTATATTAAAAATAAAAATTATATTCGAGTGAACTTTAATTTTTTGTTAATCTTATTTATTTCCAATTCCATGGTATTAAATTTAATTTAATTCTTATTTTTTTATTTTTAACAAAATTTAATTTAATTAAATAAAAAATTAAAATTATATTAAAAATTCATTTAACGAAACCAAACTTATCTTATGATTAGAGTTATATTCGCGAGTTTAAACTCGTCAAATGAATTTTTAATATAACTTCAAAATTTTATTTTAAATCATGAATTAACTACTTTTAAATGTTATATTTTTACGGTAGTTTAGATGTTTTTTATGCGTCTCGAGTATGTCATGTTCAAGTCCCCTTAATCTATATTTATTTCATTTTCCTTGCATTAACAACAAACTAATATATATATATATATTGTATTTTGTAATTTATATCATAAATGGCTACTTGGTTTAGTGGCAAAATAATGCCACTTACACTTAGGGAACTTGGGTTCAATTCCTAGCAATGGTAAAATAGTTCTTTGTTTATCACATGTTGTTTACAGATCAAAAATGAAAGTGACATTGTCCCCACCACCCACAATAGGTCTAATTTTATCTTTCTACCCGCCCTGCCCCATCATCCGCGAATTATGTTTTCATCTTTGTTCAATTGGATGCTAAGTAAGACAAATTCTCGTAAAATTCGCCCCACTAACATCCCTAAGAAAAAAGTTATAATTATATGTTTTTTTTTTATTTTTTTAGTATTCATAATATGATTTTACGGGTTAAAACAATTATCTTAAAGAATTGTTGATCACAACCTTCAAGACTCTTGAGATGTCTCCGGGAATGAAAAAAAATAAAACTATGATATATATAGAGAATTAGATTTTTTTATTTTTTTTTTCAACTACTAAAAAGGCAATAAAAGATAATTGTTTTAAACACCTAAACCAAGGCTCTGAATACCAATTGATACGGAAGTCAATACCCAAGGATTACCTCAAAATCTAGGAACCTTCTAGATTGCAATTATCTAGCAAAACTCACTAATATGATCTGAGAAAATCTCACACTCCAAGTTTAGCAAACCGGTAATAAAGCATGATCTTGCAGTAGAAAACGAGATATGATGAATATGATGGTGGCGGCGTTGGATAGATTTGTCCTTGGTACCCTCTTAATCACAATTGAATAGGCAAACACCTGCAAACATCATGAATCTCTCCGATGAATGGATGATGGCGAGATAGATGTTGTTGTCCTTGGGCACCCTCCTAATCACAATTGAATAGTGTTGGGAGGCTCGAACAATCAACCGAATGCTAAGAGAGAGTGAATTAGATTTTTGCTTTGGAGCATGAATGGCTAAGTAATAAAATTATGACATGAAGATTTATAGTTGTTTGACTACTCAACCGAGTCTACCTCCAATACCTTAGCTATCCATACTAAGAATTTTCTCGAATCCACTAGGTTTACTTTCCTTTTTTCAGGTTCAAGGAGATAACCCTTGCAACCAAGACTTATAATCCAAAGTCTTGAAACACTCTCTTATAAGAGGAAACAAATTTAGCAAACTAAAGAAAACCTCACCAGGAAAATAAGTTTGCACAATTAAGCTCTCACCCAAAAGCCTAAGCACTTGAGAAAACGTGACAATTTGCCTCGCTAGTATTTTCTAAAAAAAACATTACAAAAATAATCTCTAGATCACTTTCTTCATCATTTAATATTGACAAGTTGTTTCTTATTTTTTCATGGTTTCTTGAAGATGTCTTTTAAACCCTCTAAGGAATTTGTGACCGTTACTAGCCATTAGAGTTTATTTGGAGTTGTTGAAGACTTTATTTCTAGCATTAAATGCACATATGTGCTCATCGGTATCGGTACACGGGGACAGGTATTGGTACACGTCCTAAAATAAAAAATGTCGTTGGGGAAAAATTATACTAGTATCGGTACACTATGCAAGTGCATCGGTACACCCCATAGTGTATCAGTACTGTTGACACCTATTTTATCCGCCCCCTTTTATTTGATTTTTGTATCCAAAATTAAAAACAAAAAACATGTGTAAACCCAAAAAATAAAAAAGTAGTCCATTTATGTTAAGTGTCCATTACATGGCCTAAATTTGGCCCTAAGATCAAAGAAACCCTAGAACCTAATACCCTTGCGTAGCCGACCCATGGCCGTTGGATCATCCTTTGATCCAACGGTCAAGATGAAGACCTGGAAAACCTAGCCTCTTATCTCCAAGCACCGCACCATCACGCCTCGCGCGTTTCCTTCACGCGCCCGATCCCTTAGCCTGTCTCGACCCTTCAGCTTCTATGATCGCTGCTTGCCACTAGACGTCGCCTCGCCTTGTCGTGCATCATCGTTGAACCTCTTTCCCCATCACTCGGCTGCCACATGCAAGAGGGAAAAATGAGATTAGGGTTTGAATCAAAATAAAAGAGGAAAAAAATTCAAATTTGAATCAAACAATTATGGGAAGCTTTAACCTAAATCAAAATCGAATCATATGAACGAGGCAAAGAATCGACCGGTGTGGAGATCAAGCCAAATTAGAGCAAAATTGGAAAGAAAATCCCTTAGATATTAGGGATTTATTCATCTGTAATCGGGGAAAGGATTTTCCTTTCCTTTGTTCATACATGTAATCGGCCTATAAAAGGCCCTTGAATTCACCGATTGTAACACACAATTTTACACAATTTAGAGGTAATATACAAGCAAATTTTCAGTTGAACTTTGTGGTATTATACTCAAATTGTTTTTTGCTTATGATTTTTCACCGTTCGAATCAAGAAAAGGAAAATGGGTGTGGGTTGTTACTGTTTAGAAATGGAGGAGCCATCCCCGGAGCACCGAGCCTTCGATGCTGCCGGAAGCACGAGCCAAAATAGAGACAAAAAATTGTTGGAAAGTCACAGCCGACTGAAAGCCACGGTGGCCAGAGCTGGAGATGCGTGGCGGAACACGAACCGATTTTGGGTTTAGCGGCGGTGTTCTTCATTCCACGAAGAACACCTTTGAATGTTTTAGAGGATTTTTGAGGCTTGGCTATGATCCACTCAGCCAGGGGGTAAGGAAATGAAACATGTTTGTGATTTTTGGGTTTCATACTCGACCCGCGAACCGACCCGAAGTTCGACCCACATCCAATGTACGTCCCATGCCCTTCTTCCGCCCATCTTCGACTTCAAACCCATTGTTTGCATTTCTTTCACTTTAGTCCCTTTTATTTCAATTTGGTTACTTAATTCTTTATTTCATGCAATTTAATCCTTTCATTGTTTACGTTTAAATTATTATTCATTTGTTATATTTTAATATCTTATAATACATTAAATTTCTAGGGTAAAGAGATTTCATGATAATTAATAATGTGATTTTCTTGTAATTAAAATTTGTATAACATTTAAAATAAAACACTTATAGTCTAAGTTACTTAAATGTATGTAAGTATGTAAGGTAACTTTAATTTGATTAACTTTAATAAAGCATAGTAATTAGCCTTGTAGGTTTAGGTTCTTTAAATTAATTCATTCTCCTAATTAATTCGGTATTCATTTTTAGAAAATTTAAATACATTTCTGAATTTAAAATTTGTAAAGTAGAGCCTTTTTAAGATTAGCTTCCTTAAACACTTCAAAAGATTAATATCTAGGTTTAGAAATTAATAAGGGCTAATAAAACATCATTCAAAACAAGGATTTTATTGCATCATGAAAATGAAGTATATTTTCAATTAGGGTTAATTCAGTTTTCCCCTAGCCGTTGTGGGAATGGTTGAAACTCCTATGCAAAACTGTATTTTCAGATTTTTTGGGATTAATGCCTTAATCCCCTTGTGTCTAAATTGATTCGGGTTTTCTCAGTCGTGAGCGAAATTGAGCCAAATTATAGAACTTCATGGATTTCTGCATTAATTCTTGCATGCATTCATACGGATTATAAGGAAAACATTAGTGATCAAGTAAGAGCCATTTTTATGGGCGTGATGAGGGTGCTAATCATTCCCCACACGTAACCGTGCTTCTGAACCCTTGAGATTTTGTAATCTCTGGCTTGTTTTTAGGTTTCTGGTCCGCTTAATAAATAAAAAAGACCGGTGGCGACTCCGTTGTTACAGCTTGGCGAGTCCACTGGGACTGTTTAAGAGGGCACAACTTTTACTTGATCACGAGTTATTTTCTTTACTAATCCATTGCATTTTGGTGTGCATTTTTTTGGTGCTTTAAACTGTTTGCATCATAACATAAGCCTTCTACACGGGCTTTATCAAACTTAAGTGGAAGAAAATAGCTATACCTTCTTGAGTAACCTTCCACATGGGCTAGTGAAAGTCTTATGGGGTCTAGAGTACTTATGCTTTTGTAAGTAATCCTCTGCACGGGCATAACAAAAATGCATCCCCTCGAGCTGTGTTTGATTCGCAAGCCTGTGATGGGATATAATCAAGCATCTTATCTGCCTTGAAGTAGGGGATAAGGACGGTTCGAGAACCCTTTCTAGATCCAAACCTACATGAATGTATGTTTTAGAAAGCCCACCCCATTAACCTTGTAAAGCCATAGGTTTTATTTATGTATTATTGTTTTACTTTTCTATTTTACCCTTGTGTTTTATCTCATTATTCGTACGTACTAACACTTTCCTGAATTCCTTAGAGA
Organism: Hibiscus mutabilis; assembly: GCA_019671005.1. Taxonomy (NCBI): domain Eukaryota; kingdom Viridiplantae; phylum Streptophyta; class Magnoliopsida; order Malvales; family Malvaceae; genus Hibiscus; species Hibiscus mutabilis. The sequence goes on along the minus strand of CM033711.1, from coordinate 35,814,850 downwards.
ATACATCGCATTGCATCCAGTTGGTATTCCAAAATATTAGTCAGTTAGAGATCATGAATATTCGGGTCACATTATCCAATTCTAGAGTCCTTTGCTCGAATACCAATGTTCAGAATGAGTCAATAGAGCTTCAGCGCCGACACAGAGACAATGTATGGAAGGAAACCACCATCAATCTACTGAAACAAGTACACATGGGATTGACTCATTATAATCTGTCCAGATAAGTTACTATTTGGGAGAGCCTAGAAGCCCAAGACCGGGTCGTATTCACCAAGAAGTATAGAGATATAGCCCTTTTGCTTGGGGTAGAGGTAGATGAGCCCATGATATTGGCAGCTGTTGAATTCTGGGATTTGGCTTATCATTGCTTCATCTTCAATCAAGAAGACATGACTCCTACTAATGAGGAATACATGGTCCTGTTGCGTATATAGTTAGAGAAACCTGATAAAATATATTAGAAGGAGAAGAACTCTGGTTATCGGAAGAAGTTTGCCAAGATTGCTGGTCTAAATGTCAAAAAAGTGGATATCCACATTGCCGAAAAGAATAAAAGCCCTTTCTTCACATGAGAATTTATTTATGCCCAGACCATGAAGGATGTAAAGCATGAAAGGGTCTTTGACATGCTCGCCTTGGCTATTTGTAGATTAGTGATATTTCGTAAAGTTCTGGGGAACATTGAGATAACCTTGGTGGACTTGCTAGCCCATAAAAATGTGAATCTGGTCCCAGCTATTTTGGTAGAAACCTCGCCAATGCCGATGTAACATGGAGAGCCCTGTAGATGTATCTGGTACCGATCCTATACAAGTGCGAGAAAAATGGAGTGGGTTCCTCTCATGGGCTTATGAGAAGTTACCAGCTATGCCCCCTTTCTCGTACACCGCCAGTTTGGGTCTTGACAGTTCATTCCAGTTACTTATGGTCTGCGTGAGGAAGAATTCTCTTATAAAGAAGATAATTCCATAAAACGAGTCATAGAGTTGGCTAGAGAGTGGAAGCAAACATTTTAGATGGAGGTGGCTCTATTTACGGGTGTTGTGCCCGAGTATACCAGTTGGAGGAAGCAAAGGGTCGATAATATAGGCGTCTCAGTCCTCAGCCCGACATTCTGCTAACCGAGCTTGAAATTTATAAACAAGTCTATGAGAAGGAGAAAGAGAAGCTATGGGGCAGAGTAGCCGAACTTGAAGGCAAGCTTCTTGCAGAACAAATTTAGAGGGAAGGTTATCATAAAAGGTGAAAATCCTACTGTCAAACCAAGAGCTTCACCTAAAGGATGTACAAGAACTAATGCAAAAAAACAATCGCTTGAAGGCTCGAAGGGCACAAACAGGTGGTTCCAAGACTGCAAAAGAAGAAAAGGCACAGCTAGAGGAAATGAAGAAGGAGCTAAAAGACTGGCAACGTGAGGCCCAAAAACAAAAAGAGAAGGTAGACCGATTGGCTAAAGAAAAACAACATTTGGAAGGGCGATATTCAGATGCACGCTGTAGCCTCTGGAAATACCGTGGTCAGAATCAAAAGCTCCAAGAGAAGTTGAAAGAAGAAGAGGTTAAGGGAGCCGAAGCCGAGCTACTCTGTTTAGATATCGAAGACTTGAAAAAGTAGTTACAAGTACATAAAGACCATACCCGTACTCTTATTGATGATTGGGATTATGAAAGGATCCAGTGGGCCGATACTAAGCGGACTGTGGATGTTGCGTGTTTAGGTCGACAGTTCTACATTGATCATTTAAGGTGTCAAATCTAGAAAGTGATCAATGCCCAATAAAACACAGTGCTGCAGATAGCAACCATGCTTGGAAAGAACCCCGAAACTATCAAAACCCTCAAAGATGCGAGAGCTGCGATACCCCCACAAAAGATAAATCGTGAGGCCCTCAAAAGAAAGGTTCAGATCCATATTCCAGGAACCTCGACTAATGCTCTGGTAGAGTTCGGGGTAAGTCGAGGTGATGACCAAGATTTTGAAGTGCCTGACCTCAACGAAATGGCTAGCAAGAGTTACGCAGATAAGAAACTAGAAGACCGCCATATTTTGAGAAGTATGAGGGAACTACATGCCCTTTAGCACATTTGATGATGTACTATAGGAAAATGTCATACTATCTTGACAACGAGAAGCTGCTCATACACTATTTCTAGGATAGCTTGTCGGGGTCAGCTGCTCACTGGTATACGCAATTAAGTCAGGCTAACATAAAATTATGGATGGACCTATCAGGTGCTTTCATTAATCAGTATAAACATGTGACATATATGGTCCCAAATCAGTTGGTGCTATAGGGGATGGAACAAAGAACCAACGAGAGTTTCTGCCAATATGCCCAAAGATGGCGGGACATGGCCGCCCAGGTCCGGCCTCTATTATTGGCAAACAAAATCACACCCATGTTTGTAGAAACACTGAAGGGTCACTTCTACGACCAGATGATAAATCACGCGACTAAAAGCTTCGTAGATAAGCTAATGAATAGAGAGTTGATTTTAGCCGCCATAAATGCTAAAAGCTTGATGGAGGTGAGTCAAAGAAGCCTTACAAGAAGAGGGAATGTGAAGTGAACATGACTTCAACATATAATCCAAACTTTTCTAAAAGCATAGTGATAAATAAACCAAACACGATAAATGCAAGTCCGACAGTTCAAAACCCGCCGAAATCTAAGGTAAAAGGCCAGACAAATAGGCCCAACTTCGCCCTTATACCTGTATCCTATACGGGGTTATTTCCTCAATTGGTCGAGTCCCAGCTTGTAGTACCACAACACCTCACCCCGATGTCACCGCCATACCTCCGGTGGTATGACATAGACTCTCACTACGAATATCATGTCGGGATCACGGGGCACATGATCGAGAACTGCATAGCCTTCAAGAAGGTAGTGGAAAATTTGCAAAAGACAGGTATGTTGTCATTTGTGGCCGTAGACGAAAAGGGAAAGCCCCTTCCAAACCATCAGGGTGCAAGGGTGAATGCTATGGTGGAAGAAGAAGACAAGTAGGTGAAGACACGAATAGCTGATGTTAAAACACCTCTAAGGAGGGTATGGTCGATGATGATGGATGTCGAAGTACTAATTAAGAACATAAAGTTCAGCCCTCAAGAGATAGACCCCACTGTGAATACCATAGGGTAGAAGGTCATGAGATTCAATGTTGTTCAGAATTTAGACAATTGGTCCAACCCAAGATGGACAATTTAGACAATTAAAATTCTTTGAAAAGAAAGACGCATTCAAAACAGTGGCAATATGTGCATCAGAGGAATCCTCAACAAAAAGTTTTGCTGGAATTAAGCCCTTGATCATTAGAACCAAGGTGAAGGCCAACGAAGTAGAAAAAAAGTGGTCTCGCGGTTAGTGAAATGGGCACCAGCTCCTTTTCCCTATGATGATAGCAAAATGGTACCTTGGAACTATGCATGCACCGTAGTGGCCCTAGAGAGCCCAAAGCAAACTGAGGTCGAGACCAACAGAGAGGCAATCAATAAAGTCAATCACTTCACGAGAAGTGGGAGATGTTATGTACCACCTACATGAGAAGATGAGGATGTAACTCAAAGAAAGAATGCTTTGGACAAAGAGCTAGGGAAAGATTTCTACAAAGAGCGTCCGACAGAATTACTCGCGCCAGCAAAGGAGTCTGAGGCTCAGGAGTTTCTAAAGATCCTCAAACACAACGAGTATAGCATGGTGGAACAACTGAACAAGCTCTCAGCATGCATATCTATATTGTTATTATTGCTGAGCTCAGAGGGACACCGTGATACACTGCTCAAGATCCTTAATCTGACGTTTATGCCAAAAGAAATAACCACCGACAAGTTGGATATGTTGGTTGGTAACATTGTCGTTGATAACTTTATTTCTTTTAATGATGAGGAAATTTCAGAAGAAGCAAGAGGTTTGTACAAGGCTCTTCATATCACTACCCGTTGCAAAGGATACATGTTACCAGGCGTCCTTATAGACAATGGTTCGACCTTGAATGTCTTGCCTATGACCACGTTGAAGAAACTGCCGATAGATGAGTCCCACATAAAGGCTTACCGAAATATGGTCCGAGCTTTTGACGGAACGTAAAGAGATGTGCTAAGAAAGATAGAGGTCCCTCTACAGATTGGATCCAGTGGCGATTGATGGCCCAGATCGTACGAAAGGGCTTCACGAGGATCACGCCTCGCGTGTTCCCTTCACGCGCCCGATCCCTTCACCTTTCTCGACCCTTCAGCTTCTATAGCCACTGCTACAACCACTGCTTGCCACCAGACGTCGCTTTGCCTCATTGTGCATCGTCGTTGAACCTCTTTCCTCATCACTCAATCGCCATATGCAAGAGGGAAAAGGAGATTAGGGTTTGAATCAATATAAAAGAGGAAAAAATTAAAATTCGAATCAAACAATTATGGGAAGCTTTGACCTAAATCAAAACTGAATCAGATGAACGAGGCAAAGAATCGGCCAGTGTGGAGATCAAGCCAAATTAGAGCAAAATTGGAAAGAAAATCCCTTAGATATTAGGGTTTTATTTATCTGTAATCGGGGAAAGGATTTTCCCCCTTTGTTCATACATGTAATCGGCCTATAAAAGACCCTTGAATTCACCGATTGTAACACACAATTTTACACGATTTAGAGGCAATATACAAGTAAATTTTTAGTTGAACTTTGAGGTATTATACTCAAATCTTTTTTTTCTTTTTTCCCTATAATTTTGCACTGTTCAAATCAAGAAAAAGAAAATGGGTGTGGGTTGTTATCGATCGAAAAAAGATGAGTCGTTACTGGAGGACCGAGAAATCGCCACCGCTGAAAGCACGAGATAAAATAGAGACGAAAAGTCGTCGAAAAGTCACCGCCAACTGAAAGCCACGACAGCCAGAGCTGGAGACGCGTGGTGGAACACGATCAGGTTTTGGGTTTAGCGGTGGTGTTCTTCATCCCAAGAATGACACCTTTGAATGTTTCAGAGGATTTTTGAGGATTGGCTTTGATCCACTCAGCCATGGGGTATGGAAATGAAACATATTTGTGATCTTTGGGGTTTATACTCGACCCGCGAACCGACCCGAAGTTCGACCCGCATCTAGTGTACGACCCGCACCCTTCTTCCGCCCACCTTCGACTTCAAACCCACTGTTTGCATTTCTTTCACTTTAGTCCCTTTTATTTCAATTTGGTTACTTAATTCTTTATTTCATACAATTTAATCCTTTCTTTCTTTATATTTAAATTATGATTTAGTTGTTCTATTTTAATATCTTCTAATACATTAAATTTCCAGGGTAAAGAGACTTCATGATATTTAATAATGTGATTTTCTTGTAATTAAAATTTGTATAACATTTAAAATAAAACACTTTTAGTCTAAGTTACTTAAATATATGTAAGTATGTAAGGTAACTTTAATTTGATTAACTTTAATAACACATAGTAATTATCCTTGTAGGTTTAGGTTCTTTAAAATAATTCATTCTCCTAATCAATTCAATATTCTTTTTAGAAAATTTAAATACATTTCTGAATTTAAAATTTGTCAAGTAGAGCCTTTTTAAGATTAGCTTCCTTAAACACTTAAAAAGATTAATATTTAGGTTTAGAAATTAATAAGGGCTAATAAAACATCATTCAAAACAAGGATTTTATTGCATCATGAAAGCGAAATACATTTTCAATTAGGGTTAATTCAGTCTTACCCTAGCCGTTGTGGGAATGGTTGAAACTCCTATGCGAAACTGTATTTTCGATTTTTTTTGGGATTAATGCCTTAATCCCCTTATGTCTAAATTGATTCAGGTTTTCTCAACCGTGAGTGAATTTGAGCCAACTTTAGAACTTCATGGATTTCTGCATTAATTCTTGCATGCATGCATATGGATTATAGGGGAAACATTAGTGATCAAGTAAGCGTCATTTTTATGGGCATGATGGGGATGCTAATCCTTCCCCACACGCAACCGTGCCTTCGAACCCTCGAGATTTCGTAATCTCTGGCTTGTTTTTAGGTTTTCGGTCCACTTAATACAATAAAAGGGACCGGTGGCATCTCCGTTGTTACAGTTACGGAAGAGACCGTATCGATACCTTATTTCACTACTAGAAAATGGAGTTTTGGGAAAACAAATGGGCGTATCAGTATGGGTAAAATGGGTATCAGTACGACTGATAGGGTATCGATACCTAGGAAAGGGTATCGGTACTCACAGCCTCTTTTTGACACTTTGGCTATTTTAAAAGCATTTAAACATGTCAAAAAACTTTTGAAAACCTTTCAAACATATTTTTCAAGTTTATAGACTTTTGAAATATTTTTTGCAAATTAGTTTAAGTCCAAAAACATTTTTCATTTAAGTTATATCAAAATCAAATATCTCAACAATCTCCCCTTTTTGATATAACGAAACCACTTGAAAAATTGGTCTTGTGAAAACTCCCCTTAGAAAAATAATTTCTAGAAAAAGAGATTATTTTGAGAAAATATTAAAGCCCCCTTTTTCTTTTTGAAATTGAAATTTTCAAATCTATCTCTCCCATTTTTTTTGTTGTATCAAAAATAATTTCAAAATTAAGTTTGAAATCATATTTAAGTTCAAAACACCAATTGTTGAAAGGTTGAAACTAACCATTGGAAATTTAGTATCAATTGATGGGAAATATCAATTGTTGGTGTAAACTAACAATGGAGAAAAGAGACAAAAAAATTTACATTAAAGATTTTTTTTAAAATGACTTCCCCTTAATCAAGTATAAAAAAGATTGTTAGTCTGACAATTCAAGAGAAATATTAAATTTCAAATAAATAAATCAAATAAGAACAAGAAATTCAATAAAACATATCATTTATCAAGATTTATCAATAGGCACATGTAACACCCCAAAGAATGGCTTAGGAGAATGCTACCATTTTAATACAAATTTACTTGTTTTACCTCATTCTTCATCCTAGATTTAATAAAGAATTTAGAGTCAAGTGAAAGAGGAAGAAGGAAAGAAATATATTTGTTGTAGTAATACTAAATTGTCATGTGACTCAAAGTAAGCTATAGTACGAATTGAATAAAGTAATTAAATAACAAGGACCAATTGAGAAGTTGAGAAAGTAGGTTAACCATTTTGCAAAGTATTAAAAAGAAAGTATTGATAGATAAGGGGAATGCATGTAAATGTGATAAAAAAAATAAGGACATGAATACATGTCACAATCTAGTGAGTCCATGTGCAAGGAAATCGGTCAAGATGGTTTGAACCAACCATCTTCTTGTTTGTTTGTTTAGCCGAAACCATCTATGGTGAGAGGAATGAGAGAAAGCTTGGGGAGATTAGCTATGGATGATGGAATTGAAAGCTAAGGAAACCTACATTTTTTAGGGATTTTGTATCTATGCCAAAGGATGAAGGTAAATACTCTTTCTTTTAGATTAATTCCATTAAATACTTAGAGATTATCCTCGAATTATACATTGATAGTCATGGTGGAACACCAATTTATGCTAAGAAATTCTTAGGTTGTTTGAAGGGCATGTAGTGGGATTCAATCAAACAAACGTTTTATGAAAAGATCCTGAATTTGCTTAATTAGATTCTCTTAAGTATAAGTAAGTTAATTTGAATAGTATCACCTTGAGCCTAAGGTTTTATTGGCTGTTTCGGGCTGGAAATATAGAGCTAGGGGCAAACAAAATTTTAAATGGTGCACATTGGACTGTTTTAGTAGAATCTACTTCAGAAACCGTTTTTAATCATGAAAATAAGCATGTAATGCAGGGGACTCTTTCAAATACATAAAGAATCTATGTAGAATCGTTTTGTTTTGGTACACTTAAGCAATGAACAGTTTGGAGTGTTATGCGGGAAATTATATGAAATTGGACAATTTTGATGCTTGAATAAATGAGTGTATGAAAACAGGGTTGATTGCACATATATATATGGATTTAGAGACTGTTTTGTTGTAAAACAGATTTTTAAGGGCTGTTGTTACATGTTATTTGAGGATTGAATCAATAAATTAGATTGCTTAAAGAATTGAACTCTTGTAGAGTTACTTACAGATTTAACGGAATGCTGTGTTGTTTTAATAAAAGGAAGTGAGCAGATTTGATAGTCAGAAATCAGTGAACTACTGTGGAACATTAGCTAGGAACTGTTTTATAAATTGAAGCAAGAAAGAGAGTTTAATAGCAAATCTAAAAGTTGTTCTTAAAATCATCGAATAGATTGGATTATATTGATGTTAAAACACTGTTCAATGGTAATGAGAGATTGTTTCATGTTTTTGTATGTACCTTGAGTTGTTTAATCTATAGTTGAGCTATTGTGGGCTGTTTCGAACTCACACATTCATATATAGGCTAAAGTTTAATACTTGTGTGTATTGTTGTGTATTTAGAATAAAATTGTAGACGAAGCAAGGCTCAAAAGTAGTGAAGTTGTAGATGGAAAACCAGAGTGATAGTTTGGGAACAAACATAACTCGGAAATAAGGTGAGTGTAAACTGTATTCAATTAAACATAGAGTTGTCAAATGAATTTAAAGGATCTCGAATGACACTTAAGGCCTAGGTGCCTATGTTACTTTTGCTTGCTTGAGTTTTGATAAGGTAAGTGCACCAAGGTAAGTTGGTGAATTAATTACTAAAATCAAGCATGATTGTGATGTGGAAAACTTAGATTGCCATAGATAGCCTATTGTATCTATGATTGGTTTCTTGTGAATTTAAAGTTTACTAGTAATGAAATGGAAACTATACTCTAAACCTTGATTAATATTGGTCCTAGCTTGTGTGGCATGCCAAAAGTTCTTGAGCTCAGCCTATTACGGACTACGGTCCATTGATTGTACTATGGTACCCTTGTATATCCTTAAACTCATATGAATTCCAATGGTAAAACCTACCATTGCTTGTTGATTGGTTCTACTTGAAGATTGATTCTAGGCTAGTAACTAATCAAGGCTATTGATGACAACAAAGGTTGCTTGAAATCTTGTGGATAAGTGAAAAATAGACTTTTATGTATGATTATTTGTTCTTGTATTTGGCAAGTAAAGTCCGATTTTTCTTTAAGAAGTTTGATTGGTAACCGAATGCTATGTTATCTAAAACTGGTTCTAGATTCATTTTGTCAATACTTCATGAGCATAATCTAAATGAATCCATTTAAGTTGACTACTTCAGCCTTGATAGAATCAAGTTATGATCTAATCATTTATATGTGGATTTGGATTGATTCAGTACTTTACACTCATACTGTTTTACTTGGTAATCAAGGCTAAGATTAATTCAAGAAATCCTTAAAAATGAATTTTGATGTGTAATGGATTACTATCCCTCAATTGAATTTGGACCACGAGTCCCTAGAAAAGGCTCAATGAATGTTCTATATATTATATGATGACAAGATGGTCTATGATCCTTTGATAAATGAGTCAAGTTTAATGCTCATGATTATGATATAGCTTTTAATTCCCAAGCCTTGATAAACATGTCTATGTTTAAGTGTTTGATTCGAATGTTTGTTAAGTATGTATACGTCAAATTGCTAGATTCGAATGATTGATAAGTATGCCTATGACTAGTTGCTTGGTTTGAATATTCTAATAAGCTTGCCATGTTTATAGGTTTCGTTTGAATGCTTGGACAAGCATGTATAGGTTTAACTGATAGACTTGGAATGCCTTGGTAACTTTTATGAGTTAAATTTTCTGATTAGAAGCTAAAAACACTTCGGGTATGATATCATGCATAATAGACAACTTGAGTGGAAATAAGTAACCTATAAGAAAAATTAAGATGATCCATCAACTAGGATAATGAAATCTTATAGCATCTTGCTTATCAAGTAAAGTTATACATTGTTTAATGATCTTTTAATGAATAAAGAGTTATGCTATTTCCAATACATGAATGGAAATAAGTGTACTCCACTTCATAATCAAATAAGTACCTATAAGAAAGGTCAAGCTTGAATTGTAAATACCTATGATTGAATGTGATTGCTGGATTGTATAGTTGTTTTATAAATGGTAAAGCTTTGTCCAAGTTTAGATGTATAAGTATTGGCTTATTAGATTGAAGCAAAATGATGGTGCGTGATTTACGATTTAGTTGCTTAATGCTACCTCACTGAGAAATTTTTACTTACTCATCCTTTATTACTTACAGGTTAAGTTCGTTAAAGTCTATACTTTGAGCTCTGATCAGATCACAGAAGTGCGAGCTTGTATGTCTCATAGGTTCTTACAAATCTCCTAGAAAGTGGCACATATTCGATTGAATCTGCATAAAGCATTTAGATGTCTATTCGATTTTATCAGTGTATGATTCCTAATTAGTCATGGTTTTGTATCGGCCCTATTATTCTTTTGGTTGGTTGATTGTTAAGTAGGGTAATTTTGGTATTTGATTTATTGCCTGATAGAAGCCGATCTAGTATGGTCAGTATTTATTGGTGGTATAAGATTTGATTAAAAGAAAAGGGACTAGATTCATGTCTAAGATAAAAGTTTATAATAACTTTCTCATAAAGGATAAATGAGTGTTATGATAGCTTATTAAAAAGAGAAATACACTTATTGAATAAATTTTCAGGATGAAGATATGAGTTTATAGTTTAATCCCAATGTTAATAAAGTATGAAGATTGATGACTTTACTAATGCACAATGCTTTATGGATAAACAAATGTATTCCTAATTAGTAAAGGACAAGACGTTTTGTTTTTAAGAGACTAAATTGTTATTCAGCTGCTGTAACCCTAGAATATATTGGTGTAACTTAGAAGATTAATTTCGTTTCTTAAATCATATTAGAAATAAAGGATCGAAGGTTCATAGATAGGTAGCTATCTCTATATGTTAGAGTATTGTTAAGTCCAGTTTAAATACTCGGGGGTCTAGTTAAGTTCTCGAATCTCTCTTATTCAAATTGAATTATAGCTTAATGTTTCGGTAATAAAAAACATGATTGAGATAAAGTCTTCCCTGTGGCCTCTGATGTTGTCCTAAGAATAAAATTTTAATGAAGTAGTGAGTGAAATAAATTCGTGATAATTAGGTAATGATCTTCAAAGTTTTAAATTACCATGTTTACTCTTCCTATGTTTTAGTTAGGAGATGTTAATATACCTTAAGTCTGATTGATTGTTTGTCTTGTAACACTTTCTAGCCCGGTTTTCTTCTTGACCTTGTAAGGGGTGTTACATTTATTGGTATCCGAGCATAGGTTTAGCCGATTCTCGGACTAAACCAGAACTAGTTGCATTATCATGATATGTGTGCCACCTAGGAGTTGAAATTTGATAAGTACTGGTGATCTGAGGCTATTAAGAGCTCTCGTATGTGATGGTTATTTGAATTGATTGGATAATAAAAAAATTATATTGTATGATAGATTCAACTAGTAAATTCTTGAACGTATATGAACAAAGGAACTTAAATGCCTATTTCCATGTATATTCATGTATGCAAAATGTTGGGTAATGATATTAGGAAATATTTATTAGAAGGACTATAATATTTATTAGAAGGACTATTAGGATGAACCTAACATGAGAACATGTTTTTAATGTTTTAACCAAAAATCTGTAGACTATAAAAGAAGTGTTTAAAGATTTCAATCAAAGGAAAAGAAACCTGTTTTAACATTCAATCATGCACTTGGTACTCACGCCTCATTGTTTAAAATAGTTTGAGAGAATTGGGCTTGTTGAAAATTTGAGGTCTGTAATGAGCTCTCATTCGATTGAATCAGGAAATTTGATTGTTTTATGTGACCAAATTAAGATGTTAGTAGATTACATGGTTTTGATATCCATGAGTTGTTTTGAAACTGCTTGTATATATATGAATGAGGATATGAGTGGAATGGACTGTATGGATATGTTTTAAGAGCTTTAGAGTATGATCTTTAATGTGTAGGTATGTGTAAAAATGCATGGTTGGGACTGTTTTTGAGTACTTGAAGATATGTTGAATTAATTGATTCACATTTGTGTACATATGTGAAAATTGAGAGCTGTTTAAAGATAGTTAACTTGGTAGTGAAAAGATGGGCTATTTAAACTATAAAACGGGAAATAAGAACTGTTTAGAATGAATAGTTTTACTCATGAGAAAGCTGTCCAGAATTTTGTACTTATATGGATGAATTGAAAGCATGACGAACCGTTTCGATTATGAATGTGAAGTTAGAATAGTTTTGGGCTGTTTTGAAATCAGAAATCGAGTAAAAATGGTCACAAAAGGATTGTTTTTCAAGGTCATTTGTGAGTAAAATTGTTGCTAGGGCAGATTTGTTTATTTGAAAGTAAAATGGTCAGATTTGAATGGTTTAATGTGTGTAATTGTGATTTGCCTTGCTTGATGTATGCTGAAGGATTAAGTTGATCGTAAATCAAATAAATAGTAAGTTAATGAACTTATGTAAGGTTATGCCAAGTCTGTGTTAATTGAAGAAGCATGTGATCGATGCTAGTTTTGGAAAGGAAAAAATCTGAGCTTTTATTTTAAAAGTGTCTAATATACACTACTCTCTTGAGTATATCCTCTTAAATTGTATGACTACTTGATTGATGAATTATGTGTAATGTGATAATTGCTCAATGTTTTGGTAATGTTTTGGAATAAATAATATGTTAATATGACTTGTAAGTCTATGATCCTAAATCAATGATCGTATAATCCTGAATGATATTAGTCATAATTGGATGTCTAAACTGAGTCGAAGATTTTAATGTGTAATTGATATAAGAGTTTATTTTGAATATGACTAGATAGAATCTTAAGTGATAACAAGATTTCAGTAAAAATCGTGTGGTTCAAAAGGCTTCATAGTTAAAAACATGCTAGTAATTAGTGTACCGGCCAAGTTTTACTCCGATGAATTGAGCACTTATTCATGCTTTGGTCTTTAGATTGAATCTAATCAAGCAAGAATTATTTAGTTTAGTAATGTTTCACTCTTTGAATTGGGGAGTAATCTAGTGGTAAGTTGTTGATAGAAGAGAGAAGTAAAAGAAGGTTCAAATCTAGTTCGGTTGGACCATTCGAAATTCATGGGAAGGGAAGGATACTATTGTCTTGCTTAGTACTTTGCCATGATCCCTGTAAGATATCAAATGTATTGCAGAACTTAGTATGATTCTGAACTGTAAAAGCAAAGGACCCCGTGGCAAGATTGAAAAGCATCTTGGAGAATTGAAACTGTTATAGCAGATCAAAATCTTGTTTGAACAATTCGAGGAAATTTGAGGATGAATTTCTTTGTAGGGGGAGATTTGTAACATCCTAAAGAACGGATTAGGAGAATGCTACCATTTTAATACAAATTTACTTGTTTTACCTTATTCTTCATCCTAGATTTAATCAAGAATATAGAGTCAAGTGAAAGAGGAAGAAGGAAAGAAATATCGATGTTGTAGTAATACTAAATGTCACGTGACTCAAAGTAAGCTATAGTACGAATTGAATAAAGAAATTAAATAACAAGGACCAATTGAGAAGTTGAGAAAGTAGGTTAACCATTTTGCAAAGGATTGAAAAGAAAGTATTGATAGATAAGGGGAATGCATGTAAATGTGAAAAAAATAAGGACATGAATACATGTCACAATCTAGTGAGTCCATGTGCAAGGCAATCGGTCAAGATGGTTTGAACCAACCATCTTCTTGTTTGTTTGTTTAGCCGAAACCATCTATGGTGAGAGGAAGGAGAGAAAGCTTGGGGAGATTAGCTATGGATGATGGAATTGAAAGCTAAGGAAACTTACATTTTTGAGGGATTTTGTATCTATGCCAAAGGATGAAGGTAAATACTCTTTCTTTTAGATTAATTCCATTAAATACTTAGAGATTATCCTTGAATCATACATTGATAGTCATGGTGGAACACCGATTTATGCTAAGAAATTCTTAGATTGTTCGAAGGGCATGTAGTGGGATTCAATCAAAGAAATGTTTTATGAAAAGATCCTGAATTTGCTTAATTAGATTGTCTTAAGTATAAGTAAGTTAGATTGAATAGTATCACCTTGAGCCTAAGGTTTTATTGGCTGTTTCGAGCTGGAAATTTAGAGCTAGGGGCAAACAAAGTTTTAAATGGTGCACAGTGGACTGTTTTAGTAGAATCTACTTCAGAAACCGTTTTGAATCATGAAAATAAGCATGTAATGTAGGGGACTGTTTCGAATACATAAGAATCTATGTAGAATCGTTTTGTTTTGGTACACATAAGCAATGAACAGTTTGGAGTGTTATGCGGGAAATTATATGAAATTGGACAATTTTAATGCTTGAATAAACGAGTGTATGAAAACAGGGCTGATTGTACATATATATGGATTTAGAGACTGTTTTGTTGTAAAACAGATTTTTAAGGGCTGTTGTTACATGTTATTTGAGGATTGAATCAATAAATTAGATTGCTTAAAGAATTGAACTCTTGTAGAGTTACTTACAGATTTAACGGAATGCTGTGTTGTTTTAATAAAAGGAAGTGAGCAGATTTGATAGTAAAAAAACAGTGAACTATTGTGGAAAAATAGCTAGGAACTGTTTTATAAATTGAAGCAAGAAAAAAAGTTTAATTGCAAATCTAAAAACTGTTCTTAAACTCATCGAATAGATTGGATAATATTGTTGTTAAAACACTGTTCAATGATAATGAGAGATTGTTTCATGTTTTTGTATGTACCTTGAGTTGTTTAATCTATAGTTGAGCTACTATGGGCTATTTCGAACTCACACATTCATATATAGGCTAAAGTTTAATATTTGTGTGTATTGTTTTTTTTTTTAATTTAGAATAAAATTGTAGACGAAGCAAGGCTCAAAACTAGTGAAGTTGTAGATGGAAAATCGGAGTGATAGCTTAGGAACAAACATAACTGGGAAATAAGGTGAGTGTAAATTGTATTCAATTAAACATAGAGTTGTCAAATGAATTTAAAGGATTTCGAATGACACTTAAGGCCTAGGTGCCTATGTTACTTTTCCTTGCTTGAGTTTTGATAAGGTAAGTGCACCAAGGTAAGTTGGTGAATTAATTACTAAAATCAAGCATGATTGTGATGTGGAAAACTTAGATTGCCATAGATAGCCTATTGTATCTATGATTGGTTTCTTGTGAATTTAAAGTTTACTAGTAATGAAATAGAAACTATACCCTAAGCCTTGATTAGTATTGGTCCTAGCTTGTGTGGCATGCCTATTACGGACACGGTCCCTTGATTGTACTATGGTACCCTTGTATATCCTTAAACTCATATGAATTCCAATGGTAAAACCTACCATTGCTTGTTGATTGCTTTTATTTGAAGATTGATTCTAGGCTAGTAACTAATTAAGGCTATTGATGACAACAAAGGTTGCTTGAAATCTTGTGGATAAGTGAAAATTTGACTTTTATGTATGGTTGTCTATTCTTGTATTTGGCAAGTAAAGTATAATTTTTCTTTAAGAAGTTTGGCTGGTAACCGAATGCTATGTTATCTAAAACTTGTTCTAGATTCATTTTTGTCAATACTTCGTGAGCATAATCTAAATAATCCATTTAAGTTAACTACTTCAGCCTTGATAGAATCAAGTTATGATCTAATCATTTATATGTGGATTTGGATTGATTCATTACTTTACACTCATACTGTTTTACTTGGTAATCAAGGCTAAGATTAATTCAAGAAATCCTTAAAAATGAATTTTGATGTGTAATGGATTACGATCCTCGATTGAATTTGGACCACGAGTCCCTAGAAAAGGCTCAATGAATGTTCTATTTATATTATACGATGACAAGATGGTCTATGATCCTTCGATAAATGGGTCATGTTTAATGCTCATGATTATGATATAGCTTTTAATTCGCAAGCCTTGATAAACGTATCTATGATTAAGTGTTTGATTTGAATGTTTATTAAGTATGTATACGTTAAATTGCTAGATTCGAATGATTGATAAGTATGCCTATGACTAGTTGTTTGGTTCGAATATTCTAATCAGCTTGCCATGTTTATAGGTTTCATTTGAATGCTTGGACAAGCATGTATAGGTTTAACTGATAGACTTGGAATGTCTTGGTAACTTTTATGAGTTAAATTCTCTGATTAGAATCTAAAAACACTTCGGGTATGATATCATGCATAATAGACAACTTGAGTGGAAATAAGTAACCTATAAGAAAAATTAAGATGATCCGCCAAGTAAGATAATGAAATCTTATAGCATCTTGCTTATCAAGTAAAGTTATACATTGTTTAATGATCTTTTAATGAATAAAGAGTTATGCTATTTCAAATACATGAATGGAAATAGGTGTACTCCACTTCATAATCGAATAAGTACCTATAAGAAAGGTCAAGCTTGAATTGTAAATACCTATGATTGAATATGATTGCTGGATTGTATAGTTGTTTTATAAATGGTAAAGCTTTGTCCAAGTTTAGATGTATAAGTATTGGCTTATTAGATTAAAGCTAAAGGATGGTGTATGATTTACTATTTAGTTGTTTAATGCTACCTCACTGAGAAATTTTTACTCACTCATCCTTTATTGCTTACAGGTTAAGTTTGTTGAAGTCTATACTTTGATCTAAGATCAGATCACGGAAGTGCGAGACCGTATGTCTCGTAGGTTCTTACAAATCTCCTTGAAAGTGGCACATATTCGATTGAATCTGCATAATGCATTTAGATGTCTATTCGATTTTATTAGTGTATGATTTCTAATTAGTCATGGTTTTTTATCGGCCCTTATTATTCTTTTGGTTGGTTGATTGTTAAGTAGGGCAATTTTGGTATTTGATTTATTGCCTGATAGAAGCCGATCTAGTATGGTCAGTATTTATTGGTGGTATAAGATTTGATTAAAAGAAAAGGAACTAGATTCATGTCTAAGATAAAAGTTTATAATATCTTTCTTATGAAGGATAAATGAGTGTTATGATAGCTTATTAAAAGGAGAAATACACTTATTGAATAAATTTTCAGGATGAAGATATGATTTTATAGTTTAATCCCAACGTTAATAAAGTATGAAGATTGATGACTTTACTAATGCACAATGCTTTATGGCTAAAAAAATGTATTCCTAATTAGTAAAGGACAATACGTTTTGTTTTTAAGAGACTGAATTGTTATTCAGCTACTGTAACCTTAGAATACGTTTTGGTGTAACTTAGAAGATTAATTTTTTTTCTTAAATCATATTAGAAATAAAGGATTGAAGATTCATAGATAGGTAGCTATCTCTATATGTTAGAGTATTGTTAAGTGTGGTTTAAATACTCGGGGGGGTCTGGTTAAGTTCTTGAATCTCTCTTATTCAAACTAAATTTTAGCTTAAAGTTTCGGTAAAAAATATCATGACTGAGGTAAAGTCTTCCCTGTGGCCTCTGATGTTGTACTAAGAATAAAATTTTGATGAAGTAGTGAGTGAAATAAATTCGTGATAATTAGGTAATGAACTTCAAAGTTTTAAATTACCCTGTTTACTCTTTCTATATTTTAGGTGGGAGATGTTAATGTACCTTAAGTCTGATTGATTGTTTGTCCTGTAACACTTCTTAGCCCGGTTTTCTTCTTGACCGGGTAAGGGGTGTTACAGCACACAAAGCATGGCATAAAGGAGACAAAATTGTCTCTTTTTTTCTGTGTGTACCGGTACGGTTAAAGACTGTATCGGTATTTGGTTGAAGGTCGTATCGGTATGGGATGAGATGTACTGGTACCGAAGTCATGATCTGGTGAAAAATGCAGCAAAATCAACTTAAAGAGGCCTTACAACTTAGTTTTAAGTTCATACAAAGGCTCTATTAAGTTCTAGATTCACATTTTGATTATTTTCTCTACAAATTAACATGTTTCTCAAAATATAACATTTAAAACATAGAAGGCATGAATTTCACCAAATTCAACCAAACATTACAAGTTAATGGTCATAGACATAGAAATGAGCATAAAGGGCCAAGAGCATGTAACTCATGCAATTGAGACTCCCCTAACTATATGCATTTAGGCACAACATGGAGTCATACAAACATGCTTAGATCATCATTAAAATCAAACAATATAGACATGATCAAACAAATTGCATAAAATTAAATTTTAGCACTTGAACCAAGGTAGGATGTTAAGCCTCTCCTTCTTCAAGTGTTCTTCTTCCTCATGTGTCAAGAGCTTCTAAAAATTTGACTTTGACTTTGCTCATCAATGCTCAAGCACACCTACAAGTAGGCAATCAAGTAATATTTGGTATCCAAATTGCTTTGGATCCAATGGAATTAGTCCCAAATAACTTAGTCCCGTAGGAATCCATTTTTCAATGTATTCTCTTTTGTTTGAAGATGTTAAGCCTCTCCTTCTTCAAGTGTTCTTCTCCCTCATGTGTCAAGAGCTTCTAAAAATTCGACTTTGCTTATCAATGCTCAAGCACACCTACAAGTAGGCAATCAAGTAATTTTTGGTATCCAAATTGGCATTAGTCCCAAATAACTTAGTCCCCCTAGGAATCCATTTTTCAATGTCTTCCCTTTTGTTTGATGAAATTAGTCCCTTAGGGACCCAAATGTTCTTAACCATTTTACCTTTAAAAAATCTAGGGAAACTGGATTATCTAACATAAAAATGTTCTTAACAAAATTTTCATTTTTTCTTTTCAAAACTTTTGTAAACCATTTTTTTCTCTTTTAACACCATCTAACTCTCTTTGATGATCTTCATGAACTTTTTGAAGCGAATTTTGTAAATTAAAATTCTTTTGTTTTAACTCATTGAGTTTTGCTTCAAGCTCATCTTTGGTTTTAGAAATCAAATTATTTTGAACTTTTAAATCTAAAACCAATTTCTTGTTTTTCAAAATGTGATTTTTAAACTCTAAAACAAAATCATCATCAATATCTTGTAATTCATCAAAAGTATATGAAGTTAAAGTAATGAATTAGAAGTTACTCATAAATCTTCTTCGATGGACATGAGACAAAGGTTGACTACCTTATTATCGGTGGTGTTCTTGTAACAACACGGATTTTCAGGTTAATAAATCGGGTCCTGGACCTAGGTTATGAGCCTTTATTTTAGAAGTCCAAATTGAGATGGTTATGTTAGGCCGATAAATTGATGAAGAAGTTTTGTAATTTAAAATGATGAGGATAGGAGAAAATGGATATTATGTTGGATATAGGGAAAAAGTTAAAAGTGGATGAGAGAGAGAGAAAGGAAGAGAAAAGTGAGGGAGAAAGTGTAATGAAAGTTTTAAACTTCGATCTACAGAGATTGGACCATCTATTGTCAACACCGCCAACACCATTGAGTTTCCCTCATTGAGACAAGTCCGCCGGTGGTCGAAGAGTCGTCATCAGAGCCGCCGTGGAGGGAGGTGTAGATTTGGATGTTTTGGGTTGTTGAGTTGGGGGGTTAGAGTGATCAAAATGAAGAATGGATACCATCAAGAAAGCTGTTGAGTGGAGGGAGGTGAAGATTTGGAAGTTTCGGGTTGTTGAGTTGAGGGGGTTATAGGTTGTTGAGTAGAGGGAGGTGAAGATTTGGAAGTTGACTGGTGTCAGGACAACTGATCTGGGCATTCACCATCCGGCCACGAGAAGCCGTCCTACGTGTTGTCACCTACTTATCCAGCTTTTGGGCTGGGCAGCTGTTGGGCCGAGCTAGTCTATCAAGTCAGGCCTTCAAGCCGAGCCCGTCGCCATTGACAGTTGACCAGCGTTCAATTTTTTGGGGGACCCTACCGGAGGGATTTTTGATGTTTTTAGTATGTTGGCGCATTCCATTTTGCCAAATTCAAACCTGGTAAGCTATTTTTATGCATTTGATCCTTCGAATTCATTAAAGTATGTGGTTAAGTGATACTTATAGTATTAATTGATATACGAGGATTATTCGGGATCAAATATCGGATCAAGAGGAATATTTGAGAAGCTTAAATGAGGATTTTAGCGATATTGGCTTAAGGTTAGTACACCTCAAAATCCTATCACTTTATGAGCATCATAAATGTGATTGCCTTATGCGTTAGTGCCTACAAATAGGTAGATGATTAATAAGCATGATTAGAGACCATATTATAAGACTCGATACTCATGAGATGTTTAATGATTTTACGGATATGATGGGATTGATGGAGACTTTAGAGATCATATAGGGTCGTTTAAGATGCCCGTATGATTTATTGATGATTGCTTGATTGATTGAGATAATTGTGATGTCTTGTATGTTTGTCTGAATAGATTGATGAGATTTGACGGGAATCATACTTAAGGGTTAAATATTTGAATAAATTGTCATAAAGCTGATAACTAATATTAATAGATTAAATGCGTTAGTAAGAAAACCCTACTGACTTTTATAAGCTTTAGGGATTGAGTAGGTGTTGTAAAATTGTAACTCAAGGAAATGGTGTGAACCTGTGTTTAGGGTATTGGCACGAGATTTAGCCATACCAATATGCAATTGGGGGTTGTATCGATACGGGTCGACCCATATTGGTACTTGTGGAAATTTAGGATTTCTAGTATGTAATGTTAGTATCAGTACGCATGTGAGTACTGTACCCAAGGTACCATATCAATACTTGTGTTCGAGTATCAGTACCCATTGATCGGAATAATAATATCTAATGCAAATAAAAATATGGAAATTAACGTGGGATATTAATGAGATAATATGGATTAATAGAGATGATTAATGAAGATGGTTAATGTACACTTCGATAATGAGTAATAACTTGGTAAGTAGTGGGTGACTTGTTTGTAATAGCAAATCATAGGGACCATTGGTGGATCTTGTGTTGTTACATGCCAAGTATGGGCACTTGTCTGGTTTGGGTCACTTTGTTGATGGGATCCAGATACCTAGAGAAAGAGTGTTGCAACACCATGGTTAAAGATGTCAGATGTACGTTCCTTACGCTGTGTGACACCAGGCCTTATCTGATATTACTCGAGGAGAGATGCCGAGTATAAGTGTACTTTCCCTAAGCTGTGTGAGACCAGGCCTCACTCAAAGTGTACGTTCCCGAGGTTGTGTGACACCAGGCCTCACACTATGTTTGTGGTATGACTTATATGTTTCGCTCGGATGATCCGGTGGGATCCCGAGTATGGTTCGACCTTATGGGCCATGTGTGATGATTCCTATGATGAGAGCATGTATTTAGGCGACTAGTGGTAGCGCCACATGTTTATTTATCTCTCTTTATTGCTCGTACTAGCTAGCATGCTTATGTTTATGATTAGCATGAAGAAGAGTAGATTAGATGTGTACCACTAAGCTTTGTAAGCTCAGTGCTCGGAATCGTTGTTTCCGTACGTAGGTTGATCGTCGAATCATGGGTTCGAGGAGCACTATCAGTATAGGATTCCAGCATGTGGTGATCTCTAGAGTATGGTACTTGTGTTTAGTGGGCTATGTATTCATAGGAGCTTACGTGGTCGAGTCCGTAAATCTTTCTTTTGAAATTATATTAATCAAATCAAATGTTTAAATGTTTTAAATTAATGTAGAGCTCCTTTGTAACGATTTAAATTGTTTATTCATGTTTCAACTATTGGATCTAAATATTTTGGAAATACCTTGTTTGAGCTAAACCTAGTTTGAGAAATTTTATGGCTTTTGGTTTGGGCTTGAAGCCCAATTGTGACATTCGAGTTGGGGGTGTTACAACAGTCATATCAGAGCTTAGGTTTAGCCGGTTCTAGGAAACTTCAGGGTGTTATAGGTGTTTTATTATGGTGTCTAGTGAATACAAGCCCTTAAATTAAGTTCGTACTCCTTAGGACTGGAATCATGATGGTGTGTCCAACGTTGCGATGCTAATATAGTTATGATCATGGCCGAAAGGGCCGAGTTAAGTGTTGAGCCACTGTCAACCTTGCTAACGCTTGGCAAAAGATTGAAAATGCAGTGCGAATATGTAAGAAATGATGCCAAGAGTGAGTCTGTTGGGTGAAAGTATACAAGGTCAGCAAGTAATACAATAGTATGTTGAGCATCGTATCCACAATGATTGACCAAGAATTTAATTGTTTAATGGTTTACTTGTTAAAGGAATCAAGAATGTTTGTATTGATTGAAATTTCTGTTTTAGATAATAACTAAAAGAATGCAGTGAAAGTGAAAACAATTTGACAGAAAAAAGTATTCAAATAGGTGATGAGCGTTGGCAAATGATGCTTGGATTTTACGTTGGCTATGCCAGCTGTTAATAATGTTCTACCTTGGATTTATTGCCGAGCAGATTTTAAAAGTGTCACTGCCTCTGTCAATGGCAATACCCTAAGTTAACCTTGTTAATACCCCTATATGTCTATAGTGAAGCTTTTCATTAGTTAACCTGATTAATTTTCAATCTATACTCCTAAAGGGTAGATTCACTTCCGAAGTAAGCTCATCTACTTGAACATCTTTTGTTGAATCTTATCTCCTTAGTATCTGGCAACTGATCGTTACCTCTTAAGTCTATTAAGATATTAAGGTGTAATAAGCAAACAATGCCAACTGTCGTATGACAAAGAATTTAGGGAAAAGAAGCTCTAGCTAGATAGAAAATAATGCCAAGGTATTCAAATTATTAAAAACCAAACATAAATGGAGCGTTAATCGCAAACATCCCCAACCAACTATAAGATCTTAATTTATGGTTGGGGGATCCATCCATAAAATATTATCCTATCTCAACATCATCACTTAAATAAAAATAAAACTAAGAGAATGGGCAAGAAAGAGATCCGTCAATGCAGCCCTTCGAGTGCTCCAGAGCTCTCAGTCTAAGATGGTTGAACCACACAACCTTTAGCTTTCTCTTTCACCACCGTGCTCTCTCTTAAGTAGATCAATCTCTTCCTTTAAATAGGAAAACATGGAAAAGCCTAGAGTGGGTTCGAATTTGAAATTTGATTTCACACTTAGGATAAAGCGCGTTATCCTCTTATATTCTTTTGAATTTTAGGGCTGATGTATATTGGGTTTAACACTACTTTGATCGGGCATCAGACATCCATTCTTTGCCAACCGAGCTCGGCTATCACTGGTCTATCTTTTCCAACTACTACTCAACAATGCTCTTTTGCTTTTCCTACTTCCTGCCTCTGCGTTGCTCTACCAAGTCTGCTCTGCTCCTAACTTGCATCAATGCCAACAAAACAACCCTTCACACATCAAAAGAATAACTCCCTAACTCTTTATGCAAATGCATGTTTTTAGAAACTAAATACAAACATATATACCTAAATACAAGCAAAAGCATTGTAAAATATGCATAAAAATCCGTATTTCCAAGGGCTTAACAAACGCTCATGGCAGAGATTTTGTGGGTGAGGTTGCCCATGATTGTTGTGATGCAAGTTAGTTGGATGATGCTGGAGTCAATAATGTGTCCTCCTCCCGCCACATGAATGGTGTCTTTGTTGTGTGTTGTTTTCATTCCGAAGCCTTCAAACACATTAGGAGAATTTGTGGTAAGGAATCTTCATTGTTATGTGTGGGTAACGGTTGTGTTGCGGGTATGGATAATCTACACTCAAAATCGATTTATGGATGCACGTTGGTCAGAGGACCTTTTTGTCCATTTAAAAGGAGCCTTTTGATGCTTGGAGAGTATCATCGCCCTTCTTGGAGGATTTTCTCGTAGATAGTGAGTTTAAGATCCACTAGATCGTTAGAGTGTGACCGAAGATAGACGTTTTAAAGGTTTGATAGAGCTACATTCTTGGGAGTTATGGCACCTTGGAAATTGCTTTGGTTAATCAAGCGTGATGCTAGCCGATTATGTCGAGAGTTGTGCTTGAGGCTTTGAGACCTCGAGGGAACCCAATTGTAACACCCCTCACCCGGTTAGGAGTAACCCAACCAAGGAGTGTTATAACAAGCAACATAGCAAGCACACAAGTATTCAAGCTATTTAAAACTTTTGGACTCATCCCTATTAGATGAATTACTTGCCTAACAAGAAACCCAAACAATCAACAAGAACATGATTCTAAAACATTATAGCTTACCAAATATAGACATAGGCCTCCAAGTATCAATAAAGGAGATATAAACATAGTCCATTATACATGTAGGCAATCGAATACACTCAAGGCAAGACTCAAATTCATTTTAAGTTTATTCAAGTATGCACAGCTTTGAACCATTTCAAGGCAATGTCAGCATGGTTTCTATGTCATATTCATGTTAGTTAACTAAGCATGATCTTCTAGCATTTTACATTCAATACAAGGATACATATAATGTTGGTTACTAAACATGGTCACAATTGTATTCATTCGAAACCCATCACTATCAACATGTCTTCAAGCAAGCTTAACATAATCTAGAAATAATAACTAACTTATCATGACCTTAATTACTTGAACCAGAAGAAACCTAATCGACCAAGTGATCAATTCGAATAGAGCATTCAAGAGTTAAGCATATTCAAATATAACTAGATCATGTAACCAAGTTCCATTTTCCACATTCAACAAGTCATGCCTAATTCATTCACATAGCATCTGGATATCATGGCATCAAACATTGCCAACCAAGTCTTTACAAGCTTCTAAAGGTCAAGGCCATATATATACAAACTTCAAAATGAACAAAATGCATGATCTAGCTTAATTATGTACATATCTAGGTGCCACCAACTAGGAGAGTTACAAAATAGATTCAAACTCATACTTCTAGCTCTTCTTGTATCTTGCTTCGAACTCAAGGAAGATAGCTCTAAGATCTCTTTAAACCTGTGGTTTAGGAAGGACAGAAACATGAGTGATAAGTACATAATGTACATAGTGAGGTAGCAACTATTTACTAGCCAATTATCGAGTTTAAGTAATCTTAAATCAAGTACAACCTAGCTAAGGTTTGAGCATGTGAAGTCAAGTCTAGCATAAGGTATCAAGTGTTTAAAGCCAATTAGGGAGTCAAGTAGTCATGTATAGCTAATACCATTTATATACGTCATCACAAGCACAAGAACATATAACAAGATCTCAATCTCAAGTAATATACATTATTTCATTCTTCAATACCATTCGAACAACAATTAATAAGAAGGTTGTTTCCATTTAAATTTTGATCGAGTATTAAATCAAGATAAGAAGCGTGTTTAAGCATATCAATTCGAGTATGATTAGTTTTTAAGTATCATGTAAGCAAGCAAATTCAAGATATCAAGTCAAGTATCATTCAAGCTTTAGGCTATGTTTTTCTTTCTTGCTTATTCATTTTAGATTAGGCCTTGGTACATAGTTATGTCTAGGTAATCGAGTCACCAACCATTTTTTCACCAAAACAAGAAACTGGTCATATCCCTCCTATTGTAGCCAGTGACCATAACACACACCCCTCTTACTGTTGCCAAATAAGGGCCTTGGCCTAGGACCGTAGTCCACCCAATCACTATGAGCTTTGTTTGATTTACTTATTTTAATTAAGCTTCAAGATTTCAAGTCAAGGCAAGTACACATAACAAGATCAAGGCAAGTTAGTAGTTTTTTTCAAAGCATCCCTTTCAAGTGTTTATCTATCAAGGTCAAGATAGCCCTTAGGCCATTCGAGCCTTAGCTCTATTTATCACGCATTCATTGTAATTCGAGCAAGTTTGCTTTTCATGTCATCATTAGCATCAAGCCAGATCATGTCTAAGCATTGTTGATTCATTCGAATAGGTCAACACAAGAAACCATAGAAGATCAATCCATTTGCATTACCAAATCATATATCAAGCATATCATAATACCAAGTTTCCACTTAAGCCATTATTCCCTTTATTCATTTCCAAGCATAGTTTAGATTCATTTCATGGCATGAACATATCAATGGAATAGTAGTCATGCATATTTGGTTAGGACCTATGTCCTAACCCTATGTAAAAGCTACACTCACAAGTCCTCCAAGCTAGTTTTGATCCTTGATACAAATCCCTTTTTGCTTATTTCTAGGTTGCCCAACTCTATCTTCTTCAACAAGATCCACTCCTTGTTCTAACATATGTAAAAGCTACACTCAGAAGTCCCCCAAGCTAGTTTTGATCCTTAATCCAAATCCCTTTTTGCTTGTTACTAGGTTGCCCAACTCTATCTTCTTCAACAAGATTCACTCCTTGTTCTAACATACATCCAATATAATGGAATCAAAATCAACAACCAAACAATACATTTCAAGAAATCCACGTTCACAAGAAACTAGAATCAAGCATTGTATTTCCAACTATCAAACAATTTTATCATTTCTATTTAGCATCTTCATTCATGTTAACTTAGCCATTGTATAACATTGTAAAACAATTTTATCCTTTCAATCTATTAAAACAGTTTTGCCCTGCTCTTAAACTGCCCAAAACAGTCCCATTTCAACTGTATTTACAATGTAATACAAAACAGTCCCCAACAATCCAAATTTTTGCTAAAACAATCCACTAAAATAGTTTGCAATTACACCATTCTATTTGTTCTACAAACAGTCCAAATTGTGATTATATCGTACAATTCATGTTAACAAGCTTTTAATATAAGTTCCCCTGTTTTTAAGTCATCTTTTCCAGCCCCTAATTCATACAATTCAGTCCCTAGATTATTCATGGTTTCAATTCTAGTCCCTAATTCACATACATCCCAGCAAGCATCCTAAAATAGTCCATGTGATCATTATTCAAGAAATTCAATCCACCAAGCATTTAAATTAACTTTACCCTATTTTAAGTTCATCAATTCTAGCCCTCAATTCTGTCAAAACTGTCCAAGATTTATCAATTCTTTCAAAACAGTCCCTGGTTAGCCATTTAACAATCAAATGTGACTAGTTTCATTTTTAAGCTAAATTTTCACTATCCAAACATGATTTTCAATTGATTAACAACTCAATTTAGTATGTTTCTAAGTTTCTAGCAAGCTTTTTACTAAATATAAGCCCCAATTCATGGACAATTCGAATTACCTTATCAAATTACATGATCAATCAAACAATGGTTTCATTCATGTACATATACCATTCAGTCAAGCATAATTTCATCCTATTTTCAATAACATTTCAACCACATTCAAGCTACAATCCAAGGTAGTTTCAAGCATAAACATTTAACATACAATTCTATGAATCCAAGTTCAATTACTATCATCAATCAATCATTCGAACAAGTTTGCTAAGGAGGAAAGACTTAGAAATCACTTACAATCTTCCTAGCAATCCAATTACATGAAAGATAAGATCACATCCAAGCTTCCAATCTTCTACAACGATGGCTTTTCTTTTCTTAAAAGGGTTCAGAGGGTTCCGGTCAAGGAAGGAGAAAGGATGAGTGGAGAAGATGATAAGAAAATGGACACCTACCCATGTTGTTCTCCCTTGGATTGACCGAATGGCTCCACTTGGCAATTCAAGGGTCTAATTGCTTCACAACTCCTTAGTTACATATTCTAGTTGCATTCAAAACAACATTTAAATATTGTTACTATTTGGTCCATCATGATTCGGCATTTAATTATCAAATCCATCTAATTTGGTCACTAGATTTAATCAATTCTTCTAATTTGTAGAATGTTAGTACAATTAAGTTCTAATTAGTTTGTGACATGTTTCTAGGTCATGATTTGGGGTATTACAATTCTCCCTCCCTTAAAACAAATTCGCCCTCAAATTTACTTGAGTTGAACAGGTGAGGATATTGATCTCTCATCGTAGCCTCAGGTCCCCAAGTTGCTTATTCCATTTTATGATTCCTCCATAATACTTTCACCAAAGGAACATTCTTGTTTCGAAGTCTTCTAAGTTCTTTGTCAAGTATTCGTATTGGCTCTTCTTTATATGATAGGTCGAGATTCAACTCAACTTCTTCAGGTTCTAGAACATGGGATGGATCCGTTCGATATTTCCTAAGCATGGAAACATGGAAGACATTGTGGATCTTATTAAATTCACTAGGGAGTGCCAATCGATAAGCCACTGGACCAATCCTTTCAATGATTTCAAATGGTCCAATGAACCAGGGACTAAGCTTTCATTTTCTTGCAAATCTGAAAACCTTCTTCCAATGAGACACTTTGAGAAAATCTTTGTCTCCCACATTGTATTGGATGTCTCTCTTTTTCAAGTCTGCATAGGCTTTCTGTCTATCAAAGGCTTACTTCAATCGATCATGTATGATTTGAACTTGATCCTCAATTTCTCTGAGTAATTGAGGTCCTAACACCTTGTTTTCTCCCAATTCAGACCAACACAAGGGAGTCCTACATTTTCTTCCATATAGGGTTTCAAATGTTACCATTTGAATCGTCGTTTGATAGCTGTTGTTGTAAGCAAATTCTACAATAGGTAGGGACTTTTCCCAATTCTTCTCGAAGTCTATAACACAAGCTCGTAGCATGTCTTCAAGTACTTGTATCACCCTTTCTGATTTACCATCGCTTTGCAGATGAATGGCTGTGCTCAAATGCACTTTGGTTCCAAGGGCTTTTTGGAAGGATTTCCAAAATCGAGTAGTGAATCTAGGATCTCTATCAGAAATTATGGATGTAGGAATTCCGTACAAACGTACTACTTCACGAATATATAACTCAGCTAAGGCATCCAAACTTAGGTTCATTCGAATAGGGAGAAAATGAACCGATTTAATGAATCTATCCACTATCACCCATACGACATCACTCTTTCTTGGAGTACAAGGAAGACCACTCACGAAGTCCATGGTAATACGATCCCACTTCCATTTGGGTAATTCAATTGGTTGAAGCAATCTTGTAGGGACTCTGTGCTCGGCTTTGACTCTTTGGCAAGTTAGACACTTGGATACAAAATCTGTGATAGCTGACTTCATGCCTGGCCACCAATATAGGGGTTTCAGGTCTTTATACATCTTGACTGATCCAGGGTGTATCGAGAAAGAGCTTTGGTGAGCTTCTTGCAAGATTTCCTTCTTCAATTCTTCATTGTTAGGAACACAAACTCTATCCTTAAAATAGAGCAACCCATTCGAATGAATGGAGAAATCAGAATTTGGTTCTAAATCTAGTTTCAACATGATAAGTTGAAGATCAGGGTCAGTTTGTTGAAGATCTTTGATTCTAGAGACCAAGTTGGATTGAACTTGGAGTTCAGACAAGAGTCCAAGCTTTTTGTACACTCAGAAATGTGCATTGATTGCATGAGAAGCTACAAGGAGAGTTATAGAATTAGGTTCATGGATTCAAGAGGAATTTTCCAGGATATGACTACCTACAAGGCTTACCCAAGCTCGATTTACGACTAAGAGTATCCACAACTACGTTGGCTTTTCCAGGATGATAATCGATGACCAACTCATAGTGTTTCAACAATTCCATCCACCTTCTTTGCCTCAAGTTCAAATCCTTCTGGGTCAAAAGGTATTTGAGGCTTTTGTGATCGGTGTATAGGTAAGACTTCTCACCGTACAAGTAGTTCCCCCATATCTTGAGAGCAAACACGATGACAACCAATTCTAGATCGTATGTAGGGTAGTTTAACTCGTGAGGCTTCAATTGACGTGATGCATATGCTACAACATTGCCTCCTTGCATCAGGACACATCCTAGTCCCGAATGTGATGCATCACTGTACACGGTGAACTCTTTTCCCAATTCTGGTTGTATAAGGACTGGGGCATGGGTCAAGGCTTGCTTAAGCTGGTCGAAACTTCTTTGTTGTTTCTCTGACCATTCGAATGGTTCATCCTTTCGAAGGAGCTTGGTCAAGGGTGTGGCTAAGGTTGAAAATCCCTTGATGAATCGTCGATAATACCCTACTAAACCAAGAAAGCTTCTGACCTCACCTACATTCCTCGGAGATCTCTAATCCAAGATAAATTGAATCTTTTTTGGGTCTACTTTGATCCCTTCTGCCGAGATGATATGTCCGAGAAACGAAACTTTTGATAACTAGAATTCACACTTGGAAAACTTTGCAAATAGATGACGTTCTTAGAGAGTTTGTAAAATAATTCGGAGGTGTTCAACATGCTCTTCCTTGTTTCGAGAATAGACCAAAATGTCGTCTATGAATACTACCACGAATTTATCAAGATAGGGCTTGAATACTCGATTCATTAGGTCCATGAATACAGCTGGGGCATTGGTTAACTCGAATGGCATTACGAGGAATTCATAGTGACCATATCGAGTTCAAAAGGCTATCTTGGGCACGTCTTCTTCTTTCACCCTCATTTGGTAATATTCGGATCGAAGATCGATCTTTGAAAACACTACAACATCCTTAAGTTGGTCAAAGAGATCTTCAATCCTTGGCAAAGGATATCAATTCTTGATAGTGAGTTGGTTCAATTGTCGATAATCAATACAAAGTCTCATCGTGCCATCTTTCTTTTTCACGAACAAGACACGAGCAGCCCAGGGAGATGAGCTAGGCCGAATGAAACCCTTGTCTTGTAGCTCTTGAAGTTTCTTTTGGAGTTCTTTCAACTCAATTGGTTCCATTTGATAGGGCGTAATGGACACCAGATTTGTTCCAGGCCAGACATCAATCCTGAAATCTACTTCTCTGGTTGGAAGGAGACTAGGGAGTTCCTCGAGAAAAACATCAATGAATTCAGATACAACAGGGATAGTTGACAATCCAAAATCGTATTCATCTTGTTTAATCATAGCAACAAAGATGGATGTTGGTTTCTTATTAATAAGAAGGATGGATTCCTTTCCTAGACCCCAGAGATAAAGTCTCTGATTTTGGTAATCTACCCAGGCTTGGTGTTTTCCTAACCAATCTAGTCCCAGTACTAGATCGAATTCACAAGATGGATTTCAATTTCAATTTAGAGATCAGGTCTCAGAAGAATGGTTATGGGACATTCCTTACAAAGGAAGTTAATGGACGTGATTCCCCCTATAGGGTTCGAAACTATAAGGCCTTTATCAACAGTTTCGGGTTTCAATTTCAATTTAGAGATCAAGGATGAGCAAATAAAATAATGGGTAAACCCCAAATTAGTTAAAGCATAAACAGGTCTTGAATTTAATTCAATAGTACATGCGATGACATCGGGAGACTCTTCGTCTTCTTTTCCCCAAATGTGATAGATTCGAGCATGGGCTCGGGACTCCTGATGTGTAGAAGCCGATTGCTAACCTCTACCCTTGCTTTAATTTCCCAATTGAGCTTGTCTCTAGCCTTTGTTGCGATTGGAAGGTGCGGTACTAGCATTTACCGGGGCTCGAGTCAGGAGCTTGTTAGGATTTTGGGGACAATCCTTGATGTAGTGATCCGAGCCACCACACAAATAACACAAGTTGGATTGAGTTCTACACTGACCCGAGTGGAGCTTTTGGCAGAACTTGCAAGTAGGGACTTGAGTAACTTTTCCAGGATTCCCCATGCTATTAATAGAGATAACCAGGACTGAGGGCTTGGATACCAATTGGGGCCTCGGTATGTAGTTACTTTTCTGAGCACGAGTGAAGGTTGAAGAGCTTTCTTTGTGATACTTAGCTTTCTTAGACTGCCAATGAGGCTTGTCATCATGCTTGGATCTCTTATCATTCCGGTGGCTACCACCCTTTCGATTCTCTGAAGCTTTCATCTTTGCCTCAGTTGCAATGGCTCGATTAACCAGATTTTGGAAATCTGTAATCCCAGAGCCGTAAAGATGAGACTTAGTTCGTGGTTGAGATCATCGATGAACATTTTACACTTGTTTGCTTCAGTCTTTATATACCCCAAGCCGTACTTGCAGTACTTGTAGAAATCACTCATATATTGCTCAATGGGTCTGCCACCTTGCTTCAAGTACAAGAAACATTTCTGACGCTCGACTAGATATTGCTCACTAATATACTTCTTCTTAAATTCCTCGAGAAAGAATTTCCAAGTAACAGTGTCAGCAGGGGCAGTGAAGGTTGTGGTTTCCCACCAACTTAAGGCTTCATCTGCCAAGAGAGCTATGGCACATTCAATTTTGTGTTCATTAGAACATGAAAGTTGTTTGGTGAGTATTCGAGTAGTAGCCTCTAGCCAGTACTCGACTACTTCAGGATTGGCTTCATCAGTACCGGTGAAGGTATAGGCCCTGTGTTGAGCCAGTTTGTCGATTAGATCTCTGTTTGGTATAGCAGCAGGAGGCGCAACAGGATGGTCTCATTTTAGAGTGGTTACAAGATGATCAAACATCTCCTTCATGCTAAAGAGACATTCTCTTTGAGGTTGAGCTTGTTCTCGAGGTTCAGCTTGTCTTTGAGGATTCTATTCCATCCTCACATTGTCTCCTTCATTCGAGGAGCCTTCAGGACTTTCATCGTCCCGGCCAAGTCTCATTTCAGACATTTCTAGTTCAAATAGAACAAGAAGGGTTCAGTTTTAAGTAAGAACACAAGCATACTTGAAATACAAATTCTAGGTGGCACAATTTAATCCTATATGATGCATGATGGCCCGATTTAGTCCGAGAATCGGCAAAACCTTTAGCTCTGATTACCACTTCTATAACACCCCTCACCCAGGTTTGGAGTAACCCAGCCAAGGAGTTTTAAAACAAGCAACATAGCAAGCACACAAGTATTCAAGCTATTTAAAACTTTTGGACTCATCCCTATTAGATGAATTACTTGCCTAACAAGAAACCCAAACAATCAACAAGAACATGCTTCTCAAACATTATAGCTTACCAAATATAGACATAGGCCTCCAAGTATCAATCAAGAAGATATAAACATAGTCCATTATACATGTAGGCAATCGAATACACTCAAGGCAAGACTCAAATTTATTTCAAGTTTATCCAAGTATGCGCAGCTTTGAACCATTTCAAGGCAATGTCAACATGGTTTCTATGTCATATTCATGTTTGTTAACTAAGCATGATCTTCTAGCATTTTACATTCAAGACAAGGATACATATAATGTTGGTTACTAAACATGGTCACAATTGTATTCATTCGAATCCTAACACTATCAACATGCCTTCAAGCAAGCTTAACATAATCTAGAAATCATAACTAACTTATCATGACCTTAATTACTTGAACCAGAAGAAACCTAATCGACCAAGTGATCAATTCGAATAGAGCATTCAAGAGTTAAACACATTCAAATATAACAAGATCATGTAACCAAGTTCCATTTTCCACATTCAACAAGTCATGCCTAATTCATTCACATAGCATCTAGATATCATGGCATCAAACATTTCCAACCAAGTCTTTACAAGCTTCTAAAGGTCAAGGCCATATATATACAAACTTCAAAATGAACAAAATGCATGATCTAGCTTAATTATGTACATATCTAGGTGCCACCAACTAGGAGAGTTACAAAATAGATTCAAACTCATACTTCTAGCTCTTCTTGTATCTTGCTTCGAACTCAAGGAAGATAGCTTTAAGATCTCTTTAAACATGTGGTTTGGGAAGGACAAAAACATGAGTGATAAGTACATAATGTACATAGTGAGGTAGCAACTATTTACTAGCCAATTATCGAGTTTAAGTAATCTTAAATCAAGTACAACCTAGCTAAGGTTTGAGCATGTGAAGTCAAGTCTAGCATAAGGTATCAAGTGTTTAAAGCCAATTAGGGAGTCAAGTAGTCATGTATAGCTAATACCATTTATATACGTCATCACAAGCACAAGAACATATAACAAGATCTCAATCTCAAGTAATATACATTATTTCATTCTTCAATACCATTCGAACAACAATTAATAAGAAGGTTGTTTCCATTTAAATTTTGATCGAGTATTAAATCAAGATAAGAAGCGTGTTTAAGCATATCAATTCGAGTATGATTAGTTTTTAAGTATCATGTAAGCAAGCAAATTCAAGATATCAAGTCAAGTATCATTCAAGCTTTAGGCAATGTTTTTCTTTCTTACTTATTCATTTTAGATTAGGCCTTGGTACATAGTTAAGTCTAGGTAATCGAGTCACCAACCAAACTATCGCCAAAATAAGAAACTGGTCATGTCCCTCCTACTGTTACAGGTGACCATAACACGCATCCCTCCTACTGTGGCCAAATAAGGGCCTTGGCCTAGGACCGTAGTCCACCCAATCACAATAAGCTCTAGACTCTATGGCATGTCATCCTACCTAGGACCAACTAGCAACCAAGGCTTTGTTTGATTTACTTGTCAATTAATTAAGCTTCAATATTTCAAGTCAAGGCAAGTACACATAACAAGATCAAGGCAAGTTAGTAGCTTTTCCAAAGCATCCCTTTCAAGTGTTTATCTATAAAGGTTAAGATAGCCTTTAGGCCATTCGAGCCTTAGCTCTATTTATCATGCATTCATTGTAATTCGAGCAAGTTTGCATTTCTTGTCATCATTAGCATCAAGCAAGATCAAGTCTAAGCATTGTTGATTCATTCGAATAGGTCAACACAAGAAACCATAGAAGATCAATCCATTTGTTGCATGTTCCATTTGCATTACCAAATCATATATCAAGCATATCTTAATACCAAGTTTCCATTTAAGCCATTTCCCTTAATTTATTTCCACTCATAGTTTAGATTCATTTCATGGCATGAACATATCAATGGAATAGTAGTCATACATATTTGGTTAGGACCTAGGTCCTAACCCTATGTAAAAGCTACACTCACAAGTCCTCCAAGCTAATTTTGATCCTTGATCCAAATCCCTTTTTGCTTGTTACTAGGTTCCCCAACTCTATATTCTTCAACAAGATCCACTCCTTGTTCTAACATACATCCAATATAATGGAATCAAAATCAACAACCAAACAATACATTTCAAGAAATCCAAGTTCACAAGAAACTAAGGCAAACATTGTATTTCCAACTATCAAACAATTTAAGCATTTCTATTTAGCATCTTCATTCATGTTAACTTAGCCATTGTATAACATTGTAAAACAATTTCATCCTTTCAATCTATTAAAACAGTTTTGCCCTGCTCTTAAACTGCCCAAAACAGTCCCATTTTAACTGTATTTACAATGTTATACAAAATACTCCCCAACAGTCCAAATTTTTGCTAAAACAGTCCACTAAAACAGTTTGCAATTACACCCTTCTATTTGTTCTACAAAACAGTCCAAATTGTGATTATCTCATACAATTCATGTTAACAAGCTTTTAATCTAACTTACCCTATTTTTAAGTCATCATTTCCAGTCCGTAATTCATACAATTCAGTCCCTATATTATTTATGGTTTCAAAGCATCCCTTTCAAGTGTTTATCTGTCATGGTCAAGATAGCCCTTAGGCCATTCGAGCCTTAGCTCTATTTATCATGCATTCATTGTAATTCGAGCAAGTTTGCATTTCATGTCATCATTAGCATCAAGCAAGATCATGTCTAAGCATTGTTGATTCATTCGAATAGGTCAACACAAGAAACCATAGAAGATCAATCCATTTGTTGCATGATCCATTTGCATTACCAAATCATATATCAAGCATATCTTAATACCAAGTTTCCATTTAAGCCATTCTTCCCTTTATTCATTTCCAAGCATAGTTTAGATTCATTTCATGGCATGAACATATAAATGGAATAGTAGTCATGCATATTTGGTTAGGACCTAAGTCCTAACCCTATGTAAAAGCTACACTCACAAGTCCTCCAAGCTAGTTTTGATCCTTGATCCAAATCCCTTTTTACTTGTTTCTAGGTTGCCCAACTCTACCTTCTTCAACAAGATCCACTCCTTGTTCTAACATATGTAAAAGCTACACTCACAAGTCTTCCAAGCTAGTTTTTATCCTTGATCCAAATCCCTTTTTGCTTGTTACTAGGTTCCCCAACTCTATCTTCTTCAACAAGATCCACTCCTTGTTCTAACATACATCCAATATAATGGAATCAAAATCAACAACCAAACAATACATTTCAAGAAATCCAAGTTCACAAGAAACTAGAGTCAAACATTGTATTTCCAACTATCAAACAATTTAAGCATTTCTATTTAGCATCTTCATTCATGTTAACTTAGCCATTGTATAACATTGTAAAACAATTTTATCCTTTCAATCTATTAAAACAGTTTTGCCCTGCTCTTAAACTGCCCAAAACAGTCCCATTTTAACTGTATTTACAATGTTATACAAAATACTCCCCAACAGTCCAATTTTTTGCTAAAACAGTCCACTAAAACAGTTTGCAATTACACCCTTCTATTTGTTCTACAAAACAGTCCAAATTGTAATTATCTCATAAAATTCATGTTAACAAGCTTTTAATCTAACTTCCCCTGTTTTTAAGTCATCATTTCCTGTCCCTAATTCATACAATCCAGTCCCTAGATTATTCATGGTTTCAATTATAGTCCCTAATTCACATACATCTCAACAAGCATCTTAAAATAGTCCAGTTGATCATTATTCAAGCAATTTAATCTATCAAGCATTTAAATTAACTTTCCCCTATTTTAATTTCATCAATTCCAACCCTCAATTCTGTCAAAACAATCCAAGATTTATCAATTCTTTCAAAACAGTCCCTAGTTAGCCATTTAACAATCAAATGCGAGTAGTTTCTTTTTTAAGCTAAATTTTCACTATCCAAACACGATTTTCAATTGATTAACAGCTCAATTTAGTATGTATCTAAGTTTCGAGCAAGATTTTTACTCAATTCAAGCCCCAATTGATGGACAATTCGAATTACCTTATCAAATTACATGATCAATCAAATAATGGTTTCATTCATGTACATATACCATTCGGTCAAATATAATTTCATCCTATTTTCAATAACATTTCAACCACATTCAAGCTACAATCCAAGGTAGTTTCAAGCATAAACATTTAACATACAATTCATTGAATGCAAGTTCAATTATTATCATTAATCAATAATTCGAACAAGTTTGCTAAGGAGGAATGACTTAGAAATCACTTACAATCTTCCTAGCAATCCAATTACATGAAAAATAAGATCATATGCAAGCTTCCAATCTTCTACAATGGTAGCTTTTATTTTCCTAAAAGGGTTGAGAGGGTTTTGGTCAAGGAATGAGAAAGGATGAGTGGAGAAGATGATAGGGAAATGGACACTATCCATGTTGTTCTCCCTTGGATTGACCGAATACCACTACTTGGCAATTCAAGGGTCTAATTGCTTCATAACTCCTTAGTTACATATTCTAGTTGCATGCAAAACAACATTTAAACATTGTTACTATTTGGTCCATCATGATTCGGCCATTTAATTATCAAATCCATCTAATTTGGTCATTAGATTTAATCAATTCTTCTAATTTGTAGAATGTTTGTACAATTAAGTTCTAATTAGTTTGTGACATTTTACTAGGCCATGATTTGGGGTATTACACCAACCCTTTGTAATGAGATTGTTGAACCATTGCTCTTCGATCAGGATTTTCTTAATGGTCGATTGGAGGATGGGACAACGGATTGTGAGACATGTTTAACAGTTGGGCAAATATCAATGGGTGTAGTTGAACGTTCAAGAGCTTTCGGACTATCATAGTGTTTGTTTATGCTTCTAGGAGGAGTCAGGACTTCCTCATCGTCTAAAACATAAGCAGATGTTGAGGTAAGTTTGAGTGGCGGTATGTTAGTTCCTATCGTCTTTGCCAGAGGTTACTACTCCAGTTGAGAAAGTCAGAGGTTCTGTTGCGAAAGGCGCAACCCGAACAAGGTTTCTTTGGTCTAAGTGTTTTGCTCTAGGAAGAACTACGCTTGTTTTCTAGCCAAAATTTAGTTCATAAAGGTGGTGCTTAAACCGTTGGCAGCTTGTTATGTGACAGTAGAAGACCATTACGTGTCTCCTAAGGTGGATGACTCATTTAACCGATTGTGAGGTTCCCGTAAGTTTTCCAGGTTTGGCTCAAGGATAAGATGGTTGCAGTTAAACTGTTAGGGTTTGTATTTTCAAAATGAATTTTGGAATGTGGACTCCTCTACTTAGTGTGCCGTGGTAACGGTTGATGTCTACAGTGATGTTTGAGATGTTTCAGCTATGATAAGGTAGGCGCCACCATTTTGTCTCTCGAAAATAGGTTGATGCTTTATGGGACGCATGTGAATATATGAGAATATGAAAAGATGAGAGTTGTCAAGATAATTACCTAAATGACCTTATTTGTGAGAAAGTTTAGTTATCATGTAATCATTTAAAGAAGCAAGGGTTTGAGACTTCGTAATTGCTTTCGTTTGAATCACAGTTTCCATGCAGCAAGTCGAGGAACATGGGTGGAGATTCGAGCTGTGTAAGACCGTTTTGTTGTGACAATGGTGCTAACTCGATTAAAGTCGAGTAAGATTTCGGGACCTTTGAGGATGTTTTGTTGTTTTGCCAGGGCTGTACTTTTGTGTAATAAGAGGGAAGTGTGTGCTTACCCCAACAGTGTGAAGTTTTGGGTTACTTTATCTTTAAAAAATTTGAGTTTTGAAAAATTACGTGAGTCAAAGTAATCAGGAGCTGTTGACCTATGTAACCGATCACCACCTAAGTAAACTAAACTTGATAAGTGATGGATTGTATAGATTAGTTCGTGTTAGAGTATCATGCTTCCTATGTGGGGCGATCAAAGATCCCAAATGATGGTCAAGTAAGGGAGTATCGATACTAGCTCATTGCGGTACCGATACTCGATTCATTAGGTTTCGATACTGATTGGTCAGTCTTGGTATTTGTGTGTTCCATTACTTAAGCTTTGAGTTGAGGATTGATCTACTTTAGAAGCCACAAAAAGTAGCACATGATTGTAATTAAGAGGACACAGTTTTATGATTGAAGCTAGGTTCGATGGGTTATGATGGACTTTGAGATCTTGTTGCCAGTGTTTTAGAGAAAGATGTATCAAGGAAAAAGATTCTTCCTATATGGTATAGTGGTCAATATATGGTAAATTTTGAGAGTGATAGTTTGTACCAAGCTTTCATCGCGTGATTTGAGAGACAGTGTGGAGTCGTGTGTTTAAGATAATGATAAGTGTTTGACTTGCCCTCAGTTGAAAGTCTAACATTGAGTTCTTTAGAGTTGTTGTGATGTTCCGATGTTCCTTATTGGAAATTAAATAGGCCACCATGGATCTTGTAAAGGATTCGTGAATGCGCAGTTTCAATGGGATTTCGTTGAGTAATGATGTAGTTTCTAGTGGGTACCATTTGATATTTTTGTCAAGTTGAGATCCAGATGGAAAGTTTGCTTGGGTTGTTTGCGGGTTTGGTTGTACGACACTACGGTGTGTACATGATACCTTTTGACATGAGATTCGAGGTTTTTGTTAGAACCTTATCCCTTGGTGGGATTGCATGCGATGAAATATTCGAGTGATAGTACTGATGACATGTTTTTAGGACGTGCTATAGTTTGGAGTGTAAGACTCATGTGTGCACCAAGTTTGTGGGAGTTGCATTAGTTACCATTTTGATGTAAAACATGCCAAGACGTAAGGTCAACCTTGAGGCAAGTAAATACATCTTTTGTTTTCAGAAGTCTTGCACCGGGCAAGAAATGATATTGTTATGGGATGCGATCAGAGTTAGAGTCTCCTTTAGGGAGTCACCATGAAAGGAATCGTTTTGTTTTGGATGCAATGGTTGTTTGATCCTCTGTTATTTTTGGATCATACGATGTTGTGGGAAGATTTTGTGTGCAACAATATTTTGGGTTCTACAGCATAAGCTAAGTTTCTTTGATGATGTATTTGTGTGGCAGTTTTGTTGGGATATCATTGGGTTTTGCTTGTCATCTTTAATGTACCGAGGGGTGATGGATTCCTTATAAGAGAAAGAATCAGTTGAGAGTATGTTGTATCGTTAGAAGACAAGGGTTTAAATTGACAAGTATTGTAAGGGAGATCAGAGTAGCGCAATGGGAAGTCTTTGAGAATGTTGATGAGTTATAAGAGTTTGAGCATCTGTTGTCAACACTGCTGATACCATTGAGTTACCCTTTCTAAGATGAGTCCGCTGATGGTCGGAGAGTTGTCGTCGGAATCATCGTGGAGGGAGGTGAAGAGTTTAAAGTTTTAGATTGTTGAGTTTATAGGGTTAGAGTGCTCAAAATGAAAAACAAAGGCCATCATCGTGTTCATCGGTGTCAAGACAGCTGATCTGGGCATTTTCCATCACCGTCCGGCCACTGGAAGCTGTCGCATACGCCACCGCCTGCACATGGGCTACGTCTGGCCAAGAGGGCAGCTTATCCAACTGTTGGGCCGAGCCGAGCCGGCCTGCCATATCACAGGCCAAACTGACTCGAGCCCGTCTAATATGTTGGCCCTTCGAGCTGAGCCAACCGCCAAACTCCACCGCTAGTCGTAGCACCGTTTACCGACGTTGACTTTTTCTGAGGGATTCTACCTGGGGGTTTCTCGACGTTCTAAGTCCTCTAGCATAGCCTGTTTCGCCAAATTCGAACCCTATAAGCTATTTTTACGCATTTGACCCTTTGAAACCATTAAAGTATGTAATTAAGTGATACTTATGGTATTAATTGATATATGATGATTATTCAAGATCAGATATCGGATCAAGTGGAATATTTGAGAAGCAAAGATGAGGATTTTAGAGATATCGGCTTAAGGTTAGTGCACCTCAAACTCTTATCACTTTATGAGCATCATAAATGTGATTGCCTTGTATGTTAGTGCCTACAAATAGGTAGATGATTAATAAGCATGATTAGATACCAGTATTATGAGACTCGATACTTATGAGATGCATAATGATGTTACAAATA
This sequence comes from Hibiscus mutabilis, assembly GCA_019671005.1. Lineage (NCBI taxonomy): Eukaryota > Viridiplantae > Streptophyta > Magnoliopsida > Malvales > Malvaceae > Hibiscus > Hibiscus mutabilis. The sequence continues at coordinate 35,774,207 of CM033711.1, read as the reverse complement.
TGATGGGATTGATAGAAACTTTAGAGACTGTGTAGGGTCGTTTGAGATGCTCGTATGGTTTATTAATGATTGTTTGATTGATTGAGATAATTGTGATGCCTTGTAGGTTTGTCTAAATAGATTGATGAGGTTTGACGAGAATCATTCTTAAAGGTTAAATATTCAAATAAATTATCATGAAGCCATTAATTAATATTAATGGATTAAATGTGTTAGTAAATAAACCCTAATGACTTTTATAAGCTTTCAGGATTGAGTAAGCGTTGTAAAATCGTAATTCAAGGAAATGGAGCAAACCCGTGTTTAGGGTATTAGTACGAGCTTTGGTCATATCGGTACACGATTGGGGGTTGTATTGATATGAGTCAACCCGATTGGTACTTGTGGAAACCTAGGATTTCCAGTAAGTAATATTAGTATTGGTAAGTGTGTAAGTACCGGTACCCAGGAGTACCATATCGATACTTGTGTTCGAGTATCAGTACCCATTGATCGGAATAATAATCTATAATGCTAATAAAAATATGGAAATTGACATGGGATATTAATAAGATAATATGGATTAATACAGATGATTAATGAAGATGGTTAATGTACACTTCGATAATGATTAATAACTTGGTAAGTATTGGGTGACTTGTTTGTAATAGCAAACCATAGGGATCTTTGGTGGATCGTGTGTTGTTACGTGCTAAGTACGGGCACTTGTGTGGTTTGGGTCACTTTGTTGACGGGATCCAGATACCTAGAGAAAGAGTGCTGCAACACCATGGTTAGAGATGATGGATTTACGACCCCAATATTGTGACACTAGGCTTCATCCGATGATACTCGAGGAGAGATGACGAGTATGAGTGTACATTCTCGAGGTTGTATGACACTGAGCCTCACCCAGAGAGAGTGTGTACATTCTTGAGGCTGTGTGATATCGGGCCTCACTTAGAGTGTACGTTCTCGAGGCTGTGTGACACCAGGCCTCACTCTAGGTTTGTGGTATAAATTGTGTTTTTTGCTTGAATGATCCGGTGGGATCTCGAGTATGGTTGGGCCTTGTGGGCCATATATGATGATAGTTATGATGAGAGTATGTATTTAGGAGACTAATAGTAGTGCCACATGTTTATTTATTTCTCCATATTGCTTGCCCTAGCTTGCATGCTTATGTTTTATGATTAGCATAAAGTATAGTAGAGTAGATGTGTACCACCGAGCTTTGTAAGCTCAGCACTTGGAATCGTTGTTTCTGTGCGTAGGTTGATCGTCGGATCATGGGTTCGAGGAGCACTATCAGTATAGGATTCTAGTATGTGGTGATCTCTAGAGTAGGGTACTTGTGTTTAGTGGGCTATGTATTCATAGTACCTTACGTGGTCGAGTCTGTAAATCTTTCTTTTGCAATCATATTAATCAATTAAAATGTTTAAATGCTTTAAATTAATGTGGAGCTCCTTTGTAACGATTAAAATTGTTTATCCATGTTTTCAACTATTGGATCTAAATATTTTGGAAATACCTTTTTTGGGCTAAACCTAGTTTGAAAATTTTATGGTTTTTGGTTTGGGCTTGAGGCCCAATTGTGACATTCGGGTTGGGGTGTTATAGTCCTCTTCTTCACTCCATGTAGCCACGAATGCCTTTGTTTTATGGCTTGATCCCTTCTTTTTGAAACAAGGGCAATCATACTTGGTGTGCCCCAAATTCTTACACTCGAAGCATATAATGGGATCCCTCCTCTTCATTCTCGATTCATGTCTTGATTCTTTCTTTTCTTGCTTCATGAATTGAGTGAACCTCTTCAAGACCTTGGCCATCTCTTCTTTTTCACTATCCTCTCCACTTGAATCTTGTTGTTGTCTTGTGAAGGATTTAAGAGCAACATTCAATTCTTCTGTGCCTTTCTCTTCTATCTTCTTCCCATTTGACATCGTCATTTCATAGGTTAGCAAAGATCTCATTAGCTCGTCAAGCTTGAGCGTCTTCAAGTTCTTTGCTTCTTTGATGGCAGTCTTTTTGGAGTCTCATGAATCAGGAAGTGAGTAAATCAACTTCCTCACAAGCTTGTCCTCTGGTATCATCTCTCTAAATTCTTTAAGCTCATTAACTATGGCAGAGAACCGATCGAACATAGCTTTGATATTTTCTTCTGGGTCCATTTCGAATTTCTCATAGTTGAGGTTGAGAAGTCCAATCTTGGCTTCCTTCACCTCATTTGTACCTTCATATGTGACTTCAAGTTTGTCCCATACTTCCTTGGCATTTCCACAAGAAGAAACTTTTGAATATTCTCCAGACAAGTGCACAAAAGAGAATGTGCAAGGCCTTTGCATTGAGGTCCATTTTTTCTGATCTTCCGCATTCCATTCTACCTTTTTTCTTTGTGAGATGAATGGGTCATCAAGAACAATATCCCAAAGATGTCTTTGGCTTTCATGAAAAACATCATCATATTCTTCCAATATGAGTAGTTGGCATCTTTAAGTAAGGAGGCTTGTCGATGGATTGCACCATGATCTCCGGTTGATGTAGAAAGTTTGAGCACTTCAAGGATCAACTCTAGGATGTTAATCTGACGTAGAGACAAAGCTCTAATACCAATTGTTAGGAGGCTCGAATGATCAACCGAACGCCAAGAAGGGTGAATTGGATTTTTGCTTTGGTGAATGAATGGCTAAGTAATAAAAATTGTGACACAAATATTTATAATGGTTCGACTACTCAACCGAGTCTACCTCCACTACCTTAGTTATCCACACTAAAGATTTTCTAAAATCCACTAGATTTGCTTTCCTTTTTCCAGGTTCAAGGGAGATAACCCTTACAACCAAGACTTATATCCTAAAGTCTTGAAACACTCTCTTACAAGAGGAAACAAATTTAGTAAACTAAAGAAAACCTCACAAGGAAAATAAGTTTGCACAATTAAGCTCTCACCCAAAATCTTATACACTTAAGCAAATGTGACAATTTGGCTCACTAGTGTTTTCTACAAGAAATATGACAAAATTAAGCTCTAGAACACTTTCTTTATCATTGAATGTTGGCAAGTTGTTTCTTATTTTTGCATGGATGCTTGAAGAGGTCTTTTAAACCCTCTAAGGAGTTCGTGGTTGTTACTAGCCGTTGGGGACTTTATTTCTAGCATTAAATGCACTTCTAGGCTCATCGGTATCAGTACACAGGGACGGGTATCGGTACGCGACCTGAAATAGAAAGAGTCATTGGGGTAAAATTGCACTAGGAATTGGTATACTATGCAGGTGTATTGGTACACCCCATAGCGTATCGGTACAGCTGAGGCTGTATCGATACCCTATTTTGCTATTGGAAAATGGAGTTTTGGGAAAACAAAGGGGCGTATCAGTATGGGTAAAACGGGTACTAGTACGACTGACAGGGTATCGGTACCTAAGAAAGGGTATTAGTACTCACAACCTCTTTTTGACACTTTGACTATTTTGAAAGCATTTAAACATGTCGAAAACCTTTTGAAAACCCTTCAAACATATTTTTCAAGTTAATGGACTTTTGAAATATTTTTGCAAATTAGTTTAAGTCCAAAAACATTTTCATTTAAGTTATATCAAAATCAAATATCTCAACAAATAGGCAAACACCCTCAAGTGGCTCTAACCCACCCTCCTAGATGCAATTACCTAGACAAGAAAAAAAGTGTAAAGCTATCTCCCCCACAAGAACTTGAAGAACTTATGTTGAAGAAGACTTCTAATACGAAAAATAACAAGGCGAATTCATCAACTTTGAAAAGAAAATGGCTCATTGCCAAAGGTTTCTTTGTAACTCAAAAATTCATGATGTTGTTTTTATGATGTTTTTTAATAATGAAGCAAATATGCCTTTAAATAGGCTACAAATAAAGAGTTTAACTTGAACTAGGAAAAGTAAAAATATAAATAAAAATAAATAAACATATTTTATCTAACCTAAAAAACTAATAAATAAATAAATAACAAATCTAATCCTAAATAATCTAAATATATTCATAAAGAACCCTATATTGAATTAAAGTACAAATATTCAAAAACATTATTGAAGATTTGTAATAAATAATAATTCCCGTATTAAATCCGTATATAGATTTTTGCTCGCACAGTCTTCACTAAAACGGACATAACTTGAGTGCCGACATTAGATTGATGTGTTTCAATATGCGTTGAAAAACTAAGAGACAGATGGATGTGTTTGAAGAAGATATGGTGACCCAGAATTGCCCGAATCTCATTTGAAAAGTCGATGCAAGCTGGCTGAAATTTCAGAGTTAGAAAACAACTTTAGCTTTTTGACTAAAATGCATCGTTTTAACCCTCTAATGCATATTCAAATATCGTATCATCTATTTATTTTACCGTTATATTAGATAATAATAATAAGGGAAATAATTAATTACATTACAAAATTTGCACAAAGGAAAGAGATTTTGATATAGAGAAACCATTTTATATCATCTTTGATATACATAAATGCAATGGGTAATATGGTCTGATTTCATACATAATTCATAATCTAGAACATTTTACTTTAGGGTAATATACCCTAAACCAAATATTTTATCTAACCTAAAAAACTAAAAATGTTAATGCGTAACTGTTTAAACTCAAAATAATAAGTCTTGAAATTTAAATAAGAAAGTTACTCCAATACCAATTCTTAGGATGTATTTAGTTTGGTTTGATTCGATAATTATTTTAATAATCCATCGATTTTTAGTTCCATTAATTTTCGATTTTTAGTTTTTTCTTATTTTCTTTGAGTTTTGAGATTTTTGTACTATATTTTGATAAAAATAACTTTATTTTATAACTTTTAAACATTATTTAATAAAATTTTAACAATTTTTCTTAAATATTTCTTAAAAAATTATTTTCAAGTAAATAAAAATAATTAATAATTCATATATATATATATATAGTTATTTCACAATTTTAAGTGTAAAACAATTATTTTTATATTATAAATAATTAAAATTAATCATAGATAAATAAAAATATCAAATTAAGTTTGATTCGAGTAACCGTAATTTTAAACTTGTGAATTATAAATTAAATTTTGATTTTTCGATTCTGGATGCTTAGTCATACTAATCCCACCCTGGTACTAGCTTGGATATAGATATGGATTTAATAATTAATACTAGAAATAAGAAGAATGGTCACTTATGTATTCACTGAGTACAGTTTTGGTCATTGATTTTTAAATTCGACCGATAAGGTCATTTACGTTTTTAATCTATAAACTTTTGGTCAGTGAGACGCTTTTTGTCGTTAAATGTTAGCGGCTTTCTGATCTGGCACGATAAAAAGAATGATAAATTACCTAGATAGTCCCTAAACTATTACTTCACTCCCATTTTAACCACTGAAATAAAAATAATTTGTATAATTACACATTTAATCTTCCATATTTTTAATTTTTTATTTCTTCTCCCCTCCACCATATTCTATATTCTTCTTCATCTAACTCAATCCCTAATTTTTTACTATATTTGTACTACCCCAAAGTATAGCCTAGTAGAAGTTATCAAATTGATTTCATTCAAGTTATCAAGAATTATTATTGTGAATCAAGAATAAAATAAGGGTTTAGGACCAAATTGTTGATAAGAGGAAATGGGAGAGTTAAGGTGGAAAGGACTAGAACCGAATTCTAAATTGAGGGAAAGAAGAATTGAATAGCTATATTACAAAGGGATAAAATTCAAGGAAGAGAAAACTTTGGGATTGCATGTAAAACTTTAATGTATCCAAGGAACCTCACACTTGTCAACCCAAGTGTGAGCTTTGTGGAGGGATTCCCGGTCATGAAAGAGATTGAGCAAGGAAGTCATCTTCTTCCTTAAAACAAAATCACAGAAGTTCTTAAACTAGTAAGAGAAGATAGAAATTTCGTAAGGGAGCTTACTGGTGATGGAATCGTGGCATTTTGGTGGAATTCTTTGGGTTTATAGCTTTTTAGGTATGACCGATTCTTCTTTTTCCTTTGGAGAGGGTGTAAATTTGAAATTTAGGTTATGATATGATCTTGAATTGTGACATTTAGAAGCTGTTGTTATGTGCTTTATTGATATGGTTTTAAGATATAGAAATATTGCATAATCCTTGACAATTTCATGCTTAAATTCATGATAGTATAATCGAATAAGGAGTGAGAAGATTTAATCAAATTGGTGCACATGCATGAACATGTAGAGATGTCTTAAGAGTAAATACATAAACTGTTTTGAGTTCAAAAGAAAACATGCGGGCTGTTATGGCAGATATAGACTTGTTAAGGACTGATTTCGATGTATATGTATACAAGTGCCCTATTTTGTATGAATACGATATTCATGAGATTGTTGATATTGATTAAAGAAAAATATAGGTAATTTAGGACTGTTTTAATCATATAATGCTGGGTAAGGACTGTTTAGTTATGTATAAATAGGATTAAATGTGAAGTGAGACTATTTTGAATTTGGGTGAAATTTTGTGAACTGTTCTGGATTAGAAATCAGGGGAAGGGTTGTTAACACTCCATAAGGACTGTTATATATATATATATATATATATATATATATATGTGTGTGTGTGTTAGAAGTTGTTTTGTGATTGTGTCAATGACTGTGCATTTTAGGACTGTTTTTGGGTAATTTAAGATACCATGGACTGTTTTGTAAATACATGGTTGTGATTATATAATAGGGACTATTATTGATATGTGGAAAAGTATATGAGATTTTAATGAACAGTTTGAGTATATTCATGATTAAAAATGAAATTTGAATTGTTTTGGGTGAAATTACATGTATGTTTGAGTGAATGATTGGTAGGTGTAGCGACATTTTTTCCTTTCTTTTTCATAAATATATGGCGTGGTTTTCTTTTAAAAAATCCGTCGATACGAATTATCCCATAAATCACTTTGAAATCTTAGCTTAATGGCATTTCTTTTGAAAATCGTAATCTTTTGAAAATTAATAAAAAATTTGGAGTCGCCACCGGCCACTTGGATAAGGTAGGCCGGACACCACAAAACCAGAGATTCAATATGAAAGGGTCCGAGAGTTGGCTACGCGTGGGGAAGGATTAACACCCCTATCACGCCCGGAAATCAGTATCAAAATACTTGTTGCTTTTAATCAAAGGAAATTGTTGGAATTTGAAAGGAATTTAATTCGGTGACCTTAATTAAAAATTAACTTTAATTGAACGGGCTTTATCAAACTGGTGGATTCAAATTAATTGGACATTTAATTAATAAGGTTGACGATACATCGGATCAAAGATTAAACCGATATAGAATAAGCCCGACTGTCGTGTTAATTTATGGTTCGAATCTCGCACGTCACCTTTATGCATGATGCAAACCTTTTAGAACATGATGTAATGATTTGGGTTAAGTTTTAATATTACATTTTGTCGTTAAGGATTAATTCAAACATTTGGCCAACATCCTTTAAGCTCGGACTGTTACGATACAAATATCGGAATTAATGAATACCTCCCTTTTTATGATTTGAATTAATTAACATGTAGATCAAATGGGCCAAATGATGACAAATAAAATGAATGTTAAACAAAGATTTGAAAATTAAACACACAAAGGCCCACTAAAAGTCCTAACCTAAAAGGCCCAAATTATGGAAATTTAATTAGTGATCTAGTTACTAATTAGGTGCTTCTAGTATTAACCCTAAATTAATTAATCCTAAAAAGGCTAGAGAACCCTAATAAATTATGAGTTATCGTGTGATATGATAATTAATTCGATTAATTTTAAACTAGTATTCCAATAAGCCAAGAATACTATTTAAAATAAGTTAAATTAATTAATCATTGCTTTAAATTAAAATGTTAGTCTAATTTCCATGTCAATTTTATCTTAAAAGATAACTAAGAGGTGTTCAACCAATTTTAATGAATTTAACATTTGCCCCAATAAGCCAAAGGCAAATTTAAATTCACTATGATTCGAACCTTAAGACTAACTACGACTCTAAAACTAATCCTAGAATTAACTTAATTAATTTAAGGATCGTGCCACTATTATATGAGCACACAATCTAAATTAATTAATTTAATTCCTAAACTAATCTAAAACTAACTTAACAACCCAAAGCCCAAAAAAAACCAAGAGGCCCAAACTTCTAAACTACATCCAAATGAAAAACCATACATACCATATACAAGAAAATATATTATAAAATGGATAATATGAAACCATGATAATAAAGTAAACAAGCTAATAATAAATTAAACAACATTCAACAAGTGAAATAACATACATATCACAAGCAAAAATAAAATAAAACACATAAAAAAGAGACTAAAATAAACAACAAAGGTTACCAATAAAATCATCCACATTTTCATTGAACTATAAAAAATGATTATATATAAATAAAAAGAAAAAGGAAGAATGTACCCAAAATCCAAATATTTATGCTCGGTCAAACAAATTTCACAGGTTGTTGTTGGGGTTGAGAGGCTCGATTCGAGGGTTTTTTGTGGTTCGAATGGGTCGAGTTAAAATCCAAACATTTTATGTTTTTTACTTTTTAAGAAATATCCTTTTGAAAGAGTCGAGTTAAAAGCATATTCTCTTCATAAAAACTTGTCCTTGTGAAAAGGATCGAATTGAGAAATTCTTTTGGGTTTGAGAAAAACGTCCTTAGGAAAGGACTGAATTAAGAAATTCTCAAAAACATCCTTATGAAAGGATCAAATTGAGAAATTTTGATTTTAAGAAAAATATCCTTATGGAAGGATCAAATTAAGAAATTTTAAGTTTTAAGAAAAAAATCCTTGTAGAAGGATCAAATTCAAATATTTGTTTTAAGCAAAACATCCTTATGAAATGATCAAATTAAGAAATTTTAGTTTTAAGGAAAAACATCCTTGTGGAAGGATTAAATTAAGAAATTTGTTTTAAGCAAAACATCCTTATGAAATGATCAAATTAAGAAATTTTAATTTTAAGAAAAACGTCCTTCGGAGGGATAGAATTGAGAAATTGAGTTTTGAGGAAAACGTCCTTTGAAGGGCTAGAATTGAGAAATTTGGTTTTGAGAAAAATATCTTTAGGGAGGATAGAAACCAGGGATCAGAAGACCTTTAGAAATCTAAATTATACAAGTCAAAGGACTCTTGATTCTTATGAGATCTATTTCTCCTCTTGTAGAACTGTAGGTCCATCATTTTATCAATCTTCAAATACTTGTTTAAAGTAAACAAAAATCTATAAAGGTAAGGGTTAGCATGCTCGTAACATAGGGATGTCTAGTTGTATGAGCATATTTCATGATGCAAAGATGCATGTGTTAATGAGAATGTAATGATGCATGAATTTAGTTTGTCTTTGTTTTCTAGAGCCAGTGGTCGTCATCTTGGGACTACAACCACTCATTCCATGTCTTGACAAAATTTTCCCCCAAACTTGTGTTGTTCACTCTTTGAGCCAGGTGACCTTGGTCGCAATCAGAACCTTTAACCTAGTTCTTTCAAGCCTGGCACCATCTTTCATTTGTTCTGGATTCTTAGGTAAAAAGGCCCTTGTTGCCTCCCCAGACAATGATGCCCCATCATGGCAAACTAACCTCAAAGATTCTTCATCATCCCACATCACATAGTGCCCCTCAACTTTGGGCCTTGCTGATGCATTTATCTTCGAAGTAATACAGAGAAATCTCTTTGTCTCAAATGTATCAATTTATTGGTCGTCATTATAATGAAGAATGCCTTTTTAGATTAACATACAGAACCTTGAAATCAAAATTTAATTGAAAGAAAACAAACAGAATGGGATGCCCCAGATATCAAATGCAAGAGCGTCTTTGTAACACCCTAAAATTGGCCTAGTAAAGTTACTACAATCTAAACTATAGGTTAATTGAATGCATGAACTAATCAATTTAAAGAAGAAAGAGCATTGGCCATCCTTAAGATCAAATAAGTGAAATTAGAACCAAATTGAATTGAAATTAAAACTAGAAGGCCTAAATGAAAGGATGAAATTGTAATCATGCAAAACTCTATAGATTGCATGTAAAATTTACTTAAATCAAGGCCTTGACATGTGTTCTCATTTGAAGAGAACATGTGCCAATTGTGAGGATGACTCGCGGCCAAGGAAGAAAGATGGACAAACATATTGTCATCTTCCTCCCATTATACTCCATGGCCGATTGCTTGAGAGATAAAAGGGGAGAGAAGGAGCTTCATGCATCACCTCCAATTCACGCTTTTTGATTTAACCTTGATCAAATTTAGCTTGGAGAAGGTATAATGTTTGATTTCAATTTGTTATAGATTGTTTAAACCTTGAGATTTTGATGTTCTTGTTGCCTATATTGATTAGGATGATTGTTATGTGTGTTAGGATCATGCTAGCTTCAATTTTAACTTGAAATTGTGAATACTAGTAGCAAATTTGATAAAGGAAATATATATGGTTGCTGGAAATTTGAGAAATGTGTATATGGTTGAAAACAGTTTGATTAGGGACTGTTTTGGATAGTGAAAATGTTTAAACATGCCAATTGAATATAGAACCATGTTTTGATCATGTTGGTAGATGAATTGAGAATTGAATTGAATAGATAACTTGCTGGAAATGTGAAAGCACCTAATTGGATTAGTTAAATTAGGTAATGGACTGCTCAATTGGTAAATTGGATGTGCAATGTTGATCAAATTGGGTTCAAGATGATAATGCCTTGTTTAAGCACATTTCTAGGTGTATTAAACTAACCTAGACATGTAAAAACATGAAAATAAATTGAATTGCCATGTTAGAACCTTGTTAAAATGAGTTGAGAAGATAGAAATTCAACCTAGTGTAATCTGCCCAGAATACTCTATTCTGGGCAGTAACTTTGAAAAATCACTATAAATTGAATAAAATGAATTTAAGGCTGAATTTTTATGGACAACACCTTGATATGTCTAAATTCATTATGAGAAAACAGAACTGAATTATGGGTTGTAGAATGAAATGTAGAGAAGAAATACTAGGGACAGTGCAAACTGTCCAGTGTAGCAAATTACCCCGTGTTTAAGTTAAAAACTGTATTAATTGGCAAATAACTAAAATGCAAGAATTATATGGTTATAAATACAATTACGTTATCTTTCCAATGGTATAAACCAATTGAAATTCCGATGTATGGAATGAAAGTTATGCATGTTTAAGTGAATAGAGTGCAAGCTGTCTGGCAGCAGTAGTATAGGTAATTGTACACTATTTTGTGTCAATTTGTAAACTATTTTGTAAACAATTTTAGGACATTTATTTTGCCTTGTTTTACATGAACTAGAGTATAGAAAAGTGAGGTTAAGTGTAGTGAAGAATGAATATGAACATGCTGGCAAATTTGTGTATGTTTTATACTTGTAACTTGGCCTTGATTGAATGACTTTGTGAACTTGTCTTGACATGTTTGTACTTGTAATGTGATAGAACCAGGAGTAAACTTGGTGGAAGAGGATAGAGTGGATCATCCTAAATCCAAGAACAAAGGAGTGTGGATCCAAGACTAGCTAGCTTGGAGTATTGTGAGTGTAGTCATCTCTAGGGTTAGGACTAGGTCCTAACGAATGCATACTTGTTTACATTGTTGTAATGTTAAATGAACCTAATTATGGACTTGACTTAATAAGGGAAGAATGACTAGTAATGCATGAAAATTGATCACATCTTGAATACATGTTTTTGTTCGAATGTTAAGCATGTTTAAATGGTACATTGGTGCTTGTATGTGTCATGATGCTTGTGATCGAATGCTAAAGAACTTGCTTGAGATATCATCTCATATTGATAAAATGAAACATGAGAATTACATGATATGTTAGCTATGGCTCAAATGGCCTAAGGGTCTACTATGAAATGAACTTGCTTCACATGATCTTGATCTTGAAACACTTGTATAAAAGGCTTAAATCGAACAGCCTTGGTAGCTAGTTGGACTAGGTAGAAGGGCACACCTTAGAGTCTAGAGCTCATTGTGTAAGGGTGGACTACGGTCCAGGGCTAAGGCCCTTATTTGGTGACAGACGGAGGGTACGTATATGGTCTTTGGCGATAGTAGGAGGGTTTGACCAGCACTACGGTGCATCTTGTGGCGACAGTTGGTTGGAGACTCTATTACCTATACAAACTAAGTACCAAGGGGTTGTTTAATTGATAACAAATGTAATAGCAATCCAATAACACATGTTACTTGTCTTGAAAGCGATGAATTGTATGTTACTTATCATGTAAGCATGACTTACTTGATTACTTGTTTTATAATCTTGAAGTGTTTGATTCTTGACATGAAAACATGAAGTATGATTTCTTGTTTCTTGTTCCTTGATAGCTGACTGCTTGAAATCCTTAGCTAGGATTATCTTAATTCTTGAAATCCTTAGCTAGGACTATACTTGATTAAATGACACAAAACTTGATATAACAAATGGTTAGAACTAGTTACTACCTCCCTAAGTACATTCTTGTACTTATCACTCTCGTTTTTCATTCTTCCCAACTACAGGATAAAGGATATGAGTGTTTCTTGATCTTGAAGCCTGATTTCTTGAGCTAGAAGTACGTTACACAAGCTTTGCCTAAGTATGGGTTTATACTTGTTATGTATATCTTATAGAATAGTGGCACTAGATTGTATAGACTTTAGCTCAATCATGCATTTTGGTACTTGTATATATTGTTCTTGTGTGGGCCTACTGTGTCACAAGCTTGGTTGTCAATGTGAACAATGATGTAATGAACTTTAATTTCATATATTGGAATGATGATTGCTGAGCATAAATGAGTTTGTATTGAAATGAATAAGTGTTTGATCTAGTTTACCTTGGAACATTCGAATGCTTTGTTTATGTACATGTCGTGCTTGAATTGAATATAGGATGATCAAACCATGCTTGCTTGTATTCCAATCGAATGCCTTGGGAACTATATGGTCACTTGTGTGTGTGTATATACCTTGATGTATGTGTTTTGGTATTAGCATGATGATGGCCGAATTGTTAGGTATAGAGAATGACTTGAATGGAAGCTAGTTTCATGCAATTTGAATGTTCAAGAATCATGTTTGTAATTTAGGGATAAGATGTACATGTATAAATCTAAGGAACAATGAAATGAAATGGAATTAGGTTGTTTGTCTTAGTTCATTCGAATGATGGGGATAAAAATGAAGTAAAGTGTATTGATAATGTAGTAACATATAATGTAAGTATGAAAGGAAACAATTATATGCCTTATTCGAATGTCTATGATGTCTTGAAATCAAATGAATGCTTGGTTACTTGTTAGTTAAGTAAGTATACTTAGTTTCGTGTTAGTTAAGAAACTCATCTAATAAGGATGAGTTATCAATGTCTTGTCTTGTATTCTATTGCTTGTATTGCTTGCCTTGTCCTTGCCATTGCTTAAGTAACGCTCCCGAGCCAGTTTGCTACTAACCCGAGGTAAGGGGTGTTGCATTTAATTGGTTATCAGAGGTTTAGGTTTAGTCAATTCTAGGACTAAACTGGGCTATCATGCATCATATAGGATACTTGTACCACCTAGGAGACTTGTATTGTATAGCTTGTTTCTTTGCTTATTAAAATGAATCCCTAATTGTTCTATTTGAACGTAGAATGTTTGAAACAAGACTTGGCCGGGACAATGAAAGTCCCGAAGGCTCCTCGAATGAAGGAGGTAGTGTGAGGATGGAACAGAATCCTCCACAACAACAAACTCAACCTCGAGCACAAGCTGCTGCTCAACAGGAAGCTCCTGCTATAAATCCTGTGCAGCAGGAATGTCTCCTGAGCATGAAGGAGAAGTACAATCATCTTGAAACTGCTTTGAAACAAGATCATCATACTGCTCCTCATGTTGCTGTGCCAAACAGAGCTCCGATTGACAAGCTGGCTTAACACCGGGCCTATACTTTTACTGGCACTGATGAAGCCAATCCCGAAGTAGCTTAGTACTGGTTTGAGGCCACTACTCGAATCTTTACTAAGCAACTACCTTGTCTTGATGAGCACAAGCTCGAATGTGCCATAGCCCTGTTGGCAGATGAAGCTTTAAGCTGGTGGGAAACCACTACCCTGACTGCTCCTACTAAAGTAGTAACTTGGAAATTCTTCCTCGAGGAATTCATGAAGAAATACATCAGTGAACAGTACCTGGTCGAGCACCGAAAATGTTTCTTGTATCTCAAGCAAGTTGGCCGGCCCAATGAACAATACGTAAGTGACTTCTGCAAGTATTGCAAGTACGAGTCGAAATACATCAAGACCGAAGCTGATAAATGTCGAATGTTCATCGATGGATTGAATGATGAACTAAGTCCAATCTTTACTACCCTGGGTATCACTGACTTCTAGAATTTGGTGAACCGGGTTATTGCAACCGAGGCAAAGATGAAGGCCTCTGAAAAACGTAAAAGTGGTAACTCCTGGAAGGACAAACGATCCAAGAATGATGACAAGCCTCATTGGAAGTCAAAGAAATCTAACCACTCCAAAGATCACTCATTGAATTATACTCATGTTCAGAAGAGCAATTACATACCGAGACCTCAATTGGTAACCAAGCCTTCAGCCCCGATCATCTCTGTTGATAGAACGGGGAATTCTGGTAAAGCTATTCAATATCCTACTTGCAAGTTCTGTCAGAAACACCACACCGGGAAATACAGAACTCAACAGAATTTGTGTTTCTTATGTGGAGCCTCTGATCATTATATCTGGGATTGTCCTTAGAATTCTAACAAGGTTCTGAATCGAACTTCTGTAAATGCTACCTCAGCTTCATCTAATTGAAACAAGGGCCCGAGACAAGCTCAATCCGGGAATCAAAGCAAAGGTAGAGGCTAACATTCGACACCTACACACTAGGAATCCCGAGCCCCTGCTAAAATCTACCACATTCTTGGGAAAGAGGAAGAAGAAGCACTCGATGTTATCGCATGTACTGTTGAATTAGATTCAAGTCCTGCATATGCTTTGATTGATTCGGGATCTACCCACTCTTTTATATGTTCTTCCATGATTGCTAGGTTAAACATAAAATCTGAACTTGTTAAGACTAGCCTTGTAGTTTCAAACCCTATAGGGGGAAATATGCCTATTAACTTTATTTGCAAGCAATGCCCTATAAGCATTCGAAATGTGCCTTTTCCCATGGACCTTAATGTCTTGCCTTCTTTTGAGTTCGATCTAGTGTTAGGACTAGATTGGTTAAGCAAACATGAAGCCTGGATAGATTTCTGAAATATGAGACTTTATCTTCGGGGCTTAGGAAAGGAATCAATCCTCCTAATTGATAGAAAACTGACCTCAATCTTTGCTTCCATGACTATGCAAGATGAACTTGAATTCGGCCTACCTAGTGTGACAATTGTATCTAAATTCATTAATGTTTTTCCCAAGGAACTCCCTGGTCTCCCTCCAACCAGAGAAGTAGAGTTCGGGATTGAAGTTCAACCTGGAACAACTCCAGTGTCCATCACACCCTATCGAATGGCACATGTTGAATTGAAAGAACTCAAGAAGAAACTCCAAGAGCTACAAGACAAAGGCTTTATTCGGCCTAGCTCGTCTCCCTGGGGTGCTCCAGTCTTGTTCGTGAAAAAGAAAGACGGGACTATGAGACTCTGTATTGATTATAGACAATTGAACAAGCTTACTATCAATAATCGGTATCCTCTCCCAAGGATAGAAGATCTCTTTGATCAACTCAATGATGCTTTGGTGTTCTCAAAGATCGATCTTCAATCGGGATACTATCAAATGAGGGTAAAAGAAGAATATGCACCCATGATAGCCTTGCGTACTCGATATGACCACTTTGAACTCTTTGTAATGCCATTCGGGTTAACGAATGCTCCTGATGCTTTCATGGACCTCATGAACCGTGTATTCAAGCCCTATCTTGACAAGTTTGTGGTCATCTTCATCGATGACATCCTGGTGTATTCTCGGAATAAGGAAGAACATTTCGAACACCTTCGAATTGTATTGCAAACTCTCCGAGAACGTCAATTGTTCACAAAGTTCTCTAAGTGTTAATTTTGGCTATCGAAAATCTCGTTCCTTGGCCATGTCATCTCGACAGAAGGAATTAAAGTATACCCAAGCAAAATTCAATCCATCCTGAATTGGAGACCTCTGAGGAATGTTGGCGTGGTCAGGGGTTCTCATCCATTGCTACAAGCTTGACTAAGCTAACTCGCAAAGATACACCCTTTGTTTGGTCAGAGAACCAACAACGAAGCTTCGATCAACTTAAATACGCTATAACTCATGCACCGATTCTCATCCAACCAGAATCGGGCAAAGAATTCACTATCTATAGTGATGCATCTCATTTAGGACTAGGTTGTGTCCTAATACAAGATGGAAAAGTGGTAGCTTATGCTTTAAGGCAACTAAAACCACATGAGTCAAACTACCCTACACACGATCTAGAATTGGCAGCTACCGTGTTTGCTCTCAAAATACAGAGACATTACTTGTACGGGGAGAAATGTAACATGTTCACAGACCACAAAAGTCTCAAATACCTCCTGACTCGTACAGATTTGAATCTGAGACAAAGAAGATGGCTAGATTTGCTTAAAGACTACGATTTGGTTATCGACTACCATTCGGGGAAAGCAAACATGGTTGCTGATGCCCTTAGTCATAGACCATAATCGGGTAAACCCCTAAATCTAAGTTCTAGAATAATTCATTTGAATTTAATCTTACTTGGATTACAAGTAACCATTCGAATTGAATCTTTCTTGTCTTGCAAGTAACCATTCAAAATCTTCCTTAATGATCTTGTCCTTTCGTTTTTAGCTTCCTTGGCTATCAATGCTCATTTCCGTTTATCCAAATGATGAAAATTCTTGTCTGAACTTCAAGTTCAATCTAGTATAATCTTGAGAATCAAAGAACTCCAGCAAACTGATCCAGATCTTTAAAAGATCATATCCAAGCTACACTCTGAGTCTAATTCTGACTTCTCTCTCAAGTCGAATGGACTCCTTTATTTCAAGGATAGAGTATGTGCTCCTAACAATGAGGAACTAAAACACGAGATGCTACAAGAAGCTCACCAAAGCTCTTTCTTGATTCACCTAGGATCAGTTAAGATGTACAAGGATCTAAAGCCACTATACTGGTGGCCAGGCATGAAATCGGATATCACAGACTTCGTTTCAAAGTGCCTAACTTGTCAACGGGTTAAAGCCGAACATCAAGTCCCTATTGGATTTCTCAACCCTATTGAATTCCCTCAGTGGAAATGGAATCGGATTACAATGGATTTTGTTACTGGTCTTCCTTCTACTCCAAAAAAGAATGATGTTGTATGGGTGATTGTTGATAGATTCACAAAGTCTACTCACTTCATCCATGTTCGAATGAACATGAGCTTGGAAACTTTAGCCGAGCTATACATCCATGAAGTTATTCAATTACATTGTGTACCTACAGCAATAATCTCTGATCGTGACCCTAGATTTGCTTCTCGATTTTGGAATTTTTTGCAGAAGGCTCTAGGAGCTAAAATGCATCTTAGTACAGCCTTTCATCCTCAATCAAATGGACAATCTGAAAGAATCATTCAAGTGCTTGAAGATATGCTACGTGCTTGTGTTATAGACTTCGGAAAGATCTGGGAGAAATCTCTACCCCTAGTAGAGTTTGCTTACAACAATAGCTACCAGACATCTATTCAGATGGCTCCCTTCAAAGCTCTATACGGAAGAAAATGTAGAACTCCCTTGTGCTGGTCTTAATTGGGAGAAAACAAAGCATTGGGACCTTAATTGCTCAGAGAAACTGAAGAACAAGTGAAAATCATTCATGATCAATTGAAGGTAGCTTTCGATAGGCAAAAAGCTTATGCTGGCTTGAAAAGGAGAGACATCCAATACAAAGTTGGAGACAAGGTTTTCCCTTGGAAAAAGGTCTTCAGATTTGGAAGAAAAGGAAAGTTTAGCCCTCGGTTTATCGGACCATTTGAAATCATTGAAAGGATTGGTCTAGTGGCTTATCGATTGGCACTTCCTAATGAATTTGATAAAATCCACAATGTCTTCCATGTCTCTATGCTCAGAAGATATAGATCTGATCCATCTCATGTTCTTGAGCCTGAAAAAGTGGAATTGAATCCTGACTTGTCATACGAAGAAGAACCAGTCCAGATTCTTGATCGTGAAGTTGCAAAGCTCAGGAACAAAACCGTTCCTCTTGTCAAAGTCTTGTTGAGAAATCACAAGGTTGAAGAAGCAACTTGGGAATCTGAAGAAGTCACGAGGAAGCAATATCCTCACATATTCGATTCAGGTAAATTCGAGCACGAATTTATTTTAAGCAGGGGAGAATTGTAACACCCTAAATTGCCCTAGGAAAGTTACTACAATCTAAACTATAGGCTAATTGAATTCATGAACTAATCAATCTAAAGAAGAAAGAACATTGGCCATCCTTAAGACCAAATAAGTGAAATTAGAACCAAATTGAATTGAAATTAAAACTAGAAGGCATAAATGAAATGATGAAATTGTAATCATGCAAAACCCTATAGATTGCATGTAAAATTTAATTAAATCAAGGCCTTGACACATGTTCTCATTTGAAGAGAACATGTGCCAATTGTGAGGATGACTCACGGGCGATGAAGAAAGATGAACAAACATATTGTCATCTTCCTCCCATTATACTCCATGGTCGATTGCTTGAGATAGAAAAGGGGAGAGAATAAGCTTCATGCATCGCCTTCAATTCATTCTTTTTGATTCAACCTTGATCAAATTTAGCTTGGAGAAGGTATAATGTTTGATTTCAATTTGTTATAGATTGTTTGAACCTTGAGATTTTGATGTACTTGTTGCCTATATTGATTAGGATGATTGTTATGTGTGTTAGGATCATGCTAGCTTCAATTTGAACTTGAAATTGCGAATACTAGTAGTCAATTTGATAAAGGAAATATATATGGTTGCTGGAAATTTGAGAAATGTGTATATGGTTGAAAATTGTTTGATTAAGGATTGTTTTGGATAGTGAAAATGTTTAAACATGCCAATTGAATTTAGAACCCTATTTTGATCATGTTGGTAGATGAATTGAGAGTTGAATTGATTAGATAACTTGCTGGAAATGTGAAAGCACCTAATTGGATTAGTTAAATTAGGTAATGGACTGCTCAATTGGTAAATTGGATGTGCAATGTTGACCAAATAGATCAAATTGGGTTCAACATGATAATGCCCTGTTTTAAGCACATTTCTAGGTGTATTAAACTGACCTAGACATGTAAGAACATGAAAATGAATTGAATTTCCATGTTAGAACCTTGTTAAAATGAGTTAAGAAGCTAGAAATTCAACCTAGTGTAATCTGCCCATAATACTCTATTCTGGGCAGTAACTTTGAAAAGTCACTATAAATTGAATAAAATGAATTTAAGGCTGAATTTTTCTGGAAAACACCTTGATATGTCTAAATTCATTATGAGAAAACAGAACTGAATTCTGGGTTGTAGAATGAAATGTAGAGAAGAAACACTAGGGACAGTGCAAACTGTCTAGTGTAGCAAATTATCCCATCTTTAAGTTAAAACTGTATTAATTGGAAAAGAACTAAAATTCAAGAATTATATGGTTATAAATACAATTACGTTATCTTTCCAACGGTATAAACCAATTGAAATTCCGATGCACAGAATGAAAGTTATGCATGTTTAAGTGAATAGAGTGCAAGCTGCCTGGCAGCAGCAGTATATGTAATTGTACATTGTTTTGTGGCAATTTGTAAATAGTTTTAGGACATTGATTCTGCCTTGTTTTACATGAACTAGAGTATAGAAAAGTGAGGTTAAGTGTAGTGAAGAATGAATATGAACATGCTGCCAAATTTGTGTATGTTGTATACTTGTGACTTGGCCTTGATTGAATGACTTTGTGAACTTGTCTTTACATGCTTGTACTTGTAATGTGATAGAACCAGCTGTAAACTTGGTGGAAGAGGATAGAGTGGAACATCCTAAATTCAAGAACAAAGGAGTGTGGATCCAAGACTAGCTAGCTTGGAGTATTGTGAGTGTAGTCATCTCTAGGGTTAGGACTAGGTCCTATCCAATGCATACTTGTTTGCATTGTTGTAATGTTAAATGAACCTAATTATAGACTTGACTTAATAAGGGAAGAATGACTAGTAATGCATGAAAATTGATCACATCTTGAATACATGTTTTTGTTCGAATGCTAAGCATGTTTAAATGGTACATTGGTGCTTGTATGTGTCATGATGCTTGTGATCGAATGCTAAAGAACTTGCTTGAGAAATCATCTCATCTTGATAAAATGAAACATGAGAATTACATGATATGTGAGCTATGGCTCAAATGGCCTAAGGGTCTACTATGAAATGAACTTGCTTGACATGATCTTGATCTTGAAACACTTGTATAAAAAGGCTTAAATCGAACAACCTTGGTAGCTAGTTGGACTAGGTAGAAGAGCATGCCTTAGAGTTTAGAGCTCATTGTGTAAGGGTGGACTACGGTCCAGGGCTAAGGCCTTTATTTGGCAACAGGCAGAGGGTGCGTATGTGGTCTTTGGCGACAGTGGAGGGTTTGACCAGCAGTACGGTTCATCTTGTGGCGACAGTTGGTTGGAGACTCGATTACCTATACAAACTAAGTACCAAGGGGGTTGTTTAATTGATAACAAATGTAATAACAATCCAATAACACATGTTACTTGTCTTGAAAGCCCTGAATTGTATGTCACTTGTCATGTAAGCATGACTTACTTGATTACTTGTTTTATAATCATGATGTGTTTGATTCTTGATATGAAAACATGAAGTATGATTTCTTTTTTCTTGTTCCTTGATAGCCTAATACTTGAAATTCTTAGCTAGGATTATACTTGATTAAATGACACAAAACTTGATAAAACAAATTGTTAGAACTAGTTACTACCTCCCTAAGTACATTCTTGTACTTATCACTCTTGTTTTTCATCTTCCCAACTATAGGATAAAGGATACGAGTGTTCTTGATCTTGAAGCCTGATTTCTTGAGCTAGAAGTAAGTCACACAAGCTTTGCCTAAGTATGGTTTCATACTTGTTATGTATATCTCCTAGAATGGTGGCACTAGGTTGTATAGACTTTAGCTCAATCATGCATTTTGGTACTTGTATATATTGTTATTGTATGGGCCTACTGTGTCACAAGCATGGTTGTCAATGTGAACAATGATGTAATCAACTTAAATTGCATATATTGGAATGATGATTGTTGCACATAAATGAGTTTGTATTGAAATGAATAAATGTTTGATCTAGTTTACCTTGGAACATTCGAATGCTTTGTTTATGTACATGTCGTACTTGAATTGAATATAGGATGATCGAACCATGCTTGCTTGTATTCCAATTGAATGCCTTGGGAACTATATGGTCACTTGTGTGTGTGTGTGTGTGTATACCTTTATGTATGTGTTTTGGTATTAGCATGATGATGGCCGAATGGTTAGGTATAGAGAATGACTTGAATGGAAGCTAGTTTCATGCAATTTGAATGTTCAAGAATCATGTTTGTAATTTAGGGATAAGATGTACGTGTATAAATCTAAGGAACAATGAAATGAAATGGAATTAGGTTGTTTGTCTTACTTCATTCAAATGATAAGGATAAAAATGAAGTAAAGTGTATTGATAATGTAGTAACATATAATGTAAGTATGAAAGGAAACAATTATATGCCTTATTCGAATGCCTACGATGTCTTGAAATCAAATGAATGCTTGGTTACTTGTTAGTTAAGTAAGTATACTTAGTTTCTTGTTTGTTAAGAAACTCATCTAATAAGGATGATTTATCAATGCCTTGCCTTGTATTGTATTTCTTGTATTGCTTGCCTTGTCCTTGCCATTGCTTAAGTAACGCTCTCGAGCCGGTTTGCTACTAACCCGGGGTAAAGGGTGTTACAGTCTTAGATTCAATCTTCTGGTGATCATTCCAAGCATAGATTGTGCCTATGAAGACTTTGAATGTTGTGGCGATATTTGAAGTTGTGCAACTCCTCCCATATTGCTCGGTTCATCCTCATGATTATGGTATTTTCTTGTTCTGCTCGATTACTATTCCTTCTAGTTCTCATCATCATTCTTCATCCATAAATATGTTCAAGCTCTTCGACTTTGTTTAGACCATGGGACAGAAAATGTCACTTTAAGAACTTTAAATGTAAGTATGTGTTTCTGGTGGTAATCATTATTGTGTTAATGTCCTCAAGGGTTCATCTCTGATGCTAGGGTATTGACTCAGTGAAGTAGAGCTCTTTATTAGATTTGTTCTCCTCCCATAGCTCCATCAGGATGCCCTGAGACTTATTCAATTCGTTCATTCATTTCTTTTTTCCTAGGGTGATTTAACTCATAATAGTCCTTTGTCTTGAGAATAATGATAGAGCATACAACAATACCTCGAGTTACTTGGCATAGTCACGATTTGAAAACTTACTCATATAGCCAAGGCTTTTGACCCAATTAGAGTAACTGGAGCAAAGCATACTTATTTAGCCTTTTTGCTATAGCGGAGTACCCTTTGAATTTTAATTAATTTTTGTTTTGTTTTGAAACAGTCTATTTTCCTTTTCGAAGCGCATTCAAGCAACTCTACTGGGTCTTCTTAGGAGATTTTCTTATCATCGAACATCACTGAAGGAATAGTAATCTTGTTTTTCACGCTTTACCGACAAGAGTGGACTGAGCAAGAAATCACACTTCCTCGTTATCACAACATTCAATTAGAATCAATGCCACATCATGCATGTGATATTTGAGGACCTACGAGGGTAAGAGGGGATATACGTATATATGATTTCAAGGCCATTGTATGTTAAGAAAAATATATTTTCATTAGAAAGAAAATACGCAAACATAACAAGCGCCCTTACAAAAAGATCATTGCTATCTTCGGGCAAATGATAGCAACGTTGGTTCCATGCATTACTTTGAAAGAAAACGCAACAAGAAAGAAAACTTAAATGCACAAACTCTTAAGGAAGACCGGGCGTCAACACTTCCCAAAAGTCGCGCTTATTATTCTTCCCTTTCAAAACCTCAAAATGATGTTCTCGATCGGAGCCTGAACCTTATTCTTCAATGCCCAACAATTCTCCGTGGTGTGTCCCGTACTTCCCACATGGTAGTCACACACAACATCAATGTCATAACCTTCAAAATAGGGAGGAACCTTTGGTTTGGACTGAACCGGAGTCAGAAGCTTCTTCTTGATAAGCATTGAAAGCAAATCAGTGTATGATATAGGAACCAGATGAAGAACACCTGGAGAAGATGATTGATTATAGGAGCGACCACGAGGCTGATTGTTTGGGTGAGACCCCACCATATGAACCTGAGAATCCTTCCCCTCGTGGGTAGTCGTGCTGTAGAGGTCTATTATCTTCCCCTTTCTAATGGCATCTTCAATGCGCTCTCTTGTCATAACCATATCCACAAAGCTACTGATAGGGCTGCTGATCAAATGATCGTACAAGACTCCTCTCAGAGTGTCCACAAACATGGGGATAATTTCATTTTCTCGAATTAGAAGCCGGACTTAAGCCGCAACGTCTCGCCAACACTGGGCATACTCTCGAAAGCTCTCATTGTGCTTTTGTTTCAAACATTATAGCAAGAGCCGATTAGGGACCATATCAGTTATGTGCTTATATTGATATATGAAAGCTTGGGCCAAATCTTTCCAAGATTTGATTTGGGCACGAGTTAACTGGTTGTACCACCTCATAGCAGGCCCCGTCAGGCTATCTTGTAAGCATTGAATTAAAAGCTTCTCGTTGGTGATAAACCCAACCATTTTTTGGCAAAACATGATTATATGCGCAGTGGGGCAAGTCCTCCCATCAAACTTTTTGAGTTCTGGAGTCTTCAACTTGTAAGGGATTACCACATCCGGGACCAAACCGAGCTCTCTAGCATTCAGTCCACAAGAACCTTCTTCATCTTCCATTATCCAAAATTTCTCATCGAGATCCTTCTGGGTATCCTCCAATTGCTTCGAGAATTCAGCCTTCACTTGGTTCAACTTTTCTAATTCATCAAGATCTGGGATACTACTTTCAACCTCGTGCATACTTTCAAAGGTCACGCCCTGTTGAGCTTGGGCAAAGGCGTCGGCCTAATGAGCAAAGGCGCCGGCCTG
The DNA here is from genome assembly GCA_019671005.1 of Hibiscus mutabilis. Lineage (NCBI taxonomy): Eukaryota > Viridiplantae > Streptophyta > Magnoliopsida > Malvales > Malvaceae > Hibiscus > Hibiscus mutabilis. The sequence continues at coordinate 35,749,984 of CM033711.1, read as the reverse complement.
ATGGGCAAAGGCACCGGCCTGATGAGCAAAAGATGCCCCTTGGAGAGGGTTGGATGAGGGTCGATAAAAAGAGGGTTCTCAAAGATCGGGACCTCCAAACGGTCCCCCCAATACTTGGGCTGGGTTTCCAACAGCACATTTTCCTCTTAGGCATGATTGCATCAACTGAGAGATCTCTTTCATCATATCTTGTTGGGACTTGATGATGATGTCCCTTAACTCTTGTTGGGTTCGCTCCAACTGACCTCTCAAATTGGCCTCTAGCTTAGCAAAACTTTCCTTCATTCTCTTATTTTGGTGCCGGGTAAAGTGCGGATACAGAATCTTTGATGGCTAAGAACTGCCACGAACCCCCCCCCCCAAATGGTTAATTTTATTTGTTTCATGAATGAATACATGCAATGTGTTGTATGCACAATGGAGATAAATGATCAAAGGTAATCAATTAGAAATGTACAATTGAAATGCAAAGAAGTATTGATTCGATGAACATTAAACAACTTTTTATAACGAATATCAAGTCATGTTACAACGAGTAAAGAACAAAACCACCACATAGGGCACCATTGAAACTTGAATCCCTTCTCCGCCAATGACTGGGTTGGCCTTTGCTCATCTTGTGATCGGTCTTAAACTTCGAAATTCTTTAATTCGTCATTATAGATTTTTTCTCTCGTTATGAAAGTCTTAAATTTTAAACTTTTCTCGAATCAATACTTCATTATGAAATATCATGAATATGAAAAACAGAACGAGACAAGACAATAAATGGTTTAGCAACAGATAAAATGAATATCGAATATAAAGCAACAAAAACCAAAGCAGATTCCTAATAACATAGATTCTAATTCGCTAAGGTTGTCTGCATGGCTCTAATCGGGGTGGGCTTCCTAAATTCTCACACATGTGTTTGATTCTAATACAAGGGTACCCGAACCTATCTCATTACCTACTAAGGCAACAAGAACCCCAATTCTGGCCCATTACAAGCTTGCGAATTGGTTTCAGTTCGAGGGAAAGCACGACTTAGTGACGTGGAGGGCTGCTCACGTGTCAAAAGGAGTGGATTCCATAAGTAAATTACCAACCCGTGGAGGGCTACTCACGTGGGTATATGGCGTTTCACTCCCACTTAGGGGATAGAGCTCGTATATAGAGCTTGATGAACATGGTGCAACACATGTCGGTGATTGCTTAGAAATTAAATGAAGAATTAATCTGAAGTCCACCAATTATCAAAGCCCGTCTAATCTTAGCCACATTTTCAAGAAAGAATCGACCTCAGTAGAGTCAATTGAAATTGGAACATTTTCCATCGTTTAAAAGCAACAAATATTTTCTTGGCCTAACTCTCCTTTTGTTTTGTAAAAACAAAATCGGTGCCCAGCGGAGTCGCCATGCTGTAGCGATGTTTTTTCTTTTTTTTCATAAATATATGGCATGGTTTTCTTTTAGAAAATCTATCGATACGAATTATCCCATAAATCACTTTTGAAATCTTAGCTTAAAGGGATTTCTTTTGAAAAATTGTAATGATTTGAAAATCGATAAAAAAACATGGAGTCGCCACTAGCCACTTGGATAAGGTAGGCCGGACATCACAAAACCAGAGATTCAATATGAAAGGGTCTGGGCGTTGGTTACACATGGGGAAGGATTAGCACCCCCATCCCGCCCGAAAATTGGTACCAAAATACTTGTTGCTTTTAATCAAAGGAAATTGTCATAATTTGAAAGGAATTTAATTTGGTGACCTTAATTGAAAATTAACCTTAATTGAACGGGTTTTCTCAAGCTGGTGGATTCAAATTAATTGGACATTTAATTAATAAGGTTCATGATACATCGGATCTAGATTAAACCGACATCGAATAAGCCCGACTGTCGTGTTAATTTATGGTTCGAATCTTGCACGTCACCTTTATGCATGATGCAATCATTTTAAAATATGATGTAATGATTTGGTTAAGTTTTAATATTACCTTGAGTTGGTAAGGATTAATTCAAACATTTGGTCAACATCCTTTTAGCTCAGACTGTTACGACACAGATATCGGAATTAATAAATACCTCCCCTTTATGATTTGAGTTAATTTACATGTAGATCAAATAGGCCAAAATATGACAAATAAAATGAATGTCAAATAGAGACTTAAAAATTAAACACACAAAGGCCCACTAAAAGTCCTAACCTAAAAGGCCCAAATTATGGAAATTTAATTAGTGATCTAGTTACTAATTAGGTGCTTCTAGTATTAAACCTAAATTAATTAATCATAAAAAGGCTAGAGAACCCTGATAAATTATGAGTTATCTTGTGATATGATAATTAATTTTATTAATTTTAAACTAGTATTCCAATAAGCCAAGAATACTATTTAAAATAAGCTAAATTAATTAATCATAGCTTTAAATTAAAATGTTAGTCTAATTTCCATGTCAATTTTATCTTAAAAGATAATTAAGAGGTGTTCAACCAATTTTAATGAATTTAACATTGACCCCAATAAGCCAAAGGCAAATTTAAATTCACTAAACTAATTCGAACCTTAAGACTAACTACGGCTCTAAAACTAATCTTAGAATTAACTTAATTAATTTAAGGATAGTACCCCTATTAGATGAGCACACGACCTAAATTAATTAAATTAATTCCTAAACTGATCTAAAACTAACTTAACAACCCAAAGCCCAAAAAACCAAGAGGCCCAAACTTCTAAACTAAACCCAAATGAAAAACTACATCTATATACTTTTAAGAAAATATACTTTAATTATATATTATATACCATATACAAGAAAATATATTATAAAAGGGATAATATGAAATCATGATAATAAAGTAAACAAGCTAATAATAAATTAAACATTCAACAAGTGAAATAACATACATATCACAAATAAAAAATAAAATAAAATAAAACACATAAAAAAGAGACTAAAATAAACAACAAAGGTTACCAATAAAATCATTCACATTTTCATTGAACTATAAAAAAGGATTATACATAAATAAAAAGAAAAGGGAAGAATGTACCCAAAATACAAATATTTATTATCGATCAACCAAATTTCACGGGTTGTTGGGGTTGAGAGGCTCGATTCGAGGGTTTTTTTGTGGTTTGAATGGGTGTAGGAATTGGGGGGCTCGGGTATGGCAATGGAGGTTCACGATGGTTTCAGTTTAAAGGAGTGGTGATGGTGGGGGAATTGTGACGAAAGCAATAGGATCCTGTGAGTGATGAAATGGTTATTAAGGGTTAGTTTGTGAGTATGTTTTGGGTTTTCAAGGGTGGGGGATGCCGATCGATAGAAAAGAAGGGGTAGGTGGTTTTTTAGGGTTCATGAGATTTATATTTATATAGTGATGAATGGTATTTTTGGTTTATCTCTTTAAAAAGGGAACCAATAAAAATCAAGACCTTGGGCACAAAGTATTTTTCAACCAATGGTATTAAAGCCTTAATGAGGAAGGAGTTGGGATTTTTATTATTAGTTTTGTATATATTTTTTCACTATGTAAAATCATATATAATGGGCCATGAAATTTTGGGCTTATGGTATAAGGTTTTGGGTATTAAATGGGGTAATATGGATTTATTTTATTTCGAGCATTTAATTTAACCCTGACAAAATTTAGTGTCTACAACAGGGAAAATGGTTCTAATACTTATTTGCATTTCTTGTTACTTTAGAACAAGAATGGGTTGAAGGAGTACGGGCATTAGTAGACAAGCAAAAAGGGAATTGCAATTCAGGAACAAATTAGCTCAAAATAATTGTGTGTAGTTTAAATCCTCGGGATAGGCCTAAAACCTTCCTGAGAATCTTTTCTTGCTTAAATTATTTAGTTTAAATCATTATATAAGCTATGCTTGATTTCAAGCTTGGGATGGAGGTAAGTACCTGATTGCCAAGTACTATGTGTTATATAATGAGGCTTACGTAATATGTTATCTTTGAAGAATATATACATACATATGACTAGATATGTTAAGTATTAACTTACACTTAATTGGAAATTTGGTTAATGAACAATGCTCATTCGAATATATGAATAGATGAGAAAGATAAATACCTTGGTCGAATGCATGCTAACATGGGGATTTATACATATGTCTACATGTGTTTGGTATGATAAGATGTAAGCTTTGTCTTTTGATCACACGAATATGTATGATTGATAAAATAAGTAAATCATGCTTGTAACTATGAAATAGAAACTATGTTCACCTTTGAGAATATTCAAGGTATGTTCTTTGAATATGATCTAGAAGTGATGTTCGTAATGGGCAATACATGTATATGGCTTGGTAAGTCAGGCAATGTGATCTGATATCTGGTTAATTGAACAAGGAGCTAAGCTCAACTTTGAATCTGATAAGATATGAAATGATTGAAAAGCCTTGGTCTCGAGCCAGTCTTAGGTATAGTTGGCATGTCATAGATTCTATAGAGCTCGTGTTTGGGGTGGACTACGGTCCTTATTTAGCGACAATAGGAGGGAAGTTGTGTGGTCACTTGGCGATAGTAGGAGGGATTGACTGGTACTGTGAGTAACATCTTTTGGCGACAGTTTGGTTGGGGATTCAGGTACCTAAGCTGTAATTCGATTCTCAAGGCTATGTTAAAGACTTATAATAAACTTATAATCAATCTAAAGAGTAATCTTAATGCCTTAAGAGATAAAGATTTGTGTTTATAATATGAGATGTTCACTACCTTGAATGACAAGAGATTTATATATATATATATATAAGGTTGTAATGATATGATTGAGAAATTGTTTGATAAGTTATATATACAGTAATCTGTGTGTTAATGGATTATATTAAAAGAATCCAAGAAAGTTTATAAGTTAAGTAATGATTATGATTGTAACTTGTATAACAAGTAGATTGTATTCCTTGGAGTTTTCGAATGTAACTTATGTGGTAAGAAATTTATAACAATGATGTACATATTTGGTAACTTAAATGATAAGTAATGCCTTGCTAAAAGAAATTGTGAAAGGTTTCAATGGAATAAAGGAACTAATGGAATAAAAAGAATAACAAATAGAATATATATATCTAATTGATAATTTGAACATGCTGGTAAGGTAATAGAATTGCTTGGTTAGTGTGCTTGAATGATTATCTGAGTTGATATGAATCTTTAACTATAGATTTTGTTCGAATACCTAATATGTATGTGAATATATATGCATGAGTGTGTGAAGATAGAATGCTCTATTTACTTGTGAAAATCAAACTCTACATACAAATTTACATGATGGTTTGTGTACTCATATTTATATAAATACATGAATAATTCGAACGTTTGTTTATACATAAGCTTCCTTTAAGTTCAAGCTTTTAGCCGAGCATAATCGAAGGAGATTTTTTAAAGGGTAGTTTAATTGATTATACGTTAATAGTTACTTTGAACTACCTCACTAGGCTTATGCTTGCCTATCCTTTCATTTGCATTTCATGAAGATTTGGCTTATGAGTATCCTTGAGCTCGGACGTGATCATTGGTGACAAGTTGTAGGTTCAATTTTTTCCTTAGGAACTCCTAGATGGTGGCACATAGTTGTTAGAATACATTGTGTATTTAGATTTCTTTATTGGTGATATATGTGTATTCAAGCTTTATAAGTTATCAACTTATGTAAATGGCCTTTATATCTTTATGGTTGCTTGTGTGTGTTAATTTATGATTGTTATGACTTATTTCTGTGCAAATGATTGCTTGGAGGGTAAGTTTAATTAGAATGATACTCGAAATGGATATTCATTGTCTAAGACATGCTAGAATTGAAGCAAGAATGAATTGTAGCTTATAGCTCATGTTTTGGTACGAATATAAGTGCTGTAGGTGGCTGATTTTAATTTAGGTATGGGATATATGGCTATTAGGTACTTGTTTTAAGCTTGTTAAATTAAGGAATCATGAACAACAATGAGTGACTTTGGTATCCACGTAATTTGAATGCAAACGCTGTTCGTGCTTAAAGATTTATTATAATCTTGTGGTGGACACTTGTATGCTATTGTTCCATAGGTTACCATCAACATGATTCTTATGACAGCCTGATAGATTAATTAATTGATAAATTCTGATGTTTAACCTACTCATAATGATTAGAAGAACTTGGTAATTGAGGTATATTGAGTTAAGCTAAATTGGAAGATGGTTCGATTAGTGTGTTCATACTGCTTAAGTTAGGTGGGTTGTTTGATGTTAAGGATTTTCTAGAGTTCTTATTTGAAAGCTATGTGGCTATAATTAGCTTGGGTTTAATCTTCTATTATAGTAACAATGAGGTTTAAAATATTACACTTAAAACTCGTATTGATTACCTTTTGTAAAACAAAATTAAACTATTAAATGACCTTTTATTTTATTTTTATTTGCTTATAGGTTCATATTAGAAAAATGTTTTATGATTAGTATTTAAGTTGCATTGATTTGTAAAGTAATCTATCCTGATTTTCCTTGTATTCAGATTTTAAATGTTAAATGTTATGATTTGGTTACTTGTAATGGTCCTTAGCTCGGCTTATTTCCTAAGCCAGTTAAGGGTGTTACATTTATTTGTATCAGAGCTTAGGTTTAGTCGATTCTCGGGCTAAACTAGAACTAGTTACATCATTATTTAATACATGTGCCACCTAGGAGTTAAATTTAATAAGTACCAGTGATTTGTGTCTGATAAAAGCTTTCTTACGTATTAGTAAATAGTAGAAAATTTTGAAATATCTTAGGGTCAGGATAATGAGACCCGGATGAGTCCTCCATTGAAGGAGGAAGAGTAAGGATGAATTAGAAGTAATAAAGATCCTCAGAATGCTACCATATCGCAACAAATAACTCCTCCTGATTTTCTTAGATTGTACAATTAGAAGGTTTCGACAAGATAATATAGCTTGATAATGAAGCTTATATCCTCATGAGTACAGTTAAATTGCACTCAAATCCTGTAAATGTCTTATATGATTCTAAATCGGCTTGTTCTTTTTTTATAATTTAATAAATGTCTCTTGCTCATACCAGGAATTCCTTTCACTAGTTAACCTTTTGGCTTACCCTTGCATGAATCCGACCTTAGATGGGATTAAAAATTGGTGAAGAAAACACCATGTTTTGGCAGATCGTGATAAGGAAAGACTTTTCCCATAGATTAGAGAAGGAATCTATACTCTTGTTAGAAAAGAAACTCTCTGAATCAAATTATGTGTATGTTGTTATATCCAATGTTAATACAATCAAATTTGTTCTTAAGTCTCTCCTTGCCGTCTTTGATTTTATTGATACCTTACCTGAGGAACTTCTGGAATTACTTCCAACAAGGGAAATTGATCTTGGAATTAAAATTCGATCAGGATTTGCTTTAGTTATCAACATTTCTTATTGAATGACCCTAGTGGAACTTAAAGGACTTTGGAATTTGTTGCAAGACCTTCAGGGTAAAAGCTTTATAAGGCCTAGTTTATCTTTTGATAACTTGGATCTATAAGACTTGCATAGCCTCTTGGCAATTAAATGAGCCCACCATTAAGAATCAAAACTCATAATCAAGAATTGGAGACTTATATGATCAGCTTAAAAATGATATAGTACTCTTCAAGATCGACCTCCGATGATGATATTGTCAAAGGAAGACTAAAGAGTTAGATATACCTGAGGCTGTAATCAGAATTGGATATAATCAAGATGAGTTCTCGTAGTGCCTTTTTGGTTTAGCAAATGCTCCAACTACACTCATGGACCTAATGAATAGAGTCTTTAAACCTTATGGATATGTTGTTGTAACCGTTAGTAATGATATTTGTATCTACTCCAAGGATGAGGGTGAACATTCAAAATATCTTTGAATTATTCTATAAACTTTCTGAACTATCAATTCCATATTAAGTTCTGTAAATGTGAATTTTGATTGCCAAAGATTGGTTAAAATGTTATCTACCTTGATCATTTCCATAACCAAGTTTTATCATAAGGATATGCTTATGTGTGATCGAAAGCTAACATCGAAGCTTTGATCAGTTGAAGTAAATTTCTAATCGTGCTCATTCTAAGTTATAAAAGAATTGACAGTTTGTAGCTAAACTTCAAACACAATCCAACTTGATTTCGAGGATCAAGACTCTTCAGCAATCAGATCCTGAACTTCAAAGTAATATATTCAAGATAAAAGACGAATTTATTTCGGATTTTTCTTTGAATCCTAAAGACTTACTCTATTTTATTTCGAATTGGAATTTGTGTATTAAATAATGAGACCCTTAATAAGGAAATGATTTAGGTTTGCAAGAGGTGTAAAGACTTGAAGGGAATTATAGTAGGAGCCTGGTTTGAAGTCTGCTATTATCGAATTAGTATCCAAGTACTTCAACTTGTCAAAGGATTAAAGTTGAACATGTAGTTCCTACAGAACTCCCACGATTTATTGAACTACCCTAGTAGAAATGGGAGCGTATAGTTATGGACCTTGTAAGTGACATACCTTTTATCTAAGAAAGAGCAATGCAGAAAGATTATTCATTAGAATATGTGCGTTGAGATTGTGTATCTAGTATTGGAAAAGAATTAGGTGGAAACAAGGCTTAGGATCTAAACTCCTTAGAGATGTAGGAGAACAAACAAAACTCACATGCAGAGGATTAAAAGAAACCTTTGATAGACAATAAGCTTATGCTGACCAATAAAGAAGAGATGTTTTGTATGCAGTGGAAGATCAAGTATTCATAAAGATCTTACCGTGGATGAGAGTTTTGAGATTTTGGGGAAAAAAAATAGTGTTTGGCCCTGGTTTCTTGAACCTTCCGAAAGTATTATAAAATTGATCCTACATCATGTTGATCAACTCTCCCTAGTGAATTTAACACAAATCATATGTTTTCCCAAAATTCTATGCTTCATAAATACGGATCAGACCCTTTTCTGTTCAATAAACTTAAAGAAGTAGAACTCAATCCAGATTCGTCCTATGAAGAAGAATAAGTCCAAATTCTTAATTGTAAGGTCAAATGACTTCATATCAAACATGTTCCTTTATAAAAGTGTTGTGGAGAACTTGCAAATTTGAAGAGGCAATTTGTGAATCTGAGGTCAAAAGACTTCTCATCTTACTCCCTCGTATGTAAAACGAGTTTCTGAAAGAAAAAAATTGTAATATTTGCAGAGAAAACATGGACCAAAGGAGCAGACTGATGGGTCGATCAAAGGTGGATTAGGTGCTTGAGAGGCAAGTTCTATCTTTAGTAATTTTGGTTCTCCTATTGGCTTGGGATGGGCCACCTTAGTTTTATGGGCTATAACCATTGCATTTATATTTACTGCTTTACATGTATGTGATACAATGTATGTTTTTTAGCATGATGGTAACTGATTAGATCATAACAGAATGGTGAGATTAATATAACAAAAACCCTCCATATTTAATTAAAATTAGTCATCCAATATTGGCCCTCGTTAAAACCTCGATCAGTACTATGTAGGTTTTGCCAAAGCAAAATACTTGGATCTATCTTTGTTAAACACGAAGAATAAGCAAGTGATATTCACTGGTAGTAATATTGGTTAAAGTAGGTTGTTCTAATAAGATTAGAAACCTAAAGACTAATGATTGTTCAAGAACTTTGGTGATTGAAAAACAATACGAAAGTGCATGTCTAGGATTGGTTCTTTGAAAGACTTGGTAATTAAGCGTGCCCAGTACACCACCTCTCTTTTCATAAGTTACCTACATGGTGCACTGTTCATTCTTGTTCTTTCTATTAGACCATATGAACTTTTGTTTTGGACAAATAGTTGTTCATCAAATATAGGAATTACATGAGATGTAACTAGCAAGTGGTTCTTACCTAAATAATTAAATTCTAGGAGTAAAGCCAAAGCTGAATTAGAATGAAATGAAATATAGATCCTTACCCAGTAGAAATACTTTTAGCAAGTTTTTCGATTTTGAGGGTTTTTAATAGTGGGAATGTTATTACTTTATAAACATGATAAAAAAGGTACTTATAAAACATATTTTATCGTTGTAGGTTTATTATGGAAAATTCAAACACATTATCATTGTGATCCGTCCTTGAGAAAGACAAATTAAATGGCTTGAACTTCCTTGATTGGTTCCGTAATTTGAAGATTATCCTCAAACAAGAACGAAAACTAACAGTCATCGAAGAACATGTCCCTAAAAAGCCAACAGATGATGCCTCTAAAGATGAATTGGAAGCTTTTGAAAAATACTCAAGTGACATGGTAGATGTCGGTTTCTTGATGCTTGCGACCATGACCCCTGAGCTTCAGAAGTAATATGAGGACATGGTTCCCTATGAGATGGTTAAAAATCTCAGGGAATTATATGAGGGGCAAGCTCGTCAAGAGAGGTATGAGACCTCTAAAGCTTTGTTTCGATGCAAGATGGTTGAGGGAACTCCAGTGGGAACTCATGTTCTCAAAATGATAGGGTATATTCAGACCCTTGAAAAATTGGGCTTCCCTGTAAGTGTTGAATTGGCTACCGATGTTATCCTGCAATCGTTTCTGGATAGTTTTAATAAGTTTGTTCTTAATTTCAATATGAAAGAAAATAAATCGTTGCCCCAGTTGCTTGGTCTGTTAAGAACAGCTGAGAACAACATGAAAAAGGTTAGCTGCAAACCAATTCTGATGGTCCGAAAGGATAACAAAAAAGGAAAGCCCAACACGAAGGCAAAGCCAAAGCCCAACAAAGGAAAGGTTGCATTGAAACCTAAAGGAGGAATTGCAAAAGAAGGAAAATGTTTTCATTGCAACAATGTTGGACATTGGAAGAGAAATTGCCCTGTCTATCTTGAGGACATCAAAAAGGCAAGAGAGAATGGACAGTCTGGATCAGGTATTTATGTTATTGATATTAATATATCAACTTCTACTTCTTGGGTATTAGATACCGGTTGTGGTTCTCACATTTGTACTTTTGTGCATGGACTAAAAAGGAGTAGAAAATTAGCAAAAGAAGATGTGGACCTACGAGTGGGAAATGGAGCAAGAGTTGCTGCATTAGCTATAGGAACATACACTTTTTCATTACCTAGTAGACTTGTTTTAGATTTAGAGGATTGTTATTTCGTACCTAGTTTGACTAAAAACATTATTTCAATTTCTTGTTTGGACAAGATTGGTTTTGAGATTATTATTAAGAATAATAATTGTTCTTTTTCCCTCAATAATGTTTTTCATGGTACTACTCAATTAATCAATTGCCTCTATATCTTAGATCAAAATGAATCCATATATAACATAAAAACGAAAAGATCAAAAACAAATGACTCTAATCAAACTTATCTCTGACATTGTCGCTTGGGTCATATAAGTGAGAAACGCATATCAAAACTTCATAAAGATGGATTTTTGGATTCCTTTCTTTTTAAAACAGTTTGATATATGTGAACCTTGCTTAATGGGAAAAATGACCAAATCACCATTTGACGGTAAAAACAAGCAAGCAAGTGATTTATTAGGTCTAATACATAGTGATGTATGTGGACCAATGTATACACAAGCAAGAGGAGGGTTTCATTACTTCATTACTTTCACTGACAACTTTAGTAGATATGGGTATGTTTACCAAATGCATCATAGATCTGAAGCCCTTGAAAAGTTCAAGGAATTTATGAATGAAGTACAAAACCAACTACGAAAGAGTATCAAAGCTCTTCGATCAGATTGAGGAGGAGAATACTTAAGCCTAGAGTTTGATGAACTTCTTAAAGGATGTGGGATTGTCTCACAACTTAAACCCCCAGGTACTCCACAACACAATGGAGTCTCTGAAAGGAGAAATCAAACGTTGTTAGACATGGTTCGATCAATGATGAGTCATGCTGATCTTCTAACTTCTTTTTGGGGACATGAATTAGAAATAGCTGTTTCACACTCTGTCTAAATTGGTTCAAAATACACCATATGAGATATGGACTTGGAAGCGTCCTTGTAACACCCCCTTCCCAATCTGGTAGAGAACCGGGTCAAAAAGTGTTATCATAATTCATATTCAGAAATCGAAAGCTTAATCGGAGTCAAAAATTCATTCAGAAGTTCTAATATTCTTAATTAAGGCTTAGTGAACCTAATTATCAATTACCGACTCAACATGGGGTCAATTATAAACTTTTACAAACTTAGGGACTAAATTACAAATTTCATAAATTAGCAATCTTAATCCAAATTATTTATTACCAACTTGTAATTAAACTTACCAATTATTAATTTGTGAAGTTTTGTTACTATTGGATGTCATTAACCTAATCAATTAGGTCGTATAGTTATTAGTGACCAATTTGTAAACTATTCAAATTCTGCTTTTTATGCCTTATAATAGATTTCACTAACACCATATCGATACCCTATGAGTCGTACCGATACAGCGTGCTTATTTCTAGATTTCTAGATTCAGAAGATGTCAAACCCGTACCGATACAGCTAAGATCGTATCGATACCAGTTGATTGTATTGACCCCGTACCGATACGCTACAATACCGTATCGATACGTTTTCTACACTTGAATTCTAGTAGCCATTTTCTTTACGATACGCCCAAACCTTATCGATACGCCCTGCTTGACCAAGGTTGACCAGACCAATTATGCAAGGGTCGTATCGATACGCCATCACCCGTATCAATACTCTATAACCTATAATGACAGATTTTTACTGGTTTTTAATCGAATCAACCTAGAAAACATTGTCCAAATATTACCAAATTTTACCAGCAATCCAAAAAATAATAATTCTAATAGTATGCAAATTTTTAAAGCATTTCGAATTCGTTTACTAGGATTTTACCATTTAGTGTATTAAGGCCCATTTTAACTAGTTTGCTAAGTCCAAAACACACCAACATGCACATACATCACCTAGACATTGTTAGGCTTATACAGGCACACCAAAATAGGTCATTACAACTTATCTAGTCTTATGCCACCTTACTAGGAGTTCGGAAACAAAGTAAACATATATATGCTTGCTAAGTGAGTGACTTGCAACAGCAAAATACACGATCGATGTCCACAAAGCTTTAGAATCCTGAAATGCATGAGACACACATATGTTAGGCTTACATAGCCAAGTGAGGTAGTCATAACAATTGTAAAACAATTAAGTCACTTGAATGGCATACTATGGTCATGAATAACATAGCATCATACTCAAATATCATAATTACACTATTAATCACATAAGTCTCATGCTTAAGTCATTCATCATACTTTCACATGATCATAGAAAAACTTAACACATGTTAATTCCCTTGGACAATGTAACAAATGGATACACGGATTCCCCTTTACACCACACATATATCAGAAAATAGGTCGTAGCCATATATAACGTAAAATAGGCCGTTGCCTTGAGCCGTAGCTCCGAATAGTATCCCTTACACAATTCATCCTTATCTCCCCCACATATAGGTCGTAGCTCCAGACCATAGTCCAATCCCTTACTTATACGAGATCAAATAACCCTATGGCATGCCAATTGTATCCAAAACTCACAAATGTCCAAAGTTACACAAATTTCATCATATAACTTACCTTTATGCCCGTAGGCCATAGCATATCGGAATCGGAGTTGAGCCTTAGCTCCTTATATGGATCATATCATATACGTGCCATATCATAACATATTCATAGCATATTCATATCGGATTCACATATAGCATATTCATAGCATATTCATAGCGTATTCATATTGGATTCATATCATATGCATATATAGCCTATCTCAAACATAGTACATGAACTTACCCATATCAATCGTATCGAATACTTACCATGCTAGCCGTTAGCATCCACACATGTTTGCTCTATGTGATCCTTTAAACAAAACGCAATTATAACATAAACGAATGCAACGGGATGGCCTTGCCTATCCCATGACACTACTACACTCGCCTTGATTACGGGATTCTCGGATTACAATTTTGTTATGCCTAGCTTCCTTTAGAGGTGACAAGGGATCCTTCTCCAATATTTGAGCTAGCACAAAATTAGAGGTTACATTAGTATTCTTTCGACGGATTCAGAATCATACTTCAAGCTTTCAAAAGCTTGTAGGCAATATCGGAATATTGAAATTAACTTCCTAGTTCATGGGTTTCCCTTTTGAACATAGAAAACCTACTTTCGAAATTAAACCTCAACAAATGATGGAATCAACAAATCGGTATAGGGGTTTTACTCACCTAGTTGTGGGCTTTCAAATGGAGTATCGAAATCAAATGAAGGTTGAAGGTTACACTGAGGTGCTACCTTAGCTCAAGCTTGAAGATGGAAATAGAGGTGCTAGCTTAAAAGTTAAAAATGAAGATGACAATGGTGAATTTTCTTTCAGAGGATTCAAAGGAAAAGGAGAAAGCCTTTGTTTCTGACTTAAAACTACACACCACCCTTAATCATTGCCCCACCAACATATTGACCAATAGGAAGCTTACCCTTCCCTAAGGGTTTGCTAAACCCAATTAAATCACTTTTCTTCCTATCATTCAATTTTCAATTGGATGACAATTTGTCATCTATTCTGATGACTTTTACGTGGGAAATGTCAAGCTAGGAGGTGAGTAAGCACCTTGCTTCAATTTCCTCTAATTTGGGCTTGAAACAGATTCAAAACAGGGGATCCGTATTGATACACTTGTGGCCGTATCGATGCATTCATGATAAAATAAGTAAATTAGTTATTGGCAGTTGGACCGAATCGATACTGGCTTGACTGTTTCGATACGCCTAGCTCAGAATTTGCATTTTGGCTTTGGATTTCATATAAAGAAGTTTATTACTCATATAGGATCAAAATGTAACTTCGTTATACAAGAGGGGTACAAAGGTCATTCATTACAAACGTTTAACACATCGAATTCAAAATTTCCAATCACCGAAACCTATTTCTGACTAGGCCAGTTTTTGGGATGTGACAACTCTCCCCCTTTACGAAAATTCATCCTCGAATTTTCACATCAAGCGAAGAGATGAGGATATTGCTTTCATATAGCCTCTTCAGGTTCCTACGTTGCTTCTTCAACCGTATGACTTCTCCAAAGGACTTTCACTAAGGGGACAGACTTGTTACGAAGTTTCTTGACTTCTCATGTGAGGATCAGCATAGGTTCTTCCTCGTAAGTCAGATTGGATTGAATTTCTACAGATTTTGGCTCGACACATAGGAAGGATCCGACCGATACTTGCATAACATAGATATATGAAAGACGTTGTGGATCTGACTTAACTCCTCAGGGAGAGCTAATCGATACGCAACAGGTCCAACCTTTTCGATTACTTCGAATGGGCCAATGAATCGAGGACTTAACTTCCCTTTTTTACCAAAACGAAGGATCTTCTTCCACAGAGACACTTTGAGGAAGGCCTTTTCACCAACCTCGTACTAGATATCTCTTCTCTTCAGATCAACATAGGATTTCTATCGGTCGAAGGCAGCCTTGAGCCGATCACGAATAATGATTATCCTTTCTCCGTCCATATAGAGCTTCGTACGGAGCAATTTGGATCGAAGCTTGGTAACTATTGTTGTAAGAAAATTCGACCAAGGGTAGGGATTTCTCCCACGTATCCCAAAGTCGATGATACAGGCTCAGAGCATATCTTCCAGAATCTACAAGGAAGAATCAGAATTCATACGAGTTACTTATATATATGAATCGAAGAGAGGTATAAGGTTACATGAATAACTCTTTCAGATTGACCATCGGTCTGAGGATTGAAAGTAGTGCTTAGGTGCACTCGAGTTACCAAAGCCTCTTGTAGGGTTCTCCAAAACTGAGATGCAAAGCATGGATCATGATCGAAAATGATAGATACTGGAACTCTGTGTAAACAGGTGACTTCGTGAATGTATAGCTTTGAAAGCTTAGGCAAACTGAGGTTCATTCTCACTGTAAGAAAATGGGCAGACTTAGTGAATCGGTCCACAATGACCCAAATAACATCATTCCTCTTTGGAGTCACAGGTAGACCACATACGAAGTCCATCGTGATACACTCTCATTTCTACTGTAGAATCTCAGTAGGCTGCAGAAGACCAATAAGCATCTTGTGATCAGCTTTGACTCATTGGCAAGTCAAGCACTCAGCCATAAAATCCGTGATCTTATTCTTCATACCGGACCACCAATATAGCTCTTTTAGATCTTTGTACATCTTGATAGCTCTCGGATGAACAAAGAAAGGGCTAGAATGAGCTTCACTTAGAACTTGGTTCCGAAGATCATCATCATCAGGCACATAAATATGGTTGCGGAAACATAACAAGTCTTTAGAATTCATAGCAAAGTCAGGATATGTGTTATCCTTGACCTTAGCAATGAGAGGTTGCAACTCTTCATCGTCTTCTTATAGTGATTTGATTCGGGATACAATGGTTGACTAAACTCTCAGTTTGGCCAGCAACTTTCCATGCTTCTTGAGTCGAAAATGAGCGTTCAAACGTCTCATAGAGAGAGTAGGTTTCTGACTTAAAACGTCAGCTACAACATTGGCCTTACCGGGATAGTAATCGATGACCAAATCATAGTTTTTAGAAGCTCCATCCACCGTCGTTGACGGAGATTCAACTCTTTATGGGTCAAAAGATATTTTAAACTTTTGTGATCAGTGTACAAATAACACTTTTCACCATACAAATGGTGTTACCAAATCTTCAAAGCGAAAACAACAACATCTAATTCCAGATCATGTGTTGAATAGTTCAGCTCATGTGGTTTGAGCTGTCGTGAGGAGAAGGCAATGACCGTTCTTTCTTGCATCATTACACAGCCTAATCCCAGGTGGGATGCATCACTATACACAGTGAAGTCTTTACCTGACTCGAGTTGCACCAAGACAGGGGCATGGGTCAAAATTTTCTTAAGCTGATCAAAGCTCATTTGTTGCTCTACCGTCCACACAAGAGGAGTGCCCTTACGGAGAAGCTTCGTTAAGGGTGCAGCAATTAGTGAGAACCCTTTAATGAATCTACGGTAGTAGCTTGCAAGGCCCAGAAAACTACGGACTTCTACAACATTCTTTAGAGGAATCCAATCAAGGATTACTTGAATCTTCTTTGGGTCAACTTGAATTCCCGCAGAAGAGATCACATGGCCAAGAAAAGATACTTCAGATAGCCAAAATTCATATTTGCTGAATTTGGCACACAGTTGTTTCTCTCAGTGAGTCTAAAGCACAACCAGAGATGTTCTTTATGAGTAGTGGCGTCTTTCGAATAGATCAGAATATCATCTATGAACACCACTACAAACTTATCTACGTAAGGCCAAAACACACGGTTCATCAACTCCATAAAGGCTGCAGGTGCATTCGTAAGCCTAAATAGCATTATTAAGAATTCATAGTCACCATATATTGTTCAGAAGGTAGTCTTTGGAACGTCAGACTCCTTTACCAACATTTGATAGTACTCGGACCGAAGTTCTATCTTTGAAAAGACAAAAGCATCTTTCAATTCATCGAAAAGGTCGTCGATCCTACACAACGGGTACTTGTTCTTGATTGTCACCTTGTCCAACTAACGGTAGTTAATGCATCAGCTCATCGATCCATCTTTCTTCTTGACGAACAACACCGGTGCTCCCTAGGGTGAGAAACTCGGTCAGATGAACCCTTTATCCAAAAGGACTTGGATTTGGGCCTTTAGTTCTCTTAACTCCACTAGGGCCATTCTATACGGAGTAATAGAAACTGGAGTAGTCCCAGGTTGCACTTCTATCCTAAATTCCAATTCACGGTTGGGAGGGAGTCCCGAAAGTTCATCGGGGAACACATCAGAAAACTCTTTCACTATATGCACGTTTTCGAGCTTTAGATCTTCTTTAGACTCTATGGCACACATAAGAGTCTTCTTAGGCTCGAGTTCGGATTTCATCAAGGTTATACTTTCCTTACCGAGTCCACAGAGATATAACTTCTTCTTATAACAGTCCACCCACGCTTGGTGTTCAGCTACCCAATCGAGGCCTAGGATGAGGTTGAACTCATGAAAGGGCAGGGCCATCAAATTGGCAAAAAATGAGATCCCTTGGATCCTCAAAGGACAAGGTTTACAAATCCATCGAATAATCACACTATCTCCCAATGGATTAGAAACAACCATCTTGGAAGATACATGTTTAGGTTCTAAAGCATAGTTAACAATCAAAGGTGCACTAATGAAAGAGTGCATAGAGCCTAGATCTATTAAAGCATAGACGAGATCAGAACATAATTCCACCATACCGGTAATCATATCAGGATCATCCTCCTACTCACGACCCTAAACATGGTACATCTAGGCTGAAGTCTGAGTGTCATGACTAGCCGGAAAGGCATTGGTGTTGCGAGGTCTCTCCGCGAATCCAAACTGCATATACTTTTCTCCTCTTCCCTTACTAGGATGTTCTGAGAAGCCATGGTAGTAGGGGCATTTGGATTCTGCGGACACTATCTGATGAAGTGGTCAGATTCACCACATAGATAGCACGATCCAGATTGTCTATGGCACTGTCCAGGGTGCCTCTTCTAACATAAGGTACATAGAGGAATCTAAAAACCCTTCGCAAAACCACCCTTACTATCCACTGAAGCTGTACGACTAACAGATGTTCCTACAAACTGGAATTGTGGCCCACAGCCAGATCGTGGCAACTGATGAAAAGTGGCAGACTTCTGGTCCTACTGCCTTCCCTTCTTCTGTGGCATAAGAGACTTTGCATCATCATTGGAATCTCTTATCGGATCGAGCTTGATTTCCTTTCCTCTTTTCAAAAGCCTTCTAGGAGGCTTCAATAGAAATGGCCTGGTTGACAAGTGTTTGGAAGTCCTCTATCTCTAGAGCAATGAAGAGAGGACGTAATTCGTCATAGAGGTCGTCAATGAACATTCAGCACTTCTCCTTTTCTGTACGGATGATCTTGGTACCATACCTTGCATACTTACAGAAGTCATGGATGTACTACTCCATAGGTCTTCCCCTTTGTCTCAGATGGAGGAACTTCTTACGCCTCTCAGTGATGTAGTAGTCACTAACGTATTTTTTGTGGAACTCCTAAAGGAAGAAGTCCCACGTAACTCATTGTTCAGGCACGGTGAGCATCACAGTGTCCTGCCAACTCTGTGCTTCTTCGGCGATCAAAGCCAAGGAACATTCTTGCTTGTGCTCCTTGGGGCACTTCATTTGCTTGTTCAGAACTTTGAGCATGTTCTCCACCCAGTATTCTGCGATCTCAAGATTATCCAAGTCCTAGCCGGTGAAGGTATAAATCAGATACTACTTGAGCTTATAGATAAGGGCTCTCGATATAGGTAGAGGCGCTTCAGTATGCTGAGGAAGTGGTTCTTGTCTAAGGGACACGACCACTTGCTTAATCATATTGGCCATTGACATAAGATACTCCTGCTGAGCTGCAGGCATCGGAGGAGGATGGGATGGGTCATTCTGCCCTACTTGTTCATGACTGGTTTCAGCCCTCAGATTATCCCTCTGAGTCAAGGAGGAGCCGGGATTGGGTTAATTCACGGCATGTCTATCAGTAGGTCCAAACATTTTTAGATCTAAGTACACAAAAAGATTGAATTGTGTAAGCTGCAAGTCACAGATATCGTATACAAATAACTCCTAGGTGGCATAAGTACATACAAACTCGTAACAGTTTCAGTTTAATCCTAGAATTGACTAAACCTAGGCTCTGATACCACAACTGTAACACCCGCTCCCGGTATCGTAGAGAACCGGGCCAAAAAGTGTTATCAAAATTCATATTAGGAAAATGGAAGCTTAATTGGAGTCGAAAATTTATTCAAAAATTCTAATATTCTTAATTAAGGCATAGTGAACCTAATTATCAATTATCGACTCAACATGAGGTCAATTTTAAACTTTTACAAACTTAGGGACTAAATTGCAAATTTTATAAATTAGCGATCCTAATCCAAATTCTTTACTACCAACTTGTAATTAAACTTACCGATTATTAATCTGTGAAGTTTTGTTGCTATCAGATATCGTTAACCTAATCAGTTAGGTTGTATAGTTATTAATCTGTGAAGCTTTGTTACTATCAGATGCCGTAACCTAATCAATTAAGCTGTATAGTTATTAGTGACCAATTTGTAAACTGTCCAAATTCTATTTTTATGCCTTATAAAAAAATTAACTAACACCGTATCGATACCCTATGAGTTGTATCGATACACCATACTTATTTCTAGATTTCCAGATTCAGAGATGTCAAACCCGTACTGATACAGCTAAGACCATATCGATACTAGTTGACTGCATTGACCCTGTACCGATACGCTATAAGACTATATCGATACTTTTTCTACACCCAAATTCCAGTAGCCATTTTCTATACCGATACACCCAAACCATATCGATACGCGTTGCTTGACCAAGGTTGACCAGACCAATTATGCAAGGGCCATATAGATACGCCATCACCAGTATCGATACTCCTTGACATGTAATAAAAAAATTTTACTGGTTTTTAATCTAATCAACCTAGCAAACGCTATCCAAATTTTACCAGCAATCTAATAAACAATAATTCTAATAGCATGAAAATTTTTATAGCATTTTGAATTCGTTTACTAGGATTTTACCATTTAGTGCATTAAGGCCCATTTTAACTAGTTTGCTAAGTCCAAAATACACCAACATGCACATACATCACCTAGACATTGTTAGGCTTATACAGGCACACCAAAATAGGTCATTACAACTTATCTAGTCTTATGCCACCATACTAGGAGTTCGTAAACAAAGTAAACATACATATTCTTGCGGAGTGAGTGACTTGCAACCGCAAAATACACGATCAATGTCTGGAAAGCTTTAGGATCCTGAAATGCATGAGACACACATATGTTAGGCTTATATAGCCTAGTGAGGTAGTCATAACAATCGTAAAACAATTAAGTGACTTGAATGACATACTATGGTCATGAATAACTTAGCATCATACTCAAATATCATAATTACACTATTAATCACATAAGTCTCATGCTTAAGTCATTCATCATACTTTCACGTGATAATAGCAAAACATAACACATATTAATTCCCTTGGACAATGTTACAAATGGATACGCAGATTCCCCTTTACACCACACATATATCGGAAAATAGGTTGTAGCCATATATAACGTAAAATAGGTCGTAGCCTTGAATCGTAGCTCCAGATAGTATCACTTACATAATCCATCCTTATCTATCCCACATATAGGCCGTAGCTCCGGACTGTAGTCCAATCCCTTACTTATATGAGCTCAAATAACCCTATGGCACACCAATTATATCCAAAACACACAAATGTCCAAGGTTACACAAATGTCATCGTATAACTTACCTTTATGCCCATAGGCCATAACATATCGGAGTTGAGCCTTAGCTCCTTATACGGATCATATCATATATGTACCATATCATAACATATTCATATCGAATTCACATATAGCATATTCATATCGGATTCACACATAGCATATTCATAGCGTATTCATATCGGATTCACATATAGCATATCTCAAACATAGTACATGAACTTACCCATATCAACCATATCGAACGCTTATCATGCTAGTTGTTAGCATCCACACATGTTTGCTCTATGTGAGCCTTTAAACAAAATGCAATTATAACATAAACGAATGCAACGGGATGGCTCCCTGCCTATCCCTTGACACTACTACACTCACCTTGATTACGGGATTCTCGGATTACAAATCCGTTATGCCTAGCTTCCTTTGGAGGTGACAAGGGATCTTTCTCCAATATTTGAGCTAGCACAAAATTAGAGGTTACATTAGAATTCTTTCGACGGATTCGGAATCATACTTCAAGCTTACCAAAGCTTGTAGGCAATATCGGAATATCGAAATTAACTTCCTAGTTCATGGGTTTCCCTTTTGAACATAAAAAACATACTTTCGAAATTAAACCTCAACAAATCGATATAGGGGTTTTACTCACCGAGTTGTGGGTTTTCAAATGGAGTATCAAAATAAAATGAAGGTCGAAGGTTGCACCGAGGTGCTAGCTTAGCTCAAGCTTGAAGATGGAAATGGAGGTGCTAGCTTAAAAGTTAAAGATGAAGATGACAAGGGTGAATTTGCTTTCGAAGGATTCAAAGGCAAAGGAGAAAGCCTTTGTTTCTGATTTAAAACTACACACCACCTTTAATCATTGTCCCACCAACATATTGACCAATAAGAAGCTTACCCTTCCCCAAGGGTTTTCTAAACCCAATTAAATCACTTTTCTTTCTATCATTCAATTGTCAATTGGATGACAATTTGTCATCTCTTCTGATGACTTTAATGTGGGAAAGGCCAAGCAAAGAGGTGAGTAAGCACCTCGCTTCAATTTCCTCTAATTTGAGCTTCAAACAGCTTCAAAATAGGGGATCTATATCGATACACTCGTGGCCGTATCGATACGCTAATGCTAAAACATGTAAGTTAGTTATTGGCAGTTGGACCGAATCGATACTGGCTTGACCGTATCGATAGGCCTAGCTCAGAATTTGCATTTTGGCTTTGGATTTCATATAAAGAAGTTCATTACTCAAATAGGGTCAAAATGTAACTTCATTATACAAGATGGATACAAAAGTCATTCATTACAAATGTTTAACACATCGGATTCAAAATTTATGATCACCAGAACCTATTTCCGACTAGGCCGATTTATGGGATGTGACAATCCTAGTATGTCTTTTATGAAAATTTGGGGATGAGAATTTTATGTTAAACATCAGATGTATACAAAACTCGAACCCAAATCTCATAAGTGTAATTTTGTGGGATATCCTAAAGAAACTAAAGGATATTATTTCTTCAATCCACCCGAGAACAAAGTGTTTGTTCTCGAACATAAGTCTTTCTCAAAAGAGAATTTATTTTCAGAAAAGGAAGTGGGAGAAATATTGAACCTGGGGAAATTCAAGATCAACCACAGATCACTGAACCAGAGATTGAACAACAACAAGTTCCACAAATAGTTGAGGAACATCCAATCGTTCTTGAAACACAACCACTGCGAAAGTCTATGAGAGAACGCAATAGGCCTGAGATATATGGATTTCTTGTCACATTGCATTGAGATGATCTACTCATAGACCAAAATGAGCCTAGGACTTATCAAGAAGAAGTGGAGAGCCCAGACTCTGAGAAATGGCTAGAAGCCATAAAATCCGAGATGGATTCCATGTCAGAAAACCAAGTATGGACTTTGGTTGAACCACCCGAAGGAATTAAGCCCATAGGGTGCAAATGTGTTTTCAAAAAGAAAACCGACATGGATGGCAATATACAAACAAACAAAGGGCGATTGGTCGCTAAGGGATTTCGTCAAATTCATGGTATAGACTATGATGAAACTTTTTCCCCTGTTTCTATGTTTAAATCCATCCAGATATTGCTTGCAATAGCTACATATTATGATTATGAAATCTGGCAAATGGATGTCAAAACCGCTTTCCTTAATGGAAAATTGGATGGGGATGTGTACATGACACAACCTGAGGGTTTTGTTAATCCAAAAGGTATGCAAGCTAAAAAGATCCATTTATGAACTAAAGCAAGCTTCTCGAAGTTGGAATCTTCGTTTTAACGAGGCAATCAAAGAATTTGGTTTTATTAAAAATGAAGATGAGCCATGTGTTTTCAAGAAAACTAGTGGGAGCACTGTCACATTCTTGGTATTGTATGTGGATGACATACTAATAATAGGAAATGACATACCTACCTTGCAGTCTGTAAAGACCTGGTTAGGAAAATGTTTTTCTATGAAAGACTTGGGTGAAGCAACCTACATATTATGAGTCAAGATCTATAGAGATAGATCAAGACAACTCCTAGAACTAAGTCAAAATACATATATAGACAAAGTACTGAAAAGATTTAGTATGAAAGAATTTAAAAGGGGATTCTTACCTATGAGACATGGTATTTCGCTCTCGAAGGAAACATGTCCTTCAACGCCTCAAGAGAGAGAAAACATGAGTAAGATACCATATGCTTCGGTCATTGGATCTATCATATATGTCATGTTATGTACACATCCAGATGTATCATATACACTAAGTATGACAAGTCGATACCAAGTAAATCCTGATGAAGGTCATTGGGTTACAATAAAAAATATCCTTAAGTACTTAAGAAGAACAAAGGATACATTCCTTAAGTATGGAGGTGGGGAAGAGCTAAGTATAAAAGGTTATACTGACGCAAGCTTTCAAACTGATAAGGATGATTCTTGATCGCAATCGAGTTTTGTGTTTTGCCTTAATGGAGGTGTTATAAGGTGGAAAAGTTCAAAGCAAGATACAGTAGCAGATTCTATGACAGAAGCCAAGTATATTGCAGCAAGCGATGCTGCAAAAGAGGTTGTTTGGATTAAAAAGTTTATATCAGAACTAGGGGTCGTGCCAAGCATATCAAATGCTATATATCTATGTTGTGACAACAACGGAGCCATCGCACAAGCAAAAGAACCCAGATCTCACCAACGATCCAAACATATACTTAGGCGTTACCATCTCATTCGTGAAATCATTGATCGAGGGGATGTAGAAATATACAGAGTACCAACGGATGACAATATCGTCGATCCACTAACAAAGCCTCTGACACAGCAGAAGCATGAACGTCACACTAAGTCTCTTAGTATTATATACATGAGTAATTAGTCTTAGTGCTAGTGGGAGATTATTGGAGTATGCCCAAAGATCAATTATGAGATGGTTGTAAAAGACGTACTTATTTTATCTTGCTTATTAATAAGAAGCCATTATTATTATTTCAGTCTTATTCTGTGTATCTATAAATAAACTGAATTATAATAAAGTCCTTAGAATAATATAGTTATTCTTGAATGTCCTTAGTCGAGAATTATTGTGGGCTTGGACAACAATAATGTATTAAGACTAATATGTAGTTGATTGATGATAAAGTGTTGTCATTGACATGGAGATGTCAAAATCAATACATAAGTATGTGTTAGGGAACGCCATACTGGACTGACCCGCTATGAGCATGTTTCTTGGATTATTATGTGATAGTCACAACATTGTTCATGGTGATAACTACATGTATGATCCTCAGACTTGAGATCATCATTATTTTAACATCGTGAGTAACATATTTTGATACGGTCAAACGTGTGTCGTAACTGACTACACCATAAAGACTAATATTGGATATGTCATAATCCATGTAGCAAAATATGGTTGATCAAGATAGGATTTGTCCCTCCTACATAATAAGAGTAATATCATAGGCCACTTGATTGAGTGAGACTAGAAAATGCATGGTTGTGCTCGAATGAATTGATATGGGATATCATAGTTATTCATTTATAATAGTCTACTCAAGATATCAAGAAACATTAGATGGACTATACAAGTGTGACTAATCCATGACTTGTATCCGATCTAGATATGAGGACAAAATGATGAAATTCATAAAAGAAGTTAATCATAGAAAAAGGTTAAATCGAACCAGGATTTCGTGTAACTTAGGTAGTAATGATGTATTGCTAGATGCCACTCATTGCTTGTAATATTAGAATTGTTCTAGATATTACTGCTAATGTTACATGAACCTACAAGGGTCACACCCTATGATTGAAACGAACAAATATCGACTAGATAGCATGTGTACAAAGTTGTTGTACACGTAATTAGTGAGAAACCGAAATTGTTATATAATGGATAATTTCATTTTTATACATATGTTAATATTTGATAAGTTATTGTAATTATCAAATACTATATATATATAAAAGAAACCTAATTAAAGTAGAATCAGATTCTACATATTTAATTATATTCGGTTAAATATATTGTATATTTAAAGAATCTGAATTTAATTAGAATTAGGTTTTTGAATGCTATATAAAGGCATAAGGTCTAGCAGCCAAAATATGCCTTTTTCGAAAATCATCTCTAATAGTTAGAGAAGAGAAAAATTGTTCGTTTTATTTAGGTGGACTGCGTAGAGGTCAGAACGATGTTGTAATGACTCGGATTCGATTTGGATTCTCCTATACTCTATGCGGAATTCCAAATTGGTTGAGGTAATGTTTTTCATCCTTTATCACCCAGAATTCATCCCTTGTACATGGATCACCGGTGGATTACACCGAATAATTTTCTCTGCTGCACCATGGGGTGTACTGGCGTTTCCCAACATCTTGAACCTTCCCAAAGTATTATAAAATTGATCATGCAGCATGTTGATCAACTCTCCCTAGTGAATTTAACACAAATCATATGTTTTCCCAAAATTCTATGCTTCAAAAATATTGATCAGACCCTTTTTTTGTTCAATAAACCTAAAAAAGTAGAACTCAATCCAGATTCGTCCTACAAAGAATAATTAGTCCAAATTCTAAATTGTAAGGTCAAAAGACTTCATATCAAACATGTCCCTTTGTAAAAGTGTTGTGGAGAAATTACAAGTTTGAAAAGGTAATTTGAGAATCTGAGGTAATTATGAAAGAATGATACTCTCATCTGATCACCTTAGATAAAATTTGAGGATGAATTTTCTTTAAGGGGTCGAATTGTAATACCCCAAAGTATAGCCTAGTAGAAGTTATCAATTGATTTCATTCAAGTTATCAAGAATTATTTTTGTGAATCAAGAATAAAATAAGGGCTTAGAACCAAATTGTTGATAAGAGGAAATGGGAGAGCTAAGGTGGAAAGGACTAGAATCAAATTCTAAATTGAGGGAAAGAATAATTTAATAGCTATATTACAAAGGGCTAAAATTCAAGGAAGAGAAAACTTTGGGATTGCATGTAAAAATTTCATGAGATTGTTGAAATTGATTAAATAAAAATATAGGTAATTTAGGATTGTTTTAATCATATAATGTTGGGTAAGGACTGTTTAGTTATGTATAAATAGGATTAAATGTAAAATAAGACTATTTTGAATTTGGGTGAAATTTTGTGAACTGATCTGGATTAGAATAAATCAGGGGAAGGGTTGTTAACACTCCATAAGGACTGTTTTAAATATATATATGTTAGAAGTTGTTTTGTGATTGTATCAGTGACTATGCATTTTAGG
Source organism: Hibiscus mutabilis (assembly GCA_019671005.1). Classification (NCBI taxonomy): domain Eukaryota; kingdom Viridiplantae; phylum Streptophyta; class Magnoliopsida; order Malvales; family Malvaceae; genus Hibiscus; species Hibiscus mutabilis. The sequence goes on along the minus strand of CM033711.1, from coordinate 35,722,884 downwards.
ACTGTTTTTTGGGTAATTTAAGATGCGATGGAATGTTTTGTAAATACATGGTTGTGATTATATAATAGGGACTATTATTGATATGTGGAAAAGTATATGAGATTTTAATGAATAGTTTGAGTATATTCAGGATTGCAAATGAAATTTGAATTACTTTGGGTGAAATTACATGTATGTTTGAGTGAATGATTGATAGGGAAAATGGTTCTAATACTTATTTGCATTTCTTGTTACTTTAGCACAGGAAGAGGTTGAAGGAGTAAGGACATTAGTAGACAAGCAAAAAGGGAATTGCAATTCGGGAACAAATTTGGAATGCCTAATATGTTAGAAGGAGTAAGGACACGAGCTCTATGGACTCTATGGACTCTAATAATTTGAACATGCTGGTAAGCTAATAGAATTGCTTGGTTAGGGTGCTTAAATGATTATCTGAGTTGATATGAATCTTTAACTATAGAGTTTGTTCGAATGCCTAATATGTATATGAATATATATTCATGAGTGTGTTAAGATAGAATGCTCTATTTACTTGTGAAATTCAAACTCTACATACAAATTTACATGATGGTTTGTGTACCCATATCTATATAAATACATGAATAATTCGAATGTTTATTTATACATAAGCTTCCTTTAAGTTTAAGCTTTTAGTCAATCATAATCGAATGAGATTTTTGAAAGGATAGTTTAATTGGTTGTATGTTAATAGTTACTTTGAACTACCTCACTAGGCTTATGCTTGCCTATCCTTTCATTTGCATTTCAGGAAGATTTGGTTTATAAGTATCTTTGAGCTCGGACGCGATCACTGGTGACAAGTTGTAGGTTCGAATTCTTCCTTAGGAACTTCTAGATGGTGGCACATAGTTGTTAGAATGCATTGTGCATTTAGATTTCTTTATTGGTGATATATGTGTATTCAAGCTTTATAAGTTATCAAGTTATGTAAATGGCCTTTATATCTTTATGGTTGCTTGTGTGTGTTAATTTATGATTGTTATGACTTATTTCTATGAAAATGATTGCTTGGAGGGTAAGTTTAATTATAATGATACTCGAAATGGATTTCTATGAAAATGATTGCTTGGAGGGTAAGTTTAATTATAATGATACTCGAAATGGATATTCATTGTCTAAGACATGCTATAATTGAAGCAAGAATGAATTGTAGCTTATAGCTCATGCTTTGGTACGAATATAAGTGTTGTAGGTGGCTGACTTTAATTTAGGTATGGGATATATGGCTATTAGGGACTTGTTTTAAGCTTGTTAAATTAAGGAATCATGAACAAGAACGTGTGACTTTGGTATCCACATAGTTTGAATGCAAACGTTGTTCATGCTCAAAGATTTAATATAATCTTGTGGTGGACACTTGTATGCTATTGTTCCATAGGTTATCATCAACATTATTCTTATGACAAGTTGATAGATCAATTAATTGATAAATTCTGGTGTTTAACCTACTCATAAGGATTAGAAGAACTTGGTAATTGAGGTGTATTGAGTTATAAGCTAAATTGGAAAATGGTTCGATTAGTGTGTTCATATTGCTTAAGTTGGGTGGTTGTTTGATGTTAAAGATTTTCTGGAGTTCTTATTCGAAAGTTATGTGGCTATAATTAGCTTGGGTTTAATCTTCTATTGTAGTAACAATGAGGTTTAAAATATTATACTTAAAACCCATATTGATTTCCTTTTGTAAAACGAAATTAAATTTTTGAATGGCCTTTATTTTTTTTATTTGCTTATAGGTTCATATTAGAAAAATGTTTTATGGGTAGTATTGAAGTTGCATTGATTTGTAAATTAATTTATCCTGATTTTCCTTGTATTCAGATTTAGGATGTTAAATATTATGATTTGGTTGCTTATAATGCTCCTTAGCTCGGCTTATTTCCTAAGTTGGTTAAAGGTGTTACAATATTAATGTTATACCATATTCTTCTTCATCTTTTGAAATATTATATCAGCAAGAGTGGTGATGCAACAGGACGTGTCATCAACAACTATCGCGTCACATATTTGTTGTCGGTGATGAATGATGGAAAAGAATGAGAAGGGCCAGAGATCAAAGGGAACATTCTTCAATCGTTAGGAAAGAAAGATTAGACCGTCTCTAAGAGATCCAAGCCAACACCGAGACCAGAGAGAGAAGAAACAGAGAAAAATGAGGATGATACTCTCATTCACTTTTTCTGCAAATCCACATCACAAAACGGGTCCCGAAGTAAAGTTGAGGTTACCGAAAAAGCTCTTATTGAGCAGGTCAAACAGGTGCGTCGAAACACCACGTCAAAAAAGACAAGAGAAGTTGAAAAACAAAAAAATAAAAAAAATGATAAAAGGTGAGAGGTTGGTGGCCAGAGAGAGGAGCGACTGGCCGTTGAAAGGTTTTTAAAAGGTTAAGTTTTCCTTGTATTTAGATTTTGAACGTTAAATGTTATGATTTTGTTGCTTGTAATGCTCCTTAGCTCGGCTTATTTCCTAAGACGATTAAGGGTGTTACATTTATTGGTATCAAAGCTTAGGTTTAGTCGATTCTCGGGTTAAATTGGAACTCGTTACATCATTATTTAATACATATGCCACCTAGGGGTTAAATTTAATAAGTACCAGTGATTTGTGTCTGATAAAAGCTTTCTTATGTATTAGTAAATAGTGGAAATTTTTGAAATATCTTAGGGTCAGGATAATGAGACCCGGATGAGTCCTCTATTAAAGAATGAAGAGTAAGGATGAATTAGAAGTAATAAAGACCCTCAGAATGCTGCCATATCGCAACGAATAACTCCTCCTGTTTTTCTTAGATTGTACAATCAGAAGGTTTCGATAAGATAAGATAGCTTGATAATGAAGCTTATATCCTCGTGAGTATAATTAAATTGCACTCAAATCCTGTAAATGTCTTATATGATTCTAAATCGGCTTGTTCTCTTTTTTAGAATTTAAGAAATGTCTCTTACTCGTACCAGGAATTCCTTTCACTTGTTAACCTTTTGGCTTACCCTTGCATGAATCTGACCTTAGATGGGATTAAAAATTGGTGAAGAAAACACCATGTTTGGGCAGATCGTGATAAGGAAAGACTTTTCCCATGGATTAGAGAAGGAATCTACACTCTTGTTAGAAAAGAAACTCTCTGAATCAAATTTTGTGTATGTTGTTATATCCAATGTTAATACAATCAAATTTGTTCTTAAATCTCTCCTTGTCGTCTCTGATTTTCTTGATACCTTACCTGAGGAACTTCTAGAATTACTTCCAACAAGGGAAATTGATCTTGGAATTGAAATTCGATCGGGATTTGCTGCAGTTATCAACATTTCTTATTCAATGACCCCAGTGGAACTTAAAGGACTCGGGAATTTGTTGCAAGACCTTCAAGGTAAAAGCTTTATAAGGCCTAGTTTATCTTTTGCTAACTTGGATCTATAAGACTTGCATGGCCTATTGGTAATTAAATGAACCTACCATTAAGAATCAAAACTCATAACCGAGAATTAGAGACTTATATGATCAGCTTAAAAATGATATAGTACTCTTCAAGATCGATCTCCGATGATGATATTGTCAAAGAAAGACTAAAGAGTTAGATATACCATTAAGAATTGGATATAATCATAATGAGTTCTCGTAGTGCCTCTTTGGTTTAGCAAATGCTCCAGCTACACTCATGGACCTAATGAATAGAGTCCTTAAACCTTATGGATATGTTGTTGTAGCCTTTAGTAATGATATTCGTATATACTCCAAGGATGAGGATGAATATTCGAAATATCTTCGAATTATTCTGCAAACTCTATGAACTATCAATTCCATATTAAGTTCTGTAAATGTGAATTTTGATTACCAAAGATTGGTTAAAAGGTTATCTACCTTGATCATTTCCATAACCAAGTTTTATCATAAGGATATGCCTTATATGTGATCGAAAAGCTAACATCAAAGCTTTGATCAGTTGAAGTAAATTTCTAATTGTGCTCATTCTAAGTTATAAAAGAATCGACAGTTCTTAGCTAAACTTCAAACACAATCCAACTTGATTTTAAGGATCAAGACTCTTCAGCAATCAGATCCTGAACTTCAGAGTAATTTGTTCAAGATAAAAGATGAATTTATTTCAGATTTTTCTTTGAATCCTAAAGACTTACTCTATTTTATTTTGAATTGGAATTTATGTATTGAATAATGAGACCCTTAATAAGGAAATGCTTTAGGTTTGCAAGAGGTGTAAAGACTTGAAGGGATTTATAGTAGAGGCCTGGTTTGAAGTCTGCTATTATCGAATTAGTATCCAAGTACTTCAACTTGTCAAAGGATTAAAGCTGAACACGTAGTTCCTACAGAACTCCCATGATTTATTGAACTACCCTAGTAGAAATGGGAACGTATAGTTGTGGACCTTGTAAGTGACATACCTTTTATCTAAGAAAGAGTGATGCAGAAAGATGATTCATTAGAAGATGTGCTTCGAGATTGTGTATCTAGTATTGGAAAAGAATTAGGTGGAAACAAGGCTTAGGATCTAAACTCCTTAGCGATGTAGGAGAACAAACAAAAGTCACATGCGGTGGATTAAAAGAAACCTTTGATCGACAATAAGCTTATGCTGACCAATAAAGAAGAGATGTTTTGTATGCAGTGGAAGATCAAGTATTCATAAAGATCTTACCGTGGACGAGAGTTTTGAGATTCTGGAAAAAAAAAAGAGTGTTTGGCCCTGGTTTCTGGAAAAAAAAATTGATCCTACAACATGTTGATTAACTCTCCCTAGTGAATTTAACACAAATCATGTGTTTTCCCAAAATTCTATGCTTCACAAATACTGATCAGACCCTTTTTCTGTTCAATAAACCTAAAGAAGTAAAACTCAATCCAGATTCGTCCTACGAAGAAGAATCAGTCCAAATTCTAAATTGTGAGGTCAAAAGACTTCATATCAAACATGTCCCTTTGTAAAAGTGCTGTGGAGAAATTACAAATTTGAAGAGACAATTTGAGAATCTGAGGTAATTATGAAAGAATGATACTCTCATCTGATCACCTTAGATAAAATTCGAGAACGAATTTTCTTTAGGGGGAGGAGAATTGTAATACCCCAAAGTATATCCTAGTAAAAGTTATCAATTGATTTCATTCAAGTTATCAAGAATTATTTTTGTGAATCAAGAATAAAATAAGGGCTTAGGACCAAATTTTTGATAAGAGGAAATGGGAGAGTTAAGGTGGAAAGGACTAGAACCGAATTCTAAATTGAGGGAAAGAATAATTGAATAGCTATATTACAAAGGGCTAAAATTCAAGGCATAGAAAACTTTGGGATTGAATGTAAAACTTTAATGTATCCAAAGACCCTCACACTTGTCAACCCAAGTGTGAGCTTGGTGGATGGATTCTCGGTCATGAAAGAGATTGAGCAAGGGAGTCATCTTCTTCCTTAAAACAAAATCATCGAAGTTCTTAAACTAGTAAGAGAAGATAGAAATTTCTTAAGGGAGCTTACTGGTGATGGATTCGTGGCATTTTGGTAGAATTCTTTGGGTTTATAGCTTTGTAGGTATGACTGATTCTTCTTTTTCCTTTGGAGAGGGTGTAAATTTGAAATTTAGGTTATGATATAATCTTGAATTGTGACATTTAGAAGTTGTTGTTATGTGCTTTATTGATATGGCTTTAAGATATAGAAATCTTGCATGATCCTTGACAATTTCATGCTTAAATTCATGATAGTATAATCGAATAAGGAGTGAGAAGATTTAATCAAATTAGTGCACATGCATGAACATGTAGAGATGTCTTAAGAGTAAATACATAAATTGTTTTGAGTTCAAGAGAAAACATGTGGGCTGTGATGGCAGATATAGACTTGTGAAGGACTGATTTCGATGTATATGTATACAAGTGCCCTATTTTGTATGAATACGATATTCATGAGATTGTTGATATTGATTAAATAAAAATATAGGTAATTTAAGACAGTTTTAATCATATAATGCTGGGTAAGGACTGTTTAGTTATGTATAAATAGGATTAAATGTGAAATAAGACTTTTGAATTTGGGTGAAATTTTGTGAAGTGTTTTGGATTAGAATAAATCAGGGGAAGGGTTGTTAACACTCCATAAGGACTGTTTTAAATATATATATATACAAGTTAGAAGTTGTTTTGTGATTGTGTCAGTGACTATATGCATTTTAGGACTGTTTTTGGGTAATTTAAGATACCATGGACTGTTTTGTAAATACATGGTGTGATTATATAATAGGGACTATTATTGATATGTGGAAAAGTAATTTGTGTGTTATATGTGTATATATATATAAGCTTGTAATGCTATGATTGAGAAATTGTTTGATAAGTTATATATATAGTAATTTGTGTGTTAATAGATTATATTAAAAGAATCCAAGAAAGTTTATAAGTAATGATTATGATTATAACTTGTATAACAAGTAGATTGTATTCCTTGGAGGGTAAGTTTAATTAGAATGATACTTGAAATGGATATTCATTGTCTAAGACATGCTATAATTGAAGCAAGAATGAATTGTAGCTTATAGCTCATGTTTTGGTACGAATATAAGTGCTGTAGGTGGCTGATTTTAATTTAGGTATGGGATATATGGCTATTAGGGACTTGTTTTAAGCTTGTTAGATTAAGGAATCATGAACAAGAACGAGTGACTTTGGTATCCACGTAGTTTGAATGCAAACGTTGTTCGTGCTCAAAGATTTAATATAATCTTGTGGTGGACACTTGTATGCTATTGTTCCATAAGTTACCATCAACATGATTCTTATGACAAGCTGATAGATCAATTAATTGATAAATTCTGGTGTTTAACCTACTCATAAGGATTAGAAGAACTTGGTAATTGAGGTATATTGAGTTAAGCTAAATTGGAAGATGGTTCGATTAGTGTGTTCATATTGCTTAAGTTAGGTGGGTTGTTTGATGTTAAAGATTTTTTGGAGTTCTTATTCGAAAGCTATGTGGCTATAATTAGCTTGGGCTTAATCTTCTATTGTAGTAACAATGAGGTTTAAAATATTATACTTAAAACCCGTATTGATTTCCTTTTATAAAACGAAATTAAATTTTTGAATGACCTTTATTTTTTTTATTTGCTTATAGGTTCATATTAGAAAAATGTTTTATGATTAGTATTGAAGTTGCATTAATTTGTAAATTAATTTATCCTGATTTTCCTTGTATTCAGATTTAGAATATTAAATGTTATGAGTTGGTTGCTTGTAATGCTCCTTAGTTCGGTTTATTTCCTAAGCCGGTTAAAGGTGTTACAATATTAATGTTATACCATATTCTTTTTCATCTTTTGAAATATTATGTCAGCAAGAGTGGTGATGCAACAGAACGTGTCATCAACAACTATCATGTCACATATTTGAGGTCAGTGATGAATGATGGAAGAGAATGAGTTGGGCCAGAGATCAAAGGGAACATTCTTCAATCGTTGGGAAAGAAAGATCAGACCGTTTTTGAGAGATTCGAGCCAACACCGAGACTAGAGAGAAGAAACAGAGAAAAAGGAGGATGAGACTCTCATTCACTTTTTCTGCGAATCCTCCTCACAAAACGGGTCTCGAAGTAAAGTCGAGGTTGCCGAAAAAGCTCTTATTGAGCAGGTCAAACAGGTGCATCGAAACACCACGTCAAAAAAGACAAGAGAAGTCAAAAAATAAAAAATGATAAAAGGTGAAAAGTTGGTGGCCAGAGAGAGCAGCGACTGCCCGTCGAAAGGTTTTTAAAAGGTTTTTCAAGAGAGAATGAAGAGGTTTTGTTTTTTAGAGCTGATCTCGGCCGATCTGTTTTTTACATTTCTAGTATATTATCTATTTTATTTTTGTATATTATCTAAATTATGTTATTTAAAAAATAAATTTATAATAATAAATAATATTATAATGTAAATATTAAAATATATATTAAGTTGTCTATGTTTAAAATTTTAATAGGATTTATATCGCAAATAAGTACCTAAAATATATAATATTTTTATGTAAATAGTTAAAATATTTTTTGGTCAAAGTAAGTATCTAAAGTTACTATATTTTTCATTTAGGTACCTCTAAAATATACCATTTTCATCTAAGTTCCCAAAAGCTGATACATGACATTAATTAACAAAATTTAGGTACCTAGATGAAAATCATGGTATACTTTATGTACCCATTTTGACAAAAAATTACTTAGTACCTAGATAAAAAAGGTTGTATACTTTTTTGATTAAATAGAGATGTATAACATTCTCACACAAGTATTCGCACCCATATAAAATGAAACAATATGAACATCCTCAACCACTAGGCTAATTAGTGGATCTCAAAAGGTTGTATACTTTAATTACTTACTTCAATAAAAAATATTTTAAGTCTAGAAGAAAAAGTTGATATATTGTAGGTACTTAGTTGTGAACCCAACAAGTGTCTTAGTGAAAAGTGGATGATGTTCATCTTATGAGACACGTGTTCAAATCGTTTTGTCTACATGATGTATGTGCATTGTCAAATGGTTAAGAATATTTATGAATAGATACTTCCTTGTAATCACCTTTAGACTATTCAAAAAAAGAAAATTAAGATAATTTGCATTATAGCCCATTGAACTTAACTTCAACTTTCCTTTAGATCACAAATCTTTAATTTAATCAAATTATATCATTTAACTTTTATTATTACTAAAATATTATACTAGTATCGTTAAATAATTCTAACGAACAGCTAAAATTGACATTTTTAATTTAACAATCTTTATATATTATCCTCACATAATGTTTAATTAATAATTTAAATATTTTTATTAATTTTTGAAAATTATTTAAATAAATTCCAGAAAGTAAAATTTTATTATAAATTCTAACAAAAAATGTTGAAATTGTAGTGGTCTCCTCTCTTACAAACACTTGACCTAACTTGTGTCATATCGTATCTCATTTTTAGCTGGCTTAAGTGTCAAATAAGTGCTAAAACTATTTTTTTTTCAAATAGGGTGTCCAAAGTTTTTTTTTCATACCAAGTAGGTGACTAACATTTTGAAAGTTATTCGTTTAGGTGCTCCGCCATTAACTTACTTTAAAAATCCCTATATATACCAAAATTCACAAATAACCCTAAAATCCCTAGATCCGGCCCTGTCATCGCCATTCATCACGCCGCTGCCGACAGAATGAAATTTTCTTCTCTTGCCGCAAGACTTAAACGTCGTTCGTCGGCCGATTGGCCGCCATTTGCCGTCGATCGTTTACTTTTCCTTTCGAGAGTTCGATTTTATTTCGACGATAGGCATGCCGTCTATCGACTATCGGCAAGGGAGAATGTGGGAAATGATCATGAGGGGTCTAGTGATGAAAGTGGTGGGCACGCCATCGACGATTGACGGCGGCAACGATTGAAATCGAGATTTGGGACTTAAGAATTTAGGGACTATTTTGAGGATTTTTGAGAATTTTATGATATTTTTAAAAATAAAACATGCCACTTGTCATATTTGTATTGGCTAACGGAGTTTTCTTAACGGTTGTTAACGGCAAGGTGCCTAAATAAAAACTTTGAAAACGTTAGGCACCTGTTTTGCCTGAAAAATACTTTGGGCACATATCTGAAAAAAGGTATAGTTTGAGCACTTATTTGACACTTAAGCCTTTCTAGCTAATACGTCAAGTTTATCGATTATTCTTTTCAAATTAAATTAAAATAACTATAAATATAAAGAGAAAAACTTTGATACACAGGCTGTGTAAACTTTAGTTTACACGTGCTTTTAGTTTTAAGGGTTAGGGTTTTAGTTTAGGGTTTAGGGGTTTAGGTTGTATGATTTAGAATTTAAGGTTAGTGTTTAGAATTTAGTGCACAATGTTTAAGGCTTAGGGTTTAGTTTTTTAGGGTTAGGGTTAGGAATTTAGAATTTGGGTTTTTATAGTATAAATACACAGGCTTGTGTAACACAGCCTGTGTATCAAAGTTTTACCCAAATATAAAAGGAAAATTTACACTTTTGATATTTAGAGTTAACTTCATGGTTTAAATTGATATTTAAGTTTATTTTTTTTAGTAAATTAAGTATTTCAACTTGATCTTAAAATATAATCTAGTACTTATACATTTGTCCAATTAAGTTCCTAATCTTGTTTATTGTTTAAAATAGTACTTGAATTTAGTTTAGTGGTTCAAATAATTCAAAAAAGTCATACACTGTAAATATCAATTTGGACTAAAAATTTAAGTTCATCTATTAATTTGAAACAATAAATTAAATCGAAGGATTTAATTGGACTGAAATTTTTTTAAAGATCAAATTAATTCTTAAATCAAATTTAAATATATAATTAAAAAAAGTTTATCAAATAACATCTTAAAATAAAATTTACGTACCAAAATTTTAAATTTAAGGCTTATAACACAAATAAGTATCTAAAGTATACTAACTTTTTTATTTAAGTACTTAAAGTATATTTTTGGTTAAAATAAGTACATGAAGTATAATTTTTGGTCAAATTAAGTACGTGAAATGTAGTTTTTGATCAAAATAGGTACTTAAAGTATTTTTTTGTCAAATTATCTACCTAAAGTATTTTTTTGTCAAAATAGGTACCTAATGTATTTTTTAAACAATGTCAGATGACAACTTTTAGGAATCTAGATGAAAAATATATATTCTTTATCTACCTATTTTGACAAAAAAATACTTTAGGTACCTATTTTGACCAAAAAATACGTTAATTGCTTATTTTGACAAAAAATATACTTTAAATACTTAATTTGACCAAAAATACTTTAGATACTTAAGTGAAAAAATTAGTATATTTCTACTTATTTGTAATAGAAGCCTTTTCTTTAACCTAATTTAAGAAAAAAATACAAAACCTTGGAAAAAGTCTGAATGACAATTTTACCCTTGAAGACTGTCACTTCGATATATATATATATATCATGGGTTTGACTTACTATATCAGCTATGATCCCTTTTAATAAAAATTGTTTATTTTATATTTTTTCTCCTATCATTTTTTTCAATCAATGAATCTTTACTATTCTTTCCATGTCATTTAAAAAACAATTTTCTTTAAAAATTATTATATTATTAGATTAATGATAAAAAATAATAATGAAGTGGTTAATTTTTATTTGAAGAGATAATAACTAATATAATAAGCCTAGGCCATAGAGGGTCGTCGTGAAGTACTTCCTTTTACACGTCGAGTGGATGCTTACGTGGACGTTGGGATAAAACCAAACTTCATCTCTCACGTGCCTCCACACGTGTGAAACACTTTGCCTTTAATGCCTTACCCCCACTTTCTCCGCCATATATGATTTATACGATCTGCCCACTGCCATCCTTTTCGCTTATTCACGCACAATTTTCCTTTTCTTTCCCTGCATCCTTTTATCATTATAAATAATTAATTAATTCACTATAATAATATGAGCTTAAATATACGAGCTCACAATCACATGACTAAGGTAAAATTATAAAAGTCTTTTTTACCTTAATCAATAGTTGAAGGTTTAATTTTCTATCATGTATTTCGAGTAGCTTTAAAATTTAGGATCAACATTGAATTTTAATATGGGCTAACATAACGCGGATTATTAGTTATTAGACTCGCTTCAATGAATATTTTAGAAAACTCAAAAAAATTGCACTTAACTGTAATACTAATATTTAATGTCAACATATGTTGGAGCATGTGATTAAACCTCCTGTTAACATCTCTTTTTATCTTTAGGTCGTGAGTTCAATACCAAACAAGAGCATTTTCCCTTTGCCTCTACCCTAGGTTGCAAGTATTGTTAAAAAAATTACTAAAATATGTTATGGGATTTAATATATATATATATTATCATAGTATGAGAATTATGTTTGATATAGAATTTAGATTCATTAATTGACCTAGTAGCTAAAGGATGCTTATGTTGGCCCATTTTATATGAGTTCGAATCCGGATATAAAAATGTAATATCTTTATTTAATAAAAAAAGCAAATATTTGATATAGAAGCTGCGTAAAAAGTACATAGCACATCCTATTTAAATTCTAAACATAAACCCTAAACTTTTAAACTCTATATTAAAATTAGATACAAAAATAGATAGATTTATGTGTATCAAATATTTTTTTTCTAAGAACAATTAACTTTTAAAATTTTGATTTAAGGAAATTGGTATCGACTAATTAACGAATCAAATAGGAAGAATATAATAGTACTTTATATACTAAAAAGCTTGCAATTATCAAACAAGCCAACTTCTATATCTAAATAAATAAGAAACAAAAAAGGAGTTGGAAATTGGAATATAATATAAAAACTTAATAATAGAAAATTCTAGAATAAACATAATGTAATTATATAAAACTAATATTTGATTTTGATATAACAATGATTTTAAAGAACTAAATTGTAAGATTGAATAAATTTCTAAGTCAAAAATTAAACCCCAAATATTTTCTAAATTTTTTCATAATCAAATAGCCAATTTAGTCCAGGAGTACCGATACGCCCTTGACCGTATCGATACGAGCTTTAGCTACTGAAAAAATATTTTATGCTAATGGCTATTGGGTACCGATACGCATATAGCCGTATTGGTACGCCATTCATAATCGGGAACCAAATTAGCTTTGAGTATCGGTACGGTTTTACTCGTACCGATACGGGGCATTCAGATTTACAAAGTCTTTATATTTAATGATATAGTTATTATGTTGTCAGTTTTATTGGAACTAACATTTTAAAAATTGGTTATATCGTATCGATACGTCTTCCCGCGTACTGACGCCCCTTTGTACAATGACTCTTTCTTTTTATAGTAGGTACCGATACGAGAGTTGGCAGACAACATTTATTGCGAGAAAAATGGTCTTCAATGGTTATAATTATGATTTTAGCTACCCAAACGGTTGGAAATTAACGAGGGGGTATATAATCAAGTCTCCAAAGCTACAACAACAACTATTGAACAAGTCTTAAGCATCAAACACAAATCCAATAATCTTGAGCCTTTAAGAGTAAAATCTTTGTAGCCCACTTGAGTTATCTTTCTTGTAATCATCTTATTCAAGTTTTGAGTTTTGAGTGAACGACCTTTGAAAGGATTTTTCAGTTTGCTAAACATTTCTTGTAAAAGAGAGTGTGTGGTCAAAGTTTTGGGTTATAAAGCTTTGATTGTGTAAAGGGTTGTCTCCTTAATCTAGAAAAATGAAAGAAATTCTTAGTGAATTTGTGAAAATCCTTAGTGGGAAGTTAAAGTAGTAGATGCCGATCTTGTTAGAAGGTTGAACCACTATAAATTTCTCGTGTCTCATTTTTATCTTTCCATTTGCTTCTTTTTATTTTTTAAATTGTCAAGTCACCCTTCTTGACCAATTCACATTGATCGATCATCCTATCAAATTATTTATTATTGATCAAATTATTAATATCGTAATAGTATTTAGAAATTTTGATGTAACTATCAAAAGCATACCTTGTTCCCTTTAATATCTTAAATTTCCATATTTAATATGATATTATATTTTTCTTTTGGATCCTAACAAATGAAAAACACAATTTAAAATTCTAAATATAGATGATAAATAGACCTAATTATTTTATTATTTTATACTCTACACTACTCGAATTCGAAATATCATTTTATTTTAAAATTAAAAAATGAATTATATTTAAAATCTATTAATCGGTCGAATAATAAAAATATTTATATTAATTTATTTTGTATAAATTTAAATCTTGACATTTATTTTAAAATGTAATATATTTTTAGTTAATGAAAATAATTGTATTTTATCTACTGCATTAATTAAAACGCACTCTTCTCTTTTCGCTACAAGGGGGAGAAGAAACAAAAAAGGCAAAATTACAAAAAGGATAAAATGAGAAGGGGGAAGAAAGAAAAGAAACACAACGTTCTCCTTTACTGCTACAATGAAAAGAAAAGAAACTGTGAAATGAAATCTCCAAATTGTTTGAACAGGCAAAAGATCTAGGGCTTTTGGAAATCTGAATCGGAAACCACGTCGAAGTTTCTCCTCTATAATGTCGACTCCATTCTCCAGCCTAGAAGCCGGAGGAGGAGGAGGAGGAGGAGGAGGAGGAGTAGCGATAATGGCAGGTCCTTTGAATCCAATCGATCCATCCACACCGTCCAAATCTTGCTTGAAGAATTCGGCCTCTAAATCTCCCATTCTCATCTTCCTTCTCTTCCACAAGGCCATCAAGGCTGAGCTCGACCGCCTCCACCGAGCCGCCATGGCTTTTGCCACCAACCACCACGACGCTGATCTTACTTCTTTGTTGGAGAGATGTCATTTCCTTCGTGCTATATATAAGCACCATTGCCAAGCCGAAGATGAGGTTCGTGCGTTGTCGTTTTCCTCATTGTACTCCTTCCTTTTTTTACCATTAGTTTTGGCTTTATTTTGCCCCTTCCTTTGAATCGACGAGTGTTGTATTGTCCGTGCTCTTTACTATTTTCGGAAAATTCTGAATCTCTTCCTCGAAATCAACTTTTCCGAAATTGTTACTAAATTCGTAGATTGTGTGATGCTTTTATTGTGTTTGAAAGGTTATTGTTAAAGGGAAAGAATTTGATTGATTAAAGAACTTGAATGTATCACTATATTTAGATATGGGGTAATATCTGTATAGCACACTGCTGTAGCCTTGTAGGCATCTACTTTGATGGCTCAAAAGATGTGAGAAAGCCCCGGTGAACTGATGAATTGCCTTATTGTACTTATTCATCTAATTAAAGTTAATATAGTTTCTCCAAGGCCTTTTTTTTCCTTTTGAATTTGCGGTTTTTACAGATTCCTGTTGGTTGCGTCACCAGCTTACATTTGTCTGATGTTTGAGACTGATTACTGAGTTCAAAGCTATCTTATGTGTAGGTTATCTTTCCGGCTCTTGATAATCGTGTGAAGAATGTGGCTCCGACATATTCACTTGAACATGAGGGTGAAAGTGTTCTGTTCGATCAGGTGTTTGCGTTGCTGAATTCAGATATGCAGAACGAAGAAAGCTATCGGCGAGAATTAGCCTCTTGCACTGGAGCCCTTCATACATCAATTACTCAGCATATGTCCAAGGAAGAGGAGCAGGTCAGTTAGATATTTGAGGCAAATGCTGCATATGAAACATTAAACCAGATTTTGGTTATTTTGTTGTTGATGTGTGATAGCAGTTGTTCTACTCTATTTTGGAGGTGGATGAGGTTGCGATGTACATTGCTGAGATGATTATCTTGATTGATCACTTGTCATGATGCATTCCATTTCTATCTTAGGTTCAGGAGTTAAACCTTCTAAGTTAAATTATCTTTTAGTTTCACATGATTGCTTTGGAACTGGCAGGTATTCCCCTTGCTTATCGAGAAGTTTACATTCGAAGAACAGGCTTCACTCATATGGCAATTTCTTTGCAGCATACCTGTTAATATGATGGTGGAGTTTCTTCCATGGCTTTCCTACTCTATATCTTCTGATGAACTTCGAGATATGAGTAAGTGCTTGAGCAAGATAATCCCAAGAGAGAAACTTCTTCATCAGGTAACAAGACTTCCAGGTTATATAGGATATTATTATTAATTAATTTTCCAAAACTCAAAAGTTCCTTTTAGAACCAAATCTCACGTTTTTAGTTCTGCTGTGAAGGTTATTTTCACCTGGATGGAGGGTGTTAAAACAGCTGAGAAATGTAAAAATTGCAAAGAGGAGGCTCAGTGCGCAGCTTCTGGGCCTAGTGTCTTACCAAGTCCAACTGAAAGTGGTCACTGTGCTTGTGAATCTTCCAAACGTTGTAAAAGAAAATATACGGAGCTAAGTTCTAGACCTAAGGATTCTACTCTGTCCTGTCCTATAGATGAAATTATGCTTTGGCATAATGCTATTAAGCGAGAACTGAATGATATAGCTGAGTCTGCTAAGAAAATACAACTTTCTGGTGATTTTTCTGATTTATCTGGCTTCAATGAGAGGCTGCAATTCATTGCTGAAGTTTGCATTTTTCACAGGTGTGGATTTTCTCTGCGTTTTCCCTTCTAATAGTTAAATTCTGATAAAAACGTTATTGTTAAGGCTATTTTATGTTTGAAAGAGGCATGCCAAATTAGCAATCATCTTTGGTTAGGGTTGTTATGACTTCATAGCGAACACTTCCTATCTTGCATGTTCTTTTGAAGGCAGACTTTATTGTAGGTGGCTAAAAAACATCAATTTTATGATCCGGTATGCAATACAGATAAAAATAAAATAAAATTGATGCATGAAAGTATTAGGGGAACTTATCATGTGCCTTTATGACTGGTTACATAATAGATAGATGTTATGAAATTAACTTATCTTCTCTCTTGCCTCAGTATTGCCGAGGATAGAGTTATATTCCCCGCTGTAGATGCAGAACTGTCTTTTACTCAGGAGCATGCAGAAGAAGAAATTCAATTTAACAACCTCAGGCGCCTTATCGAGAATATTCAAAGTGCAGGAGCTGACTCATCTTCTGCTGAATTCTATGCAAATTTATGCTCACAAGCTGATCAAATAATGGATAGTATACAGAAGCATTTCCATAGTGAAGAATTACAGGCAAGTATTTTACTGCTTCAATTTGATGAGTTTCTACTCTGCTTTGTATAATTACATTTCATGCTTCTGTATTCCTCGACATTTGTATAATGGTTGTGCCAAATTGTCTGCAAGTTTACCAGAACATATCACTTGAAATCCTGTTTCTCGTCTCTTTTTGGCCCTAGTTCTGTCCCTAAGGTATGCCGTGCTGCTCTTGTAGGTACTTCCACTTGCTCGGAAGCACTTTAGCCCTCAAAGGCAGAGAGAACTTCTTTATCAGAGCTTATGCGCGATGCCCTTGAAATTAATTGAGTGTGTCTTGCCATGGTTGGTGGGATCATTAAGTGAAGAAGAAGCTAGGTCCTTCCTTCAAAATATGTATTTGGCAGGTTTGATTATTATTGACTGAGTGATTTAGGTTATTTTATTATCTTTTTGTTTCTAACTTTCTTATTACATGGACAGCTCCACCATCAAACTCTGCATTGGTTACACTATTTTCTGGTTGGGTGTGCAAAGGTCGCTCTGCAGATGTTTGCCTGTCTTCCGGTGCATTTGGTGGCTGTCCTGCCAGAATAATTACTAGAACCCAGAAGGATATTGACCAACCATGCTGTGCATGCACCTCTATTTGTTCTACTGAGGAAATGGCAATTTGTGTTCAGGCAGATGATGATAGAAGGCCAGTAAAGCGTGGAAATTTATTTTTATCGGAAGACTCAGATTCTTTGCAGTTGACAGGAATAATAAATTGTCATAATTTATCTTGTAGTGATCAGTCTTGTTGTGTCCCAGCTTTAGGAGTGAATAGCAGTAAGCTGAGCATGAGTTCTCTGGCTGCAGCAAAATCTTTGCGGTCATTATCTTTTACTCCTGCTCCCTCCCTCAACTCCAGTCTTTTTAACTGGGAAACAGATATTAGCTCTAGTGACGTCGGAAGCTTTCGACCGATTGATAACATATTCAAATTTCATAAAGCCATCCGTAAAGATTTGGAATATTTGGATACTGAATCTGGAAAGCTTAATGATTGCAATGAGACTTCCCTTAGGCAGTTCACTGGCAGATTCCGCTTGTTGTGGGGTTTATATAGAGCTCACAGTAATGCGGAAGATGATATAGTATTTCCAGCGCTAGAATCTAAGGAGACTCTTCATAATGTTAGCCACTCTTATACTCTGGATCACAAACAGGAGGAGAGGCTTTTTGAAGATATTTCATCTGCACTTTGTGAGCTTACAAAACTTTGTGAATGCTTGAATAACAGAAATGTGCATGAAAACTTGAATGAAGTTAATTCTGATTCTTCTGAGCAAAATGATACAATGCAAAAGTACATTGAGAAAGCCACAGAACTTCAGGGCATGTGTAAATCCATTAGAGTGACACTGGATCGACATGTGTTCCGAGAAGAACTTGAGCTTTGGCCGTTGTTTGACAGGCATTTTTCTGTGGAGGAGCAGGACAAGATTGTTGGTCGAATTATTGGTACTACAGGTGCAGAGGTGCTCCAGTCAATGTTGCCATGGGTAACTTCTGCCCTTACTCAAGAGGAGCAGAATAAAATGATGGACACATGGAAACAGGCAACTAAGAACACAATGTTCAGTGAGTGGCTTGATGAATGGTGGGAAGGAAATGCTGCATCTTCACCGATATCAACGTCTAGGACTGGGAGTTGCATTTCACTTGGTTTGTTTAATGCTTCTGTCCACACTTCATATTATTTAATTTATCTTTTTAGTCTCTTTTGGTTGCTGGGTTACTGAAATTTCACGCTGTTAGTTCAAATTTCTTGTTGTCTCAACTTAAGGATTTTCAGATATGATCTCTTCCTAATGAAATTGAAAATTTATTTTTTAAGGCACTGATGTACATGAGAGTCTTGAGCATGGTGATCTCAATTTTAAACCTGGGTGGAAGGATATCTTTCGTATGAATCAGAATGAGCTTGAAGCCGAGATCAGAAAAGTTTCTCGGGATTCAACTCTTGATCCAAGGAGAAAAGCTTATCTTATTCAAAATCTTATGACCAGGTTTAATCCGCCCATGGATACAATCTTATGAGCCTTGTGTGTGTCTGTGTGTATTTGTAGCATTGCTTCATTCTAATAAAATTATTGGTTATGCCAGTCGCTGGATAGCTGCACAGCAAAAGTCTCCTCAAACCTCAGCAATTGAAGGTTCAAATGAGGAAGACATACACAGATGCTCTCCATCTTTCAGAGATCCAGAGAAACAGGAATTTGGATGTGAACATTACAAAAGAAATTGTAAAGTCTGTGCTGCTTGCTGTGGAAAATTATATACATGTAGGTTTTGTCATGATAAAGTCAGTGACCATTCAATGGATAGGTAAAATTCTCCCATTCTTGCTTTCTTGGTCTTGTATCAAATTCTATAAGCTTAATTTTTGCTTTATTTAATTGTAGGAAGGCTACAACTGAAATGATGTGCATGAGCTGCCTGAAAATCCAGCCTGTTGGACCAGTTTGCACGACACTTTCATGTGGCCAGCTCTCAATGGCAAAGTACTACTGCAGCATCTGCAAATTTTTTGATGATGAAAGGTGCTACCAATCTCTTTAGAATTTTTTCTTTCTGACTTTGTTAATACTAGATCTAAAGAATTCAATATTATTGTGAAGATTACTAGAAATGTTGAGTAATTTTGAAATTTGTTGATGAGTGTGTTGTCTCTTGATCATCTGGAGCACTAAAGAAACCTCCCCATAAAATGGAGAACGCTTGTACGTGATTTGCTTGTTCTCTGCTTGTTTATTCGTAGAATTTCCAAGTTTGTCTTAGTCCCATTGGTTCTAGAAAGACTGAGCTATTTTAGAAAATGAATTCTTGTGAGAACTCTCTCATTCTTATTTCAGTCTGGAAACTTTTGATAGTTTTGTAACAAAGGCTGTTGACTGCTGTTGCTTTCTATAAATATTCATCTTCTATGTCTTTTCCATTTATTTCAGGACTGTTTATCATTGCCCATTCTGCAATTTATGTCGTGTTGGAAAGGGACTTGGTGATGATTTCTTTCATTGTATGGTGTGCAATTGCTGTCTGTCCAAGAAGTTGGTAGACCACAAGTGTCGAGAAAAAGGTCTAGAAATAAACTGTCCTATCTGCTGTGATTTTTTGTTCACATCAAGCGAAAGCGTAAAAGCACTTCCATGTGGTCATTTCATGCATTCAGCATGTTTTCAGGTCTGCTCAGTATTCCTTTATCATTTATTCTCGTTCAACACATCAACCTTATCTTTGATGTAGTGAGAACTGTAGAAAAGAGAGTTTGAATACTCTTCTTGTTATATTTCGATACAAGAGAAGAAGTCTATTTATAGACTTTTACAGAGGAGTTTTACACAGAGTAGTTAACCTATTAGGATTGAACTTTTATCCTTTACAATGATAGAGTTAGATTATAACTAAACTACATAGTTATGATAGAGTTAGATTATAACTAAACTACATAGTTATGATAGAGTTAGATACACGTATTAACTCACACTCCCCCTCAAACCAAGCGTGTATATGTTGTGTACACCCAGTTTGGATGAAAACTCATCAAAATTTGCCCTAGGAAGTGCTTTGGTGAAGATATCGACAAGTTGATTCTTGGTTGGAATATAATGAAGCTTTATTACTCCATTATTGACCTTCTCATAGATAAAGTGCCTATCTATTTCAATGTTTAGTCCGGTCATGTTTGCACTTTGGATTCTTGGCAATGCTCATTCTTTGATTGACTATCATTGTAAACCTCAAATTCTAACTTTCCATCCAACTCTAACTTAGTGAGGAGTTTTTAATCCACATTCCTCACATATTCCAAGAGCCATAGCTCAATTTACGTCTGTACGCTTCTAGATACAACACCGCTTTTTACTTCTCCAAGTGACCCGATTTCCCACACAAACGTATAATAGCCACTCACGGACCTTCTATCCATTAGTTCTCCCGCCCGGCTTAAATCTGTAGACTTTTATAGTTCCGTCGGATGTTTTAAAAATAAGTCCGGACCACGGTGTAAACTTCGGTACCTCGGGATCCTATCGATTGCCTCCATGTGCTCTTCTCGAGGACTACTCATGTGTTGACTCACTATGCTCACCGAGTATGCAATGTCAGTCCGGTGAGTGAGAGGTAGATTAGTTTTCCCACCACCTTTTGGTAGGACTCTTTATTCACTTTGGATTCCCATTCCATCTTTCTTGAATTTCAAACCTGGTTCCATTGGAGATTCTGCTGGTCTACACCCGAGCATTCCAGTTTACGTAAGTAGATCTAGAATGTATTTCCTTTGGTTGATAACTAACCCTTCTTTTGATCTTGCAACTTCCATTCCCAAGAAGTACCTAAGGCTTCCTAAGTCCTTAGTTTCAACTCCTTTGCTAGAAACAGTTTTGACTTCTCTCTCTCTTCTATGTCATCACCAGTAATAATGATATCATCAACATAGACAATTAGGAGAGTTATCTTACCATCCGGTGTAGCTTTTCTAAATAATGTATGGTCCTTTGACTTTGCTTGAAATCATTCTCAACCATAGCTCTAGCAAACCTGTCAAACCATGCTCTAGGGGATTGCTTCAAGCCGTACAATGATCTATTCAGTTTGCACATTGTCTTTGTTGTGGTCTTCTCTTCTAAACCAGGTGGAACCTGCATGTACACTTCCTCCTCAAGTCTACCATTTAGAAATGCGTTTTTGATGTCCAACCGATGCAGCTTCAATCCTTGTTAATCGCCATCAAAGCAATATCCTGATGGTGTTTAACTTTGCTCTGGTGCAAAAGTTTCTTGATAGTCTACACCATATGATTGAGTAAACCCTTTAGCCACCAATCTTGCCTTGTATCTCTCAACACTCCCATCCCAATGGTACTTGACCGTAAAGACCCATTTACACCCCACACCCTTTTTCCTTCTGCGGATCTGTCATGCTCCGTATTGTTCTTTTGTAATGCCTCAATTTCCTCTTCAACTGCTTTCCTCCATTCTGGATTGTTAAAGGCCTCTTCCACTGTCTTGGGAATTCTTATCTTTGTCAATGTTAGTTTGTAAAAGCTTTGAATCCAGCATTAATTTCCCATAAGCAATAAACCATTAATAGGATGAGCAAGTACATTTCCTTACCCCCTTTCTAATAGCAATAGGAAACTCATCTAAGTTAACAGTAGTAGAATCTTGTGGAATAACATTACCTCCCGTCTCCAAAGCATCGGGACTCAAAGCTAGTTCTTGGCAAGTGTTAGGTGACTAACCGCCTCGGTCAAGTTTCTTTTTCTTCTTGTATAGACACCGAGTTGTCTTTCCGGTGGTTGTGGAGAGTTAGGTGATGTATGTGGTATAGTTTTAATCACTTTGGAGGAGGTGTTGTATAAGGGCTGGTAGTTTTAGACTGTGGAGAAGGTGTGTCTACAGGATTAAGATTAGTACTCACAATTTCATCAAGTATTTTTTGTAGAGCAAAGATACTTACATCAAGAATAGGCAAGGAAATAATGGGTCATGGATCGTGCAAGGCTGAGATTCCTTGTATCTCTCCCCAATTTCAGTTCTGCAAAGTAAGGTTTATTTTCAAAGAAAGTAACATCAAAAGAGATATAGGTTTTCTTGGTAATGGGGCAAGAACACTTGTAACCCTTCCGACTCGATGAATACCCTATAAACACACAACGTAGAGCCCTAGGATCAAGTTTACTCCTATTATTGCGATGTACGTGAACAAAAGATGTGCATCCAAAAACTCAAGAGGAAGAACAGAAGATAATGGTTTGAAATGTGGAAATTTTTGAAAAGAGTTTCATGGGTACTTTGAATCCTAGTGTCTTGCTTGGCATCCTATTGATTAGGTAGGTGGCGATGAAAGAGCTTCCCCATAGATAATTAGGTGCATTGGCGAGAAAATAATAGGGACCTAGTCACCTCTAGTAAATGTCTATTTTTTTTTTTCTCCACACTCCATTTTGTTGAGGGTGTTGACACAAGAAGTAAGATGAAAGATGCCTTTTTCTTTGAAAAAATACCCAAGAGATTTGCTAAGATATTCACTCCCATTATCACTCCTCACTATTTTAATTTGTTTCTCGAATTGAGTTTTGACCATGTGATAAAAACTTTTAAAAATTCTCTCAACTTGATTTTTCTTTCATCAAAAAGGTCCAAGTTGTTCTAGAAAAATCATCAATAAACGACACAAACCATCTAGAACCGTAGATGTTTTTTACTTTAGAAGGGCCCCAAATGTCACTTTGTGTATGATAGAAAATGGTGAAGTAGGTTTATAGTGAGAAGGAACATATGGTTTTCTCGTATGTTTAGCCATTTGACATACTTCACAAGTAAAAGAAGAGGGATTTTTATTAATGAAGAAATTAGGAAACAACTTTGCAAGGCAAGAGAAACTTGGATGTCCTAATCAAGATGCAAAAGCATAATATCATTCAAGGGAAATCTGCTAGAAAAAACGATGTTCTAAAGCAATTGGAAATAGAAGGATTGGATAGGGTAGGCCATCAAGGATATATAAGCCGTTACACACCTAGCACCGCCAATCACCGTCTTGAGCCCTCATGCTCGAAAAACACAACCAAAGAACCCCAAAGTTAACCTCACATTTAATATCCTGAACCAATTTGCTAATGTATAATAAATTGCATGTGAGTTTTGGAACATAAAGAACATCGACAATATGATCTTGTTACTCAATCGAATGTAACCACTCCCTTTTACTTTGTTGTAAACCACCATCGGCTATCTTTATGGAGGAAGGAGACTTGTGGTTACTATAATTGTTGAAGAGTGTAGGATTTCTGTCATATGATCGAGGCACCAGAATCGACTATCCAATTAAATGCACTAGTTGTTGCTAAGCAAGAAATACTACCTTCAAGAGTCATTAAGGCATTAGGAACAGGTTTAGATGATAGGTGAGTAAAAATCTGTGGAGTTCCTCGATCTGTTGTCTACTAAAGTCACTGGAGGAATTTTCGAAGATGCAAGATGGGCTTCTTTCTGAATCTGGATTTAGGAGGCTTCGGTCTGGCGGTTTTCCATGCGACCTCAACATTGGTCCATCACATGCCCACCCTTTTTGCAAAGGTCACACCAAGGTCTCCCCCTCCTTTGTTTACTCCCGAGTTGGCGTTTGTAAAGAAGAGCGAAGCTTCGCTTGTTTGGGATCACCGCACCATCGGGAAAGTCCGCTTTCTTCCCTTCGGATTTCTGAAAAGGCTTCTCGAACCAAAGGTAGTGGTTTAGTGGCTAAAATCCGCTGCTGGCTCCATCAAATTCTCCATTCACCCGAGAGAAACTGAACACCCTCCTCGATTTTTGAGCTTATTGTAGAAGCCAATGTCATCGTGACACTTCCATTCATTAGCTTCATACAGATCTATTTGCTGCCAAAGATTTGGTTAGGACTCCAAAATATTGTGCCACTGTTACCTCCCCTTTGTCCGAGATCTTTGATCTTATTCTCAACTCCAAAGAGTTCTCGTGTGTTGTCAACGCTGAATAAGTATCTCTGGCAACATTCCAAATTTCTGCAGTTTGATAAAGCATGAAATTTTCTCCAATTTCAGTACCATGGAATTAATTAACCACGACATTATCATGGTGTTTTCACTCAACCAATTAGAGTAGGTGGGTCGGACTCATCCGAAATGTGAGTTGAGTCCGAGAGATAGGAAGCTTTCCTTCTTCCCCAAATGTACAACCAAGACCGATTGAGACCAAGGAAGGTAGTTGTTTCCATTTAGTTTATAGGATGTAATGGGAGAAAGAGAAGCATCCGAGAGTTGGAAATCAGATGAACGAGGGCTGTTTTGAGAGCTAATTTCTGATGTAGCAGGATCAGAATTAGTCATGGAGAGATGTAGATCTGATCGAAAAAAAAAAGGTTTTGAGGGGATAGTATCGACCTAACTTGATACCATGTAGAAAAGAGAGTTTGAATACTCTTCTTGTTATATTTCGATACAAGAGAAGAAGTCTATTTATAGACTTTTACAGAGGAGTTTTACACAGAGTAGTTAACCTATTAGGATTGAACTTTTATCCTTTACAATGATAGAGTTAGATTATAACTAAACTACATAGTTATGATAGAGTTAGATTATAACTAAACTACATAGTTATGATAGAGTTAGATACACGTATTAACTCACAAGAACAATCTTGTAGAGTGCTTAATAATAAATTCTGTGCATACTTTGTTTTGTCAGGCATATGCATGCAGTCACTACATCTGCCCAATTTGTAGCAAATCAATGGGAGATATGGCGGTAAGAAAATTAATTTGAAATGCATACTACCATTTTAAGTTATGACTGCATATGAAATTGTCTTAGGGGTTGGGTTAGGCAGCTTGACTTTTTGTTTCTGGTTCAGGCATTTTTATTTGCTTGAATTACTTATACGACTGTTATCAAAGTAAATTGTACCCGTCACCTTTCTTCCTTAAAGTTCAACTTAAATATCATATAAACCTTAACTGTTTAGTGTCACAATTTTATCCTCAATTTGTGTCAAGAACATCCTTCTGTCAATTGAATAGTTAAGAAAATTGTCAATCTACCAATTGGAATACACATTTTACTTTTGCAATTTCCAATTGAGAAGTTACTTCCTATTGGAAGAATGAACATCTAGATTGATGTAAGGTATTTTTCTAAACAATTGCAAAGTTTGAGGGAAAATATGTGATGTTTGAATATAGAGGGCAGACTTTAGGACAAGGAATGCAATTTACTCTTATTATCAATATAATTGACGTTCATTTAGATGAGGGATTTCGAGGAATTTAATTTTTAGAAAGGGTTTCATATTCTAAGCATAAATTGACCTTGTTTTGGCGAAATAAAATTTGGAATTTTCAAAAAGTTAAGATTTCAGTGATGATTTTGAAAAGCTCAATTCAAATGTCATCCCCTTTTGATGTTTTTTTACCCCATTCATTTTAATGTCAAACAACAGTGATATTAATCTATATTATTTAATGTGACAGAACACGTGCAAAGAGGCTTCTACCTAAGAGTAATAGCTACTTGAGACATTCCGCTCATTCTCAAAGTTTTCTACTACCTCTTTTCAGGTTTACTTTGGCATGCTTGATGCGCTTTTGGCTTCAGAGCAGCTTCCAGAAGAATACAGGAATCGCCGTCAGGTAAACCATGCATGACATTTCAAGTGTTTTCTTCAAGCTCTTGTTTTTTAAGGAATACCGACACAGCGATGTTAATCCAGGACATACTGTGCAATGACTGTGATAAGAAGGGAACTGCAGGATTTCACTGGATGTATCACAAGTGTGGTTATTGTGGTTCATACAATAGCAGGGTAATCAAGGTTGAGTCAGCCAATATGTACTCCTCGACCTCAAATGTTTGAGGGATCTGGTCTCATGTTAATTTAGGTATGTATATAAATACCTCAAAGATTGCTCACTTACGTACAAGGCTCGTAGAAAATTAGAATTATTGAAGTAATCTAAATCCCATTCCCCCCACCCCCATTTTCATCCCTATAGATGGAAGAAATTAGCCTTTTTTTTCAACGATGTTAATTGTTGTTGAAAGGCAGAGGAGGTTTTAAGCATGTATCCAGAACTTTTACTTCGTCTATTATGCATATTGTTTCACGGGCAAGAGGTTTTCTGGGTTTTGGCCGAAAAGGGAAAGAAGGCTGTGGTTTTCATACTTGCAAATTGCAGTCCCCGAATTTCTTTCCATAATCTGCTATTACATGGCCGATGGTAAGAATTTTTGTTCTTTACTAGGTTGCTATTGCTGAGAAACATTTGTTCTCCTCCCAAGACCCTAGACTATCACTGATTGTTTTTTGTTGAATAGTTTCCTCCATGTATTTGAAAATATTCCATCAGAAATACTTTGAAGAAAAATAAAAATGACTAACATAGAGTAATAATACTAACTGGAATGAGAAACTTACCTGGTAGAGTTGCAGTTGCAAATTCCAACTGCTCGCCCCTTTTCATTTACCGCGATTTTCGCAATCCCGAAGGAAATCCAACAGGTTATTATGAAAACTAGAGGCCTGTGAAATTGTAAGCTCAGTGGAGATGGGCATCGCTCAAGGTGATCACTGCACATGATTTGGTGTAACGGACCTGAGACAAGAGCGTTGGTCAGAATTTGTAGATTTGGTGTAACCAGGCGGCTGCCTGTGGCATTTATGTTTATTGTTTCCTTTGCCAGGAACTATAGTAGTAGTTGATGGATCGTCCGATTGAAATGGTCCAATTTTCTGACTAGTTTATAATTCCGTCGCTTTCATTTTAAATATTAGTTTAAAAACCATTTCATCGTCTAATTGGATTAAAAACTAAGAATAAGTCAGAAAATTCAAAATATACTTGATAGTTTAAAAGTGAAATATTATTGATTTGATAGAAAAAGTTATTTGATCATGTTTTTCTTGATCTTAAGGCTTCCGAACTGATGTAGCTTTGTTTCTCTAAGATGAGACTGGGTCCAAAGTCTTCTTGATGGTTTATGTTGATGATATCATCATTACGGGCAACAACTCCTAACATTATCTGTCCCCCACAAATCTCGTTAAAGAATTTGGCTCACAGTAATTATTTTTTACTCCGTTTAAAAAGCCTTCAATTTTTTTAATAAAAAAAATCAATTAAATCTCAGTTTTTAAAATCCAAATGAAACCCTCAAACTGACAAATTACATCATATAACAGCTTTCGTCGTTAAACTGTTACGATGCTAATGTCGGACAGTCCTAAGCGGATGCTGAATGTAGGAACTTTGCAAATGCAATGTGCTAGGGGATATGGGTAAAGTCTTTTTAGAAATGAACATCAATCTGTCGCGTGCACCTGCGATTTGGTTTGATAACACTAGTACAGTGGCACATGTTGCAAACTTAGTGCAAGTGCAACAAGCCAAAATGAAACAAGTAGAATCAGATGTATGTTTTGTTCGTGAGGAAGTTATGGTACGGGTAGTCGAAGTCAATTATGTACCAACTGTAGATCAGGTTGCGGATGCATTCATGAAGCACTTATCGACCAATTTCCTTACTCGTATCAGGCAGAAAATAAAAGTTGCATCTCCTCAAGAATCGGCAGGTTGCTTGATAAGGCTTGGAAAAGGCAGAGAGCAGGAAGAGTACCACAGCTACCATATTGTCATCTTGAAAGACAGCTATAGTTTTGTAACATGATTCCCCCCTATAATTGGGGGAACCATAAATATTATCAGAACGAAACCATGATCAAACATTAGGAGGGCTAACTTATCTAACTTCAAAAAATACAAAGGCTTAAACTAAAAAGAATAAGGGGGGCAAGACTTAGTTTGTATAATATTTAAACTTACAAGAACCTAAATTGCCATTAGGCCAAAAAATTGCGGGGGCAAGCCGGCAAGGCCCTCCCACTGCTGCTGTAGTTCCGTCCCTGAACACTATTACCAAAATTGAAGTATCCAATCATTCAATTCTAAATTAAATGTTGTTGTGTATTTTAGCCGAACGATTCAACTCTACCTACTATTCATATACATCTCCTAAAGATCCATGACTTGATAGAATTCGTCTAGTTTTCGAACATATTTTCTATTCTTCATTTGTATGTTCTCTGTTAGAACTGGAATCTGGATAAGAAATCATTGACTAGTATTGTATGCTACTAAGGTCAACATCCAATTTTGTTGGTATATAGATCTAGAAAGATGTATGATGCCAGTTTCATATGTCATGAAAAGTAATTCAGGCATAAGAAATACATTAAGCTCATGTGTTGACTCGAGAAATGCAGTCATGAATGGTCTATGCATTAGGCATAACATACTGAACTAAAGAGCTATGTAGTGACCGATTTTAAGAGATGAAGCCTTTCTTTTCTTGCTATTCTGCAAGGACAGACTAAATTTTTTAACTTCCTTTTCCTCTGTTTTAATTTTTTCCTGAGGGTATCAAAACACCAAAAGTTGTTTAAGAAATACCTACTAGAATTGGTTTCCAATCAAGAATCATATTCTTCATTCACTGACCGAATGAAAGGATCTCTCAAGTCCAGCGACAATTCAATCAGATTCCTCACGACGAAGGAATTGAACAAATTTTGATCTGAACTCTGGAGGTATACGAGCAGGACGATAATTTTTGTCAAGCCATACAGCTGTGGCCTTTGCCTCCAGAATAGGCTGCATGTTTAATTATCAGATTACTAAGGAACACCAAGTCGTTGAAGCAGAAGTGTTTCAGG
Source organism: Hibiscus mutabilis (assembly GCA_019671005.1). Taxonomy (NCBI): domain Eukaryota; kingdom Viridiplantae; phylum Streptophyta; class Magnoliopsida; order Malvales; family Malvaceae; genus Hibiscus; species Hibiscus mutabilis. The sequence goes on along the minus strand of CM033711.1, from coordinate 35,694,039 downwards.
TTTTATGATAACCAACCTCTTCATTTGGCAGCTTAAAGATGAAATGCTCAAAGTACAAGCGAGCGTCCGAGGAGTCAGAAATCCTCACCTTAATAACAAATTTGTCTCCACTCTGGTTTCCGGAAAGTACAAAAGAAATAGGCATGAGTAAGATTGCAGAAGCGCTCAGCCCAGAAGGAGAAAAGCTAATCATGCTATCGAAAACTGCACAGACATGCTGAATAGGCAATAGTTAACAATTCTAATAAATTTTTCTGAGTTCAATTCTTGAGTAATGCAAACATAATCTGCATATACGATATACGTACTTCCCAGATTCAAATCCAACTACAGAGTTATAGTGACAAGTGTTTATTTTCTAAGCTTCTGGATAAAACTCATTTAGCACTTCCAAACTGCAGCTCTCACATATCCTAGCACTGCATTTAGTTAAGTGTACAGAAGAGTCTCATGTAGATTGCATAGAAGTTGGTTGAAATAGTTAATTTCGAAGTCGGTAGAATTTAAAAGGATTCATCCTCCAGAGGAACCCCAAGCTAGCATATCAGTTGCTTTAGACTTAAAACCATTCTTAATCAACAGATAGTGAGCTATTTAATCTCTTTTCAAATAAGTTTTTAAATAAACAGGTAAAGTGATTTAGTAACTACAAATATAAAGAAAGTGGCATACCCTTAAAGGTCCAAGAAATTTGAGCGACAACTCTGAAAGTGCTAATGAATCACCGGTGCGGGCAACTCCATCACAGCTGACACCAATACTATCAAGTAATTCATGACGACCTAATTATTCAAGAAAGAGTATCGGTATAAATCAACAGAATGCGAACATAGAACAATCAGAACATAATGAACATAGAAGGGCTGAACCAACTGCCAGGGTAGTAAACTGCAAGGAAAAGCAACAAATCCAGAACCTCTACCATCCACTTCATCTGTGACTACCAACAGCATGAAGTCATTTCCATTATAGTTTTGGACATGATAGAGAACAAACCATTCGAAATAAAACCTCTCCCATGGTGATCCTAGACTGAATTCATGGACCTCTACCTTTTGAATTCAAGAAAATTCTTTGTACTTGAGAAACTAAATCAATTAATTCTCAAGTGCAGACTTTAATAAATTAATAATGCAAATGCTATATGGCTTTGAATTGCATAGTCTGCCCTCTGAGCTATGCAGCAATTTCAAACAATGAGACCAAAAGGCTGAAATTTAAGGCATTCGAACCCAACAAGTGGTACCACCGGAAAAGATGATGATTTTCGTACTAGGAAACCGGGTTCAAATCGCTGACTCACCATGTTGGCAATAACTTGCATAAACAGCATTGTTAACCACTCCATACTGATCCAATTCGTAATCACGGACTTTGAGCTCAAGTTCATGGAACGAAGTCATTCTGCAATTACCCAATTTTAGAAATGAACTCAAATTGAAAAAAGTTACTCTTTTCAAATCTTTCAAAAGAAAGAAAAAGAAGTAGTACATACAGATGTGCTAATTTTAACTTGGATTACTGTAAATCTTTTCGATTTTGTTTTAATTAAGAAATTGAACCAAAAACAAATTGATAAGGCTGGAAGTAAAGTACCCTTTGCCGCCTTTGAGATCAAAAAATGCTCGGGCAGTGAAGCTCCTAGCAGTGGAGAGGGAAGGGAGACGCGGCGGCATCAACAGTGGAGAAATTGAGAAGGATGAAGATGAAGGGCGAAGATGGAGGAAAGTAGCATTTGGAGAGGAGGCGGCGTGCGCCGGAAAAGCCGAGGACAGGAGCATGTGGATGGATCTGGCAGCAAGGTTGGTTGCGAAAACCATGGAGATGGAGATTTTGAGGTGTTCTCAGAATTGATGGGCGATAGTTTCCATGCACGCTGCTGTAACTCACACCGTCCTTGTGGCAGGGGTGTTCAAAAATATTTCATCGGACCGATCCACTCAATTAGCTGTCGATTCCAAAATAAAAATAAAATTAAATATTCAAATTTTCAAATCAAATATTTGATCTAATTTTAAATTTTTTAAATCGGATACAAATCACAATATTTGAAGTTTTGAATTATTCAAAAATTTGAAGATTCGGAAATTTAAAATTTCATGAATATTAATCTTGTTATATTTAACAATTTGGTATTTGTTATATTCGAAAATTAAAAAATTAAAAATTTTCATATATGAAATCTTGTTGACCCGATCTGAAAATAAAAATAAGATTAAATATTCAAAATTTCAAATCAGATATTTGATCCAATTTTAAATTTTTTGGATCGGATACAGATCACAATATTTGTAGTTTTGAATTATTCGAAAATTCAAAATTTCATGAATATTAATCTTGTTATATTTAACAGTTTGGTGTTTGTTATATCCGAAAATTAAAAAAATAAAAAAAGTTCATATATGAAATCTTGTTATATTTAGCAATTTATTGTTTGTTATATTCGAAATTTTGAAAATTTCATAAATACGACTTTCAAATTCAAAAAAATAGTTAAATTAAATTATATATTCGGATAACCGGATATCCAAATATCTGATATTTAAATATATGGATATCCAATTTTTTCAGATCAGATCTGGATCACTATATCATCGATTCGAAAACTTGAATATCTGAAAAAACTAGATTCAATCCGATAATGAATAATCCTACCTTGTGGCGAGGCGACTGCAATATTTATTTTAGGGTAAACCACACCACATACCACTTAACTATAGCCCCTAGCTCGAAAATACCACCGAACTTTAAAAAAATTCAAAACTAACACCAAATTTTAATATGTGACTCGAAAATATCACTTTGCCGTTAACTCCTAATGTCTCATCTTAAGTCAAAACAACGTCGTTTTGACTTAATTGTTTTGAAGTCTAATTTAGCCCAAAACGACGTCATTTTGCTAGATGAAAAATATTAAAACAATGCGCTTAAAGGGTTTTAAACCATAAACCTCCAAATATAAAAGCTAAATCTTAACCACTAAACCAACATAACATTATATAATGTTTTACCACAAATATTATATATCTCAAACTAGCTAAGATTAATTTAAATTATTTTAAGAAATAAATAATACTATAAATAATATTAATATATAAAAATATAAATATATATTATTTGCTTATATATATAGCAATATATAAATAAAAATATATTATTTTTATATTTTATTAATAATATAAATTTATTATTTTTAAAAAACCCTCAAAATATTTATAAAACTATATATTTATATTATTAATAATATATAAGAAACCCTAAACCCTAAATTGTTAACTCTTAGACTTAAACCCTAAACTATATAGTTTAGAATTTAGGGTTTAATGATTTTTTATATATTAATTTTATGAATATTTTGTGTTTTTTAAAAGTAATATATTTATATTATAAATAATATATAAAAATATTTTTATTTAAATTATGTAAATTTATCCATCTTGTTCAACTAAATTATTTTATAAAAAATAATACTATAAATAATTTTAATATATAAATAATATTATTTACTCATATATCAATAAAAATATATTATTTTTAAAAAAGCCAAAAATAGTTTTGTTTAATTGACTCTTTATTGTTTTCACGTGTACTCTTTTCCTCCATTTAGGTTTATAGATATTTTTAATGAGGCACGTGTTAATAATCTCTTTTTTTTCTAAAATAATAATATATAAAAAATCATAAACCCCAAACCTTAAACTATAAGGTTTAGGGATTGATGTTTTGGCTTTGTAGTTTAAGGTTTATGATTTAGGGTTTAGGGTTTTATATAATATTTACAATATAAATATATTATTTTTACGAATATTTTGGGATTTTTAAAAAATAATATATTTATATTATAAATATTATATAAAAAATAAAAACAATACACTTTTATTTATATATATTGCGTAAAACATACATTTGATTTTCATATAACAAATAATTTAATGACCAATTTGTAAACTTAAATAAATTTTAATGTACTTAAAAAATCTCACAAAATGACAAGGACTTGAACCTAAAATTGTTTCTAAGTCAAAAATTTAAACCCCAAATATTTTCTAAGTATTTTGATACTTAAATATCTAAAATCGCCCAGGCGTATCGATACGCCCTTAGGTGTTTTGATACGACTTTTGACTAATAAAATCTTATTTGCAAAAACGTACTGATACAGGTTTGCCTGTTTCGATACGGCCTTCAATATGGGAATTTTGTTAAGCTATGAGTATCGGTACGACTTCACCTATACTAATACGGGGTGTTAAGATTTTCAAAATCTTTGTAATAATTTTTTTACCGTTACCTTGTCAGTTATTGGAATCACCAAACTTTAAATTTCAATTACACCATACCAATACGCCCCATAGGCGTACCAATGCATTTTTCCAAGGATTTTTTCCTCAGATTTCAATGAGCAAAATCCGTATCGATACGGCCTAGCCGTTTCCATACTATTATGTTTTTATACTATACTCGTTTCGATACGCCCTCAAGTGTATCGATACTCTTTTGTACAATGGCTATTTCTTTTTATGGTAGGTACCGATACGGCTATTCATGTACCGATACGATAGCTTACCAAACAACATTTATTGTGGGAAGAAAGCAGCCCAACGACTCTATTGATGATCTCAACTACCCAAACGGTTAGAAATCAATGATAGGGTATAAAATCAAGTCTTCAAAGCTACAACAACTATTGAACAAGTCAAAAGCATTCAAGCACAAATCCAACACCTTTAAGCTTATTAGAGTCAATTTTTTTGTAATCCACTTGATTATTCTCAATTGTAACCTTTTATTTCAAGTTTTGGTTGTGTGTACTTGTAATTGAGCAAACACCTACCTCGTGAGGATATCTGTGTTTGCAAACAAACTTTCTTGTAAAAAAGTGAACTTGATCAAACTTTGGGTAGAAAGCTTTGATCGTTGTAACAGTTGTCTCCTTAGCCTAGAAAAGGGGAAGAATTCTTAGTGAATAGCTTGAAATCCTTAGTGGGGAGCTAAGATAGTGGATGTAGACCTTGTTAGAATGTTGAACCATTATAAATCCTCGTGTCTTCAATTTTTCACCTTTTTATTTGCTTCCCTTCAAATTTAAAATTTCCAATTCACCTCCTCTTGGCCAAATCGAGTTGATTAATTATCCTAATAATTGGTATCAGAGCTACACTCATTGAAAGGATTAACATCCTCTTGAGTCGATCTGAATGAGATACATCAATCCACAATCAAAGCCATGGCCTCTACTTCCGGCAATAACTTGTACGAATCTCAATCCATCACCAAATCGCCTTATTTAAATGGGGATAACTATCCCTATTGGAAGAATCACATGAAGCTCTTCATCAAATCCAACGACTACCTCTTATGGGATGTAGTGGAAGACGGACCAACCATACCGATGAATATAGAAGGAGATCAGTTTGTTCCAAAGTCCAAGCTTGAGATGACCGGTAAAGAATGGAGGTGCTTACAAGTTAACGACAAAGCTATGCACATGCTCTTTTGTGCACTTGGACTGGACGAGTACTCTAAGATGTTTTCTTGCACAAGTGTAAATGAGATATAGGACAAGCTCAAGACCACATATGAAGGCACAAACGATGTCAAGGAGAACAAGATTGGACTCCTCAACTTGAGCTACAAAAATTTCAAGATGGAGCCCGATGAGAGTGTCACCGAGATGTTCGATCGTTTCTCTGTCATTGTCAGCGGTCTCAAGGGCTTTGGAGAAGTCATTCCCGAGGACAAGCTAGTTTGGAAGCTCGTCTACTCCCTTTCCGAGTCATGGGATGGAAAGAGAACTGCCATCATCAAGGTAAATGACCTAAAGACTTTGAAGCTAGATGCTCTCATGGGGTCTCTCTTAACTCATGAGATCATAAAGAAAGTAAGAGAAGAAGAAAGTTGAGAAGAAGGGAATAGAAAAGAAAAAGATAGGAATTGCTCTCAAAGCTTCACAAGAATAGAGCGATTCTAGTAAGGAGAAAGATGAAGAAATGGCTATGCTAGCCAAACGGTTCACCTGGTTCATGAAATCCAACCGGGGAAGAAAGTTCCATCGAAGAGGGGATTTCAAGAACAAGAACAAGGAGGAAGAGAATGATCAACTCATTTGCTTTGAATGTAAGAAGTCGGGGCACATAAGAACCGATTGCCCCCAACTCAAAAGGAAGAGCTTCTAGAAGAAGAAGAAGAAGAAGAAAAAGCTCAAGGCAAACATTGTTACTTGGAGTGATGAGGAATCATCCGATGAAGAGGAGCAGAAAGTTGCCAATTTTTGCCTCATGGCACTCGAAGATGATCCTAAGGTAACCTCTAACTCATCGACATTTGATTTCACTTTCGATGAGCTTCAAGAAGCTTATGATGAGTTACAAGAGGTTTATGACGAGTGGTAGAAAAATATAAGGAATTGATTTTGAAAAATAAGAAACTGATTTCCAACTTGGAAAACCAAAATGATTCTCTACCCATAACCAACTCAAAACAAAAACAAAATGATTTTGAAAAGAAAAATCATGATTTAAACAACCTTTTTTCCAAGGTTCATGATGATCACTAAATGGAGGTTGGTGATCTCAAAGCTTCTTTAAGCAAAGTTGGGAAATCAAGTTTTGAAAAAGTAAGTTCTTCAAAACCCAGCTATGTAAAGAGAAACTTTGGTGGCTACAAACAAAGAGGCTTCCAAGGGCCCTCTAGAGGTAAAAGGATTAGGAGTGTTTGGGTTCCTAAAGAACTAATCACTTCTAATAATGTTAGTGCTATTGCTTCTTGGATTCCCAAGGGAACCAAAATTTTGGGAGCTAATACTCATGGACCCAAAATAATTTGGGTACCAAAAATCAAGACTTAATCTTTGTTTGCAGGGGGAGCATTGTTACAAGGCCAAAGCTACATGTGCAAATTCATGGTACCTTGATAGTGAATGCTCGAGACACATGACTGGTGACAAGAGTCAGTTCTTGGAGCTAAAACCAAATAATGGAGGAGTACTGACTTTCGGTGACAACTCCAAATGCCATATTAAAGGAATTGGTTCCATTGGTAATCACTCTTCTATCCTTATAGACAATGTTTTATATGTCAATGGTCTAAAACATAATTTTTTAAGCATAAGCCAACTTTGTAATAAAGGTTTCAATGTGCTTTTTGATTTAAATGGTTGAAAAATTATCAACATTGAAACTACCAAAATTGTGCTTATTGGTCATCGCATAGGAAACATATACATGGTGCATTTAGATGACATTCATATTTCAAATGCATGTTTTGTTGCAAAAAGAGCATGCAAGCATGATTGTTTTAGAAAAATTGGCTTCAAATGATCTTGTAAGAGGTTTGCAAAATTAAAGTTTTCTTTTGACAAAATTTGTGATGCTTGTGCAAAAGGCAACCACAAAAGAGTTTTTTAAACCTATTAATGATGTTTCTACAAGTAAAGTTTTACAATTGATCCACATGGATCTTTTTGGCCCCATTAGGACTATGAGCTTGGGTGGAAAATTATATGCATTTGTTTTAGTTGATGATTATTCTAGATTGTAACCCCCAATACTTGCCTATGCATTACATCTAAATTCTAGGAGGTCACAACACAAACCCCAAACTTCCATGAAAACATTTCAAATTTAAAGTCTCATAATAGATAATAATTACTTACGATAGGATAAAATGCTAAGTATTTAGTCTAGAATCATATCAAAATTTAGTTACAAAAAGATGCCACATTGGGCTAATTAGTAAGGTATACCATATCAAAATATAGGCTCATGTCACCCAAATAAAGACAGTATGGCGGATAGAAACATTACAATAAAAGATAAGTACGAATGTGTCGATCCTCCAAGTGTCAAGTCCTAGGGTGGCCTATCCAAAAATATCTAAAAGGGGAAGATTTGGGGGGTGTGAGCTAGGGAGCTCAGTGTGCTTCAAAAGCGTAGATAAAACATATAAGTATATTTTAAATATGCATGAGTCTTTTCAGTTAGCTACCCTCCATTCGAACACCAAAATGCAATCCCCCATGAACTGCATACTGAAGGACTTACCCTAGGCATATGGGCGTAGGAGCCTACCCAAGGGAATGCCTTAGGTTCAGAAAGACTTACCCTAGGCCTATTGGGCGTAGGAGCATAACCAAAGGGTTTTACTAGCTGGATTAGGGTTGTACCTGTAGACACTTCAAATCATATCCCAAAAGTATACCCCAAGTAGAACAGTTCAGTTTGATATACAATATCATTAAAATTCAGATAGCATACATGTAATCATCTCCATTAAATAGAAATCAGGTATCTCAATTTCAAATCAGACGTAGGGCATACTTTCAAACATATTACGTAGTCATACTTTCAAACAATATAGTAATCATACTTTCAAAAAGAAAAGTAGTCATGCTTTCAAATCAAAGAATGTTCCATAATATACTCTGAGAAATCATATCAATAGTTCGTGCAAAATAGTAATATGGCACACGCGGAACACACCTCAAAAAGCTAATCAGAAATGTCTATCGGGCACCTGCCTCGCTACACTCTGCCACCGTGCTAGATCCTATATCAAAATGGAATAAGGTTACTACGAGGCATGAATACTAACTCGAATTTTTCGTAGAGTTTACAAGATCATACTAGTAACTAGGGGGCGCAGATGAGCAGATCGCGAAGAGCTGGGCTGAGTAGACGAACGGTCGAGGGAGCCTTGAGTACCTTAAGACATATAAAGATTTATATTAGTCATTTATTTAATATAACCCTTCTTTAAAGAAATAACTTAATACAAATGCATGTTCAGGTTTAAAGTTAGATTTAGAGGCTTTCGGGTTAGAATTTCACGAAACAGACTTCAAAAATAGACTCAAGATGTCGAAAAACCTAAAATAAGAGTTTTCAAAAAAAGTTGACTTTTGGTCAACGGGCAACGGGCAACCGTTAGCGGTCAAAGGTCAAAGTCAACACTAATGTCAGCATTGACTGCTAACATCATCAATCAATTGATCAACTAGATTGACTCGGACGAGTTGACTCACTAGGTTAACTCAGACGAGTTAACTCACTGGGTTGACTCGGTCAGCGGGTCGGGTTTGAGTTAAACGAGTCTAGGTCAGATTAGGTCATGTCTGGGCTTGGTTGCTATTACGCTCGAACCGGTCTAAATGGTTCAGGCAGATTCAAGCTTTTGGGCCTAACTTGAACCGATTCACTTACCTAGTGATATCAAACCATTAGACGGTCGCCGAAGGCACCCTTCCTTGCCGATTCTGCCAAAAATCAAAGGATCGTTAAACCCAAAATCATATTGAACTTAAGACTTAGCCAAACGGGCCGAAATATGACCAGAACTTACCTAAACGATTCAAAATGGTTGGATTATTATGTAACTTCGACAAAGCTCTTGGCAGTGTCAGACGAACGATCGACCAGTTGGGTTTTGATCGCACCGATGCAAGGTACTCAAGGCGCTGACGGTACGACTAGCGGAATGCGAACGACGACGGAAAAAGCCAAAATCTACAATGATAACCAAAAGGTTCTAGTGAACCTTTAACCTAAAATCAACAGCGAACGACGACGAACTAGGGCGAGTGGCGGCTAGCGTTTGATCGAAGGTGAGGTGGCCAACACAGTGACACCGACAGTGACAGCCACGATGCAGTGGTGAGGAGATTGGACGGGTGGCCGGATAGAGTTGTTAGGAGTGTCACATCCCTAAAACTAGGCTAATCAAAATTTGGTTAAGATATCAGGAATTTTGAATCCGATGTGTTACACGTTTGTAATGATTGACATTTATACCTCTCTTGTATAATGAAGTTACATTTTGGTCCTATTTGAGTGAATGAACTTCCTTGTACGAAATTCAAAGCCAAAAATACAAATTCTAAGCTATGGATATCGATACGGTTAAGCCAGTATCGATACGGTCCAACTGTTAATAACTAACTTACCTATTTTGTCACGAGCGTATCGATACGAGTCCCTTGTTTCAAATCTGTTTGAAGCCCAAATTAAAAGAAATTGAAGCAAGGTACTTACTCACCTCCTTGCTTGGCCTTCCCTACGTGAAAGTCATCAGAAAAGATGACTAATACTAAGGGTAAAAGGATGATGAAACGAGTGGTCTTGGATTGAGCAAACCCTTGCTTAAGGGAAATACTTTCGTTGGCCAAAGCTTAGGTGGACAATGGTTAAAGAGATTAAATGGGTTTTAAAATGAATAAGTGAAAAGAGAAGCTTTCATCCTCCTACTTTGAACTCCTGGTAAATCAAACTTTCCTTTCTGTTTCCAAAAGAAGCACACACCTCCATTTCTATCATCAACCTCCAGGCTAAGCTAGCACCTCGGTGCAATCTTTGATCTTCGTTCGAATTTGATATACCGTTTGAAAGTCTATGATACGGTGAGTAAAACCCCTATAGTGATTTGATGATTCTATTCCCCGTTGAGATGTAATTTCGAAACTAGGTTTTCAATGTTCAAAGGAAAGCCCATGATTTAAGAAGTTAATCTCGATATTCAGATGTTTCTTACAAGTTTTAGTAAGCTTGAAATATGTTTCTGAATCCTTAGATCGAATTCTAATGCAACTCCTAATTTTGTGCTAGCTCAAATAGTGGAGAATGATCCATTGTCATCTCCAAAGGAAGCTAGACACAATGACATTGTAATCTGAGAACCTCGTAGTCAAGGTGAGTGTAGTCGTGTCAAGGGATTGGCACAGAGCCAATCCGTTACATTTGATTTGTGATTTTCATGTAATATGTATCTTGATAAAGGCTCAAGTAGAGCAATGTTCATGTGGATGCTAAAGGTGAGCATGGTAAGCTTTTGATATGGTTAATGTTCTATAAGCAAAAATGTCATAATCAAGACATGTTACATATGAAATTGTTATAAGGAAAACATGATATGATATGCTAAATTTGATACGAATATGTTATGTTATGATACGATATGTATATGATATGATCTATTATATAGAGCTAAGACTCAATTTCGATTCTAATATGCTATGGCCTACGGGCATAAAGGTAAGTTATATTATGAGATATGTGTAACCTTAGACATTTGTGAGTTTTGGATACAATTGGCATGCCATAGGGTTATTTGAGCTCGTATAAGTAAGGGATTAGACTACGGTCCGGGGCTACGTCCTATATGTGGGGGAGATAAGGATGGATTGTGTAAGGGACTATCCGGAGCTACGACTCAAGGCCATGACCTATTTTCTGTTATGTGTGGCTACAACCTATTTCCCGATATATGTGTGGTGTAAAGGGGAATCCACATATCCACTTGTTACATTGTCCAAGGGAATTTAAATGTGTATATGCTTCATTATGATTATGTGAACTTATGATAAATGGCCTAAGCATGAGACCTTGTGATTAGAAGAATATGATTATGATAATTAAGGATGCCAATATGCCATTCATGTTCATAGCATGCCATTTATGTATTGTTATTGTTTATGTTGTTATGACTACCTCACTAAGCTATGTAAGCCTAACATATATGTGTCTCATGCATTTCAGGGTCTTGAGATTTTCAAACTCCGATCGTGTACTCTCTCGGTTGCAAGTCACTTCCGCAAGCTATATGTATGTTTACTTTTGTTTTCGAACTCCTAGTAAGGTGACATGAGGTTTAGATGTGCTGTAGTAACTTATTTTGATGTGGTTGTGTAAGCTTAATAGTAACTAGGTGTGGTATGAGTATAATAGTATGTTTGGAAATGGCTAAATTAACTAAAACGAGCTTAAGAGCCCTATTTGGTAAAATCATAGTAAACGAATTCAAAATGCCTTGAAATTTGACACGTGATTAGAGATACTATTTTTAAAGTTGCTAGTAAAATTTAAATATTATTTGGACGAGTAAATCGAATAAAACCCAACAAAACTTTGTCATTACGGGTCAAGGGGTATCGATATGGGTGATGGCATATCGATACGGCCCTTGCATAAATGGTCTGGTCAGCATTGGTCAAATAGGGTGTATCAATACAGTTTGGGCGTATTGGTACGGAGATTGAACACTAGAATTTGGCCAAAAATAAAGTTTTCTTTTGACAAAATTTGTGATGCTTGTACAAAAGGCAACTACAAAAGAGTTTCTTTCAAACTTATTAATGATGTTTCTATAAGTAAAGTTTTACAATTGATCCACATAGATCTTTTTGGCTCCATTAGGACTATGAGCTTAGGTGGAAATTATATGCATTTGTTTTAGTTGATGATTATTCTAGATTGTAACCCCTAATGCTTGCCTATGCATTACATCTAAATTCCAGGAGGTCACAACACAAACCCCAAACTTCCATGAAAACATTCCAAATTTTGAAGTCTCATAACAGATAATAATTATATACCATAGGATAAAATGCAAAGTATTTAGTCTAGAACCGTATCAAAATTTAGTTACAAAACGATGCCACATTGGGCTAATTAGTAAGGTATACTATATCAAAAATATAGGCTCATGTCACCCAAATAAAGGCAGTATGGCGAATAGAAACATTACAACAAAAGATGAGTACGAATGTGTCGATCCTCCAAGTGTCAAGTCCTAGGGTGGCCTATCCAAAAGTATCTGAAAAGGGACGATTTGAGGGGTGTGAGATAGGGAGCTCAGTGTACTCCAAAAGTGTAGATAAAATATATAAGTATATTTCAAATATTCATGAGTCATTTCAGTTAACTACCCTCCATCCGAGCACCAAAATGCAAACCCCCATGAACTGTATACTGAAGGACTTACCCTAGGCTTGTGGGCGTAGAAGCCTACCCAAGGGAATGCCTTAGGTTCAAAATGACTTACCCTAGGCCCATTGGGCGTAGGAGCTTAACCGAAGGGTTTTACTAGTTGGATCAGGGCTGTACCTACAGACACTTCAAATCATATCCCAAAAGTATACCCCGAGTAGAACAGTTCAGTTTGATATACAATATCATCAAAATTTAGATGGCAAATATATAATCATCTCCATTAAACAGAAATCAGATATCTCAATTTCAGATCAGATATAGGGCATACTTTCAAACGTATTACATAGCCATGCTTTCAAACAATATAGTAATCATACTTTCAAACAGAAAAGTAGTCATGCTTTCAAATCAAAGAATATTCCATAATATACTCAAAGAAATCATATCAATAGTTTGTGCAAAACAGTAATATGACACACATGGAACACACCTCAAAAGCTGACCAGAAATGTCTATCGGGCACTTGCCTCGCTACACTCCGCCAGTGTGTTAGATCCTAGATCAAAATGGAATAAGGTTACTACGAGACATGAATACTAACTCAAATTTTTCGTAGAGTTTACAAGATCATACTAGTAACTAGGGGGCAGGTTAGCAGATCGCGAGGAGCTGGTTTGAGCAGATGAACGGTCGAGGGAGCCTCGAGTACCTTAAGACATATAAAGATTTACATTAGTCATTTATTCAATATAACCATTCTTTAAAGAAGTAACTTAATACAAATGCATGTTTAGGTTTAAGGTCAGATTCAAAGGCTTTCGAGTTGGAGTTTCATGAAAGTGACTTCAAAAACGAACTCAAGACGTCGAAAAACCCAAAATAGGAGTTTTGGAAAAATGTGACTTTTGGTCAATGGGCAACGAGCAACCGTTAACGGTCAAAGGTCAAAGTCAACACTGATGTCAGCATTACTGTTGACGTCATCAGTCAACTGGTCAACTGGATTGACTCGGACAAGTTGACTCACTAGGTTGACCTGAATGAGTTAACTCATTGGGTTGACTCGGTCAGCGGGTCGGGTTTGGGTTAAACGGGTTTGGATCAGATTGGGTCACATCTGGGCTTGGTTGCTATTGCGCTCAAACCGGTTTAAATGGTTTAGGCCAATTCAAGCTTTTAGGCCTAACTTGAACCGGTTCACTTACCTAGTGATATCAAACCGTCGGCCGGTCGCCGGAGACACCCTTCCTTACTGATTATGCCAAAAATCAAAGGATCATTAAACCCAAAATCATATTGAACTTAAGACTTAGCCAAATAGGTCAGAATATAACCAGAACTTACCCAAATGATTCAAAATGGCCGGATTATTACGTAACACTAACAAAGCTCTTGGCAGTGTCAGACAAACGATCGGTCGGTTGGGTTTTGATTGCGCCGATGCTAGAGACTCAAGGGCGGTGACGGTGCGACGAAAGGACGATGAACGATGACAGAAAAAGCCAAAAACCGCAACGATAACCAAAAGGTTCTGGTGAACCTTTAACCCAAAATCAATAGCGAACGACAGCGAATTAGGGCGAGTGGTGGCTAGCGTTTGATCGGGGTGAGGTGGCCAACACAGCGACACCGACGGTGATAGCCACGATGCGATGGTGGGGGAGATTGGACGGGCGGCCGGACTTAGTTGTTAGGAGAGTTTGGGAAGAAATTTCTGGATAATTTTGGTCTGAGGCATTAATTTTTGGTAAGTGGAAAGACATATCGAGCTATTAATTATCCTTGGTGTAAAAGACAGGTTAGACAACAAGAGCTACTTAGCTCAGCTGGCTGGGTTACTAGCCTTGCCACCCTTAGGTTGTGGGTTCAATTTCCACAACCAGCAATTAATAATTTGATTTTTTTTCAAGGTGTTACATATATTTACTTGGGTTCTATTCTTAAGTACCAAGGATGAGGCTTTAGAAAATTTATCACGTTTTCAAAAATTACTCAAAATGATGTTGGTCACTCTATTTCTGACATTAGAAGTGATCATGAAACCGAATTTAAAGTTTAAGTTTTGAGGATTTTTGTAACTCTAATGGTATAAGCCATAATTTTTCCGCTCCTCACACTCCACAAAAAAATGAGGTTGTTGAGAGGAAAATTCATACTTTAGAAGAAATGGCTAGAACCATGCTTTGTGAAAACAATTTTCCTAAGTATTTTTAGGCAAAAGCCACAAATACCGCACGCTACATTGTCAACTGAATAATGATTAGGCCGATTTTAAAGAAAACACCTTATGAGATTTTAAAATCTAAAAAGCGTAACAATAGCTATTTTCATCCTTTTGGATGTAAATGTTTTGTTTTAAATAATGGAAAAGACAATTTGGGCAAATTTGATGCTAAAAGTGATGAAGCTATTTTCTTAGGTTATTTTTTAAACTCTAAAGCCTATCGAGTATTTAATAAGAGAAATTTGGTAATTGAATAATATATTCATGTGGTTTTCGATGATAACCTCCTTTCGAGGAAGGATTCTTGTGATTATGATGATGTAGGAATTTTTGAAGCCAATGATGGTGGACAATCATCAAAGGTAGATGAAGTTCCATCCAAAGAAGAAGAAGAAACACAAGATCTACCTCTAGTAGCATTGAAGGATATGACTCTAGAGGAAAAGGAAGTGATCTACCCAAGAGAGTTCAACTATGTCAAAGGTGGTGAGATTTGGGTGATCCATCCAAAGGGGTAACTACTAGATCTTCTCTTAGAAATATTTATAATGTTGCATTTATCTCATGCATAGAGCCTAAAAATATCAAAGAAGCATTAAATGATGATTATTGGATATTGGCCATGCAAGAAGATTTAAATCAAATCGAGAGAAGTCAAGTACGGACATTAGTTGATAAGCCTAGTAATAAGTCTACGTTACATGGGTTTTTAGAAACAAACTAGATGAGAGTGGTAACATA
The DNA here is from genome assembly GCA_019671005.1 of Hibiscus mutabilis. Classification (NCBI taxonomy): domain Eukaryota; kingdom Viridiplantae; phylum Streptophyta; class Magnoliopsida; order Malvales; family Malvaceae; genus Hibiscus; species Hibiscus mutabilis. The sequence continues at coordinate 35,678,373 of CM033711.1, read as the reverse complement.
GTAAGAAACACGACTAGACTTGTTGCTCAAGGTTACACTCAAGAAGAATGAATCAATTTTGATGAAATTTATGCACCCGTAGCTAGAATGGAAGCTATTAGGATGCTTCTTACATTTGCATGTTATCATGAATTTAAGATTTTTCAAATGGATGTAAAAAGTTCTTTTCTAAATGGTTTTATCAATGAAGAATTTATGTAGAACAACCACCCAGTTTTGAAGATCCAAAATATCCAAACCATGTTTTCAAACTTTCAAAAGCTTTATATGGTTGAAACAAGCTCCTAGAGCTTGGTATGAAAGATTATCAAACTTTTTAATTGAAAATGGTTTTAACAAAAGAAAGGTGGATACTATACTCTTCATTAAAAGAAAAAAGCAAAGACATCTTAGCAGTTCAAATTTATGTTCATGATATTATATTTGGTTCTACTAATGAATTGCTCTACCAAGGTTTTGATAAGTTGATGCAAGGTGAGTTTGAGATGAACATGATGGGGGAGCTACATTCTTTTTGGGACTCCAAATCAAACAAAGAAATGATGACATCTTCATCAATCAAGCTAAGTACATCAAGTACATGGTCAAGAAGTTTGTCTTGGAGAATGTGAAACCTCAAGCCACACCAATGAGCTCTTCTACAAAGCTTGACAAAGATGAAGGAGGTAAGTGTGTTGATTTAAATGTTTATAGATCAATGATAGGATTTTTGCTTTATCTTACCACAAGTAGATTGATATCATATTTAGCGTTTGCTTGTGTGCTATATTTCAAGCTAGTCCTAGAGAATCACACCTTATAGCCATTAAGAGAATCTTTAGATACCTTAGAGACACACCTTGTTTAGGCCTTTGGTATCATAGAGATTCCTCCTTTAGTTTGCATGCTTATTCATATGCGGATTATGGAGATTGTAAGATAGATAGAAAAATTGCTTCTGGTACTTGTCAACTCCTAGGTAGTATGCTTATATTATGGTTTTCAAAGAAACAAAATAGTGTAAAATTATCTACCACTGAAGCGGAATACATATCGGCCGGAAGTTGTTGTGCTCAAGTCCTTTGGATGAAGCAACAATTTTTAGATTATGGAATTAATGTAGGTACCATCCCTCTTAAGTGTGACAACACTAGTGCCATATGTTTCACTAAGAATCCCATCCAGCATTCTAGAACCAAGCACATAGAGATAAGACATCATTTCATCAGAGATCATGTCTTGAAAAACGATATTATTCTAGAATATGTAGACACCTTAAACCAATAAGCGGATATCTTCACCAAACCTTTAGACAAAAAGCGTTTTTGGTCTCTTAGGAGAGAGTTAGGTTTAACTAGCCTACCTTGAACCTTAGAGCCTTTTTGGTGTTTAATTTTTTTTGAAATTGGTTGATTTCATTGTTTATGTGTTTTTGCTCATATATGCTTGTTGCTAGGGGAGTATGTATCTGTTTTAGTTCATACATGATGTTCTCATATCATTATCATGCATTTCGATTTGATTAAGTTTGAATATTTGAGCACATTGTAGTAAAAACTGACATTTTAGCTCAGGGGTAACGATACGGGGTAACTTGTATCGGTACAGGTATCATGAGACAATTTCGGTACAGGTTGACCTGTACTGGTACGAGATCGAGTATCGAAATGGCTAAAAACCATTTTGGTACGCTATTTCGACACGCACAAGTGGCGTATCGGTACACGTAGCCGCTGGTCTTTAAATGGGTCATTAAAGGGGTTTTCCTACTTTAACTCAAACTCTAAAAACCCTAGATACAAAAATCTCCTATATAATCCCATTAAAACCCTTTTTTCACATAATTCATAAAATCTTTTGTGGGCTTTTGGTTTTCTTATCAAACCCAAGCAAAATCATCAAGCTTTGTGCATCATCGTCTCTTCATTCATCTATAATCCTCACTCAAGGTATAAACTTCTTTTTCTTTTAAATTTTGATTTCCTTAAATTTGTTTACTGTTTTACATCAAAAGTTGTATATTTAGTATGTATATAACATAGTTTTCAAAGATTTTACAAAAATTCTTTCAAAACTAAATTTTTTTATTCGAATATAAAATTATACTTGTATATTTTTCAACACTTCTTTTCAGTTTTTATTTTACCAAAATTTTTTATACATGTACATGATTTTAAAATATACAATATAGGTTTTTTACAGTACCTTGATCATTGGATTGTTTATTGGATTGAATGTGATGTTTATGCATACATTATTTTTTGTGGTTTGATTTTGATTTTAGGTTTTATTATGGTACCTATGAAAAGAGCAAGAAGAGATTTGACATCTAGTTCCAATGCTCCTAATCTCAATCCCAAAAACGATGGTACTAAACCGAAGCTCACCTATATTATTTCAAAATTGTTTTAATGAACCTAGATATCCAAATGCCATAGTTCTCTTTAAATATTATCAAAATTTTAAAATCCACCGTGAGCGTGTGGTTTCTATCCCTTTTATGACTTCTGAACAATTTAATTTTAGATATCTTGATTTAATGAATCAATGGAAGTTTATGGCCTTTTTAAGTATACCCGAGATTTTATACTAAAACCTTGTCCTTATTTTTTAACTCAAATGCCCGGTGTATTTATAACCAAGATAAATTCAAAGTTGTTGCTATTGAATCTTATCTCATGGGAAAGAAATTTCAAATTGATTCTTCGGTTTTAGCAAATTTTTTGGGTTTTGAGGATGTGGGAATAGATGATGAGGACTCTTTGGGACATGTTCAAAGTGAATATGTGACCATACTTGATGCTTCCGATCACTTCCTTCACCTTCCTATCACTTTGTGGTTTCGACCATCCAGTGGTAAATTCTCTATGATCCATCAAGTCGACAAATTTTGGTTTTGTTTCTTTCGTGAGGGTAAGCATCCCAACCTTTCTCAAATTATGTTTTCCGAGATTGTCTTCACCGTGCAAAATTGTCATACTACTCTTGTCTCATCCTTCACGTATGGCACCGCTTTGAGCTACATGTTTCAAAATATTGGTATTGATTGGTCCTATGATCTTGCTGAACTTCTCACCAATCTTATTGATGAGCGTTCTCTTCACCAAGATAAGTTCACCATCTATAATGGACAATAGATCTGTATTGCATATCTCCCTCAAGATGCTCAACTCGTTCCAGTGGCGGCTCCTCAAGAGGTTTCTCAAGTTCCGGTTACCCAACCTTCCCTTGAAGTGCTTATGGCTTATCTTAATGGGAAGTTTGCCTCTTTGGATACGAGTATGAAATCGGGCTTCACTACTCTTAATACCCGTATAACATCTCTTGACACTCGTATGACATCCTTGGAGTAGAGAGTTACCTCGATCGAGAATCGCAAAGCTTCTATGGACATATCTCTCACCGTTTTTCATAGAGAGTGGCAACAATCTCTTGGAACCAATACCATGGATGAAGATGAAGAAGAAGAATAAGAAGATGACGATGAAGACGCTTGTTAGGCTCTTGCATCTCATGACATATCATATCTTATTAGGATTTATGTTTTATGCACTATGTCTTTGTTTTATGAACACTTATGCTTTGGTTTATGTTTTTTAAAGAATTAAATTGGATTTTAATGTTGCTTTGAATTTTAATGATATTTATGTTGTTTCCTTAATGCTTCGAGTACCTTTAATGTTTATATCTTGCCTTATATCCTATTGATTTTGATCTAACAAAAAGGGGGAGAAGTAAGAAAAGCTAAAATTATTTGAAGTTTTTCAAAATCAAATCTTTTAGTCTTAAAGAAAGGGGGAGTATTTTTCAAACTTACTTAAAATTTTATTTTGGTTTTGTTATATCAAAAATGGGATATTGTAAAACCTACATTTGATTTTGATATAACAAAGAATTTAAGGACCAATTTGTAAACTAGAATAAATTTTTAAGTACTCAAAAAGTCTCACAAAATGACAAAGACTTGAACCTAAAATTGTTTCTAAGTCAAAAACTTAAACCCCAAATATTTTCCAAGTATTTTGATACTCAAATATCCAAAATCATCTAGGTGTATCGATACGCCCTTAGGTGTTTCGATACGACTTTTGACTACTGGAATTTTATTTGTAAAAACGTACCGATTCGGGTTTGCCCGTTTCGATACGACCTTCAACCTGTGAATTTTATTTAAGCTATGAATATCGGTACGGCTTCACCTGTACTGATACAGGGTGTTAAGATTTTCAAAATCTTTGTAATAAATTTTTGATCGTTACCTTGTTAGTTATTGGAATCACTAAACTTTAAATTTCAGTTACACCGTACCGATACTGTTAGAGTATGACCAAATACCAATCATAAGATGATTGTAAATGACATTTGTTTTTACCTTGTTCATTCATAAAGAGGCATTGCCATTATTATTTTCAGTTACAATTTTGCGTGCATAAATAAACTGAATTATAATAAAGTCCTTAGAATAATATGATTATTCTTAAATATTCTTAGTCGAGTATTATTGTGGGAATGGACAACAATAATGCACTAAGACTAATATGTAGTTGATTGATGACAAAGTGTTGCCATTGACATGGAGATGTCAAAATCAATACATAAGTATGTGTTAGAGAATGACATATTGGACTGACCCGCTATGAGATGTTTCTTGGATTACTATGTGACAGTCAAAACATTGATCATAGTGATAACTACATGTATGATCCTTATACTTGAGATCATCATTATTTCAACATCGTGAGTGGCATATTTTGATACAGTCAAATGTGTGTCATAACTGACTACTCTATAAAGACTGATATTAGATATATCACAATCTATGTAGTGGGATATGGTTGATCAAGATAAGATTTGTCCCACCTACATAATAGGAGTAATATGTAGGCCACTTTATTGAGTGAGACTAGAAATGAATGGTCATGCTCGAATAAGTTGATATGAGATATCATAGTTATTCGTTTATAATAGTCTACTCAAGATATCAAGAAATATTAGATGGACTATACAAGTGTGATTGTTCCATGACTTGTGTCCAATCTAGATATAAAGGACAAAAGAATGTAATACATGAAAAAGAGTTAATCACGAAAAAGTTATGTCGAATCCTGATTTCTTGTAACTTAGGTGACAATGACATATTGCTAGATGTCACTCATTGTTTGTAATATTAGAAATGTTCTAATATTTACTACTAACATTACATGAACCTACAAGGTCATACCCATGGTTGAAATGAGCATATATTAAACGAATATATACAAATTTGTTGTACACGAATTTAGTTAAATTAATATATATTTGATATATATAATTTAACTATTAGATAAATATTAAAATAAAATAATTATTATAATTATGACTCTTTTAATATATATAAATAATATAATTTGATTTAAATTAATATATATATTGAAATCCTAATTAAAGTTGAATTGGGATTATATATATATATATATATTAAAATCCTAATTAGTTGAACTGGGATTATATATATTAATATATATTGAAATTCTAATTAAGTTAAATTAAGATTATGTATATTTAATATATATATATATATTAAACTACTAATTAAATTTGAACTAGGATTATATATATTGAAATCCTAATTAAGTTGAATTGGGATTATATATATTTAATATATATATATATTGAAATCCTAATTAAAGTTAAATTAGGATTATATATATTAATATATATATATGGAAATCCTAATATAAGTTGAATTAGGATTTCAAAGGCTATATAAAGGAATGAGAGATCTAGCAATCATTAATGCTTTTGGAAAAACCCTCTAAATAGTTTAGAGAGTTTTATATGCTCGTTTCAATTGGGTGAACTACGCAGAGGTCGGAGCGTTATCGTTGCGGCTTAGGAATCGACTTCGTGGAATCATGATTGGATATTTATCTCCTCCAAATTTAAAATTACGGATTTTAAATAGGTAAATTTTTACCCTTATTCACCCTGATTCGTTTCTCGTACATAGATCTCTGGTGGTAATCGCCGGATAATTTTTTCGCTGCGCCATGGGGTGAACCGGCGTGACCCAACAAATACGTCCTATAAGCGTACTGATGCATTTTCAAGGACCATTTCCTCATATTCCAGTGAGTAAAATTCGTATCGATACGGCCTAGCCGTTTCGATACTGGTATGTTTTTATACTATACTCGTTTCGATACGCCCTCAAGCGTATCGATACTCCTTTGTACACCGGTTATTTCTTTTTATGATAGGTACTAATATGGATGTTTGTGTACCGATATGGTAACTTACTAAATAGCATTTATTGCATAAAGAAAGCAGCCCAACAGTTCTATTAATGATCTCAACTACCCAAACAGGGTTAGAAATCAATGAAAGGGTATAAAATCAAGTCTCCAAAACTACAATAACAACTATTGAACAAGTCAAAAGCATTCAAGCACAAATCCAACATATTTGAGCTTATTAGAGTCAAATTTTTTGTAACCCACTTGATTATTCTCAATTGTAACCTTTTTGTTTCAAGTTTGGGTTGTGTGTACTTGTAATTGAGCAAACACCTACCTTGTGAGGATATCTTTGTTTGCAAACAAACCTTTTTGTAAAAGAGTAAATTTGATCAAGCTTTGGGTAGAAAGCTTTGATCGTTATAACGATTGCCTCCTTAGCCTAGAAAAAGGGAAGAATTCTTAGTGAATTGTTTGAAATCCTTAGTGGGGAGCTAAGGTAGTGGATGTAGACCTTGTTAGAAGGTTTTTGAACCACTATAAATCCTTATAGTAGTATTGATTTCAAATTTAAAATTGCCAATTCACCCCCTTCTTGGCCAAATCGAGTTGGTTAATCATCCTAACATATTGTTATATATACAAATAATATATTTTATATTATTAATATTATTTGTAGTATTATTTATTTCAAAAAGTAATTTGAATTAATCTCATGTAGTTTGAGATACATAATATTTGTGGGAAAATATTATATAATATCATATTGGTTTAGTGGTTAAGGCTTAACTATTTTTCCTAAAGGTCTTGGGGTGGGGTTCAAAAACCCCAAACACATGGTTTTAATATTTTTCCTCTAGCAAAACGACGTCGTTTTGGGCTAAATTAGACTTCAAAACAGCCGCACCAAAACGGCATCATTTTGGCTTAACGAAATGTTAAGAGTTAATGGCAGAGTGGTATTTTCGAGTCACATATTAAAGTTCAGTGTTAGTTTTGAACTTTTTTAAAGTTTGGTGGCATTTTCGAGTAAGGGGTCATAGTTGAGTGGTATGTGGTGTAGTTTACTCTTATTTTAAGCACCCATAAATTTCCTAATATTGGTCAAGTTCAAATATTATTGGAGGTTACCAACAATCAATTAGTTTAGTGAAATAAGTTGTTAGATCCCTTAACCAAAGTCAAATATTCGAATCTTGAACTCATGAATGAAGAAAACTAAATTGGAATGATCACCTTCATAATAGACTCTGCAGAATCCAATCCGGATTAGCGACTAATAAGTCGGATATCAATGGTTAAATAAAAAAAAGAAACAGAACTATTCAAAACACACGCATATATATATATATATATATATATATATATATATATATATATATATATATAATCCCATAAAGTGGTTATGGGCTTAGAAGTTAAAAATTTAGATTGTATGATAGATAATTTAAGGGGTTGATTTTTAGGATTTATGATTTAATTTTAAGAGATTTAGACATAGAAATTTTAATTTTATACTTTAGTCTTAGATTATGCACTTTTTACATTGCCTAAGATAATAGTCCATATCTTATTGGTTCCCTAAAAAATATTGGGCTTAATAACAATTTTGCCCTCAAACCTTTTCAGGAAATATTGTTTTTTCCTATAACCTTCCTTTTTCTCTTTAGACCCTCGAATTTTTAATTTTTGTTGTCAAATTCAACAAACCGGTGGAAAAATAATAATTTTTAATATTTTTATACTTTTTTACATTTTTCATATTTGTATAACTTTTTACATTTTCATATTTTTATATTTAAAAAAATTAATTATATTTATACTTATTTAAGTTTTTTTATTTTATTTTGAGAAAAAAATTTAAAAATTATTAAAGCTCGTTATTTCCATCATTTGATTCAATTTGACAAAATTAAAACTTAGAGGGTAAAAAAGGAAAAAATTTGAATGCAAAAAATATAATTACGCCAAATTACAAGACGTGTAAGGTACTAAATTTCTTAAATATGAATGAAGTAAATTTAACTAGAGGATCGTCCTTATAACGAGTCTTTGTAGTAACCAATCCGAACTGGTCAACTAACATGTTGAATATCACTAGTTATAAAAACATAGTTCCTTAAATAATGGAACAAATCTGCGATGGAATTAGAACTAGATAAACAAAATGTTGCCCATCAGTAGGGAAGTTATAGTGAAAGTAGTTATACAAGCAATACCAAGTTCTTTAATGAGTTGCTTCATTCTCTTAAATCTTTATGCCATACTTGGCCAATTTTGGTGGTCAAGGGCGGGGGACCGTTGCCCCAAAATTTTGGAAATTTTGAATTTTATCCTTAAAGTTTTTGAAATTTTAATTTGGCCCTCTCAAGATTTTAAAAAATTCTTATTAGGTTTCAAATTTTTGAATATTTTTAATTAAATTTCCTCTAATTTTTTAATTTTTTTGTTAAATCTCTTAAAATTATTAAAAATTTTAGTAAAACTCTCAATTTTGTTTTGAAAATTTTCATTTAAGCCTTCATTTAAAAAAAAAAATTAAGTTGGCCCCTTCAAACTTTTACTCTAAGTTTCACCACTGGTCAAGAGGAAGCTAAAAAGGGCATGCACTTGCAAAAACTTTCTGTTAAGAGATTCACCTACCAAAATTAGGTGTACAATGTGAGTCGTACCTAATTAATCATGATAAAGCCATAAAGATCTAAGAAGAAAAACAAGGTATACACTGGTTGCGTTAGGAAGCTCTCCGTGCCAACCAAAAATTTGCGTGGTATATGGGCTTGTTCAATATGGCTTTGGTGATGAAACAAGCCCGGTGGCTTATAAAGCGACCAAACTCTTTGTTGCGCAAAGCATTAGAAGACAAACTGTCTATTTTTTGTCTTTATATAACGCAATATTAAAATAATGAATTTATAATTTATGATTTAAAATTTAGATTTTAAGAGATAGGATTTTATGATTTAGAATTTAGTGTTAAAATTTATAGTTTTAGGATTTAAAATTTAAAATTACAGCGTAGTGTTTATTTTTTAATGTTGAGGATATAAAAACACCAAAAGAGACAAAGGAATTTTGTAGTATTAGGTGCAAAACATATCCTAACTCAAACAATTTGGAAGTGAGGCTAACCCGCAGGGAGGATACATGAAGCCCCAAAGGGGAGCAATTGCATACCCACTTTTGAGAAAACACAAATTTAGTTTAGTGTTAATTTTTCTCTAAAAAATAATTTATAGCGTAAAGGAAAAAAATACAAAATCTAGATAACCATTTAAGAACAATAAATTTATTTTAAATCTCATTTTTTAAATTTTTAGATCCGTCACTAATGATCAGAGTACCTTGATACACATGACACGAAGCATTTGGCTAGCAGGTTCTTTCTTGAAGGTTGGTAATAGGCAGTGTATTAGTCTTTGGGAGTACAAGTGAAATGATAAATGCAACTAATATAATTGAAAAGTGATCCCTATCAGTTCACAAAGTAGGATCTCTCAATATCACTCAATTGCTTTAGAAGAAGCAATTGCTAGCTGATTGTGGTCTCTGCAGAAGTTTATTATTAAAACACATCACGAACCAAACATATCGATATTAAGAGCCATTTTATTCGAGAGTTTGTTGAATCGAAAGTTGTTCTCAGACATATTCCTGCTTAAAATCAGCTTGCATACATTTTTACAATGTGCCTTCATTCAAATGGATTCATAGTTTAGAACAAAAAAATGGATTCATAGAAGCCTTAATCACTTGAAGCACTCTAATGGTGTGCTTGGTTCACGGAAACAAACATTATTAAGGGTAATCTTTTTTCCATAATCATATTATCATGATTGGTTTGAGTTCATTTCGGAAAGGGGGAAATACTCTTTTCCCTACAATAGCGTTTTTCGAGAATTATATTTTTAAAAGTAATCTAACATTTCCTGCACTAAATACTTCTTAAGGGATATCTTTATTTCTTGTATCAGTCTTTAAATTTCGTTCAAATAATTATTTCAAGGCTTCTATATGGCAAAACAATAGCTACTCGCCGGGCTTCTAGAAATGGAAGGGGATAGGGGTCAAGTAGTGTTCTAATGTATATTTCTGATTGAGACGACCCACATTGTTGGCTCCAATCACCCCACCACAAGTGGTTTAAGTGGTGAATATTCACCCTTATAGTGTTGTGTTGTTGGATGTGCAACATCTTGATTTGAAAAAAAAAATGAAATTCTTTCTAATTTTGAGTTAATGGAATTGAATTGTTCAATTTATTTGAATCGCTAAATTATTTGAGCAGAGTTGAATTTTACCGCTTGAATAAATCGAATAATAAATTAGTGTAAAAATCCCTTGAGTCTTTGTCAATTTCAATAATGTGTAGTTAGGTCCATGTAATAAAAATATAATAAAAATAAAAAATTCTAATTTTGTTTCCAAAATCCAACTTATAATTATATATATATAGGGATGAGATCTGTTACACGGTGTAAAACTCATTTAGTTTTACACTAATCTATTGCCATTGGATGAATAAAATAGATGGATGAGATTAACAGTAAAAAATGTGAAGATTATCACTTGAAAAAAAAAGATAAGGAAACAATCTTAGCCATTAATTACCATCATCCAACGGTCCAAAAAAGTGTAAAAATAATTGAGTTTTACACTATGTAAGTGGATCCTAACCCATATATATATGGTTAGGATCCATATATAGAGGGGGGGTTAGGATCCAATTATATGGTGTAAAACTTTATTATTTGATTGATTATGATCTCATACACTAGCAGTGAAAACTTTAATTTTTACAAGCAGTTAGTTTAGGGGTTTAGGGTTTTATGTTAGATTTTAAATGTTAGGAGTTTAGATTATAGGGTATAGAATTTAATGTTTATGGTTGGGATTTAGGATTTAATGTTTAGGAATATATATATATATCTAAAAGAATATATAAAATGTTGATTACAAAAATTTAATTTTGTTTTCGAAATGATAAATTTGAGTACTTAAACAAATAAGTTATGAAATCGAGTTTATTGTATTAAAGTATCTTGTTTCTATTTTCCTATCTTTAGAAAGACTTTTCAAAGATGAATTTATGTGTTCCAACTTGGAATTTAGTTGTATTACAAACAAGGTTTTAATTGGTTTGAATAAATTTGTTTGATTTAATTTGAATTTTATTTTACTCAACTCGATTAAAAAGTAAAAAATAAATTAGAATGATAAAATATGACTCGTCAACTAGACTAACTCAAAAAAGTTTACTCAGTTTGATTGAATACTCACTCTTATTATGTTTCCATTTTTTAAATTTATCTATTTTACAATAAGATTGTTCCTTTTAGCTTCTATGAGTGATGCTCGTGTTGGATAAGAGGATGTATAGAGTTTAATTGGGTTGAGGAAATGAGTTAATTGCACCATATGTCGTCAAACTATAAAAATATTTCAATATCATCTCAAACTATAACTCTCATTTAAATTGGTCCTCAAATTCTTGAATGTTACATTTTCATCCCCAAACTATAACACTCATTCTAAATTGGTCTCCAAACTTTTTGAATGTTTCAAATTTCATCATCAAATTATCGTTTATACCACATTATATTATTACATAATACACATCGATGTTTCATGACAACTAACAATTTTATAACATTTTTACTAATATAAGATATGATTATCATATACTGATAGTTTTTGGATGAAATTTGAACGTTCAAAAAGTTTGAAGATTGGTTTAGAATGAGAGTCATAGTTTGAAGGTGAAACTAGAATGCTCAAAAGTTTAGGGACTAATTTAGAATGAAGGTCACAGTTTGAGGATGAAATTAGAATGTTTAAAAGTTTGAGGACTAATTATAATAAGATTCATAATTTGAAGGTGTGTGGCACAATTAAACTTTTCTAGTTTGTGGGTGAATTTTAAGGTTAAACAAAATAAAAGTAAGGTTATTGTTCTATAAACCGGTAGTGAAAAAAAAACTTTACAAGTGGGTCTATTTTAATGTTATACCGTATATTTGAATGATCTTAAACTCTAACGTTTAAAATCTAAACTTTCAACTCTAAATAGAATATATGACATAAAAATTTGTCAACTCGTGTAATATGTTTGTCAATGTATGTAATAATAACCCATGAATTTATCATTTTTTTAATTTCCAAAGAATAAAAGGATTGGAATGCCTTGTAAAAAGAGTGGTTTGCAGCTTTTGTTTGGGATGCCAAAGATAGAATTGAAAACAAATCAATTTTAAAAATGCAAAATGACAAAGCTCTACTTGATATATTTAATTATTGTTTGGATAAGTAGTTTTCATTATCCAAAGCTGCGAGCTGGTACAAGCATACAACACACACAGATTCATGTTTGCAGTGTGCTAGCAACAAAGCAATTCTGAAAAGGTATTAGTACAAATTAGTGTGATTGTTGTACCATTGTTATACCTTGATTTTATGTTTATGTGATTGGTTTAGATTTTCTCTCTTTTTAATCTTTCTTGTGTACTTTCTTAGGAGTTTGTCAAACAGTTGCACTATTCGTCAAACAGTTGCACTATTCGTCAAACAGTATACTATATCAATTTGATATCATGTATGCTCGTTATATGATATAAACTTTCAAAATATCCCCTCTAGAAAATTAATTAATTATATTCCGTTAGAATTTTAAATTTTTTGAAGGGACTAAATTATTATTTTTAAATTGAAAAGTCAAATATGCGTAGTCTAAAATTTTGGGAGCAAGAGCCTCTCTAGCCCACACCAACTCCCACCTCTAACAGTCAGCAAGTGGTCTTGCCCTAAAATATGGTGCCCCGAGTGTGATGTACTTTTTTCCCATCATATTAAGATTATAAATATTTTTAATGAGTCACATAATTAGGGGTGTATTATTTTAATACTCAATAAAATTATATTTGCATAGAAAAAATACCAAAAATAAGCATATTCTCCAAATTTGGTAAATAAAAAATATTTGCTTTCAAGTTGGTACTTAAAATTTAATTTCGTCTATTATTTTGGTAATTTTATTAACAATTATAGTCTCAAAATTTGTACATTCTATCAATTTGGTCATAATTCGAAACACTTCAATAAATTCAACAATACAACTTTAAAAAAGTCCATCAATTTAGTCATTTTTGTGATACTATCATATCAGGTGAACCTATCAGATTAAAGCAACAATTGGATAACAACATTCTACAATAAAACAATAAGTTATTGTAAAACGTTTACTATACTAGGAAAGTAATGTAACATTTCTAGGAGAAGAACAAAGAGTAAATTGATATAAGTTTTAAATGTACAATGTTAAATTTATTGAATTATTTTAAATTGTAACTAAATTGATAAAATATATAAGTTCTGGTACCAACTTGGAAGAATGTGCCTAGTTCAAGTACCAACTTTGGAGCCAAATTTTTTATGGTACCAACTTGAGAGAAGATTCCTAGGTCAAGTAACAATTTGAGTGCAAATTCTTTACGTACCAACTTGACAGAATGTATCTAGTTTAAGTACCAAATATCTATTAAATTCATAAACATTTATCAAATCCATGAATATTATATTTCAAAAGTATATTATTTTTAAAGCATACATCTAAATGATTGAGTTTTAGTTCGGTTGGTACCATACTACCATTGTTGTTGCAACATATAAGAGTAGATACATTCAAGTGTGCTTAATCATGTAATATCTTGACAAAAATCATTTTCCCCTTTTCGATGCCACTTCCTATGCCCCAACAGTAAAAAAATCAAATTCTAAACCCTAAAAAATACATCATACACCAAATTTTCTAAACTCTAATCTTTAACCCTAACCTTAGACCCTAAACCTAGATTTTTAGTGTGGGGTATAAATAGGAGCACCGAAAAGGGGCAGATGATATTCATAATATCTTTCGATTGAACAAAATTTTTTTGCCCTTTTTGGTGCCCTTTTATTGCCCAAAACTAAAAAACACTAAAAAAATTAAATTCTAAGTCGTAACCCTAAATTCTAAATCCTACACTTTACACCCTAAAAATACACCATACTTCAAATTCCCAAAACCCTAACCATAAAGCCTATCCTTAAACCCCAAATTTAATTTTTAGTATCGGGCATAAATAGGGACACCAAAAAAATAGATGGTTTCTATTTGATTTATTAGGTGTGTATAAAAAAATACCAAATGCCATTAATATTACTATGAATAAGCAAAGAAAGAAACATAAAAGAAAACAAAACACAATAACTTTTAGATCTTATATTGAAGAAAAAAGGAGCATGATGAAACAAGCAAGGAAGTTCCAAAGAATAAAACAACACTTTTTTATTTTTCCGGGGTTCAGTCTATATCCCAACTTAGATCACAATAAACCTGATAATGAGATCTTGATAGTTACAGTTCCATGTTCCATGGCAAAGCTCAGGGGTACAATGATGCCCTGGGAAGCCTCAACTACACGGGGACCAACCCATTCCCACTTTTACCATGCCCACTTCTCCAAATCATGACTCATTAGTACACCCCACCTTAATTCTAGGGCTAGCTTCAAACCATCTCATATTCAAAGTTCAAACTCTTTAAATTAAGGGTAAACTACACGGGAGACCACCGATTTTTGGGGTTAGTGTCGAAATGACCACCGATCTTTCAATTTTGTCAAAATAACCACTCAACTATTGATATGGTTCCAATATATCCACTAGCTGTTAAAACCTAACGGAGAGGCTGACGTGGCAGTTAACAGAAACTTGTATAATTACACATTTAGTCCCCGCAATTTTCACATTTAATCAATTTAATCCTAATTTCAATTTAATAAAATAAATTAATTATTCAATTAGGTGGTGACACCTTATTGGAAGACGTTATCTATTTTTATTTAATTAAATTAATTTATTTTGCTCCTCCAATTAGGTGGTGACGTCACCACCTAATTGGAGAGAAAAATCAAGGCATTGCACAAATGTAGTTGGGGGTATCAAACCCATAATCCCTTGGGTGTAGGGGAAAACCTCTGCCACTGGGCTAGACACATATTAATGACATGAAACATAAAATTTAATATATTAGTTATATTTAATGCCATAAAAAAGAATTAAATGTGATTTTAGGGGATTCGAACATGACACACTTATGATGCATAAAAACATCTAACCCAAAATTTTATAATCCCTAAACCCTAAAAATTTTATAAACCCTAAATCCTAAAAAATTTATAAACCATAAACCCTAAAAACTATAGTTAGTAAATAATTTAAAAAAAAATCTCTAAACCCTAAAAATATAGTTAGTGACGATTTAAAAAATTTATAAGCCCTAAAGTCTAAAAATTTTATAAACATAAGCCTTAAAAATTAGTATTTAAGTTAAAAATCATAAACCGTGCACTAACTATAATTTTTAGGGTTTAGGATTTAGGGTCCATAAAATTTTTAGGGTTTAGTGTTTATAATTTTTTAAATCATGCACTAACTATAATTTTTAGGGTTTAGGATTTAGGGTTTAGAGATTTTTTAAATCATGCACTAACTGTATTTTTTAGGGTATATGGTTTAGGTTCATAAAAAGTTAAATCATGCGCTAACTATAATTTTTAGGGTTTAGAGTTTACATATTTTTTAGGGTTTAGGAGTTTATGGTTTATATTTTTTTAGGTTTTAGGGTTTATGGTTTATAATTATTTTAAATCACGCACTAACTATAATTTTTAGGGTTTAGAGTTTAGAGATTTTTTTAACCATGCATTAACTATAATTTTTAGGGTTTATAGTTTACAAATATTTAGGGTTTAGGGTTTTAGATTTTTAGGGTTTAGGGTTTATAAAATTTGTAGGATTTATGGTTTATAAAATTTTTAGGGTTTAGGTGTTATAATTTTTAAAATTGTGCACTAACTATATTTTTAGGGTTTAGAGATATTTTAAATCATGCACTAACTATAGTGTTTAGGGTTTATAAAATTTTTAGGGTTTAGGGTTCATAAATTTTTTAGGTTCTAGGGTATATAAAATTTTTAGGGTTTATAAAATTTTGGGTTAGATGTTCGAATCTCTTAAAATTATATTTAATTCTTTTTTCATGACATTAACAATCATATAACTCATATATTAAATTTTCTGTTTCACATCATAAATATGTGCTTAGCCTAGTGACAGAGGCTTTCCCCCTACACACAAGGGAATGTGGGTTTGATTCCCACCAATTACGTGTCACCTAATAGAATAATTAATTTATTTTATTAAATTGAAACTAGGACTACAAGTTTCTCTTAACTGCCACGTCAGCATTTTCATTAGATTTTAACGCTGGTGGCTATATTGGAACCATATCAATAGTTGAGTGGTCATTTTGACAAAGTTAAAAGATCGGTGGTCATTTCGACACCAACCCCGAAGATCGGTGGTCTCCCGTGTAGTTTACCCTTAAATCAATCCAATGGACTTTTATGGTAAATCCTATTTCTAATCTCTCTAACTATTTTAGGTGCCATCATTGTTTCGTGAAACTGGTTTTTGTAGGGCAATAGACCCTCTCTATAGGCTCTCAGCCCTCTCTTTACTTCTCTCAAAACCAACCAAATCCCTTCCAATGAACCCCAACCTTGAACCAAAGTCACGAGAGCCACTGTCCCCTTATTCTTCTTTCAATTTATGAGACCTGGTGGCTGAGGAACTGATAGAGAACTTTCAAAAACACCCTTTTTTTCTCCACCCCTTTACTCAAACTGAAGTCTTGTAATCTTTTGAAGCTTTAGTTATCTTCAATCTCAAAGATTGTTCACCTCATATTTCCCTGTCTTTTCTCTGTCGGTACTACCATGTAGGTCTTCCCCCACAAGTGTTTTCCCCTTGTCTCTTTCCCTTGTAATTGTGACTCTTGTTTGTTCATCTGTTTTGTGCTTTTGGTTTTTGGAATTGCAGGAGACCGGAGAAAAACCCCTTGGACCTCAACAACTTGCCGGATGATTACACAAGGGAAGGCTCCTCCTCCGGTAAGCTAGACTAGCTGTGTTTGATAAGCTTAAAAGGACACAAGTTTCTTTCTTATGGTTAGGGTTTAGGGCCAACTGGCCAAGAATGGTCTCATCGAAGTTGCTTTAATTGGTGGTGTCTGAAAACAGGCTCTCGGAAAAAGAAAAGCGGCGGCAAGGATGGGAAAGATGAGTGTGGGAAGGTCTATGAATGTAGGTTTTGTTCCCTAAAGTTCTGCAAATCTCAAGCTCTTGGGGGACACATGAACCGCCATCGCCAAGGCAAGTCATTTCACTTCTTTATTACCACTTTTATTTCTATGTTTTATTACTACACACACAGTTAGGGAAGCGTCAGAGGTTGTTATGATGATGGGGTTTTGGACATGAAGCGTGGTCATGTCATGAAAACTAAGTTGGTTTTCCGTCTGCTGAATTTCTTGGCTGGTTTTCCGTGTTGAGGACTGATTTTGATTTGATTTGTTGTTGGGGGGTCAGAAAGGGAGACAGAGACACTGAACCGAGCTCGCCAGCTGGTCTTCAATAACGATAACTTGGCCACCCAAGGGCATCTAGGGTATGTATGCTCCTTCAACATTCCTTTTCACTGTTCTTTTTAGTTTTTACTCACTTCTTTGAGAAATTCAGACAACTGAGCAAACATGTTCCAATCATTACAGCTGCGATCCAACATTACCGTTTAGATCAGTTTATCCACCGAGAATGTTCCCCTGTTCTCCATCAACGCTCGTGCCACCACCACCACCAACACAACCATATTTACACCCATACCCAACTCACAACGATTACTATGTAGGGCATGTCCTTGGAGGCAACGGTTCATCCCAATACCCTCAGCAAAACTTAAACTACCTTGGTCCACAAGACTCCTCTAACTACACATGCATCGGAGCACCTGTGGGACACGGATTAGGGCCTAGTCCGAGTCGCGGCGGTGCCGACTTCGGCGGACGAGACGTACCACTGAGCAACCAGGAAGAGGGGCTGAATTGGGGTAGGAGCTATGCAGGAGGGACACAACATCGCTTGGAGAATCCTTCGGCTATAAATCGATTTCACGACGGGTTCTAAAGATTATTTTATCCTTTTCTTCTTTTTTTAAGAAAACTTTGATTATGTTTATGAAATATGAAGTATATCATCTGGTTTGACACGCCACCCAGAGAGAGAGACTAAACAAGCTGACAAATGGGGTCATGCAAGGAGGGAGAGAAGGAAAAGTTTTTGGTTTATGTACAGGGATTGGGGGCAGCTTTTTGGAGCTTTGGCCACTCTCAGCTAGTTTGGCTTGGAGCAGTGGCGATTGGAGGGGGTTGCCCAAGCCAAACTGTGAGAAATGGGGACAAGTTAGATATGAACAGAAAGTTTCTAACCCCCCTTTTTGCATTTGGAGTTTTCGTTATTTGCATGGCATTATGGCCATGAGGTTTTTCTTCTTCTTATTATGTTATATGTAATGTTTTTCCACTTTATCAGTGCTTTCCTTGTTGCACTCATGATCCGAGCTGCTGGAGTGGGATCTTCTTGATATTTGTGACATCAGATATGAACATGTTAGCACAATATTATGGGTAATGACCTAGACAGAAGTGGGTAATGAAAAAACACTTCATTTAATTTCCTGAGAGTTTCCTGACCAGAAACGATCAAATCTGTTTCCAACTAGCCCTAGCTATCACAACACTATGCATAAACCTTGAACTCAAATGGCATCCTTAACAATGCCAGAATATGTTTCCAAGCAGCTAAACTAACTACCATGGAACTTTTCGATAGCCGTTTATGGCAGCTTCTAAAGTTGTTTTCCAGTTCGTATTTCTGTAGCAAAATCTGTAATGCAATGCAAATTTTATCAATCTTGAGAAACCCTAATGAATAAACTGTGCCCACCGCTCACTGATTGGTCTAGTGGGACGAGATATTATACCCCTTAAGTAAAGTCAAGAGTTTAAGTCTTGGCGTTGTGAATGAAACAATTGAGTTGGAAGGGTCACCTCATAATAAATCTCTCCGGTACTCAATCCAAATCAATTAGCCAAAGAGTTAAATACCCTCCCATCGGCAATGGAGTGAGGCTCCTATAGCTTTTAACCAAACAATCTTCATCGATCTTCAAAGTTGAACAAAACTCTCAGCTGATAAAGTTCACGATCCTCTTGTTATCCAAGTGAATTAAAGACTTCTCTTATGAACCAACAACTAACTGGTCTAGTGGGACGATGCACTAAATCCCTCAAAGTTGAAGGTTCGAATTTATGAATAAAGAAAATTAAGTTGAAAGGGTTGTCCCCGTAATGGGCCTCTATGGGTGAAACTTTAGGTGATAATAGGGAAATACAATCGATTAATCTGATGAGAGTTTAAACCCAGGTGAAAGTGCAAATCTTATCTAAAACTGATTTGAGGCAGCTTCCTTGTACAAATCAAACTCTTGTTGTAAATGTGAACTTCTAGTTAATCCAAAACTTAATCTAGATCAGGAATAATAGATGCTCGTTATGGGTTAATTCTTCCAACTCAATTTATTCCAATACTAAAATTTAAATATCTAATCTTACGTAATAGATATAGTGACTGTTCTTACTAGACCAGTCTAACAGGTTATTGGTATACTATCTAGTTTCTTTGGTACGCAAAAACTCATATATTTGTGGCACTGTCACGAACTACACTTTATATTTATTCTAATGAAAATACTTTACGCATGAATTGGTTCTTAAAATATATCGATTTTGAGACTTTAGTCATTAAAAATAAACTTAATTGTTAAATAAGTGTCCAAACTGTACTTTTTGTTCCAGATAAGTGTTCAAAGTATTTTTTAGGCTAAGTAGGTTTTAAAGTTACCCGTTCAGGTCCCCGCCGTTAATTTACTTTTTCAAAAATCCCTATCTTTCTTAAAATTTACAAAATAGCCCAAAATCTCTAGATCCCCAAATTCGGCCACTGCTGTCGTCGTTCATCATGCTTCTAGGGACGTAATGAAGCCTCCTTCTCTTGCCGCAAAACTCGAACGTCGTTCGTTAGTTGATCGCCCACCTTTTGCTGTCGATTGTTTTCTTTTTTTTTTCGCGGGTTCAACTTTATTTTGACGATAGGCACGTCATCCGCTGACTATCGACGACGAGAGGATGGGAGAAATGATCGTGGGGGGTCCGGTGACATAAGTGGTGGGCACGCCATCAGCGATTGACTACGACAACGACTGGAATCAAGATTTGAGGACTATTTTGAGGATTTTTGAGAATTTTAGGATATTTTTGAAAATAAAACATGCCACGTGTCATGCTTTTATTGGCTAATGGAAAATTTTCAACAGCTGTTAACGACAAGGCACCTAAATGGAAACTTTGAAAACGTTAGACACTTATTTGGCCTGAAAAATACTTTAGGTACTTATCTGTCACAAAAAGTATAGTTTGGTCCCTTATTTGCCTATTAAGCCTTAAAAATACTTTGATTCGAAGGTTAGTGTTTATAGTTTAGAAGTTTATGTTATAAGGTGTGGAATTTAGGGTTACAGATAGAATTTAGAGTTTAGGATTTAGGGTGTTAGAGTTAAAGATTTAGGTTTTAAATTTTATAGTTCGATTTTTTTACACATCTTGTATATCAAAACATAACCTTATTTAAATCTTTATATAATTATAAAAAGTTTAGAATCTTGAGTTTGGTTGAATCCAATGAGATCTAGAGAAAATATCTCTATTTTGAGCAGGAGATCTGGAAAATCTTGAACACCAATTTTCACAGCAGTAAAATCTGGCATGTTTTTAGATATGGAAATCGTACAATAGTCCTTGTAGAACTTAAGTTAAAAAAGTAGGACATCGCTCCTCCTTTCCCTTTCCTTTCCATTCTACTTCAATTAATAAGTGATTCGTTTCTTTCCATTACAAAGTATACTGTTTAATTAATAATGTCTTAGTTTTCAAAAGTAATAAAGAAACAAACCCTAGCAACTCAAGTGTATAAGAGTAGATACTGTAAATAGATTGCTCTGTCAAGCTTGGAGAATTCCTTAGGATGGCTGCCCAAGTGCACAATAGGTGATTTGTAACAGCTCTTGTTATTTCTTGGATAATACAATACAAAATATTTATCCAAAAAACCCATAGCAACTGCACAAGCTAAAGAGTTAGCTGCTGACACAATTTAATGCAGGCAGTGCCTTGGAACACAAAAGCCAACATTTAAGACAAACATGTTAAACATAAATATTGTTTAACAAATCAAAGAGTTTCAGGTGTTTGAGATTGCAAAGATTTATTACAAGATTGGAAGGATGTTGGATTAATTGAACCGTGTGTCGGCAGTAATGTGATCCGGATTGGCTGGTTGGTCCGATTAAAAACACTGTAATCAGGTTCAAAGACAAGCAGTTCGAGACTAAGCCTAGGTAGCCCTAACTTGTGTGCTTCTCAAGGCAATAGGTTTAAGCAGAAGAGACTGCAGAAAAACTGCCCACCACTCGTTTGCATTTCAGAATTCAGATTTAACTCTTTCTCGACTAAGATTAGAGGAAGACATGGACTTGTCCTATAGAGAAAAGGAAAACAAGTTGGAAGGAAGATATGAGCTGGAATTTTATTGATAAAGAGTTTCAGATTGGACCTTAGTAATTACACTTAAGTTCTTATTATCTGCATATATTTGACAATCACAATATAATTATATATTAATTTTTCATGTCATGTTTATTTGTATTAAATTAATTTATACGGTGGATACAAGGGTTTTATGAATACATGACCTAATAAATACAAGTATTGTACTTTGATAAAGACAGTATGTTGAAATCTTGCTTTGATGGTGCTTTACAAAGTCACGTCCCAAGTCTATTAACTTGTGAAAGGAAACAACAATTTCGAATTCCGAGCTTACGAAGCTCAACGGCACACTTGTATTCTACTGTTTTTCAAATAAATCATAAACAAACCATGCATATTAACTGTGAAAGGAAACAACAATTTCGAGCTTACAAAGCTCAGCGGCACACTTGTATTCTATTGTTTTTCATATAAACCATAAACATAAGCATGCATATTAACTGCGAAAGGAAACAACAATTTCAAATTTCGAGCTTACAAAGCTCAACGACACACTTGTATTCTACTTTTTTTCATATAAATCATAAATATAAGCATGCAGGCTAGTATGAGCATAATAGTACTACCCCTCTAAAATCATAAACATTTCTACTCTACTATTCTTCATATAAATCGTAAACACAAGTATGCAAGCTAGTATGAGCATAATAGTATTAGCGCATAAAATCATGCTTTCATTATATAATAATACAAGGCACGTCAATAGCACGCTCAACATCACAAACAATCGTCATACATGACACATAATGCCCTACCTTTCCTGATATCACATACAAATCGGGTTTAATTCAACCATACTCGGTTCATGTAACACAAGTAGATCTAAAGATCCTCGCATAGTTCACATAGCACAAGTAGGCTTCTAGAACTGCATCTGGTTCACAAAGCACAAGCACGTCGAATGCTACTTGGATCACCTAGCACAGGTACACATCCTCTTATATCGAAGTACAACAACACTATCTATTGGATATCATGATTCTTTCCCAATTTAATCTTCAAATAAATTTTTGGGGTGTTACAATAATTTTAAATTCTAGATAATATTAATTACTACAAAATAACCTTACACCCCAAATACAATGTGTAAATATTCAAGAACAAAATTACTAATAAAAATAAAATTAATTGGGGTTGAGAAGAATGGTGTTATAAATATTAGGGGTGCTCAAAAATACCCGACCCATCAATCCATCGGCCCGAACCTTAAAAAATCGGGTAATTTTTTTTAAAAAAAATTACTCGACCCGAGATTTTTTTTGGGTAATTTGGCCGGGTTTGGGCCAAAATGTTTTTATAACCGGGTACCCGACCTGACCCGTCACTTTTAATATATTTATTTTTAGTTTTAAATTATATTTTTATTTTAGATTCCTTAATATTCTACCCTAAAACTAAATTTAAATCTCTAAATTTTGTCTATGTTTGTATTATGTAGTTTTTAGTTTTAAAATTTTCAAAATATTTGTATGAATTTGTTAATACAAGAATCGAAAGAAAAAAAACGAAATTAATATTTTTAATACTTTACCCTAAAACTTTAATTTTTAAAAAATGACCTCGTCTGATGAGTTCGGAATCATTCGATTTCCCCAATCCCCGCATGAGATTCATACACTGCTATTGGAGGACCCGGCAAGTTGGTAGCCATGGTTGCACTGGTGTTTAGTTATTTATTTCTCTTCTGTTTACACTGCTTTGTTTAGTTGAGGGTTAATGTAATTTAGACTTTAATTATTATTATTTTGTTAAGATTATGTATTATGAAATTTTAAATTTTGTGTGTTAATTATGTAATTTTTTAAAACTTTTAATTTTTTTTAAAAATAAACCGAGTATTCGGTACTATATTTTGCGGGTACCCGAATTTTACAGGTACCCAATAATTACGGGCTGGGACCAAGCTAGAAAATTCAGTACCCGAAAGATCGAGTACCCGAGAATGAACACCCCTAATAAATATAGATAATATAATTGTGTACTCCTCTTTGAGGTTTAATTTTATGAATAATCATTTATTTTGCTAAGAAAAAAAATATATTATAAATTCATAATGCGCAGTAGCAGCAGCAACAAAAACAAGGGTAAGGGGAGAGGTGGCAAACTGACCCGAGACTCAAGACCCGAACCGATTTTACTCGATTCGAGATTTGATATCGACCCGAACAAGATGATTCTAACTTGATCCGAAAC
Organism: Hibiscus mutabilis; assembly: GCA_019671005.1. Taxonomy (NCBI): domain Eukaryota; kingdom Viridiplantae; phylum Streptophyta; class Magnoliopsida; order Malvales; family Malvaceae; genus Hibiscus; species Hibiscus mutabilis. The sequence goes on along the minus strand of CM033711.1, from coordinate 35,654,385 downwards.
TCAAAACAAGCCAAATCTAATTGAAACCGACCCGATTTTTAGTTGAACCGATATGGACCCGATCCGATTTTCAACCGAACAGAACATACCCAAATCGATTTTCAACCGAACCGAAAGGACCCGAACCGATTTCATCCGAATCGAAAGTAACCAAAACTGAAGGCAACCCGAAATAAAGAAAAGATATTAAAAGAAATAATGAAAGATTTGATGTGAATCGTCGCATAGCTCACCAAAAAGCCAAATATAATGGCTTTCTAAAGCCATATATGGGTTTAAAAAACTACTGAAATATATCGATCCCCTATTGAACCGATCTTGACCCAACACCAACCGACCTGAAAATACCCGACCCGAAATCAACCAAACCGATGTGACCCGATTCAGACTGATATCCGACCCGAATTAAAATCGAACAAGGCCAGATCCGACCCGAACTGAACCCAATGTAGCCAAAACCGAACTTGACCCCAATTGAAATGACCCGAATCGAACCCGATTCGAATAACCTGTTTGCCACCTCTAGGTAAGGGTAAGTGTAAACAACATAAATGGTCACCAAACATTTAGGGCGCTTTTATTTTAGTTATTGAATTTTTAAAACTTGTGTTTTAGTTATGGAACTTTTAGTTCCCTTTCAATATGGTCTCTCTTGTTATCTTCCGTTAAAAGTTGCTGACGTGACACCTTAGTTTTTACTTTTCTTGGATAACATAATGGGTAAACTACAATATTCATCACTCAACTTTCTTCTCACTCCTATTTTGGTCATTGAAGTTTAAAAATTTTCAATTTAATAACTCAACTTTTGAATTGTTCCTATTTTGGTCACTCTCAAATGACATGGTTTTTTATTACGGTAGAGGAGAAATGTTGATCACCATTTTTAATTTATTCTTCTTGGTTGAAAGAGTGTTACTAGAGAAAAAACAAATGAAAAAGACAATAAAGAATAGAAATGACTTTTGTTGTTGTTCAAGCTTTACGATGTTGTATATTACAATACAACCGCAAAAAGAATCTGTCAAGGATTAAGTGGATGATTTGTTGGTGAAAACATGTAAAGATTTCATGTGATTGTTGGATTTTGTTGCCTCGAAATTCCTATTGGATTTGTATTTTTTATTGTTATTGTTGTGTAAATCGGGTTTGACTAATCCTTAAAGAATTATTTTGTTAATTGATCAATTCGGAATTTTCAATTCTCGATCTTATATTGTACTAATTAAATCGGATAATCGATTGACCAGTTAATCAAAATATTTGATTCGAGTAATAATTTTTTTACTTTGCTTATTAAATTATCAAATATGAAAAATTTAATAGTTGTTCGATTGTGATTTTTAACATTTCTCCTCACCCGTGATAAAAAGTCATGTCATTAGAGAGTGGCCAAAATATGAACAATTCAAAAATTGAGTTATTAAATTGAGAAGTTTTAAACCTCAATGACCAAAATAGGAGTGAGAAGAAAGTTGAGTGATGAATGATGTAGTTTACCCATTATTTTATTCAAGAAAAATGAAAATTAGCGTGCCACGTCAACAACTTTTAACAGAATGTAACAGGAGGGACCATACTGAAAGTGAACTAAAAGTTTAGTGACTATAACGCAAGTTTTAAAAGTATAGTGACCAAAATAAAAGAGCTCTAAAACTTCGGTGATCATTTGTGTAGGTTACCCTAATAATAAAGTATAACTTGATGTTGTAAGAATAAATAAAGGGAAAATATTTGATGTAAACTTCAGTTTACAAAAGCAAGTTTATTTTAATGTCTAGGAGTTTAGAATTTAGGGGTTTATGTTTTAGTGTATTGAATTTAGGGTTTTAGATTTAAAAGTTTAAATATACATGTGAAAAAAGTTTTTAATTGCCACTCCATCAATATTAACTAATAAATAAATAATAAATTTCAATTTGATACACAAGCTGTGTAAAATTTAGTTTACAAAAGCCTTCATATTTATACTATATACTTAAATCTTAAATTACTAAACCCTGCATTCTAAAACTTAAACCCTAAATTCTAAACATTAACCTTAAATTCTAAACTCTAACACATAAACCCCTAAACTAAATCTCTAACTCCTAAAACTAAAAAACTTGTGTAAGTTATAATTTACATAGCCCATGTATTGAAGTTTTTCTCATAAATAATATATATAAGAATGAAAATATGAGAAAAAAATGCCACACGAATATTCTACCATAGTAGATATTCAAGAATCTATACATGAAATTTTTATAAATTCGAAAGAAATTGTATTGAGAGGTAATTTGTATGGAACACCTACCTTTATTTGTGCTAAAAAATTCTAGATATGTAACTGCTCAAGACATCATGTTACTACTTTATGTGAAAACAATTGATAATACACAACATATAACCAACCTAATCGAACCAAATTGATTTATGTGTTGAATTACAAATCAAGAAAAAAGATAATACAACAAAAAAGCGCGAAAGAATCATGTATGTATAAGTTAAAATAAAGTTACTTCTTATGGGTTCGCTGAGAATGATTCTGATCTAGTTCATGTCCTATTAGAAGTAGAAGGCACTCAGGTGAGATCTTCACGGACAAAAAAAGATTGCGATCAATGTAATAATGATTGAGTGATATTGCTTTTTCGGTCCGAGCCAGAGAATCTCTTATATATAATGCAAAATAGATCTTGTTCTATCGTTGATATGAGAAACCTCTATGAAAAATACTAGTCGAAATTTGAAGAAGAAGAAGGAGAATGAGAACTCGACCCGTAACAGATATAGGAGGATTTATTCAATCACATAGTTTGAGCTCCTAAGATATGGCGGCATTGGGGCTTTCTATTTATTTGTATCGAAAGGCCCAACAAATTGGGATTTCTCTATTGGGCTGGCTCATTTCGGGGCAAGCAGATCATTTATGATGAAAAGAATGAGCTTCAAGAGAATGATTCGGAGTTATTGCAGAGTGGAACCGTATAGTACCAGACACGAGATAGATCTTCCAAAGAACGAAACTTTTTTTTTTCCGAATAAGCCAATTCATTTGGGATCCTGTTGATCCACTCTTTTTCTTATTCAAAGATAAACCATTTGTTTCTGTGCTTTCACGCCGAAAATTCTTTGCAAATGAAGAGATGTTAAAGGGGCTTCTTACTTCCCAAATAGATCCTCCTCCATCTAATATAAACGTTGGTTTATTAAGATTTATTTAAAATCTAACGTTTGAACTAATAATAATAATAAAAATTTTAAAAAAATTTACTTGTCAGAAAAGTTATGTTATTACAAACTGGCTCCAAAATTTGAAATACAAACTCGCCCTTATCCGATCCCGGCCGAGCCTTTCCCTTTCTCAAACGCCAAACAGACTCAATTCACAATCAATTATCTCTAATTTTGAATATTAGATGAAATTTAAACTATACTTTTATCTACTTCAAAACTAAAAGTATCCCAAAATGACCCGAAAAAACTAAACGAAAAGTGAATCTTTTAAGCTTAAACCCTAAACCCAGAAATGGTTTTAAGGAAAAAAGCGAACTTCCCAGGATCCCAGGGATTAAGTAAAAAAGATAACTTCAAAATGAACACAGTTACAATCCTATTTGCAGAAACAAACGAAAAATACAAGGTATTGAAGCTGAAACAATAAAAATAGAAAGAAAGAGAGAGAGAGAGGGTGTGATTACATCGAGACCAAGGTTTGGGATTTACCAAAGCATTGAAGCAAAATATGGAACAACAAGAAGAAGAAACGGCTGACAAAAAGAAGAAATGAGAGGAGAGGAAAGGAAGCAGCAGAAAATAGGAAAAATTGAACCCCTAATACATATAGCGGGGATTATAGTAATTATATCGGGACGAAGTCGGGTCGGAGAAATTTTATCCTGAATTTGAATCCGTCCAACACCAACTCTATCATTCCTAAAACTTGTACTAACTCGTTTTTTTTTTAAACTTCACCCTTACAGAGTCGAGTTAGATTGGGTTGAGATAACTTTGCCAACTCTATCAATAGGTCTCTTTCTAGAAGTGGTTGAGGTGGTGTTCTTCGAGGTTGCTATGGTGTTGTTCTTGAATTATTCTTTAGTCTAATCCAACAGCTGACCCTAATTTAGCTGAATTGTTTGTTACTAATTTTGGACTTTATGATTACCTTCGATCTTCACTGTTTTTGTTGTTGATTCTTAGCACCTTTACATATCTTTTGTCGTCTTCTCTTATGTTTTTGTCTACATTTACTTGTGTTATTTTCTTTGCATGCAAACTATTGGTAATAGAACAACATAGAAAATGAATAATGTGATTACTTTTGTTGATAATTAGTTCCATCTTTATAGTAATATTATATCTAAGATGACGAAATTACAACACGTAAAGGATACAAATGCCTAACATCAAGCATCAAAGAATTAGATGAAAAAATGGTTTTAATGCATTTACAAATCATTACCCGAATTTGCCAAAACCTGTCGCATATATTTGATTATGACCATGTTTGGTAAACAACGATTTAAGCCAAAATTAGAAGTTTTAGCTAACGTTAGAGATTTGATTGGTTAAATCCACTGATTTTGATTTTTCGTGAATAGCGGATTGGGGTGAAACCTCTAATTTGAAAAATCTGTTAATATGAACATTTTGAAATTATAGGTTTTGGCATAAGAGTTGTAAAGCCCATTTTTTTTATTCTTTTCTATTTTAATTCTTCATCCTCACGTATTTACATTGTGACATTTGTAAACTAATATTTTTTTGTTTTTTATTCACACATATTTATATTTAATAATTAATTAAATTTTATTAAAAATAATTATATAATAAATTAATATATAGATCTTTAATATGATCAGTAATATTATTTTAAACAAATTATTTTTCATAATCTAATTAATATACAAAATATTGATAACTAATAAACTATTCAAACAAGTATCGAATCATGTTTTAATATGTCATTTTGCCTGTTTAAAGAATCAATCAGTTATCAGCTATCGGTTAATTTTACCAAACACTTTTATACAATCCGCTAGTCAAATCAGCTAATGCAATCAGCTATCAACTAATGTAATACGCTATCAGCTATAAGTTATCCGTTAATTGTCAAACATGGCCTATTTTAAAGAATAAAAAATAAAAAACGTGTTGGGAGGCTCGTACGATCAACCAAGATGGCCAAGAGGGGGTGAATTAGATTTTTACTTTGGTGGATGAATGACTAAGAAATAAAAATATCAACACAATAATTTATTGTGGTTCGACTACCCAACCGAGTCTACTTCCACTACTTTAGCTATCCACACTAAGGATTTTCCACAAATCCACTAATTTCTCTTTCCTTTTTTCGAGATCAAGGAGATAACCCTTACAACCAAGACTTATACCCCAAAGTCTTGAATACACTTTCTTACAAGAAGACTACAAATTAACAAACAATGAAAACTCTTATAAGGCAAATGTGTTTTCACAATTAAGCTATCACCCAAAATCCTAAACACTTGAGCAAATGTGACAATTTAGCTCACTAGTATTTTCTACAAGAAATATGACAATTTTAATCTCAAACAATTTTTCTAACATTGAATGTTGGTAATTGGTTTCTTGTTCATCCATGGATGCTTGGAGAGGTATTTTAAACCCTATAATGGCTTCATGACCGTTACTAGCCATTAGGGTTGGTTTGGAGCTATTAGGGTCTTTAATTCCAGCCATAAATGCAGTTCTAAGCTCATCGATATCGGTATGTGGGGACCAATATCGGTACCTGTCTCAAAGAGGAAAGAATCATTGGAGCATTTAATACAAAGGGTACCGGTACGCACCTTAGGGTATCGGTACAGTTGAGGCTGTATCGGTACACCAAATGGCTACTGGAATTTGTCAAAACTCAGGGACAAAGGGGCGTAACGGTACTCGATAAACTGTACAAGTACTGGCACTATAGGTTAAACTTTATCGATACTCAGGGCCTGTTTTTGACACTTTTGCCATTTAAAAACATTTAGAACATGTCAAAAACCCTTTGAAAACATTTCAAACATATTTTTCAAGTTTATGGACTTTTGAATTTTTTTTACAAATTAGTTTAAGTCCAAAAATATTTTTCTTTAAGTTATATTAAATTCAAATATCTCAACATTTTCCCCTTTTTGATATAACAAAACCACTTTAAAATTGTTTTTGTGAAAACTCCCCCTTAAAAAAACAATTTTAGAAAAAGAGAATTTTTAGAAAATATTTAAAGCTCCCATTTTTCTTTTTGAAATTTAATTTTTCAAACATATCTCTCCCCTTTTTGTTACATCAAAAATAATTTCAAAACTAAGGTTGAAATCACATTTAAGTTCAAAGCACCAAATGTTGAAAGGTTAAAACCAATTATTGAGAATTGTGTACCAATTGATAAGAAATATCTATTGTTGGTGTAAATAACAATGGTGAAAAGACCAAAGATTTTAACAATAAAGAATTTTTAAAATTGGCTCCCCCTTAATCAAGCATCAAGTAAATTGTTAGACCAATAATTCAAGAGATATAAATTGAATTTCAAATAATAAATAAATTAAGAAATTTAATTAAACATGTCATTTATTGAGAATAAATTAATAAGCATACAATGCATGGCAAAAAGGGTCAAAAAGTCTATTTTGGAAGGCCGTATCGATACGGTATGGGTTGTACCGATACCAAAGACACGAAACTTGTGAAAATGCAGCAAAAACAACTTAAAAGACCTTACAACTTAATTTTAAGTTCATACAGAGGCCCTATTAAGTCTTGGATATACATTTTGCACATTTTGCTACACATGCTTCTTGAAACATAAAATTTAAAACATACAAAGCATGATTTCATCAAATTCAATCAAACATTACAAATTTAAGGCAAAAAAACATAAAGATAAACATAGTAGGCCAAAAACATGTAACTCATTCAATTTGAGACTCCCCCTAACTATATACAATTCGGCACAACATGAAGTCATACAAAACATGCTTAGATCATTGAAAATTAGACTTGGAAAACATGATCAAGCAATTGCATGAAACTTAAAATTACCACTTGAACCAAGGTAGGATGTTAAGCCTTCCTTCTCCAAGTGTCCTTCCTCCTTTATGTGTCATGAGATTCCATAATTTCAACTTTGATCATCAATGGCTCAAACACCCCTACAAAAGACAATTAAGTAATTTTGGTATCCAAATTGCTTTGGATCCAATGACATTAGTCTCAAATAACTTAGTCCCCTTAGGAATCCATTTTCAATTTCTTCCTTTTTCTTTGAAACAATGATTTCTTTAGGGACCCAAATGTTTTTAACATATTTTCCATTTATAAATCTAGGGGAACTAGATTGTCTTTGATAAAAAATTGTTTTAACAAAATTTGATTTGGAGCTTTTGAAATTTTTTGTTAAATAGACTCTTTTTGAGATCATCAAATTCCTTTTGATGATCCTCTTGAACTTTTATAAGCAAGTTTTGTAAATCCAAATTCTTTTTTCTCAAAAGCTTCAAACTTTGCTACAAGTTAGAGATTGGTTTTAGAAAGCAATTCATTTTTGATTTTCAATTTTGAAAGTAATTTTTTGTTTTTTAAAAATGAGGCCTTGAATTCCAAAACCAATTCATCACATGCTTCTTGTAATTCTTCAAAAGTATAGGAATTTAAATTAGATGAGTTAGAAGTTACCTCTTCATCTTGGATGGCCATGAAACATAGGTAGGCTACCTTATTATCGGTGGAGTCCTCTTCATCACCCCATGTAACCACAAATATCTTCTTCTTATGGCTTGATCCTTTCTGGTTGAAATAAGGGTAATCATACTTGGTGTGCCCCAACTTCTTGCACTCGAAGCATGTGATGAGATCTCTCATCTTCATTTTTGATTCATGTATTGATTCTTCCTTTTGTTGCTTCATGAATCGGGTGAACTTCTTGAAGAGCTTTGCCATCTCTTATTCTTTACTATCCTTTCCACTTGAATCTTCTTGTTGGCATGTGGAGGATTTGAGAGAAACAACATCCAAGTCTTCAATGTCTTGCTCTTTTATCTTCTTCTTCCCATTTGGCATCATCATCTCATGGATTAGCAAAGATCCCATAAGCTCATCAAGCTTGAGCTCCTTCAAATTCTTTGCTTCAATGATTGCCATCTTTTTAGAATCCCATGACTCAAGAAGTGAGTAAATCAACTTTCTCACAAGCTTGCCCTCTGAAATCATCTCTCCAAATCCTTTGAAATTGTTGACTATTGTTGTAACATCCCAAAAACTGGTCTAGTCAGAATTGGGTTCCGGCGATCGAAAATCCTACTCTGGGAAGTTTAAATTTTTACACCAATGTTGATTATACGATCCATTTTCTTAATGTTGAACCTTGATTAAGTCTAATCTTTGAATTGAGGGCCTTATTGGAAAACCAAAATATTGAATCTAAGTCAATGGTATCGATACGGTAGGTACCATATCGGTACGGTATAACAGTTCTTAACTAACTTACCTATCTAGGGTTAACTGTATCGATACGGTTAAGAGGGTATTGGTACGGTCCTCTATTCAAATCTGTTTCGAAAGCTACAGTTGAAAGAAGGGGAATTGGTGATGACTCACTTTTATGTTTGCCACCCACTTCACGTGGAGTGTCTTAGGGAAGCTGATGGTAAGCCATCAAAGGCTTATAATTGATAAAAAGTTGAGGTGATAGAAATTAATAGGTTAAGTAAACCCTTGATGGTAGGAAACCCTCCTATTGGCCACAAGTGAGGTGGGGAATGATTAAAGGTTTTAATCACCTTAAAATGAATAAGAAGAAAGGATCCTCATCTTTTATTTGCTTCACCGAGACCAATTCCACCTCCTTACTTTGCAAGAACAACCACACACCTCCATTGTCTTCAACCACGAGCTCCTAAGTAAGCACCTCTCTTATTGACCTCTTCATACTCAAGCTTTCTTTGAGTTCGAAGCCCCAATCTATAGCTATCGATCGGGTAAGAAGGAACCCTCCATCAATTTGAGAAATACATGGATAATTTATGACTAATTTTATGTTGAAATTTAGGGTTCATAACCAATCCGTGGAAGCTTTATGGCTAAAGGTTATATTGAATTCTAATATCAGTTTTTGATGTCGATACACCGATTCTAATATCATTCTTTTGTTTACCTAGCTTAAGAATTGGAAAAGGATGATTTGATACCTCTAACCAAAGCCAGGAATAAAAGAATCGTTATCTGTGAGCCTTAGGTGCTTTGGGATATTGAGGTGAGTGTAGTCGGAGTCTCGAGAGTTAGCTAGGTGCCATCTCGAATCATTGGTTATTGTTTATTGTGTGACTAATCATTGTGTTAAAGGATTTTACACAAACATCATTGAAAGCTTTGTTTGTAAGCATGAGTAAGTGTGGCATTGTGTATTAACAATTGCATATAGTTATCAAATCATTGAGATATGTTCTTTGTCATTGAATTATTGACATGTGTTTATTGCTATTGCCTACCGCTATGACCATACATTTATTAAGCTATTGTTATTGAATCATTGCTATGAAGCTATTGCTATTGAACTATTGACTATTGTACCTTGGGATCGAAGTATTGGATATAATTGGCATGCCATAAAATTCATAAGCTCATTGGTACGGGTTTATTGTGGTGCGGCGGAGGGATGTGTTGTGTATTGGTCAAATTGGTGCGGCGAAGGGATGATGACTGGACCACTATTGTTATTGTTGGTGTTGAGGTGGAATTCATGTATCTATATATCGAGAATCGATCCAAGGGGAACCATTGACTTATGCTGTTGAACATTGATATGAAAGTATTGATATGTTATTGATTATTGTGGATTTGATCCTATTGATGCCATGGTACATGATAATCATGATATATGTTAATTTGAGTATTATGCCTTATGTTAAAGTGATTAGAATTTCCATTGGGATATGCTATGTTGCACATTATGTCCATTCATCGTTATGGCTGCTTCACTTATACTATGTAAGTCTAATGCATTCATCCTCCATATTTCAGGTTAAGAAAGTTATCGGTTCAAGATTGGGATTAGTTGGAAGATCGACAGGTCACCTCAAGCTTAGAGTAATGTGTTTTGTCCTTATGGACTCCTAGAATGGTGGCAAAGTAGTTAAACTAGTCACGTAGGACTCTTTTGGTGTATAAAAGTTGCCTATGTTTTGTTTAAGACTAAGTGGCCCTAAATGACCTTTTAAAAGTGACAAAAATGGTTAATGTTGCATATTTGGCTCTAAAAGGTGAAAACATAGTAAATGGATTCAGATTAACATGAAATTTGGCATGCTAGTATTTTATAACGTTTAAAACTTACTGATAAAGTTTCATTGCATTTGGATATGAATTGACTGGTCAAATTGAACAAAAACCAGCTAAAATCTGTCATTCTAGGGCAAGGCGTATCGATACGGTCTTGTATATTTGGTAAGTCAATGTTGGCCAAAAAGGGGACGTATCGATACAGTTCAGGCATATCGCTACAAAAAATGGCTACTGGAATTTGGGTGTAGAAATGGTATCGATATGGTCCTAGAAGGTATCAATACAAAGTCAACAGGGTCAACATGTATCGATACAGTCCCAAGTGTACCGATACGGTTTTGCTATGTTTGAATCCAGAATCCTTAAATTAGGCATGGCGTATCGATACAGTTATAAGTGTATCGATACGGTGATTTGTTAATGTGGTTAAAAGACATGGATTATAGTCATGCAAGGTTACAAAATGTCACAGAAAGTTGTATAGTCTAATTGAACGGGTAAATGAACTCCGAATAGCATAAAAATTTACAAGTTTACTATTATTGAGTTAAATTTTATTGTAGTATGGTTAATTACAGAAAAGGGCCACTAAATTATCAGATTTATAGTTTAGTCCCTAAAATTTGTAGAAGTTAAGAAATGGTCTTAAGCGATGAGTCATTGTCCCTAATTGGATAATTGGGTTAAGGATTATTCGGTAATGTTTATAAAAGGTATAACATTGATTAATAGTTGGCCCTTATGTGAAATTTTATCGCACCAATCACCGTACCATTCATCGGTAACACGCTCCAACCCGATTCTCGACCAGGCCGGGTAGGGGGTGTTACAATTGTGGTATGGGAGCTAGAATTTGGTTGGTTCTGGACTAAACTAAAGTTTGTCTGCATTGATTATTGTGTTACTTTGCCACCTAGGAGTTGTTTTATTGTATATTGTGACTTGTCGGCTAATCCGATCTCTTTATGTTTATATGTTTAACTCTAATCAAGCTCGAATGGATGAGCATATTGCTGGCTCCTCCACTTATGGTGGGGAAGTTAGAAGAAGAGAACCTTTGAATCCGCAGAACCCTACGATACAGAATCCTGAGCCTGGGGTGCAGTCTGCTAAAACCGAGTGTTTAAGGAGCATGGCCAACATGTTTAAGATGCTCATCACTTCGATATAGTCAGATCACACCACCTAATCAGCTTCTCTGAATATCCGAGCCCCCATTGATAAACTCAAACAATACCAGTTTACACATTCACCGGCCAGGATCTAGATAACCCTGAGATCATAAAATACTGGATGGAGAATACTCTAAAGTGATGAATAAACAAATGAAGTGCCTTGAGGAGCACAATTTAGAATGTGCCTTGGCCTTAATTGCTAAAGAGGCCCAAAGCTGGTGGGACGCAACGACGCTCACTGTACCGGATCACAAGGTTACGTAGGATCTCTTATTTGAAGAGTTCCGTAAGAAGTACATCAATGACTACTACATCGCTGAAAGTAAGAAGTTCCTCCACCTGAAACAAGGAGAAAGGCCAGTGGAGCAATACATCCAAGATTTCTGCAAGTATTCTAGGTATGATGCTGAAATCATACACACATAAAAATAGAAGTGTTGGATGTTCGTCGAGGGTCTTTACGATGAATTGCGCTCTCTCTTCACTATTTTGGAGTTAAAGGACTTTCAGACTTTGGTTAATCGAGCAATTATGGTTGAAGCCTCCCAAAAAGCACATGAAAGAAGGTAGGGAAACCAGGCCCGACCCGATAAGAGATTCTAAGATGAATCATACCCTTTCGAGTCTCCCAAGAAAGGGAAGCACCATGATTCGAAGCCAAATACATATTTATTTCCTTTCCAATATGAACATTTTGCTAAGCTTCAGTTTGTAAATCATTTATTTTCTAGTGCCAACCCGAAATAGGAAACAGAACACCCAATTTGTGACTTCTGTCAACATAGGCATTCTAAAGGGCAACGCCGTAAGAAATCAAGAGCTTGTTTCTTCTATGGCAAGATGGGGCATCTTATCTAAGATTTTCCTAAGAACAAGTCTGCCTTTGTTTCAGCTAATTCGTCCCCTGCTCAATCCTTTCAAGGCAAGGAAGCAAGGCAAGAATCCTTCGGAAAGTCAGAAGGTTCATCCAAAGCATCATAGCGACCCGAATCTAAAGCTTCTGCACAAATGTACCACATGAGAGGCAAAAAGCAAGGAAATGACCATCACACCAACTCAGGTAAAAATTCGATGATGAATTTTTCTTAAGGGAAGGAAAATTGTAACATCCCAAAAACTGGTTTAGTCAGAATCGAGTTCTGGCGATCAGAAATCCTACTCCGTGAAGTTTAAATTTTTGCACCAATGTTGACTATATGATCCATTTTCTTAATTTTGAACCTCAATTGAGTCTAATCTTTGAATTGGGGACCTTATTGGAAAGTTAAAATGTTGAATCTAAGTCAAAGGTATCGGTACAGTAAGTACCGTATTGGTACGATATAACGATTCTCAACTAACTTACCTGTCTAGGGTTAACCATATCGATACGGTTAAGAGGGTATTAGTACGGTCCTCTATTCAAATCTATTTCGAAAGCTATAGTTGAAAGAAAGGGAATTGGTGATGACTCACTTGTATGTTTGCCACCCACTTCATGTGGAGTGTCATAGGAAAGCTGATGGTAAGCCATCAAAGGCTTAGAATTGATAAAAAGTTGAGGTGATAGAAATTAATAGGTTAAGTAAACCCTTGGTGGTAGGAAACCCTCCTATTGGCCACAAGTGAGGTGAGGAATGATTAAAGCTTTTAATCACATTAAAATGAATAAGAAGAAAGGATGCTCATCTTTGCTTTGCTTCACCGAGACCAATTCCACCTCCTTACTTTGAAAGAACAACCACACACCTCCATTGTCTTCAACCATGAGCTCCTAAGTAAGCACATCTCTTATTGACCTCTTCATACTCAAGCTTTCTTTGAGTTCAAAGCCCCAATCCAAAGCTATTGATCGGGTAAGAGGGAACCCTCCATCAATTTGAGAAATCCATGGATAATTTATGACTAATTTCATGTTAAAATTTAGGGTTCATAACCAATTTGTGGAAGCTTTATGGCTAAAGGTTATATTGAATTATAATATCAGTTTTTGATGTCGACATACTGATTCTAATACCATTCTTTTGTTTACTTAGCTCAAGAATTGGAAAAGGACGATCCGATACCTCCAACCAAAGGCAAGAATAAAAAAATCGTTATCTGTGAGCCTTAGGAGCTTCGGGATATCGTGGTGAGTATAGTCAGAGTCCCGAGAGTTGGCTAGGTGCCATCTCGAATTATTGGTTATTGTTTATTGTGTGACTAACCATTGTGTTGAAGGATTTTACATAAACATCATTGAAAGCTTTGTTGGTAAGCATGAGTAAGTGTGACATTGAGTATTGACAATTTAATATATTTATCAAATCCTTGAGATATGTTCTTTGTCATTTAATCATTGAAAAATGTTTATTGCTATTGCCTATTGCTATGACCATATGTTTATTAAGCTATTGTTATTGAATCATTGCTATAAAGCTATTGCTATTGCTATTGAACTATTGATTATTGTACCTTGGGATAGAAGTATTGGATACAATTGGCATGCCATAGAATTTATGAGCTCATTTGTACGAGTTTATTATGGTGCGGTGGAGGGATGTGTTTTGTATTGGTCAAATTGGTGCGGCGGAGGGATGATAACTAGACCACTGTTGTTATTGTTGGTGTTGAGGTGGAATTCATGTATCCATATACCGAGAATCAATCCAAGGGGAACCATTGACTTATGCTATTGAACATTGATGTGAAAGTATTGAAATGTTATTGATTATTGTGGATTTGATGCCTATTGATGCCATGTTGCATGATAAGCATGATATATGTTAATTTGAGTATTATGCCTTATGTTAAAGTGATTAGAATTGCCATTGGGATATGCTATGTCGCACATCATGTCCATTCATCGTTATGGCTACCTCACTTAGACTATGTAAGTCTAATGCATTCATCCTCCACATTTCAGGTTAAGAAAGTTATCGGTTCGAGATCGGGATTAGTTGGAAGATCGACAAGTCACCTCAAGCTTAGAGTAATGTGTTTTGTCCTTATGAACTCCTAGAATGGTGGCAAAGTAGTTAAACTAGTCACGTATGACTGTTTTGATGTATAAACGTTGCCTATGTTTTGTATAAGACTAAGTGGCCCTAAATGACCTTTTAAAAGTGACTAAAAATGGTTAATATTGCATATTTGGCTCTAAAAGGTGAAAATATAGTAAATGGATTTGGATTAACATGAAATTTGGCATGCTAGTATTTTATAATGCTTAAAACTTTTTGGTAAAGTTTCATTGCATTTGGATATGAATTTCCAGGTCAAATCGAATAAAAAACCAGTAAAAATTGTCATTACATGGCAAGGTGTATTGATACGGGTGATGGCGTATCGATACGATCTTGCATATTTGGTAAGTCAACGTTTGTCAAAAAAGAGGCGTATCGATACGGTTTCGGTGTATCACTGCGGAAAATGGATGCTGGAATTTAGGTGTAGAAATGGTATCGATACGGTCCTAGAGGGTATCGATACGGAGTCAACAGGGTCAACATGTATCGATACAGTCCCAAATGTAGCTATACAATTTTGCTATGTTTGAATCCAAAATCCTTAAATTGGGCATGGCGTATCGATACAGTTATAAGTGTATCGATACGGTGATTAGTTAATGTGGTTAAAAGACATGGATTACAGTCTTGCAAGGTTACAAAATGTCATAGAAATTTGTATAGTCTAATTGAATGGGTAAATGAACTCCGAATATCATAAAAAATTTACAAGTTCACTATTATTGAGTTAAATTTTATTATAGTATGGTTAATTATAAAAAGGACTGCTAAATTATCAGATTTCAGTTTAGTCCCTAAAATTTGTAGAAGTTAAGAAATGGTCCTAAGCGATGATTCATTTCCCTAATTGGATAATTGGGTTAAGGATTATTTGGTAATGTTTAAATAGGTATAACATTGATTAAGAGTTGGCCCTTATGTGAAATTTTATCGCACCGATCACCGTACCGTTCACCGGTAACACGCTCCGACCTAGTTTTTGACCAGTCCGAGTAGGGGGTGTTACAATTGTGGAGAATCAATCGAGCATAGTTTTAATGTCTTATTTCGGGTATATCTTGAAGTTCTCATAGTTGAGATTGAGAATTCCAATCTTGATTTCCTTCACCTGATTTGTACCTTCATGTGTGACTTCAAGTTTGTCTCATACTTCCTTGGCATTTTAACAACAAGATATTTTAGTGTATTTTTCCGGACCAAGTGCACAAAAGAGAATGTGCAAGGCCTTTGCATTTAGCTCTATCTTTTTGCGATCTTCCGCATTCCATTCTGCCTTGCTTCTTTGTGGGATAGACGAGCCATCAAGAACAATATCCCAAATACGATAATCTTTAGCTCTCATAAAGAGCGTCATCATATTATTTCAGTATGAGTAGTTGGCACCATTGAAGTAAGGAGGCTTGTCAATGGATTGCGCCATGAACTCTGGTTGATGTAGAAAAGTTGAGCACCTCAAGGATTGACTCTAGGATGTTAATCTGATGTAGAGACAAAGCTCTGATACCAATTGTTGGAAAGCTCGTACGATCAACCGAGATATCCAAGAGGGGGTGAATTGGATTTTTTTCTTTGGTGGATGAATGACTAAGAAATAACAATATCGACACAATGATTTATAGTGGTTCGATTATCCAACTGAGTCTGCTTCCACTACCTTAGCTATCCACACTAAGGATTTTTCGCAAATCCACTAATTTGTCTTTCTTTTTTCCGAGATCAAGGAGATAACCCTTACAACCAATACTTATACCCCAAAGTCTTGAATACACTCTCTTACGAAAAGACTACAAATTAACAAACAATGAAAACCCTTACAAGGTAAATATGTTTGCACAATTAAGCTCTCACCCAAAATCCTAAACACTTGAGCAAATGTGACAATTTAGCTCACTAGTGTTTTCTACAATAAATATGAGAATTTTAAGCTCTAAAATAACTTCTCTAACATTGAATGTTGGTAGTTGGTTTCCTGTTCATCCATGGATGCTTGGAGAGGTCTTTTAAACCCTCTAATGGCTTCATGACTGTTACTAGCCATTAGGATTGGTTTGGAGCCGTTAGGGTCATTAATTCCAACCTTAAATGTAGTTATGGGCTCATCGGTATCGGTACGCGAGGACTGATATCGATACCTGTCTCAAAGAGGAAAGAGCCATTTGAGCATTTAATACAAAGGGTATTAGTACACCATACATGGGTATTGATATGCGCCTTAGGGTATCAGTACGATTGAGGTTGTATCGGTACACCAAATGGCTACAGGAATTTGTCAAAACTCAGGGACAAAGGGGCGTATCGGTACTCGATCAACCGTACTGGTACTGGTACTCTCGGTATTAGTATCGGTCAAACTGTACTGGTATTCATGGCCTGTTTTGAATACACTCTCTTACAAAGAGATTACAAATTAGCAAACAATGAAAACCCTTACAAGGCAAATATGTTTGCACAATTAAGCTCTCACCCAAAATCCTAAACACTTGAACAAATGTGACAATTTAGCTCACTAGTATTTTCTACAAGAAATATGACAATTTTAAGCTCTAAAATAATTTCTCTAACATTGAATGTTGGTAGTTGGTTTCCTATTCATCCATGGATGCTTGAAGAGGCCTTTTAAACCCTCTAATGGTTTTATTACCGTTACTAGCCGTTGGGGTTGGTTTGGAGCCGTTAGGCTCATTAATTCCAACCTTAAATGTAGTTATGGGTTCGTTGGTATCAGTACGCTGGGACCGGTATCGGTACCTGTCCTAAAGAGGAAAGAGCTGTTTGAGCATTTATTACAAGGGTATCGGTACACGATACATAAGTATCGATATGCACCCTAGGGTATCGGTACGGTTGAGGTCGTATCGGTACAACAAATGGCTACTGGAATTTGTCAAAACTCAGGGACAAAGGGCCGTATTGATACTCGATAAACCGTACTGGTACTGGCACTCTAGTATCAATACCGGTCAAACTGTACTGGTACTCATGGCCTATTTTTGACACTTTGGCTATTTGAAAAAATTAAAACATGTAAAAAACCATTTGAAAGTTTTTCAAACATATTTTTGAAGTTTGTGGACTTTTGAAATATTTTTACAAATTACTTTAACTCCAAAAGCATTTTTCTTTAAGTTATATGAAAGAATCAAATATCTCAACAAAACAATGCATGTGTCCTTTATTTAGAACAAAATTTTTCTTCCCCTAATTATGCCCATTTCTATGCCACACAGTAAAAAACACTAAAAAAATAAATTTTAAGCCCTAACCCTGAATTCCACATCCTAAACCCTAAATCATACACACTAAAAATACAGCATACCCCTATTTCCTTAAACTTTAACTTTAAACTATAACCCACTTTTTAAAAGTGGGTCACCAAAAAGACATAGTTAGGGACAAACGATTTCTGTTCCTTTATTTATACTAACCACATAAGCAACCTTGGTAAAACTTGAAAAGAGATGGTCTTTATGGACAAAAATCTATTGTTTTTTTCTTCGGTATCTCTTTCTATGTCCCAACAATAAAAAATTAAATTTCAAGTCATATACCCTAAATCCTAAAAAATACACCATACCCCTAATTTCTTAAATCCTAAACTTATACCATAAACTTAATTTTTTAGTGTGAAGCATAAATAGGACACCAAAAATAGCAAAAGATATCTATTCGGTCTTTGGGGTGCATTGGTCCAATAAATTCACATGGATTCCTGAGGAACAAGGGTGCTAAAAGGAAGACGCCGCTTGTACTCTAAAAGGATAGCATCTAAAACCCAAAAGTTACGACTCTAAGGTTTATATTTTATAGACCGATGAACAGTGGTGTTCAACCAAAAGGAACGTGGCCAAACACATACTTTATACATGTAAATCACTGTTAAGGCACTGCAGCTCTCAATCCCGGCTGTAGGATCTTTGTCAATTCCCTCCAGTCCCGTACCTTTCTCGAATATATTTCGGGATCACACCAGAGGGAGGGGCAAAGGCATAGATTTGTGAGATTCTAGGCCTTAGGGGATGTATAGTGGTAGATCAGAAAACTACACTAAAAAAGTTGCATCTAATCTGTCAATACTGAAATATGAGAGATAAATAGCATGCAGTCGGCTATATACACTCCTGCTAATTCATGCACATAACGAGTGAGAGAGGGAATGTTTAAAACTGTTGCTGGGATATAAAAAGTTGACCCGATCCGAAAATTCGACTAAAACCTGCTCGATTAGAACTTATTTTGACTCGAGGAAGTGATGTCCCGAAACCGATATGTAAACAACTGTTGTTGACCTGAATCCGAGTTGGACAAGATACTGTAGTAACCGAACCCAACCTGCACCCGACTGATACGAACCCGAACCTAAGACTAACCTGACAAATAATCGATATAACCCGACTGAAACAACCCGAGATCCGGTATTACCCAACCTGTTTTGAATCCGACCTGAACTGATATCGACCTGGCTTGATATTTACTTGACCTGTAATTGAGGAAGTCTATGATTTGATGATTTTCAAGAGAAAAATGAATTATTTGAGAAATTATGAATTTATTATATTATAATGTGAGAAACTAACTAATTGACTCATATGATGACATTTTAATATGATAATATTTTTTTCATTCTACTCCCTAAAACTTTATTTTTAGCCAAAATTGACTCATATATTTCTATTTTTAGTAATTTAGTCGAATACTATTTTTGTTTATTCTAGTCCCTATAATTTAATTTTTAGTTA
This sequence comes from Hibiscus mutabilis, assembly GCA_019671005.1. NCBI lineage: Eukaryota > Viridiplantae > Streptophyta > Magnoliopsida > Malvales > Malvaceae > Hibiscus > Hibiscus mutabilis. The sequence goes on along the minus strand of CM033711.1, from coordinate 35,635,197 downwards.
AAGTTACCTAATATTTATTTATATTTTTGGTAATTTAGTCTAATAATATTTTTGTTTATTCTAGTACCTAAAATTTAATTTTTAGTCGAAATTTACTCATATTCATTTTTTTGTAATTTAGTCTAATATTTTTAATATGATGATATTTTTGTTCATGTTTGTAACGCCCCAATTTTTGGGCCTAATGGTTTATAGGTTGGTTAGACGAACTGGTGGACCGAGTTAGAGATTCGAGTCGAATTCAGGATTAAAATTGGATTAAATATTTTTGAGTAAGAAAATATTTGGGAAAATATCTAAAAATTATTATTTAATATATAGATATTTTCTGTAAACTCAATTTTGAAAAATGGAATTTGGACATTTTGGCTAGTGACCAAAATGTAAAGATTGAAAACTATTTTTAGTAACTATTTTGTAAAAGTAAACTTAGAATCCTTAAGTAGTCATTCTACCTAAATGTTTTTATTAGAGTTTTCAATCAACTGGGATAATTTTAACGAGTTTTAATTAAGGATTAAATGAATTTAATAAAAGGTGAGGTGGTTATTTCCTAAAAATCAATGACGTAACTTTCTTTCTCTCAAGTTTTCTCTCAAAATCTTTTCAGCTAAACACTCTCTTTTTCATCAAAAAGTTGAGGTAATACTCTTGATTTCTTACGTGTTTGATTTCTAATAGAATCATTAATCTTGTTTTACAAAATATCATTGTTATCTTTTATTTTTCAAGAATATAAACATCCAATTGAGAGGAAATTCATCAATTAGAGGTAAGGTTCGTTCTTATCCTCTAATGATTGTTTCTTTACTAAAACTCCCAAGTTATTGATCCTTTATATATATTCTTTAATGAGTTTTTATGGCTTAATTATAGAAAATTGGTTAGATCATGGTTTAAGTGATATGATTATATGATTTTCGAATTGGATCTATTTTGCTGAGTTCTTGGTTGATTTAGATCAAGATTTTGATTTTTTATAATGTTAATAGATTGATTTTAACATTAGAATCCCGAAATTATGTGAATATCTAATCTTCTAGGTTGCTAGTTATGTGTTATTGAGAAGTTGTGGAGGTTTAATGTATGTTGGAGGTATAAGGTCGATGTTAGGTTGTTTTGGATGTCAATTGATGGATTAAACCTTTAGTTTTTGGCTGGGTAAGATTGGGATGATGTGTGATAGTGTTTTCAGTTATTTTCGGGTGGCGATTGATGGTTTTAGTGAGGCAAAGTTGAGGAGTTGTGTTGCTGGGATTATGAATGCATGTGATGCATTAATCCTCTGTTGTTATGTGATTAAAGAAGGGGAGAGTGATCCTAAGGCTGTTGGTGAAGATTTGGAGGCTTCAGACGTTTGTTTTTGCATTTGTGAATAAAGCTTTGCTTTATCGGTGAGTGAGAACGTGGATATCAGCTTTGAAATGGTTTAAAGGTTATATTGGGAGTTTAAACTTAGCTTGAAACGCTGGTTTAAACTCGAAAGTAAGTATAAAGAGATTTCTCCCTCGATCATGCTTTTATGAAATTAGCTTTATGCACTTGTTTTGAATTACATGGTACCTACTGTTCAAGCATGTTTTCAAGTATGTTAAATACTGATTTTGATCATGAAATAATTATGGATGCACGTGGTAAGTGATCCATGTAAGTATGTGTTATACTTTTTAAAGCATGGTTTGTTGCTTTGGAAATGGTTTTGATATGGTGCATATAAAAATAGTGAGGTACATGGTGAAAAATGAATTATATTGGCTAGTGATATGGTTTAAAATGTCATCAGATATAGTTGGTCGGCCATAGTATTGAGTGCACTGTAAATAAGTCACCTCGGGTGTTTAGGGGTTTATATGTACCGAATCTCCACTACGAGTACCCTAACGGTCAAGGGGTTACATGGTACCGAAAACTACTGTTAATAGATTATGCGTCTAATCGATGAGAGGGGTTTTGATTGTACCTTGGTTGTAAGTGGTACCATAATTCTGGTTGAGATGGCATGAAGTGTTGAGAGAACACTTGTTGAATCCATGTATCTGATTTCATATTTTGGAAAGTGGATTTGTTTAATGATCACTTGAAAGCCAATATAATTATTGATGTATCATGTTGATGGTTGTTAATGTATAATATTGGTTTATACATGTTTACTCTTTAAGCTTTGCATATGGGTTTCTATGCATGGGAAGGCTTAAATTGAGGGTTGGCAATGTGATTTGTTATTGATCCATGATACATGTTGCATATGGTTTAATGTGCTGGCTTTTGAAAATGTTAAGTGCATGGTTTTCAAGGCACGATGTTTTATACGATGATTTAAATGGTGATTTCAATGTGGTTTTGGAAAATGGTTTTAAAATGCATTGATGGTGTGTTGTTTGAGCACTCATCACTAAGCCTTGTGTGCTTATGCTCTCTCTCTTTGTCCATTAATGCAGTGAATTAAAGGTTTAGAGGCAACAAGCAAGAGAAGGATATCCAAGGACTTCGGTATGGTTTTGAACTAGACTTGTAGTAATAAAGGCAATGGGGTTTCATTGTTGATTTGAGTGGGCTTTTGAGAAACTCCCTGTTTAAGCATGTTTGTAATGTTGTTTTGGATTTGTAATTGGCCTCTTATGTTGGTTGTGGCTTTGATTTTATGTTTTGAATGTTGAATGGTTTGGTCTATAGGAAGCATGCCTCTAGTTTATCTTTTGATGCTTGATGCCATGAATTAATGATGCTTCTATGGTGTTATGATAAAGGCTGATCCTTAGTAATGATATGTATATGCTTGAAGTATGTTAGGATAAATTTGAATCATTGAGAGCATGTTAAACCAACAAATTGGGACCTTTTGGGTCCATGCATTTCGGTACACTTGATCCTGTAACAAAACATATAAGTGTTTTTCAAGGGTCTATTTCAGTACGCGAGCAACTATTTCGGTATAGGTGTAGGCTTTTTTGGCTAGACGTTTCGGTACACGAAGGAGTGTTCTGGTACGAGTTTGAGCTATTGGAATATGAGTTTTTGGAAATGCACAATCGTATCGATACACTTACCTGTGTATCGATACGGCTAGCAGTTAAGTTGGTTAAAGTGAGGTATGATGTTTTAATATTCTTTCCTTTTAGTTCCTGATTATTATGTATGCAATTTTATGAGTTTGGGTTATCATTTTGAGCTAAAAATAGTGTAGCAGGCAAGTAACTTGACTAATTAAGAATTGATAACTTTAAAATGGGATAAGTCCCTATAATTTTTCAAAATTACAATTTAGTCCCTAAATTGCAATTAAGTGCAATTGGATGTCGAATTGACGCCCGATTGAGTCGAGTTCCCACCTGTTGCCAGTATGCACACCATAGGTTAATATGTTGCATCTATATAAGATACAAGAAAAAATGGATGTGATTCGAGTTTAATCTTTTCGTGTTTATTTTGACAAACCCAATGTAGCTCGCTTAGTTCGGTTTTGCGTCTAGGACGGGTCAAGGGGGTTACATTTAGTGGTATCGGAACCATGTTTTTGTGATAAGCGGGATGATGTTATTATTGTTGAATTATTTTAATTGGTTGGTTTTTGATGTTTCCTATGCACGGTGATTGTTTTATGCATGTTGGTTGCTTTATGCCATGTTGGGGTATGTTTTGGTGACACATTGCCTTATTACTATAGTCTGTAATGTTTTTATTTGAAATGCAATTCTTGGGTCCGTGTTTGAGGCTGGCCTGATTGTTTTGTTGGTGTATTATCATGCCTTAGATATTTTAGCATGATGAGAGCGAGGAAAGAGTTAGGATCTGGTACGATTGTTGCTGCCATTGGGCAGGGAAGTCAGAAGGAAGTTGTACCTCCTAGAGGGTTGCCACCCCTCCGCCTATCCACTTGAGAATTTGGAACAATTACCACTTGCGCCAGCTGGGCCAGTGTTGGGTCATATGGCGCCTTTAATACAGACGATGACTGGAGCTTTTCAGGCTGATGTTGCTGGAGTGCACGTGCTTGCGCCAGCTGCTGGGTAAACAGGATTGTCGTTGAAACGTCTTCATAGTTTGGAACGAGTTGAGTACATTGGGTTCATCCTGAGGCATCCGAGGCGTGGATGGCCAGTACTGTTCAGATTTTGGATCAATTGGGTGCAATGACGCCTATAAATTGAGATGTGTTGTATCCTTGTTGCAAGGTGATGCTTATAGTTGTTGGACAACTGTAACTGCTGCCATAGAACCAAATGATGTGGATTGAGAGTTTTTCCAAGCTGTCTTTAAGAAGAAGTATCTGGGAGTTAGATACTTGGATGAAAGGAAATGTGATGTTATGGCTTTGGTTCAGGGTAGTATATTTGTGGCTGAGTATGAGGTTCAATTTGTTCGTTTGAGCTAATATGCTTCTGAGCTGGTACCGGATGAGAGGCATCGTTGTGACCGATTCTATTACAGAGTGTTATAAGATGTTAAGACATACATGTTGACTTCTAACTACACCAATTTCGACGTGTTGGTTATACAAGTAAAGGATATTGAGCAGAACTTAGGTTTATCATCTCGTATGGGAGGTTATAGCTCGGGCAAAAGAGTTACGGACTTTAGTTTCGGTGGTGGTCAGTTTAAGAATCATCGTGAAAAGAGGTATCACTCTGATTCAAGATGAGGTGAAGGTAGTACTGGGCGAGGACCACATGGTCAGGGTACCCAGGCTAGATCAACTTTTAATACCTGTTGGGTATGTGATCGCGTGAGCACATGAGGCGAGACTGTCCACGTTTGGCTCATGAGGGACAGACTCCTGCTGATGTTGTTGCTAACACTTGTTGGAGTTGTGGATCGAGCGATTATTTGATGTGTAATTGTTCGTTGTTGGCTGGTGGTGGTAAGGCTAGGGCACCTACAGTTGCACCACAGCGAGGCTGTGGTCGTGGCCAAGGACAATTTTAGTGTAGGGACAAGGGTCCGAGGATGGTGGCTCATATCGTTGCTATTCAACCAGAGGGTGGTGGTCTTACGAGGGTGTATGCACATCGAGAGGGACATAATAACACCAATGTGATTGTAGGTACATTTACTTTGCAATCTTTTTTGTTGTTTTCTTTGGTTGATTTTGGTTCTACGCATTCATATATCTTGCCTAAGCATACACATTTTCTTGATATGCCTATTGAGGTGTTAGATGTGGGAATGCAAGTAGCAAGTTCTTTTGGTGAAACAGTTGTTACAATGAGGTTGTTTAGAAGATGTCCTTTGAACGATCAAGGTCACAAGTTTGTGGTTGATTTGATGGAGTTGCCGTTTCACGATTTTGATGTAATTCTAGGTATCGATTGGTTGTCTGAACATAGAGTTGTAGTTGATTTTTAAACCAAGCGAGTTAGCTTGAAACTTGCTGTTGATTACGGGGTAGTAATCGTGGGGGTGAATGTGAAGTTCTTGTCCAATGTTGTTTCGGCTCTGGAAGTGAGTCATTTAATGGATTTTGGTTGTGAGGCATTCCTAGCTTATGTTATGAATCTAAGAATAAATGATGTGCGTGTTCAGGACATTCGCACTGTATGTGAGTTTCTGGGTGTTTTTTTGGAGGAGTTGCTTGGTTTGCCACTGAATAGAAATGTTGAGTTTGACATTGAGTTGTATGCAAATACAATTCTAGTGTCTATTGCTCCCTATCGTATGACACCGAATGAGTAAAAGACTCAACTTCACGAGTTGCTTGATCAAGGGTTTATTAGGCCTAGTATTTCACCGTGGGGTGCACTGATGTTGTTTGTGAAAAAGAAGGATGGCACGATGCGGATGTGCATCGATTATTGGCAATTGAACAAGTTGACGATTAAGAATAAGTATACTTTACCATGGATTGCTGATTTGTTCGATCAGTTTAGAGGTGTAGCAATGTTCTCTAAGATTGATTTGAGGTCCAAGTATTATCAGTTGACGGTGATGGATATCGATGTACCTAAGACTACTTTTCGTACGAGGTATAGGCATTATGAGTTCTTGGTGATTCCATTTGGTTTGACCAATGCACCGACTGCATTCATGGATATGATGAATCAGGTGTTCCATGAGTTTTTGGATCAATTTGTGGTCGTGTTTATTGATAATATTCTTCTATACTCTCGAACAAAGAAGGATCATGATAGACATTTGCGGATAGTGCTTCAGTTGTTTTTGGATAATCAGTAGTATGCCAAGTTGAGCAAATGTGAGTTTTGGCTTATGGAGGTTGTTTTCGTAGGGCATGTTGTGTCGGCTGATGAAATTTGGGTTGATCCACATAAGGTTGAGGTAGTGATAGGTTGGAAGTCACATAACTCAATGCAGGAGATTCAAACTTTACTTGGTTTAGCAGGTTATTACCGTAGGTTTATGGATGGTTTTTTCGAAGATTGATGCTCCTTTAACCAAGTTGTTGCAAAAGAACGCCAATTTTGAATGGACAGAGGATAGACAGAGGGATTTATAAAATTTAAAAGAGGCTTTGACTTAAGCACCTATCTTGATTCAACCTGAATTGGGTAAGGAGTTTGTTATTTATGGCGATGCGTCATATGTAGGTGTAATACCCGACTTTTACGCAGGGTATCCTATATATATGTGTGTTGTCTCTTAAAACAAAAATATATAAATAAATAAGTCATAAAACAAAAATGTCCAAAATTAATAATAAACCCATGATATGTCCATCCAAATATCCATATACATATAAAATGTCCATTTTACACTTCAAAACCCATTGACAAGGTCCAAATTAAATTCTCCCGCCCAATTACAATCGTTTATAGCTCATCTATAGCCCAATACATCTATTTTCTAAGAAAGAAGCCCAAACAAACACATGTGTGTTTGTTTAGCCCGCCTAATTGCCCACGTGTCACTCTAGGAGTGGCCCGTTCAAGTCTTACGTGGATTAAACTCCTAGTGATGTCACCCTTGGTCAGGCTATATAAAGAAGAGAGAGAATTGATGGGGAATTAATTACACAATAATTGCCAAAAATTAAAGAGGAGAGAGGAAATCTCACTAGCAATCGAAAGGACATCGAGAATTTGAAGATGTAACACCCTTTTTCGGCCCGATAGGGAATCAGGTCAGAAAGTGTTACCAGAAACAGATTCAGAGATCAGAAGCTTATTCGGAGTTCAAAACCTTACTCAGAATGCCTTATTAATTTATTCTAAGACCTAACGGATTAACTTATTAATAGCTTATTCAATTTATGGTCAATTTTAAACTTTTTTGAATTTAAGGACTAAATTGTAAATTTTACAAATTAAGGGTCTTTATCAGAATTTTCTTTTCCTATCCTTCAATTAAACTTATAAATTATTTGCCTGTAAAATTTGTTTTTAACGAAGGTCATTTACCCATCAGATTAACCCTCTTAAGATTTAGTGACTATTTTGTAAACTGTTTAAAACTATGGTTTAAGTCTTTTAACAGAATTAACTGACACTGTACCGATACAATTAGGATCATATCGGTATGCTAAGCCAAATTTATCAATTTAGAACTAAGAGTGACAAGCCCGTATCGATACATCTAAGCCTGTATCGATACTCGTTAACCAAGGTTAACCCGTTTCGGTACACCCCATAGGCCATATCGATACATCTAAGCCCGTATCGATACATCTAAGCCTGTATCCTATGGCATGCCAATTGTATCAAATGTCCACAAGTATACAAGGTTATATAATTTATCACAAAACTTACCTTATTCCCATAGGCCATATCATAACGAATTACAAATTGAGCCTTGGCTCTACATATCATATCATAGCGTATTTGTGACAAATCCATATGTATAACATAGTTCGGATATCATAAATGAGCTTACAAACGTATCAGGCAACATTAAGGACTTACCATGCTTACCGTTAGATTCCACATATGATTTGCTCTACTTGAGCCTTTAAACAAGATGCAAGTTGTAAACATAAAACAAATGCAACAAGATGGCACCTAGCCTATCCCTTGACACAACTACACGCACCTTGAATTTCAATGCTTTCAAGGCTCTCGAATTTCAACTTATTTGTGCCTAGCTTTTGTTGGAGATGACGAGGGGTCATTCTCTATTTCTTGAGCTAGTCTAAAATTAAAGGATTACATTAGAATCGAAACCTACGATTCACAATTGTTTTCAAGCTTACCCAAGCTCTTAGACACCATCGAAATAAGGAATTTGATCATTTAGTACATGGGCTTAACTTGAACATTCAATACCTAATTCTTGAAATTAAACTCTAAGGATTGATGGATTCATCAAATTGGCATAGGGGTTTTACTTACCAAGTTACAAGCTTTCAATTGGTGTATTGAAATCAAGCAAAGATTAAGGATTGGATGAGGTGCTTACTTGAGCTTGATGAGGAAGACAACAATGGAGGTGTATGCTTCTTTCAAGACAAAAGGTGAGTTTAGTTTAGGGGAGATTCAAAATAAGGATGAGGGCTTTCCTTATTCATTTTAAAACCATCTAATTTTTCCCTAATCATTGTCCTACCTTTCAATTAGCCAATGGGAGGGTTTCCCTTAGGCAAGGGTTTGATTAACCCAATAATCAATCATCTTTCTTAACCCTTTCAACTATTGAATATTGATGTCTAATGATAATCTTTTCTTATTACTTTCACGTGAGGGGAGGCAAGCAAGTAGGTGACTCAGCCCCCTTCTTTCAATTTTTACAAATTGGTCACCAAAAACAATTTTGACAAAGGCCCGTATCGATACACTACATGTCTGTATCGATACGGCTAAGTTAAATTGGGTAAGTTAGTTAAGACAATTAGGCCATATCGATACAAGTCCTACCGTATCGATACGCCTTGTCGAAAATCAGCATTTTCAATGGAACCCCTAATTCCTATTCTTTACAAAAAGGTCCAACAACTTAATTAAACCCAAATAACTTTCATTACTTCAAAATTGGATACAAGATTTAGGAATTGCATCTTTCAGGCATAACCGATACAAAATTTCCGATCACCAAAACCTAGTTCTGACTTGACCAATTTTCAGGGTGTGAAAACTCTCCCCCTTAAGAAAATTCGTCCTCGAATTTTCACTCTAGCCGAAAAGATGCAGATAATGTTTCTATATCGTTTCCTATGGCTCTCATGTTTCTTCTTCCACTGAGTGACTCCTCCAAAGGACTTTTACTAGCGGTACGAACTTGTTTTGAAGTCTCTTGACTTCTCGTGCGAGGATTTGCACTGGTTCCTCCTCGTACATTAGGTTGGACTAAATTTCTATAGACTCTAGCTCGCTCACATGGGAAGGATCGGACCGGTACTTCTGTAGCATAGACACGTGGAATATGTTATGTATGTGACTTAACTCTTCAGGGAGAGCTAGTCGGTAAGTAACAGGCCCAACTTGCTCAATTACTTTGAACTGGCCAATGAAACGAGGACTTAGTTTCCCCTTCTTGCCAAAATGAAGGATCTTCTTCCACGAAGATACTTTAAGGAAAGCATTCTCACCAATGTCATACTGAATGTCTATGATCTTTAAATCAGCATATGCCTTCTGTCGGTCAAACACAGATTTAAGCCAGTTGCAAATGATTGTTACATTTTCTTCGGTTTCCCGAAGTAAGTCAGGGCCTAACATTTTGCCTTCACCTAACTCAGTCCAACATAGAGGGGTTCTATATCTCCTGCCATAAAAAGCCCTTCAACTTAGGTGGCATACGATTGTGCAACATGGCCATGCATCCCTCTGTTGCGGCAACTGTTTCAAACTCTCCTAGCCTTATTCTCTTGGACACAATGTCTTTAAGAAACTTGGCGTAGTTCGGCATTTGTTCAATTGCTTCCTCCAATGGCAAGTTGATGTGGACTTGCTTTAGGATATCAAGAAACTTCTTGAATTGATATTCTTGCTTTTGTCTCTTCAACCTTTGTGGGAATGGTGGTGGAACTCGGATATCTTTGATCCTTTCATTGGTTTAGAACCTGATTGACGGCATTGCCAGGACAACTGGAGTTGCCGAGGCATGCTTATCACAAGTTGCCGATGCATCCTTATCATCGGTTGCCGAGGCATGCTTATTGCCGATTGCCACGGTAATTCCTAGTTCAGGATCTGAGGCTTTGCCGCTAGGTTCGTCTTGATCTTTTTGTGGAGTTTTGTTTGTTGAGCGGGCTTGAGCCTCTTTAAGTTGTTGGCCACTTCTAGTGGTGATCACCTTACGTTGCTCATGGCCAGTTCCTCTTGCGACTTCAGTATTTCTAGGTAAACCTCCTTGTGGTCTAGTATTCAGGTTTTGAGCAAACTGTTCGACTTGATTTCCAATGATTTGATTACCGCCTCTTGGTTTTGCAATCTCGTCTCGGTCATGTTAATAAAAGCATCAGTTCTTTCTATGATGTTACTATTCTCAGCCATATAAGATTCAGTTTTCAACATAAAAGCATTTAGAGAATTTTCCAAAGAACTAGATGTTGTCGGTTGTTGCTGCGACAACTGTTGCTGTGGCATATTCTGCTGGAATCCTGATGCTTGTGCATTCTGATTGTTCTGGTTTAGAGCATTGTTGGGATTACTCCATGAAAAATTCGGGTGCTTCTTCCAAGCTGGATTGTATGTATTGGACATCACATTGTTGTTTCGATTGTAATTCCCCACATAGAAGCTGGATTTCGGATTCTGCATACATTCAGAAGAATCATGGTTATCACCACATAACTCACAAAAAGAATCCATTACCTTGACCACATGTGTGTTGTTTGGTTTTTGCATGTTCTAGACCATCTTGGTTAAAGTGGCCAATTATGCCGAAATTGAATCTGATGATCCTAGTTCATGTATTGTGGCTTGGCGTCTAACTCCTCCTCTTCTAGTAGAGGGGAATTGATAATCATTCTGGGCCAGCCTGTTTACAATTTGCATTGCTTCCTCCGGCGACTTATCTAGGAGTATGTCATTTGCCGAGGCGTCTAGCATCATCCTTGTTGGTGTATTCACGGTGTTGTAAAACATTGTTACCTGAGTCCACACCGGGAATCCGTGTAGGGGGCATTTGTGTAGAAGTTCTCTATATCGCTCCCAAGCCACGTACATGTATTCATCATCTGCCTGCTGAAAAGAAGTAATGTCGTTACGAAGCTTATCAATCAAATTTGTAAGATTAAACTGAGCAAGGAAATCACGACAAAGATCGGTCCAAGATCCTATTGATCCGGCAGGAATGCTATTCAACCATGCTTTCGCCTTATCCCTCAGTGAATAGGGGAATAATCTTAATCGTAAAACATCGAGGGTGACCCCGTATATTTTGAACGAGTTGCAAATCTTGAGGAAAGATTTAAGATGTTGTCGTGCATCTTCAGTTGCTGAGCCGCCAAATTGACCAATTGTGTTGATCATTTTAAACATTACCGGTTTCAACTCAAAGTGATCAGATTCAATTTCAGGTGCGACAACTTCTGGATTAAGTCCCTCAAGATCTTCTTCAAGATAGTCTCGAATAGTTCTGTTTCGCGCAAGAATCACTCCTCCTCCTGCTGGAACATCTTGATTCATATTGTCGTCTTGATTAGCCATTGCTACTCTTAACCTTCGTCTAAGTCTTTGTAAGATTCGTTCGATTTCTAGATCAAAGGGATATTCTGGTGTAATCGGTCTCGCCCTGGTCATATACCAATGCAAAACCAAAGTTTGTTAGCCCTTTGAATCTTAAACAAGAAAAGTAAAAAGAAAGTGCAAGAAAATAAAAACAAAGTCGCTATTGCCAATCCCCGGCAACGGTGCCAAAAACTTCTTGCACGTAATAAGTGCTACGCAATTGTGCAAGTATACACGTTGGAAGTTATAGTATAAAAGATATCGTCTCCACAGGGATTGGTGCCACTTCAAGAATCTAGTCTCTTGCACTGTAAAAAGTAAAAGAAAACACAAGTAGAAGATTATAGGAGTTTTAACTAATAACTAATCTAGAAAGCAAATAAGTAAAAAAACGATGTAATTAAATGATAGATAGGCCATGTTATCGTGAGTTGAGGTGTGATAGCCGATTGAATCGTCTTGGTAAAAGAGTGCGAGGGTAACTCAGTTGCCGTGGCAACTTGCACAACGGGGTTGCCTTGGCAACTAATCGATGTTGCCTGGGCGACTAGTTGGGCAACTACTTGGGTGTCTGGGCAGCAACCTTCAAGGTTCGGCAGAGCGTTCTTCAATGGTTTCTTCTTATCCCTAAGTCGAAACTCTAGCTACTTGTGCATTCCTTGATAATACATCCCTGCGTGAATCAAGGGTGAACAACAACCAATCTTACGCTCCTCTTAGCCGTTGAAATCCTTAACTTATTCCTAAGTCGGATTAATCTTCACCATTAATAGATTGAATAAAGATCATATTCATTCGTTTCTTGAATCTAACTCTCCCGATACTAGATAAATAGATGAAGTTACGAGATCCTCTCCCAATTCACTCGCAAACAAGAATAAGAACCAAGAATGAATAAACCTTGAATAGAAAAGTGCAAACTCTTATTACCTAAACAAAACCCAACAGTTTCTCACAACCACAAGACACAATAACCTTAGCCAAATAGATTTAGTTCATGGCTAGGTTCCAAAGAAACACAAGATAAAGAATCCCTAGCATGAACCTAATTGAACAAGAAAGAAAAAGATGAAGGATGAAGCTTGTCGAAATCCTCATTGCCCTAGATGCTTGTCGAAAATTCTCTCCTCTCTCTCCCCCCTTGGAGTTGACGGCATGGCCTCTAATTCATAGGGCTAGGTCAAAGTCCTTCTTTGAGGAGGAAGTTAAGTTGGAATTAAATTATCTTTAAAGAATATAATTCTTTATTATAATTATATTCCTTCTAGAAATTCTCCTATCTTCTTGGAATTTAATTCTTCTTTAATCTCTTCATGGAAATCAAACTACTTTGGGATTTAGCTTTGCTCCACGTCATCTTGGGCTTGTCTATTCATTAATTTCGACTACAATATCACCTTATTCTTTGTCGACAATTGCCCTGGCAACTGGCTCAACATCTCCTTCATGCATTACCCTGGCAACAGCTCGGCATCTCCTTCATGCATTGCCCTGGCAACTAGCTCTAGCCTTGCTTTGGCAAGTGATCCTGCACATACACACAGAAACACACCAAAGCAGCATCTTTTCCCACAAAAACAACCAAGTTATGCAATCAAGCTCAACGATGGAAGAAAACATGGATTAATGCATGAATGACTAATTATGTAACTAATATGAGCCTAAGTCTAACAATAATATGAGTAAAAAGGGTAAGAAAAATAGTACTTTTGAACACTTATCAATGACCGGAGTTGGTGGCCAATGGTGGTCGGCACCGCCTTCAGCGGCCAACGAACAGGCCGGAGTAAATTTATGACGGTGGTTGTGGATCGAAAGGAAGAAGACAAAAGAACTTGCTTAGAGTTCATCTGAGGCTCATGTGTTTGATCTAGAAAAATAATGAAAATGAAGGTTTTTAGTGTTTCTTTGGATCAAACGGGGAAAATATGAAGAACGAGTGATGAATTTGGTGATGAACTAGGTGTTTTGATCGAATGAGGGTTGGCTTTTTTGGGTTTTGGTGTTTAGATTAAGAGAGTTTAGAGAGGGAGTTGGTAGAGGAGAGAGAGTGAAATCAGATAAATGACCTATTTAACTCGATTTCAGGCTATACACAGATGAGTCAAAACGGTAGCATTTTGGATCCCAGGTTTGAGGGGATCTGCGTGTTTTGTATCCGGGTATGATAGGATATACTCCTTTTCGGTTTATTTACCTTTTAAGTCCCTATAGTTTGTATCTGATTTCGTTTTTTTAAATGAAATTGGTCATTTCAAATCTATTTTCAATTTAATTTGATTCTAAATTCTTGTATTAATTTGATTTTAATGGCTTTAATTATATGATTGAATGTATTTTTGATATAGTGCATAATAGGTTGTACATTAGATAATTTTATTCACTCTTTTAAAAATTAATTTGTTTAGAGCCTTAGTTTTAAGTTCTTAATTAGGATTTAAACAATTAAATAGGAAAAGGACACCGTAGCAAATTAGTGTATATTATGTGGAAACTTTGAGGTTCAAATATGGATGGTGTTCCACTTGCTTAGAATAGGATGTTATCATAAATTAGCCTTAAAGACGTACATTTGAAATACATTACAACTTAAAATTAAATAAATTCACCTAGTTAATTTGAATAGAGCCTTAATCAGGTTATCACTTTAATTAATTAGAATGACCAATTTAATTAGTGAATATTATAAGAAATTTAGGGGTTCTAAGATGGATGGTATTCAAGAAATTGTTACTGTCTCGTAATGACCTTTAAATTAATAATATTCACAGTTTAATTGATTCAATTAAATAGAGCCTAATTAAGTTAGTACTTAAAATGAACAAGACAATAATAAATCATTCATTGTAAACCTTTTATGTTGAAAATACATTTTATGAATATAAATGGGGTGCTTATTAACAGGGTGCTTTTAATCACATATTCGATCTAAAATTGATTTTCTTATAAAAGGATATCTCCATTTGGAATTAAAATCCATTCGATAATTATAGTTAAATTAAATTCAAATTATCATTCGAAATGCCAAAATGCCATGTAAAATTAAAAGGTACCGATAACGGGCGTTTGTGTAGGGTGTTAATCGTTCCCCACATGTAACCGACTCCCGAACCCAAATTTTTAAGAAATGAATCTCTAGTTATTTTGATGGTGTCCGGTTTACGAAAGTGGCCGATGGCGACTTCAAATGTTTTTAAAGGAAAATAAAAGGGTTAAAATTCGATTAAAAATGTGTTATTTTGGAAGTCAATTTTTGAGGATAAAGATTTAAAATGAATTACAGAATGTTTTCAAAATTAATAAAAGAGGAAAAATCTGATTCACGATTAGCAAATTTAAAAATCAATACCTTTTCAAAATTAAATAAAGGAAATTCAATTTAATATGAAAAACCTAAATTTTCAATATCAAATTAAAATGGAAAAAATCCTAATTTTCAAGATTAATCGTCAAGCTACTTTCATGCCCCGGTTAAAAAAAATGGTCACAAGCAACTCTGTTGAGGAGAAATTTTAGAGTCAACTCTAACTAATTAATTTTTCGTGGCACTTTGGCATTTAAGAGTGGTAATTTGAATTTAATTTTTCTAATAATTATTGGGTGGACCTTTAGGAAGAATGGAGGCAGTTATTTTTTGTGTGATATAAATTGTCATTCATGCATAGCCTTTCACCCTTAAGTGGGAGCGAGACATTATCCTACGTTGAGTTATCCAGCTCTGTGACCGGATTTTTGTCTTTCTTCATATATACTAACCTTATATATCGTGAGGTTCTGCCTCTGCTATAAGGGGTCGTATACTCCCAAATCGATGTCTTGTTGTCGCAGTATACAATAATGACAGTTCGGGTACCCAGAGTCTAGAACAAACCCCACATGCTGTAATTTAGAAGTATACCCTGCTAGAGCCAGACAGGAACCTAGGACAGGTGCTGCTGATTTAAATACGCTTCTCTGGTTATTCTTTTTGCTCGTTATAACTTGCTTTGTTGTGTGTATTAAATTTAAGAGTTTTTCCTTCAATATTATTTCAAGGTACTAATGTTTTTATTTTGTTGTTTTGTTGTTTTGCTTTTCCTGTATGGCATCATATTACATCTATAGGGGAATTGATTTGAAAGCTGGTTGAATAGGAAATGTCTTATAGAGCTGAAGGGTCTGATAGACAGGGAGATGATAATACCACAATATGGACGTGGTTAGAGGAAAATGCAATATAGGAAAGGTGATAGTATTCAGGGAGACCATGTCACACGAACCAAGGACTTCGCTAGAATTAATTTGGACCAAAATAGTTGTTTGCCGGAACTCAAGGTAATATGGTAATAGTAAGATGAGTCTATGAATGAAAAGTTTCAGAAGAAATTTGGAGATATAGTAATGTTGTTGGATGTTTCAGTAGACCGGGAACTTATTAGAGCCATGACTCAATACTGGAACCCTGCCTATAACTGCTTCACATTTGGAGAAGTGGATATGATACCCACCTTAGAAGAGTATGAAGCTTTAATACATTGCATACGAGACCTCCTAATATTCCAAACTTTAGAAAGATGTTGAAGGCAATTACAGGGAAGAATGAACCTTGGTTTAATGGGAAGATAAAGTAGAAAGGAAATGATGAGGTAACCGAGGATAACGAGCGGATAAGTTGGACAGTCATTCAAGACTTAATACTGACAAGTAATGAGGAATATAGGAAAAGAAGTTTATTTGCCTTATGCGTTTATGGGTAATGTTGTTCCCAAGAACTCCATGCCTCATAGATCCTTCAACCGTGGTGTTATTCGAGCTCTTAAAAGACAAGGTTAATCTAGTACCGGCTATCTTAGCCAAAACATATATTACGTTGTCTGCCCGTAAAAAGTCAAGAGACGGAAGATTTTGTGGATGCGTTCAATTGCTGGAGGTTTGGTTTAGGGGACACATATGGGTTATGCCTTATAGAGCTTGTAGGTGTTGTGATGATTACTCGCCATTAGGGGAATATTTAGCTATATGCCTAATTGAGAAAAAGACAAAGGAAGAGTAGAAAGAATTCTTCCTAAACATGAAGGATTCAAATGTTGTCTGGAGGGCTTTATGGTTGAACCTGATTAATTACCTAATTGAGAAAGAGACGGAAGATTTTGTGGATGCGCTCAATTGCTGGAGGTTTGGTTTAGGGGGCACAGATGGGTTACGCCTTATAGAGCTTGTAGGTGTTGTGATGATTACTCGCCATTAGGGGAATATTTAGCTATATGCCTAATTGAGAAAAAGACAAAGGAAGAGTGGAATGAATTCTTCCTAAACATGAAGGATTCATATGTTGTCTGGAAGGCTTTATGGTTGAACCTGATTAATTACCTATACCAGTGTGGGAAATACGACTAGGTTCCACTACCTGGAGTTTGGAGGGGGATCAACTTATTGTCTACTGTTAGTATCTCACCAATTTGGGTCAACACAGTTTATTCCATCCACTGCTGGTATGGAAGGGTTTGAGTATATGCACAAGACATGGGGTACAAGGTAAAAGTAAGTGATACTCTAGACACATGGAAGTCATCAGGTAGAGAGAAACTTCAGGATGGGTTGGATGTTATGCCAAAATATATGGAATGGAAAGCTCAAAGGATTAACGACAATATTCCATTAAAGGATTGGGTAATACTCAATCGATTAATGAACGTGAAAAAATGCACCGTCAGTAGTGGAGAAATTGAAGCATGAGTACGAGAAGGAGTTGAAAGGGGTATGAAAATAGGATTAGCGAATTGAAACATAAACTCTCCATGAAAAAATTAGAGATAGAGGTGCAGAAGGGCAAAAGAGAAGAACTCTCTAGGAAAATAGGGAAACTAACCAAAAATTGAAGGGATTACAGAAAATTCACGCAGGGTGTAAAGCAAAACAAAAGGGAAGAACAAGCAAGGTGGTTCAAAATTTGTCGGAATAGTTGGATGATATGAAAAAAAAGAAATGGATAATTATAAGAAGATTTACGAAGAAGCTACAAGTGCATCAAATAAAAAGGCCCGAGAATGGAGAGAATCGAGTAATAAAGCCAAGAAGAAGTTAGAGGAAGAATAAGCCCAGAATTTTGAGCCGATACCCAAGTATCACAATTGGAAAAAATGATTACGAAGTACCACAACAAAGACAAGGTTAGGATGGAGCGAGAGAATGAAGGATTGAAAAAGAATGTGGCAGAGTTGGAAAACGCAGTGCAAGACTTGAAGGAAAAGCTCAAAAGTTGCGAATGAGCATTATACCAAGAAAGTGGTGCATGGAAAAGTATGAAGCAGCTCAGCAAACAATTTAGAGTCAGAGTACTGAATTGGTTACCTTTCAGGAGTAGGTGAGAAGCATCGCCCATTATGTGCAGATACTGGCAAAAGATGCAACAACTTTGCTGCAACGCCCTAACGTCAGTCTTGAGCTTGAAGAAAGGGTTATTCGTATGCTACATGAGTTATTCAACTTAGGGGTTAGAGCGGAGAGATTTATGTAATTGAGATTATCCATTTTCTGTATTCGACCTTTCTAGCTAATGGATGTTTATCTAAAGACTAACTTTAAAATTCAATACCCTTTTTTATCCATGCATTCATACATTCATGCACTTAAATTAAATTTTATTTTGAAAAATAAATGGTTTAATAAAGAAAGGTTCTATGGCAGTTTGTTTTTAAACCACAATCATACTGTATTCATATAGAGCATGCTTGTGCTCTAGGACCATGGCTGTAGAAGACAAGATTACTAGTCTTTTGAAAATGACCTTGTTGAAGTACATAATAGATTTGATAGAATTGAGCAGTCCATGAAGGACCATTTTGCTCAGACTCAGAGGGAGATAATCAACCAACTAACTGCTTTACTGGGACCAAAGGAATCTGGAAAGGGCAAGGCACATGATGGATCGAACGAAATGAATGAGCAAGGTGATACTACATCTCACATAAGGGAACAGCCTAAGGGGCAACCTCCTGTGAAGAAGGTGATACTTTGGAAGTAGTGATGAATTCCTGGACTTGAATACCGTCAATGAAATTGAGAAAATCCATGCTAAAATTGAGAAGAAATATGAAGAGTGTTGCAAGGCTTTGGAAGACCGCTTGAGCAAGGGTCTAGCACTGCTAATTTGAGTTTGGTCGCTGATCTGGTCCTTCCACCCAAATTTAAGGTACCTGACTTTGAGAAGTATGATGGGTCGACTTGCCCAACAACACATCTTACCATGTATTGTCGTAAGAATGTCACTTATCTAAGGGATGAGAAATTGCTGATTCATTGTTTCCAAGATAGCTTGTCAAGCTCGGCGGCACACTGGTATAATCAACTAATTCAGGTGAACATCAGGTCATGGAAATACCTTTTTTGATATTTTGAAGAACATTACAAGTATGTAACCGAAATGGTTCCTAGTCGGGTTATACTGCAAGCTATGGAGCAAAAATTGACTTAAAGCTTGCGGCAATATGCACAGAGGTGGAGAGAGGTAGAAACACATGTACAACCAACGTTAACAGAGAATGAAATTACCCATATATTTGTAAACACTCTGAGAGGGCCATATTTTGATTGATTGATTGGTAATGCCACCGATAACTTTGTTGACATGGTGATGACTGGCAAATTGATCGAAGCGGCAATCAAGAGTGGAAGAATAGAAAGTGGAGAAAGTTCCCACAAGAATTTCAAAATGAAGGATAATGAAGTGAATAATACAAATGCTTATGAGGCTCTGAAGAATGTTACGATCACACCACCTGGGGTTGCATCAAGAAATTCACAGAATTCAAACATGAAGGATTCTCGGGGGTTGAGAAATGATATGGTGAATTTCACACCTTTACCAGTGACGTACTCTGAACTATACCCACAGTTGTTTGATGCAGATTTGGTGAGACCTTACTATCTTACACCTCTTCAGCCTCCATAACCCTCCATGGTATGATTTGAAGGCTTATGTTGAATATCATGTTGGGATCCTTAGGCATACAATTGAGAATTTTACCACATTTAATAAAGTAGTTCAAAATTTGGTCAATATTGGGTGTTTAAATTTGATGAACCCAATATTGTAACCAATCCATTACCAAATCATGGGGGACTAGGTGTGAATGCAATAAAGGAAGATAATGAGGCCAAACGGCTAAAGACTAATGTCTCTAAAATCATATCTCCTTTGAAATGGGTGTTTGAACAATTGTATAATGCTGGAATGATATAGATAGGAATGTAAGTCAAGAAAGAAGTGGTGACAAGAACATATTGCAAATACCACAAGGAAGAAGGTCATGATTTAACAATGATGAATGAATGCAAAGAAATTGAGTTTTTTTAAAAGACCGTGAAAGAAAAAAATTGAGAGTATGCACTTCTAAACCTTATGGGTTTAAGTATGAGGTAAGTGGGCCATTGTTCATTTCTGCTAGGTCAAAGGTTGGAGGCTCTACCAGTAGTGTAAAGCCGATAGTGACCCCTAAGATTGTGGTTTCTCTACTAGTACTATTTGTTTTTAAGGATTCCCACAAGGTTTCCTGGAATAATGCTGCTAATGTAACTTTACCAGAGAAGTCAAAGTCCTAGGAGGAGGTAAGGCCACTGGATGAAACAAAGACAAGTTTCAGAAGAAAAGAGAGATGAAAAGCCTAATGTGTAACCAATAAATGAAGTGGGGCATTTTATTGGGAGTGGCATATGTTATTTACCCGAGACATCTAAAGAGGGTGAGAAAGTGAAAGAAAAAGTTGTTGCAATACCAGAAGGAATCTTTGGGAAGGAGCTCACTCCCAAGATAAATGAACCAGTCATAGAAGAATAATAGGCTCAAGAGTTTTTGAAGTTCCTAAAGCATAGTGAATATAGTATAGTTGAGCAGCTGAAGAGACAATATGTTAGGATTTTTGTCCTCGAACTATTGTTGAGTTTGGAAGGACACTACAATGCTTGATCAAAATGCTAAATCAAATGTTTGTGCCAAATGATATATCAGTACACAAATTGGACAGAATCGTGAACCATATTACTGCAGACAACTACATTACTTTCACTGATGATGAGATCCCAGAAAAGGGGATGAGATCTGTTAAGTCTTTGGACATTACAACTCATTGTAAGGGTCACATTATTCCAAGAGTTTTGATAAACAATGGCTCGGTGTTGAATGTCCTACCGATGGTTACCCTGCAAAG
Organism: Hibiscus mutabilis; assembly: GCA_019671005.1. Classification (NCBI taxonomy): domain Eukaryota; kingdom Viridiplantae; phylum Streptophyta; class Magnoliopsida; order Malvales; family Malvaceae; genus Hibiscus; species Hibiscus mutabilis. The sequence goes on along the minus strand of CM033711.1, from coordinate 35,614,457 downwards.
GCTACCAATTGATGATTCGCACATGAAGACATACAAGAATACTGTGAGATATTTTATTGGTACGACCTAAGAGGTTCTAGGAAATATTGAGGTACCATTGTTTATTGGACATTCAATTTACAATGTTGACTTCGTGGTTATGGATATCAAACCAATTTACAATTTATTGTTAGGAAGGCTATGGATTCATTCTATTGGCACAGTACCTTCGTCTTTGAATCAAAAATTAAAATTTGTGATAGAAGGAAAGCTGGTTAGTATTGGAGCTGAGGAAGATATTATTGCCTCTATAACTAATGATTCCCGTACATTGAAGTAGATGAAAATGTTCTTGAGTGTTCATTCAGGGCCCTTAGAGTTCATAAATGCAACCTTTATTGCTAAAGGAAAATCGATACCTCAACTGAGGTTATCAAACTATACCAAGATGATTGTCCACGAAACACTTGGAAGGGGAGCAAAAACTAGAAAAATAATTTGGAAGAATCTCTAAGGTTGTCTATGTTTGAATCTTGTCATCATGAAGAAATGTCGCTTTGGACTTAGTTTTAAGCCCAACATTCAGCAGAGACAGAAGGATCTGAAGAAAAGAGAGAACCAAAGGAGAGCCCGATTTCTAGGAGCTGAGACTTCTTTTGAGCCCATGACATTATTTGACTTAAATACTATTTTCAAGTCTCGTGGGTTCAAAAATGTGGAGAAACAGCTTGAGAAAGATAACCAAAAGACTGTGAAACTTCAAGAGGAAGATATCTTCGGTGAGATCATGGAAAGATTGAATATCAATGACATATTCAAGGGATCCCAGCCGAGCAAGTTTCTCGAAAGAATCCGTCCATGCTTTCCTGGTGAAGCACTCAATAATTGGATAACATAGGACCTTCCCCTAGTTTTTAAGACAAAAATAGAGTAATGTCAAGAACCACCTTGTACTTTTTCCCGCGAGTACAAGAGATTATCTATAAATGGCTAATATGCAAGTTCATTTCAATAAAGATGCTTTCGTTTTGATTCTCAAATGGAAAACTCGTTTCTTCTTTTTTTTTTTGTATCCATTTCAAATATATATTATTATTTTCATTACAGTTCTTCAACTATTAATGGCATGAATAATCCTAAATTAGATTCTGAGCGGCCAACGTGTCTAATGGAAGTCAATGAGTGTGAAATGAGATGAAATATGAAATCTATGATAAATTATCGAGGTTGGTAGAAAAGGAAGACAAACAAACCTTGCCTCATAAAGAATAGATAAAAATTCTTAATCTTGGAAAAGATGAAGTTAAAAGAGAGGTAAAGATCGATGCTACTTTCTCGCCAAAAATTAGACAAGAGTTAGTTGATTTGTTGCGAGAGTTAAAATGTATTCTCTTGGTCTTATCAAGATATACTAGGATTGGATAGGATATAATTAGTACATAAGTTTCCCATAAGGCCATAATGCAAATCGGTTCAACAGAAGCTCAGAAGGTTAAGGATGAAGATGGCATTAAAGATGAAAGAGGAGGTACAAAAGCATATTGATGTAGGTTTCCTACAGGTGGCAAGATATCTAGAGTGGGTAGCCAATATAGTCTCAGTGTCTAAGAAAGATGGAAAAGTACGGATGTGTGTGGACTACTGATATTTGAATAGAGCAAGCCCAAAGGATAACTTTCCTTTGCCCCATATTGATATTTTGGTTGACAATATGTTAGGACATTCATAGTTCTTCTTCATGGATGGCTTCTCGGGATACAACCAGATAAAGATGAATCTAGAGGATATAAAAAAGACAACATTCATAACCTTGTGGGGCACATATTGTTACAAGGTGATGCCGTTTGGATTGAAGAATGCATGGGCAACGTATCAGCGAGCTATGGTAATGTTTTTCCACGTCATGATACACAAAGAGATTGAGGTGTACGTGGATGACATGATTGCCAAGTCCTAGACTGAAGAGGAACATATTCAGAATTTAAGGAAGTTGTTTCAAATATTGAGAAAATACCAATTGAAGATCAATCCTAACAAGTGCACTTTCGGAGTTACATCCAAAAAACTCTTGGGGTTTCGTAGTTAGCAGAAGAGGAATCGAGATCAATCCAGACAAGGTGAAAGAAATCCAAAATCTTCTACTATCTCGTTCACAAAAGAAGTACGAGGTTTTCTTGGGAGATTGAATTATATTTCTCTATTCATTTCTCAGTTGGCCAATAAATGTAATCCAGTTTTCAGGCTACTTCGAAAGAATAATCCATGGAAATGGGATAAGGAATGCTAAGAGACACTCGAAAAGATAAAGAAATATTTGACCAATTCTCTGATTTTAGTAGCACCGGTCCCAAATAGACCACTCATCTTTTACTTGACGGTTTTTTTAAAATTCAATAGGGTACGTGCTAGGGCAACATGATGACACAGGAAAGAAGGAAATAGTCATCTATTACTTAAGCAAAAAGTTTACAGAGTGAAGTACGGTACCCTCCAATTAAAAAATTATGTTGTGCTTTGGTTTGGGTAACCTATAGACTCAAACAATATATGCTATACCACACTACTTGGTTAATATCTCGTCTTGATCCATTGAAATTCTTGATGGAAGCACCAGCGTTAACTGGAAGGTTGGCACATTGGCAAATGTTGTTTTCAGAATTTGACAAAGTGTATGTAAGTCAAAAAGTAGTATAAGGAAGTGCCATAGCGAATTTCTTGGCTAGTCGCGCTTCGAAGGATTACGAGCCCTTGAGTTTTGATTTCCCAGATGAAGATGTGATGAAGATCTTCATAGAAGGAAATGGAACTTTATAGAATGAAACCTGGAGGCTATACTTTGATGGGGCCGCTAACGCCCTGGGACGAAGAATTGGATCAGTGTTGATTTCTCCAAATAATATACAACATCCTTTCACAAGCAAATTGGAGTTTCTTTGTACCAATAACATGGCAGAATACGAAGCTTATGTCATGGTCTTGCGAGCTTCTATTAAAAGAAAAATAGAGGTCTTGAAGGTATACGGAGATTCAACATTAGTCATCTATTAGTTTCGTGGAGAATGGAAAACAAAGGATGTAAATTGATTAATTACCGAAAGTTGATCCTTGAGTTTATAAAAGAATTCAAGTAAATCACTTTTGCATACATCCCCAGGGAAAATAATCAAATGGCTGATACCTTAGCTACATTGGCTTTGGTATTTCTAGCAAATAAACCAGAGGATATGATGCTGATCCAAATGCAAAGTTACGATACCTATGCTCACTGCTACAACATAGTGGAAGGGGTAGATGGAAATCCATGGTATTTTGATATCTTGCAATACATAAAGTTTCAGATCTATCCCAGAGAGGCAAATGATAATGACAAGAGAACTATTAGAAAGATGGCTTCAGGATACTTACTTGACTGTGAAATCCTGTACAAAAAGGGCAAGGATCAGATCTTGTTAATATGTGTCAATTCCCGAGAAGCCAAAGAAATTTTGGCTAAAGTTCACAATGGAATATGTGGAACACATGCAAATGGTTTTGCAATGGCCAAGAAGATTATGAGATATGAATATTAATGGACAACCATGGAAGAAGATTGCATTGAGTATTCTAAGAAATGTCACAAATGCCAGATATATGCTGACAAGATCAATTCTCCGCTAGTACCTCTTCATACGATGAATTCACCTTGGCCTTTTGCTATATGGGGCACGGATGTTATTGGGTAGATTCACCCTAAAGCTTTTAATGGACATCACTTTATACTTGTGGTCTTCGGTTACTTCACCAAATGGGTGGAAGCAGCTTCGTATGCCAATATTATAAGATCAACAGTCTGCAAGTTTTTGAAGAAAGAGATTATCTATCGATACGAATTGCTAGAAAGAATTATCACTGATAATGCCACCAATTTCAATAACAAGATAATAGCAGAGGTGATGAGTGTTCAAAAGTACTATTTTTATGACCCTTTTTACTCATATTATTGTTAGACTTATGCTCATTTTAGTTGCATTATTAGGCATTCATGCATGTTTTAATGATTTCCTTCACCGTCATGCTTGATTTCATAATTTGATTGATTGTATGGAAAAAGGTACTGTGGATGTGTGTTTTTGTGTGTGCAGGATCTAATTGCCCAAGCAAGTAGGAAAATTGTCGAAGCAATTGAGATAAGAAAAAGGAGAGCCGCAGATTTCTTGAAGGATAAATCTATTAAATTCGAGATAGTTACGAGAAGCAAGGATAAATCCTAGAAGAGTTGGAGTTCCACGAAGATATCAAAAGGAGATTAAATTCCAAGAGTTTTATGAAGAGTTTTTGGAGGAATAAAAATATAATAATAAAAGAGATTCATTTCTTTTATTCTATTTAATTCTAACTTAACTTCCTCCTCAAGAAATATTTTGACCTAGCCATCTCCTATATAAAAAAGCCCTAGCTGCCTACTTGGGGGGAGTTCGACTTGAGAGAGAAAGCTAGGGGCTGTTCGACATCTTCTACTTATTTATTGTTTCTATTCGATCCATGGCTGGGAATTTTTCTTTTGTATATCTTTCGAACCAAGCCATGAATTGATGTAAATTGGCTTGGGCTTTTGTGTTTTGTGGTTGTGAGAATGATTGGATTTGTTTAGGTATTTGAGTTTCCAATTTTAATTCAAAGTTTATTCATTCTTGGTTCTTAATTTTTCGAGTGAATTGGGAGAGGATCTCGTGAATTCATCCATTTATCTAATATCAGGAGAGTTAGATTCAAGAAATGAAAAAGCATGGTTTTTATTCAATCAATCGATGGTGAAGACTAATTCAACTTAGGGATAAGTTGCAAATTTCAACTGCTAAAAGGAGTGCAAGATAGGTTGTTGTCCACCCTTGGTTCACGCAGGGAAGTATTATCAAGACATGTACAATTAACAGTGTTTCGAGTTAGGGATAACGAGAAACTATTGAAAAAAGCTTCACCGAACTTTGAAGGTTGTCGCCCAATTGCCTAGGCAATCTCTCCATTCCCAATTGCCTAGGCAATCGCAGAATTGCCCGGACAATCCGACTGGATTCAATTGAAAAGCGATTGAGCTACTCTAGCACACAATTACCACGATGATTCATTCAACTATCACTCGACAACTCACGATAACCCGGCCTACTCTCTTAAGTCGATCACTCCTTTCTATTTTCTTTATTTTGTTTAGTTTATTTTACGTGATATTCATATCTATCAATCTATTTCTTTTCAACGCAATAAATTAAGCAAAGTGGCCCAAACCACTCCATGTGGAGACAATACTAGATACTTATCATATCACTTTATTACTTGTGATGTGTATACTTGCACCGTTTGCGTTGCACTAAAAACACGCAACAAGTTTTTGGCATCGTTGCCGAGGATTGGCAATTGGTGTTAGTTGTTTTTGTTATTGCATTTTTCTTATTATTTTACTAACTTTTCTTTTTGTTTGTTTTATCAAAAAAAATTCAGGTGCGCTACAAGTTAAGGGACATCAACATGTCGGGAAATAATAGCTGATCTATTTAAGAGTTGATGATGGAAGATAGGAATCAATCCAATCAAGAGTTTCTTACACTCACTGATGATTACCTATACCAACCGACAAAAGCCTATACCATGGAAAACTCGTGCGCTTGTTTTGGAGAATATCACGTGTTTGAAGATTGCCCTCACAATCTTGGTGCATATGGCTACATGAACGACCGTAGATGGAACCAAAAACAAAGTCCTTTTCAAGAACATTTAAATCCCTTGGAGGAAATATTTATAGCTTCTTTGGCTAGACTTGACAGATCAATTGAAGAGATTCGAGAGCTATCAAAGTCTATGGATGCGAGGATAGCTAAGTCGGATGCACCATTGAGGGATTCGGAAGATCAATTGAGGAGATCCACATATTCCATGGATAACATGCCCTAACAATCAATTGCTAGGGATACTAAAATCCTAAGGCAAGATGAGAAGGAGCAAGACAAAGAGAGATCCTTGATGTATGAGGATCAACTAAAACCTTCAACTCGAGAGCCTGCTAATGAGAAAGACTGTCCACCAGTTGATGAGCCTATGCAACAAATTGCCACGGCAATGATTGAGGAGCCCGAACAGAGCAACGCTGTGACAACATTTCGAGAGGCTGAGAAGAGTAATGCTACAACAAATTGCTCTCACCCACCTTTGCCACAGCAATTGCACAACCACATGCAAGATCAACGAGATGATAATACTTTGCCAATGGAATATGAGCAGGTGATTGTTGAACCTTTTGAATTCTTTAAAAACTCACCTCATCCATTGCAGGTATTTCTTGAGGAACTGACACTGGTAGATTTGAAGCCATCAAAATCTCTACTGATGGAGATGTTTGAAGAGCCTAAAGAAAACGGTGTTTGGATTCATGAAGCTTTTTAGAAACTTGGTTCTTCCCTTAACATTCATAGAATTTTGGAAGATGATTGCCACGACAATTGGCTTGAGCAGCAATGGACACGACAACGAAGGCTACATCCAACCATGATGGAGGTCGACGAGAATGAGGTAATTAAATGGTTGGGTGTTGATATAACTTTTCCTATTAATATATCCATGCCTTCAGGAACAGTAGCAAGATGGAGGGTATACATGGACTACAAGGGGACAGGAAAAAAGGCACCTTCACCATGGTAACGCAAAAGGGAGTAGCTGCAAGCACATTGACCCAACTCTTTCTGGGCAATATTGTCACCCAATGGAGGGTACGGATGGACTGTAAGAAATACCAGAAACGACACTTCTAAAGCTTTCTTTTTATCTATATTTTTATTTTCTTTTTCCTTTATTTTGATAATTATCCTTTTATGTTTATTTTTTAGGATCAGAGTTTCAAGGGATAAGGAGTTTCCCAACTTCCTTCTTCCTTTGAACTCTTAAGTTTTTCTTTCTTGTTTCACTTTATTTTTCCAATCAAGAACCCACAGGAACCACAAACCCATGGACAATTTCCAATCATGAATTATGCTTCGACAATTGCCAGGGCAACTAAAAATGTTGTGGTAAGTTCACATACCTTGGCAAGACTCGATAAGATTGCCGAATTACTCAGCTCTTTGGCGCAACGATTGGAGTGACTCGAGGCCTGACAACTACTTTTTATACGGTATATAAGGGATCATGATGTGGCCATCATGCGAGTCAAATTGGATAACTATCCTGATAGCACCATTCTCTTCCCAATTTTTCCTGCCGAACTACTTGCCCGGGCAACTTAAGATGTTGCAAAAACTGCTGCACAGAAAGTTTCTGCCCCAATGAAGTCGCCCCCCGGCCAAGCAATCAAAGTCAAAGCCCAAAGCTTCTAACATCGACGAGGCTGCAAAGGAGGATGCACAAAGTGACAAGGTAGCAGAGACAAAGGTTCAAGAGGCACGACCAGCCACACGCATTCAACCACCGTGAACCAACAAACAATTCTAGCAAATGGCTTGAAAGAAACTCATCATTCAAGGTGACGACCTTTCTGACTAACTCATTTGCATTTTAATTTTAATTTTTCTAATTGCACGCATCGAGGACAATGCTTCTCTCGAGTTTGGGGGTGTTTGTTTCTAGTTAGTTTCATGTTTGGTTGCATTCATCTTTAGCAATAGCATATAGGTTGCATATATTAATTGCCATGCCTTTGATTGGATTTAATTGCTTGAACTTGTTGAATATCTGATGATAAATTTTTGCCACTGCACTTAATTGAAAGAATCTTTAATTTTAGGATTATATGAAAATAACTTAGAATTTTACTATGCTGCTAAATATTATGAACAAGGTTGTGGCTTGTTGATTGAAAGAAACTTAGTGAAATTAGGTTGCTTAAAATTTTGGTAAATTTAAAATTAAAAGTTAATTTATTGCTAAAGGTGCCCGAAACCGGCTCTAGTAGTTGCACATTAAGGATATCACTAGAGGTGCCCTAAATTGGCTCTAGCCGACAAAAAAATAAATAAAAAATTGCTTGATTTACTAGAGGTGCCCGAAATTGGCTCTAGTAAAATAATGAATAAATACCCCGGTAATTAAATTGTTAAAAAAACCCTATTCTTCACATAGAATCTTGAAAATCAATTTGTACACAACCACGCACACACATTGTCACGAGGATTATAGTTTGGTTCCGGGAAATTTTTGTATTATCCAAAAAATCCAAAAGGTGATCATACTTTGTGCCTCGGTTCTCAGGTTTGATGGCAAGTTTAAAGCATGTCTTTGATGATTAAAGTCTTGGCAAGTAATTGTTAGTTTTGCATTGCTTGAGGACAAGTAATAGTTCGAGTATGGGGTGTGATGAGTGTTCAAAAGTATTATTTTTATGACCCTTTTTTACTCATATTATTGTTATAATTAGGCTCATTTTAGTTGCATTATTAGGCATTCATGCATATTTTAATGATTTTCTTCACCGTCATGCTTGATTTCATAATTTGATTGATTTTGTGGAAAACGATATTGCGGATGTGTGTTTTTGTGTGTGCAGAATCTAATTGCCCAAGCAAGTAGGAAAATTGTCGAAGCAATTGAGGATAAGAAAAAGGAGAGCTACCGATTTCTTGAAGGATAAATCCATTTAATTCGATATAATTACGAGAAGCAAGGATAAATCCTAGAAGAGTTGGAGTTCAACGAAGAGATCAAAAGGAGATTAAATTCCAAGAGTTTTATAAGGAGTTTTTGGAGGAATAAAAATATAATAATAAAATAGATTTATTTCTTTTATTCTATTTAATTCCAACTTAACTTCCTTCTCAAGAAAGACTTTGACCTAGCCATCTCCTATATAAAGAAGCCCTAGCCGCCTACTTGGGGGGAAGTTTGACTTGAGAGAGAAAGCTAGTGGCTGTTCGACATCTTCTTCTTTATTGTTTCCATTCTATCCATGGCTGGGAATTTTTCCTTTGTATATCTTTCGAACCCAGCCGTGAATTGATGTAAATTGGTTTGGGTTATTGTGTTTTTGGGGTTCTGAGAACGATTGGATTTGTTTAGGTATTTGAGTTTGCAATTTTAATTCAAAGTTTGTTCATTCTTGGTTCTTAATTTTGCAAGTAAATTGGGAGAGGATCTCCTAAATTCATTCATTTATCTAATATCAGGAGAGTTATATTCAAGAAACGAATGAACATGGTCTTTATTAAATCAATTGATGGTGAAGACTAATTCGACTTAGGGATAAGTTACAAATTTCAATGGCTAAAAGTAGTGAAAGATAGGTTGTTGTCCACCCTTGGTTTACGCAGGGATGTATTATCAAGGCATGCACAATTAACAGTGCTTCGAGTTAGGGATAATGAGAAACCATTGAAGAACGATTCGCCAAACTTTGAAGGTTGTCACCCAATTGCCCAGGCAATCGCTCCATTCCCAATTGCTCAGGCAATCGCAGAATTGCCCAGGAAATCTGACTGGATTCAATTGAAGAGCGATTGAGCTACTCTAGCACTCAATTACCACGATGGTCCATTCAACTATCACTCTATGACTCACGATAACCTGACCTACTCTCTTAAATCGATCACTCTTTTCTATTTTCTTTATTTTGTTTAGTTTATTTTACTTGATATTCAACTCTATCAATCTATTTCTTTTCAAAGCAATAACTTAAGTAAAGTGGTCCAAACCAATCCGTGTGGAGATGATACTCGATACTTATCATATCACTTTATTACTTGAGATGTGTATACTTGCATCGTTTGCGTTGCACTAAAAACACGCAACAAGAGGCGTGTGAGCAGTTCAAAATTATGCACAATTCTATGACTTACCACCCTAAGATTAATAGGGTAGTGGAGGCAGCAAAGAAGAACTTCAAGAAAATTATATATAAGACAAAAGAGAGTTACAAAGATTGGAATGAGAAGCTACTCTTCGCTCTATTCGCATATTAGACATCAGTACAAACCTCAACTAGAGAAACACCTTACTCTTTGGGCTATAGAATAGAAGCAGTACTTCCGATTGAGGTTGAAATTCCATCTCTCTGTGTTTTATCTAAAGTAAAACTACATGAAGTAGAGTGTGTACAGGCCTAGTTTGATCAGTTGAATCTTATCGAGGAAAAAAAGACTTAAGGCAATTTGTCACAGTCGAATGTACCAAAAAAAGATAACACGGGCCTATGATGAGAAAGTTTGGCCCAGAGAATTCTAAGAGGGAGATCTTGTGCTAAAAAAAATCTTGCAAATACCCCGAGACACCTGTGGAAAATGGATGCCTAACTATGAGGGGCCTTATTTTGTTAAAAAAGCTTTCTCCGGAGGAGCATTGATTCTGACTGAGATGGACGGTAAAGAGTTACATAAACCAATGAACTCTGATTCAGTTAAGAAATATTATGTCTGAAGAAAGTAAAAAAGAGATTGAAAAAATAAAAAGAAAAAGCGGAGTGAAACCCCAAAAAAGGCGCTTCGCAAAATGAAAATATTTCTGGTGAAAACCTAAAAGGGCACCATAGGTATAATAAAAAAGGAAAAATAAAAGGGGGTTCAAGATGAAAACCCGCAAAGGGCGTCTTGAAACCAAAGGAGGATATAGGTTGAAAACCCGTAAAGGACGGCTCAGATGTGTTGAGATTAGTGTTAAGTGTCTAAAAGTACTATTTTATTCACCCTTTTTATTCATATTATTGCTAGACTTAGGCTCATATTAGTTGCAATTTTAGCCATTCATGCATGTTTGCATTGTTTCCTTGGTGGACAAGCTTGATTTCATATTTTGCTTAATTTTGCGGAAAAATGGTGCTCCGATAGTTGTTTTTGTGTGTGTGCAGAATCACTTGCCTAAACAAGGCTGGAACCAGTTGCCAGGGCAGTGCATGAAGGAGATGTCGACGCAGTTGCCAGGGCAGTGCATGAAGGAGATGTCGAGCTAGTTGCCAGGGCAATTGTCGATAAGGGATAAGATGATATGACAGTCGAAATTGATGCCTAGATAAGCCCAAGATGACGTGGAGCAAAGTTAAATCCCAAAGGAGTTTGATTTCCATGAAGAGGTCAAAGAGAAATTAAATCCCAAGAAGATAGGAGAAGATCTAGAAGGAATTTAAATATAATAAAGAATTATATTATTTTAAAAGTATTTAATTCCAACTTAACTTCTTCCTCAAGAGAGACTTTGACCTAGCCATCTCCTATTTAAAGGAGACCAAGCCGTCAAATCCAAGAGAGCAAAGGGGAGAGATTTCGACAAGAGAAAGCAAAGGGGGAGAGTTCGATTGAAGAGAGAGAGCAGAGGGGAGAGATTTCGACAATAGAGCAAAGGGGGAGAGTTCAATTGAGGGGAGAGCAAAAGTGGGGAGATTTTGACAAGAGAGAGCAAAGGGGGAGAGTTAGATTGAAGAGAGAGAGTAAAGGGGAGAGATTTCGACAAGAGAGAGCAAATGAGGAGAGTTCGATTGAGGGGAGAGATTTTGACAAGGGCTTTCAAGCATTCTTCATGTTTTTCTTTCTTGTTCGATTAGGTTTATGTTAGGGATTCTTTGTTTTGCGTTTCTTTGGAACCTAGCCATGAACTAAATCTATTTGGCTAAGGTTATTGTGTTTTGTGGTTGTGAGAAACAATTGGATTTTGTTTAGGTAATAAGAGTTTGCACTTTCAATTCAAGGTTTACTTATTCTTGGTTTTTATTCTTGTTTGCGAGTGAATTGGGAGAGGATCCGTAACTTCATCTATTTATCTAATATCGGGAGAGTTATGAGTATGATCTTTATTCAATCTATTGATGGTGAAGATTAATCCGTCTTAGGAATAAGTTAAGGATTTCAATGGCTAAGAGGAGCGCAAGATTGGTTGTTGTTCACCCTTGATTCACGCAGGGATGTATTATCAAGGCATGTACAATTAGCTAGTGTTTCGACTTAGGGATAATAAGAAACCATTGAGAACGCTCTGCCTAACCTTGAAGTTGTTGCCCAGCCAGTTGCCCAGGCAACGGTCGATTAGTTGCCAAGGCAACCCCACTGCGCAAGTTGCCACGACAACTGAGTTGCCCTTGCACCCTTTTACCAAGACAATCGAATTGGCTATCACTCCTCAACTCATAATAACCTGGCCTATTCTCTCTCATTTGATTACATCTTCTTTTACTTATTTGCTTTCTAGTTTAGTTGTTAGTTAAAACTTCTACAATCTTCTACCTTTGTTCTTTACTTTTTACAGTGCAAGAGATTAGATTCTTAAAGTGGCACCAATCCCTATGGAGACGATATCTTTTATACTATAACTTGCGACGTGTACACTTTCACAACTGCGGAGCAATTATTACGCGCAACAAGTTTTTGGCGTCGTTGCCGAGGATTGGCAATAGCAACTTTGTTTTTATTTTTTGCACTTTTTATTTTTCTTGTTTAAGATTCAAAGGGCTAACAAACTTTGGTTTTGCATTGGTATATGACCGGGGCGAGACTGATTACACTAGAATATCCATTTGATCCAGAAATCGAACGAACCTTGCAAAGACTCAGACAAAGGTTAAGAGTAGCAATGGCTAATCAAGACGGCAATATGAATCAGGATGTTCCAGCAGGAGGAGGAGTGATTCTTGCACGAAATAGAACTATTCGAGACTATCTTGAAGAAGATCTTGAAGGACTTAATTCAGGAGTTGTCACACCTGAAATTGAAGCCGACCACTTTGAATTGAAACCATTGATGTTCAATATGATCAACACAATAGGTCAATTTGGCGGCTCAGCAACTGAAGATGCACGACAACATCTTAAATCTTTCCTCGAGATTTGTAATTCATTCAAAATACAAGGAGTCATCCCCGATGTTTTATGACTAAGATTATTCCCTTATTCACTGAGGGATAGGGCGAAAGCATGGTTGAATAGTATTCTTGTCGGATCAATAGGATCTTGGACCGATCTTTTTCGTGATTTCCTTGCTCAATTTAATCCTACAAATTTGACTGATAAGCTTCATAATGAAATTACTTCTTTCGGCAAGCAGATGATAAATCCATGTACGAGGCATGGGAGCGATATAGAGAACTTCTACACAAATGCCCCCTACACGGATTCCCAGTGTGGACACAAGTAACAATGTTTTACAACGCTGTGAATACACCAACAAGGATGATGCTAGATGCCTCGGCAAACGGCATACTCCTAGATAAGTCACCGGAGGAAGCAATGCAAATTCTAAACAGGCTTGCCAAGAGTGATTATCAATTCCTATCTACTAGAAGAGGAGTTAGACGCCAAGCCACAGTACATGAACTGTGATCATCAGACTCAATTTCGGCATAATCGGCAACTCTAACCAAGATGGTCCAGAACATGTAGAAACCAAACAACACACAGGAGGTCAAGGTAATGGATTCCTTTTGTGAGTTATGTGGTGGTAACCATGATTCTTCTGAATGTATGCAGAATTCGGAATCCAGCTTTTATGTGGGGAATTACAATCGGAACAACAATGTGATGTCCAACACATATAATCCAGCTTGGAAGAAGCACCCAAATTTTTCATGGAGTAATCCCAACAATGCTCTAAACCAGACCAATTAGAATACACAAGCATCGGGATTCCAGCAGAATATGCCACGGCAACAGTTGTTGCAGCAACAACTGACAACATCTAGTTCTTTGGAAAATTCTCTCAAAGCTTTTATGTTGAAAACTGAATCTTATATGGCTTAGAATAGTAACTTCATAAAAAGAACTGATGCTTTTATCAACAGGACCGAGATGAGATTGCAAAACCAAGAGGCGGTAATCAAATCATTGGAAAATCAAGTTGGCAATTTGCTCAAAACCTGAATACTAGACCGCAAGGATGTTTACCTAGCAATACTAAAGTCGCAAGAGGAACTTGCTATGATCAATGTAAGGCGATCACCACTAGAAGTGGCCAACAACTTAAAGAGGCTCAAGCTCGCTCATCAAACAAAACTCCACAAAAAGAACAAGATGAACTCAGGGGCAAAACCTTAGATGCTGAACCAGGAATTGCCATGGCAACCAGCGATAAGGATGCCACGACAACCAACGATAGGCACGCCACGACAACCCCAGTTGACGATGCCTCAGCAACTCTAGTTGCCCCGGCAATGCCGTCAATCAAGTTCCAGACCAATGAAAGGATCGAAGATATCTGAATTCCACTACCATTCCCACAAAGGTTGAAGCGACAAAAACAAGATTATCAATTTAAGAAGTTTCTTGATATCCTAAAGCAAGTCCACATCAACTTGCAATTGGTTGAAGCAATTGAACAAATGCCGAACTATGCCAAGTTTCTTAAAGACATTGTGTCCAAGAGAACAAGGCTAGAAGAGTTTGAAATAGTTGCCGCAACAGAGGGATGCATGGCCATGTTGCACAATCGCATGCCACCCAAGTTGAAGGATCCCGAAAGTTTCACAATATATTGTTCCATCGGAAACCACTATGTCGGGAAAGCATTATGTGACCTTGGAGCAAGAATAAACTTGATGCCTAAATCAGTTTTCTAGAAACTAGGAATCGGGAAGGCAAGACCTACAACAGTTATGCTACAGCTAGCTGACAGATCCTATGTACATCCAGAGGGAAAAATCGAAGACATACTGGTAAAATTTGATAAATTTATTTTGCCCGCTGACTTTATTGTTTTGGATTGTGAAGCAGATGAATATGCACCTATCATTCTCGGGAGACCCTTCCTAGCAACAAAGAGAACCTTGATCGATGTTGAAAAGGGAGAACTTACAATGAGGGTGAATGACCAGCAAGTTAAACTAAATGTGTTCCAAACACTAAGGCATGCCTATGATCCGGAAGAATGGCAACTTCTTCATGCTACGACAGAGTTTGACTTCGACGAGGAATTTAGTTTCCTCGGCAACTACATTGCCGATCAAGAGGAACCTGAGGAGTATGAAGAACCTATCAATGAGGAACAACAAGAATAGGCAAATTGGTTAGTCAATCGACCAGGTACATACTTTGAACCCTAGATTAATCAGGTAAGAAAGGTAAACTTGAAAAGCCCTCCATTGAATAACCACCGATTCTTGAGTTAAAATAGTTGACAGGGCAACTAAAATATGCTTACTTGGGAACCGATGATACATTGCATGTAATTATTTCCTCTAAGTTACAGCCTGAGCAGGAAAAGAAGCTGATCAAAATGTTGATGCTACACAAGAAGGCAATAGGGTAGACAATTGTCGACTTGTAGGGAATTAGTCGGGCAGTGTGCATGCACAAGATTTTATTGGAAAATGATCACAAACCTTCAATTGAGGCCCAGAAGAGACTGAATCATGCCATGAAAGGGTCGTAATGAAAGAAATCATCAAGTAGCTTGGCGGTGACATCATATACCCTATCTCTGATAGTACATGGGTAAGTCCGGTACAATATGTACTCAAAAATGGAGGTATAACGGTGGTAAGTAATGAAAACAATGAACTCATTCCAACCAAGACTGTGACCGGTTGGAGGGTTTGTATAGATTATCGAAAGCTAAACAAAGCCACTACGAAAGATCACTTCCCATTACCCTTTATTGATCAAATGCTTGACCGTCTTGCAGGTAAACCCTTTTTATTGTTTTCTTGATGGTTATTCAGGTTACAATCAAATTGCTATAGCACCAGAAGATCAAGAAAAGACAACCTTCACATGCCCATACGGTACTTATGCTTTTCGAAGGATATCGTTCAGATTGTGTAATACCCCGACAACCTTCTAAAAATGCGCAATGGCACTCTTTTTAGACATGGTCGAAGACTTCCTTGAGATCTTCATGGATGATTTTTCCATTTTTGGTAATGACTTCGACAGTTGCCTCGGCAATTTAGAGAAGGTGTTGCAAGATGTGAAGAAACCGATTTAGTTCTTAATTGGGAGAAGTGCCATTTTATGGTAAATGAAGGAATAGTGCTCGGACACAAGATTTCATCCAAGGGAATTGAAGTAGACAAGGCCAAGGTGGACGTGATTGAGAGATTACCCCGACCAAGTTCGGTTAAAGGAATCTGAAGCTTTCTTGGACATGCAGGTTTTTACAGGAGGTCCATTCATAATTTTTCTAAAATTACTAAACCCTTGTGCAATTTGCTTGAATAGGATAAAGTCTTCAATTTTGATTATTCTTGCGCCCAAGCATTCGAAACCCTAAAGGAAAAGCTTACCTCATGTGTGATGCAAGTGATTTCGCGGTAGGAGCAGTCCTAGGCCAACGTACAGGTAAGACCTTTCATGTGATATACTACGCTAGTAAAACTCTTAATAGCGCTAAAGTGAATTACACAACAACGGATAATGAGTTACTAGCCGTATTTTTTGCATTTGACAAGTTCTGATACTATTTGATTGGTACAAAGGTATTCATACGGACCATTCGGCAATTAAGTATCTATTTGCTAAAAGGGATGCCAAACCTCGTTTGATTCGTTGGATATTGCTTTTACAAGAGTTTGACATTGAAATTAAGGACAGGAAAGGAACAGAAAATCAAGTGGCCGATCACTTATCACGCTTAGAATGTAATAGGGAGGAGGACACGAATTTAGAGATATGCGATGCATTCCCGGATGAGCAACTGTTAGTTGCATCGGCAACCATGGATACGCATACCTTGGCAACCCTTGACGCACATGCCTCAGTAACTCCAGACGCGTATGCCTCGGCAACCCTTGACGCGCATACCTCGGTAACCCTTGACGCACACGGCTCGGCAACCCTTGATGCGCACGGCTCAGCAACTCCAAATGTGTATGCCTCGGCAACCACTGATGCGCTCGCCTCGGCAACTCCAGACGCATATGCCTTGGCAACCACTGATGCGCATGCCTCTGCAACCCTTGACGCACATGCCGCGACAACTCTAGACGCGCACGCCTCGGCAACCATGGAAGCAGTTGCCACAGCAACACATGCCTTGGCAATACCCTGGTACGCGTATTTAGTTAATTTCCTTGTTTGTGGTATTTTACCTTATTGTCTTACTCACCAAGGGAAGAAGCGGTTCCGCCATGATGCTAAGAATTACTTTTGGGACGAGCCTCTTTTGTTTAAACAATGTGCAGATCAGGTTATACGCTGATGTGTCCCTGAAGAGGAGCAGCAGAATGTACTCTGGCAATGCTATTCTTCACCCAATGGAGGACATTTTGGAGGAACACGTACCGCGACCAAAGTTTTGTAACCTGGTTTGTATTTCCCAACACTGTACAAAGATGCCCAAGAGTTTTACAAGCAATGTGATAGTTGCCAGAGGACGGGCAATATATCTAGACGACATGAGATGCCGCTCCAAAACATCATCGATGTGGAATTGTTTGATGTATGAGGGATCGATTTTATGGGACCTTTCCCATCTTCATTCGGCAACCTCTACATTCTACTTGCTGTCAACTACTTGTCTAAATGGGTTGAGGCAGCTGCAGTTCCCACCAACGATTCCAAGACAGTGCAACGATTCTTGCAAAAAATATATTTACACGGTTTGGGATGCCGAGAGCAATTATCAGTGATGAAGGCAAGCACTTTGACAACAGACTTATTGCCAAGATGTTGCAACGCTTCGGCGTGTCACACAAAATTGCCAGGCATATCACCCACAAACCAATGGGCAAGCAGAAATTTCCAACCGGGAATTGAAGGGCATACTCAAGAAAGTTGTAAATCCCTCTAGGAAGGATTGGTCAGTAAGACTAGATGATGCACTTTGGGCATATTGCACTGCATTCAAAACACCCTTAGGTATGTCTCCCTTCCGACTTTTCTATGGAAAAACATATCATCTACCGGTGGAAATCGAACACAAGGCATATTGGGCAATCAAGACCATGAATATGGATTGGGAAAGTGCCGGGCAAAAGTGTTTGTTGGACCTCAACGAGATAGAAAAAATCCGTGCACTTGCCTATAACAATGCACGAATCTACAAGGAGAAAACAAAGCAATAGCATGACAAGAAACTATTGCCGCGACAATTCATGCTAGGGCAACTAGTTCTCTTATTCAATTCTCGGCTGAAACTTTTCCCGAGAAAACTGAAATCAAGATGGTCGGGACCATTCAAAGTTGTCAAACCGTTCTCCCATGGTGTCGTGATAATCAAGTCCATCACTGATGAACATGAATTCAAAGTCAACGGACAAAGATTGACGCACTACAACGGTGCCCATGTGGAACGTAACAAAGAAGTTGTCACCTTAGGAAATGCATGAGCATGCTCTCCTTTCGATATTTTCTTTTTATTTTTTCAAACTATTTAATTTTTTTATTTCTGTTTATTAATTTCAGTTATTTTTCTTTTTAGGATAAATTTATTTATTTTCTTTAAGATTAAGACTACATCTTTCTTTCATATTTATCTAATTGTTTTTAAATTTTAGGTTTAAGAATTTCTTTGCACATCTTTAGTTATTTTCTTTTATTAGTTTAACTTTAATTTTTAATCCTTATTTTATTTGTTTTTGAATTGTAGGAAAAGAGTTCAAGATAAAGAGGAATTTGATTTAAGAAGGAAACTTCTTCAACAAGGAAATTAATGGGCTAAATCTAAGGCTTATATTAAGCCTCCAATTTACCCTAAATAAACCCTACATAGCCGGCAAAACCCTTCTCCTTCCCCAAATCCCCTATCCATCCCCTTCCCCTAATCAAAACACTTGTTTTCTTTCTTTCCAATTAATCGCACCCACCATATTTACTACCTATCTTTTCTATTTAACCCATCACCCTTAACTTCCAAGAAACCTATTCCTACTTTTCATCTTGCAACTCTTTAGTTTCTTTTGCTTTCTTTTCTTTGTTTCTACCAAACTCACAACCAAGATCATCCATGGCATCCAAAATCGAATTTTTGGTTCATCCAAGTTCCTCCAAAGAACCAAGATACAAGAAGTTTGCTACACCGGTGGTTCAAGAAAGATTTCACTCCAAGTTTGAAAGCAGCTTCGAATACTCCAACTCTCATCAAGACTTCGACCTTGAACCATTCATCTTCGAAAGGATTGCACATCAAAAGTGGCAAATCTTTTGCCATCAATCAGAATCGGGTAACATCTCATGGGTAAGAGAATTCTATGCTCACTCACCTAACTCGGATAATCCTTATGTTTTTGTTCGTGACAAGGCTATACTCATAAGCCCCGAAAGCATCAACACCTTTTACGGGCTCTACGTTGAGAAGGACGAGCATTAAGCCTTTGTTGATCAACTCACGCCCAAGCAACTCGACAAGGTGCTTCAAGAACTCACTCTACCGGGAACTCATTGGAACGACGGTAAATACAAGGGCACGGTAAATCGCCTTTGACTTAAACCTGAGGCAAAATTATGGAATAAGTTTGTTAAAACTTCCTTAATGCCTACAACACACAATACCACCGTTGATACACCTCGTCTTTTGCTCATACATTCTATCTTGCATAATCGCATCATTAACATTGGAAAATTTATTTGTGATGAGATTTTTGTATGTAGCAAAAAAGACAAGGTTTCTCTTTTCTTCCCTTGCTTAATTTCCAATCTTTGCAAGGAGATGCATGTCCCAAGTGAGTCCACCGATGAAAAGGCCCTACCAAAG
Organism: Hibiscus mutabilis; assembly: GCA_019671005.1. Classification (NCBI taxonomy): domain Eukaryota; kingdom Viridiplantae; phylum Streptophyta; class Magnoliopsida; order Malvales; family Malvaceae; genus Hibiscus; species Hibiscus mutabilis. The sequence goes on along the minus strand of CM033711.1, from coordinate 35,594,921 downwards.
TCCGGTTAGAATCGAGTACAAATCCGAAAGCTAATGGGAGAGGCACCGGTAAAATCCCCAATGCCTTCAATTGCCGCGACAACTCCTGCCGCCTCGGCAACTCCTAATGCCCAAGCAACTGATGCCCGGGCAACTTGGACAGCGACCCTGAGACAACTTGAAGCACTCTTACAAGCGTTGGAGAACCGCCTTAGGAAAATTGAAGACCGACAACTAATGTTCATACGGTACATGAAGGATCACAACAATGCCATCACCCAAGTCATCCTGGAAAAGTACTCGGAGAGCCGCATGCCGTTCCCCATCTTTCTTGCTGAAATCCTTGCCACGGCAACCGCAACAGATGATGCCGCAGCAACCTACACTGTGCCTGCCCAAGCAGTTGCCACGGCAACCAACACTGAAGATGTCACGGAAACCAAAGCTAAAGACGCCCTAGCAACTACTGCAAAAGCCAAAGGTAAAGCACTTATGCCTGAATCAACTCGTATTGAATCATTGTCTAATTTTTCAAATTCGAACGAGTCCTCCATTGCACCAACAAAGACTGCACCAATCAAATCCTCCAAGCCCAAGCGAAAAGCCAATGACATTGATGAAGAAGACGATGAGGATAACCCCGTACGAGGATCGATTCCACCATCGACAACAAGGAAGCAACCACCGCGTTCAAGCAAAAGAATCAAGACACCGACCAAAAGGAAACTAATCATCCACGACGATAAACTCTCAGAGTAAGTCCTCGTTTGCATTTTACTTTTCTTTATTTTTATTTTTCTTTGTTGCATGCATTGAGGACAGTGCCTCACTCGAGTTTGGGGGGATTGTTATTAGTTAGTTACTATGTTTAACTGCATTCATCTTAACTATTGCATTTAGGATACATAAATTGCTTGCCATGCCTTTTGTTGGAACAAGAATTGCCTAGATTTGATGAATATCCGATGATGACTTTACCAATGTACTTAATTGATAGAACTTTTTATTCTAGGATAAACGTGGAAACACTTAGAATCTTACTATGATGCTAAACTTGATGAAACACTGTTGTGGCTTGATTGATTTAAGGAATTCTAGCGAACTTAGGTTGATAGTTAAAAAAATTTGGGGGATTAGAATAAAAATTGATCGCTAGAGGTGCCCGAAATTAGCTTTAGTATGTGCTAAAAATTGATCACTAGAGGTGCCCGAAACCGGCTCTAGTCGAATAAATTAATTAACTTAAGAAAACTAAAAACAAAACACTAGAGGTGCCCAAAACCGGCTCTATTTAAAACATGTTAAAAGAACCCAATAAAGTAATTTGAAAAACTCTTGTTTGCATAGAGTCCGAAAAATCAACTTGAACACAACTCTGCACACACTCACAAGCATTATAGTTTGATTCCGAGTAACTCCTAAGTTTTTCGAAAAATGAAAAGCCAATCATACTTTGTTCCACAGTTCCGAGAATTGAAATCAAGTTCAAAGCTAAGTTTGTGAAACTTGAAGTCTTGGCAGGTAATTATTAGTTTGCATTTCTTGAGGACAAGCAATAGTTCGAGTTTGGGGGTGTGTTAAGTGTCTAAAAGTACTATTTTATTCACCCTTTTATTCATATTATTGCTAAACTTAGGCTCATATTAGTTGCATTATTAGCCATTCATGCATGTTTGCATTGTTTCCTTGGTGGACAAGCTTGATTTCATATTTTGCTTAATTTTGTGGAAAAAGGGTGCTGCCGATAGTTGTTTTTGTGTGTATGCAGAATCAATTGCCTAAACAAGGATGGAACCAGTTGCTAGGGCAGTGCATGAAAGAGATGCCGACACAGTTGTCAGGGCAGTGCATGAATGAGATGCCGAGCTAGTTGCCAGGGTAATTGTCGATAAGGGATAAGATGATATGGCAGTCGAAATTGATGACTAGATAAGCCCAAGATGACGTGGAGCAAAGTTAAATCCCAAAGGAGTTTGATTTCCATGAAGAGGTCAAAGAGAAATTAAATCCCAAGAAGATAGGAGAAGATCTAGAAGGAATTTAAATATAATAAAGAATTATATTCTTTTAAAAGTATTTAATTCCAACTTAACTTTTTCCTCAATAGAGAGTTTGATCTAGCCATCTCCTATTTAAAGGAGACCAAGCCGTCAACTCCAAGAGAGCAAAAGGGAGATATTTTGACAAGAGAGAGCAAAAGGGGAGAGTTTGATTGAAGAGAGAGAGCAAAGGGGGAGAGTTCGATTGAGGGGGAGCAAAAGGGGAGAGATTTCGACAAGAGAGAGCAAAGGGGGATAGTTCGATTGAAGAGAGAGAGCAAAGGGGAAAGATTTCGACAAGAGAGAGCAAAGGGGGAGATTTCGATTGAGGGGAGAGCAAAGGGGAGAGATTTTGACAAGGGCTTTCAACTATTCTTCATCTTTTTCTTTCTTGTTCGATTAGGTTTATGTTAGGGATTCTTTGTTTTGTGTTTCTCTGGAACCTAGCCATGAACTAAATCTATTTGGCTAAGGTTATTGTGTTTTGTGGTTGTGAGAAACAATTGGATTTTGTTTAGGTAATAAAAGTTTGCACTCTCAATTCAAGGTTTACTCATTCTTGGTTTTTATTCTTGTTTGCGAGTGAATTGGGAGAGGATATCATAAATTTATCTATTTATCTAATATCGGGAGAGTTAGATTCAAGAAACGAATGAGTATGGTCTTTATTCAATCTATTGATGGTGAAGATTAATCCGGCTTAGGAATAGGTTAAGGATTTCAACGGCTAAGAGGAACGCACGATTGGTTGTTGTTCACCCTTGATTCACACAGGGATGTATTATCAAGACATGCACAATTAGCTAGAGTTTCAACTTAGGGATAAGAAGAAACCATTGAAGAACGCTCCGCCGAACCTTGAAGTTGTTGCCTAGCCGCCCAAACAGTTGCCCGGGCAACCGTCGATTAGTTGCCAAGGCAACCCCGCTGCGCAAGTTGCCACGACAACTGAGTTGCCATTGCACCCTTTTACCAAGACGATCCAATTGGCTATCACTCCTCAACTCGCGATAACATGGCCTATTCTCTCTCATTTGATTACATCTTCTTTTACTTATTTGCTTTCTAGTTTAGTTGTTAGTTAAAACTCCTACAATCTTCTACTTGTGTTCTTTTACTTTTTACAGTGCAAGAGATTAGATTCTTGAAGTGGCACCAATCCCTGTGGAGACGATATCATTTATACTATAACTTGCGACATGTACACTTGCACAATTACGGAGCACTTATTAAGCGCAAAAATTAGGCATTTGGCAATTAAGAACTCCCAGACACGTGGTATTTCAGGAGGGATTTCACATCTGTAAATATCTTGACAACATTGAGGTCTGCTGGACAAAGGCTCATGCTTAGAACTATATTCGGTCGATAGGGTGGCTAAATCCTTCATACCATAGATGCCCGAGTATCTGACTTTTTTCTTGATTTTGTTTTTTCAGTTTGCTATGACTTTTTCAAATTGCATTGTATTTTTGCTTATAAGCCTTAATAAAATTTTGAAATTCTCCTTCGAGCTTTCTTTATTTTCTAAAGCTTCATGCAAGTAAGCTAGCATAATTCATTGAAAAACAGATGATTTCTTGGTATTACTATGTTTTGAAAGATTGCATATGAGCTTTAGCACTCCATGTTATTGAAGAAGTGTGTATAAAGAAAAGACAGAGCAAAATATTGCGCCAGCAGAAGCAAAGAAATGAAACGCCTAAATCAAGTTATACATGAACAAGTCAGAAGGACAGATAAGAAATAAATAAAAAGCACATGAAGAGGAAAGAGAAAAGTGAAAACCTGAGAGGGTACTCAATCAAAAAAAGAAAAAAAGAGAGAAAGAAAAAGAAAAAGGAATAACAAGGAAAAAAAGAAAGAAAAAAAAAGAAAAGAAAAAATAAGAAAGAAAAAGAAAAAACCAAGGTGAAAACCTAAAAGAACGCCTTGAGAAAAAGAAAAATGAAAAAATGAAAGGGCGCTTTGAGAAAAGCAATCTAAAGTGAAAACTTGAAATGACGCTTTAGAGCAAAGGGCTAGAAACGCATAAAGAAGGTTTCAAAGGTAAATCCCGAGTGGGAGAAGAAGTAACAGTGCAAACCAAGAATCAATAAAGATACATAGAAAACCATATTGGTCCCTAAGAAAGCAGGAGTTTTTTGATTGATCCCAACGTGCCATGGTTCATGCATCATACATAGAAAATTAGGGTCACACTAACTCTCATCAAAGTATCTTTAATATGTTTTGTCTGGAAATCAACAAAGAATCTAGAGTTCCTAATAAGAAGAACTCGCCCAGCAAAGAATCCAGAGTTCCTAATGAGAAGAACTCGCTTAAACAAAGAATCCAGAGTTCCAAATGAGAAGAACTCGCTCAACGAAGAATGAATAACTCCTAATGAGAAGAGTTTTCCTTTTGAAGAATGATGAAGTTCTGTAACATCCCTAAAATTGGCCTAGTCAAAATTGGGTTCTGGCGATCAGAAACCCTACACCGAAATGTCTAAATGTTACATTATTATTGATCATGTGAAGTAGTTTCATCAATAATGGACCATAATTGAGTCCAATGTTCAGTAGGGACCATATTGAAGTGTTAAACTCTAAAAATTTGCTAGGCGTATCGATATAGTGAGACTTGTATCAGTACTGTCTAATTTTGTTGCCTAACTAATTTATCTAAATTGAACCAACCGTATCGATACGGTTAAAGGTGTATCGATATGGGTCCTTGTCAAAATCTGTTTTGGTGACCAAATTGAAAGAATTGGGAGTTTAGGGGATGAGTCACCTACTTACTTGCCACCCTTCATGTTAGAAAGCTCAGAAAAGATGACAATTAGTCAATCAATTGTTAAAATTAAGTAAAGGGATAAGAAAGATGGATAATAATATTTTAAGCAAACCCTTGACTAAGGGAAAGCTTTCTATTGGCTCCTTGGGAGGTGGGGAATGATTAAGGCTATGACCTCCTTAATAAGGAATAAAGAAAAGTCCTCTTCCTTGTTTTGTTTTCCACCGTAACCAAACCCAACCCCTGTTGAAGGAATCAAGCACACACCTCCATTGTCATCTTCCCCACCAAGCTCAAGCATGCACCTCCCTTGTTTGTGCAAGCTTTCATTGATTTCTCTATACCGATTCATAGCTATCTTAGTGTGTAAAAGCCCCTAAACAATTTTACAAGCCCATGTGAGATTAAAGTTTAATTTCGATTTTAAGTTAAGGAGCTTAAGACTAAGATCATGTTCTCCAATCTTAAAATCCATAGGAAGCTTTTGGAAGATAGCTATTGTAAGTTTGAATATCGATTTTGAATTATGACTTCAATTCTTACACTTCCCTTGTTGTTTTTATAGCTCGAGAAGTAGGGATTGTAGGACCATCATTTCCTACGAAAGCTAGGGACAAAGGGATCATCATCCGAGAGCCATAGGAGCTTCGAAAGTAAGGTGGGTGTAGTCAGAGTCCCAAGAGGTAGCTAGGTGCCATTTTGAATTATAGATTATTGCTTATTGTATTGCTAACCATTGTATTGAAGGTTTTTGCATAAAACCCTATTGAAAGTCACATAGGTAAGAATGGGTAAGTATTGCATTGAAATCTTGTCCGAAACATCGTTATTATTATTATCATGGAAAGTATTGAAGCATTATTATGTTAAGCTATTGAGTATTGAATATCGACTATTGCATATTGTTATCAAAATATTGATATATGTTTATTGTTATTGAATCATTGCTATTGAACTATTGTTATTGAATCATTTCTATTGATACATTGATATTGGATTATTGATTATTGAACCTTGGGATTGAAAGTATTGGATACAAATGGCATGCTATAGAATTCATGAGCTCATTGGTACGGGTATAGGCTACGACATTTATTGTGGTGCGGCGGGGGGATGTTGATGAGTATTGGTCAAATTGGTGCGGTGGAGGGATTATGACTAGACCATTATTGATATTGGTGCGGAGGTGGAATTTGTGTATCCATATACCATGAAATCGATCCAAGAAAACTGTTGAATATTGCTATTGGTCATTGATGTGAATTATTGCTATTGATTATTGTTCCCACGTTGATCATAGATGCTATGTTACTTGTTGAGCATGATATATATGTTATTGAAGCATGTTAAGTTGCATACTAAGCTCATTCATCGTTATGGCTATCTCACTTAGAATATGTAAGTCTAATGCATTCATCTTCCACATTTCAAGTTAAGAAAGTGTATCGGATTGAGATCGGAGCTAGCTGGAAGTTCGGTAAGTCACCACAAGCTTGAGTAATGTGTTTTGTCCTTATGAAATCCTAGAATGGTGGAAAAGTAGTTACACTAGTTGAATCTGGTATTTCGGGTATGTGTATATTGGCTATGTTTTGTATAGGCCATAGAGGCCCTAAATGTCACCTTGGTTTTGGTTTGAAATGGTTAAAATATGCATACTTGGCATTAAAAGGTGAAATCATAGTAAATGGATTCATATTGACATGATATTTGACATGCTATTAGAATTATGGATTAATAACTTGTTGGTAAAATTTTGTTGCATTTGGACATCATTCAATAGGTTAATTCAAATAAAAACCAGATAAAATCTGTCATTACAAGACAGACGTATCAATAGGGGTCAAGCTATATCGATATGGCCTTGCATAATTGAACATGATAAAAACAGAGCATACCGATACAACAAGAGGAGTGTATCGATACGGACTTGAGTAGTAAGGTCTGGGAAATAAATTATATCGATACGGCTTTAGGTTGTACCGAAACAGGTCAACCTTGGTCAACGCGTATTGATACTGGCTTAGATGTATCGATACAGAATTGTTACCCTTGAATTTGGAATTAAGAAATATAGCTTAGCGTACCGATACGGTTTTAAGTGTATCGGTACAATGTTAGTTAATTCTGTTAAAAGGCATTAAACATAGTTTTAAATAGTTACAAAATGGTCATTGAATATTGTATGTCTCAATTGTATAAGTAAATATTATCGGAATGCCATGAAAATTTATGAGAATCATGTTATTGCATTGAATTTCATCATGGTATTGTTAATTATAGAAAAAGACCCCTAAATTATTAGATTTACAGTCTAGTCCCTAAAACTTATAAAAGTTATAAATTGGTCATAATTAATGAATTATTAACTCCTATTGGAAATATTGGGTTAATGTTAATACTTAATAAGGTTTGAAAGGTATAATATTGATTACATGTCAACCTTTGATGAAAATTTTATCGCACCGATCACCGTATCGTTCACCAGTAGCATTCTCCGACCCGATTTTCAACCAGGTCGGGTGGGGGATGTTACAAGTTCCTAATGAGAAGAGCTTGCTTATTCGATGCCTTTACAGAGATAGACTGGAAAAAGAGCGAGGAATGAAGAATTTAATAATAAGAAGAATAGCTTCAAACCTCGAAAAGTGAAGAATTTTAAAGAGCAATGTCAGACTTTAGAAGATGGAGAATTTCATAATAAGAAGAACAACTTCAGACTTCATGGTTTGGCAGAAGATTGAAGAATTTCATAATCAGAAGAACAACTTCAATCTTTGGTTGTTTAGGGAATGGCCTATGGATTCGGACAAAACTCGGGTATTTTTAGTCTTTGCCCTATTCTTGTTCCACATAAATGAGCAAAGAGGGGCAGCTGTAATACCTGATTTTTCTCAATGTATCCTATATATGTGCGTTGTCTCTTAAAATAAATAAATAAATAAGTCATAAAATAAAAACAATGTCCAAAATAAATAATAAACCCATGTTATGTCCATCCAAATATCCATATAGATATAAAATGTCCATTTTACACTTCAAAGCCCATTTACAAGGTCCAAATTAAATTCTCTCACCCAATTACGATCATTTATAGCCCATCTAAGCTCAATACATCTATTTTCAGAGAAAGAAGCACAAACAAACACATGTGTGTTTATTTAGCTCGCCCAATTGCCCACGTGTCAGTCCAAGAGTGGCCCGTTCAAGTCTCACGCAATTAAACTCCTAGTGATGTCACCCTTGGTCAGCATATATAAAAGAAGAGAATTAGTGGGGAACTAATTACTCAACAATTATTACGCAATAATTTTGAAAAGTTAAAGAGGAGAGAGGAAATCTCACCAGCAATCGAAAGGACATTGGGAATTTAGAGAGTTGGCTGGAGAAGAAGACCAGAGCCACCACACCATCGCTAAAATTCATCAGAAGGTAACCTCTTTCTCTCATTTTTTTCGTACCCTTGCAACCAAAGTAAAAATAAGTTAGATCTAGATTTTGAAATTAAAAAAACAGTAATAGAAGGTAAAAGAGTTGCGATCGGAGTTTATCTGAGTAAGTTGAAGAATTTAGGTTTTTGGCGTAGTCAAAAATTATAGGAGAGGTTCGGGTAGGTAGTTTAGGAGGGGGAGATGGTTGATTCTAATGAATCGAGTAGAAGATCTAGGTTGAGGTTGAAAAAACAGAGTTCTTGGAATTTTTTTAGGTTTCTAGCACGGTGACTAGAAATTGTCTGACAGCAAAGGGTGGTGGTCAGAAAGTTCAGTTTGGTGACCGGAGTAAGGTGGGAGATGATCAAAGTCGATGGTTGGTGGTAGTCGACACCACCTCCAGCGGCCGACGGACAGGTCAAAGTGGATCTATGGCGGTGGTTGTGGATCGAAAGGAAGAAGATGGAAAAACTTAGTTAGAGTTCATGTGAGGGTCCTGTGTTTGATCTAGAAAAACAAGGAAAATGAAGGTTTTTAGTGTTTGTTTGGATCAAATGGGAAAAAATGAAAAACGAGTGATGAATTTGGTGATGAACTGGGTGTTTTGATCGAATAAGGGTTGGTATTTTTGGATTTTGGTGTTTAGATTGAGAGAGTTTAGAGAGAGAGATCGTTGGTAGAGGAGAAAGAGTGAAATCAGATAAATGACCTATTTAACTCGGTTTCAGGCTATATATAGCCGAGTCAAAATGGTAGCATTTTGGATCCCGGGTTAGAGAGGACCCGCGTGTTTTGTATCCGGGTATGATAGGATCTGATCCTTTTTGGTTTATTTACCTTTTAAGTCCCTATAGTTTGTATCTCATTTCGTTTTGTTTTTTTTAAATGAAATTGGTCATTTCAAATCTGTTTTCAATTCAATTTGGTTCTAAATTCTTGTATTAATTTGATTTTAATGGCTTTAATTATATGATTGAATGTATTTTTGATATAGTGCATAATAGGTTGTACATTCGATAATTTATTCACTCTTTTAAAAAATAATTTGTTTAGATCCTTAGACTTAAGTTCTTAATTAGGATTTAAATAATTAAATAGGAAAAAGACATCGTAGTAAATTAGTGTACATTAAGTGAAAACTTTGAGGTTCAAATTTGGATGGTGTTCCACTTGCTTGCAATGGAATGTTATCATAAATTGGCCTTAAAGAGGTACATTTGATATGCATTACAACTTAAAATTAAATAAATTCACCTAGTTAATTTAAATAGTGTAATATCCCAAATTTTGGCTAGTGATTAAATTGTAAATTTTGAAAGTTTAGGTGATTAAAGTATAAACTTTGGAAAAGTTTAGGGACTAAAGTATAAATTTCCCCAACAAGTAATTTTATTCAGTAGAAGAGTGAATCAGATAGAAATAAGTACCTTAATATCGATTTTAAGAATTAAGATGCAGAAAAAGGTACCGAATTTGGATCGAATAAAATTGTTAAGCGTGCTCAGGCCAAGGAAATACAAAGATGGGTGACCTTTGGGAAGGTCCCATAAAAGTGTATCTGAACTATATTTTGGACTCAGTAAAAGTAGAAAATATTCATATGGATTTCAAATAAAGGATTTCTACGATAAACCTTATGTTATGAAGATTTTCAATAATTATCGGAATAATAGACTGAGTTAAGAAATTTCAGTCTAAGTCTTTATGAAAGGAAATTTTTAAGGTTTAAAAGTATCATGTGATAGATAATGAGTTGTATTGGGTACTTTCAAAGTTGGTAAAAATCTAAGGAAAATTGAAATGGGAATTGAAGTTCAGTGACCAAAATGAAAATTTTGTGGCCAAAGTATAAACTTTGGGAAAGTTTAGGGACCAAAGTGTAATTCCAAAAGTTATGTACGTTAACCCCGTAAATGAATAGTTCACCCCCAAGAGTGACCTTTCCGTGTTACTCAAATTTTTCGTATGGAGCTTGTATTTTTTGCTATAAAGCGATAAAGTTTGGAAGAATATTCAGATAATCAGATCGAATCGAATATCCAGGATATTTTGAAGGATGATAAGCCAAGGTTTATTATTTCATTTAATATGTCTAAGATATTTTATTTGTGTTGGAATAAGATGAATCATTGGATTTAAGTTGATTTTCCATGTTAAACATGAGCCATTGGATGAAAAATGGCAAGATCGTAATTTTGAAAAAATTACAAGGGTAAAGTTGGTAACTACCAACTTATTGGTTTATTTTTGACCATTGTATAAATAAATTGACATGTGGCCGGTTAAGAAGGAAGTAAGTTAGTTAGATTTTAATGGAATGGCAATTTTCAAGACTTGTTGTAAATAAAGACTAGTTGGAGGGCAAATTGGACATTTGCCATGGATGGCATTTTTGAAACTTTTTGAAACTTTTAGGGAAATTTTGAAAGGCCAATTACACATGGATTTGATCTTGGCCATTGAGTTTTGATGAGATTAAATCTTGACCATTCGATAAAAAAGGCATTTTTAGTAATTTCACTATTTAAATGAATTTAAAATTCATTTATACTTTACAAGTGGCTTAATTGGATGAAATAAAAAATTTGAAGACAATTATTCATCCCAAAAATTCGAAATTTGAGAGGGGAGAAGAGAGAAAAAATTTCTAAGTTCGATTCAAGCCCCGAAACTCAATTTTCAGGTAATCTTTTGAACTACAAAGTTGTTCTACTCATCAAGCTCTATCTTTTGGTGTAAATAATTTGTGGAAAACATGCTTGGTTGATGATAATTTTGTATGAAAATAAATTAGGGTTTATGGACTCAATTGATGGTTTTGAGATTTTATAATTCCATGTTGAAATTCAAGTTGAAATCAAGCTTTTGTGATGTTAAAATCATGTTATTGAGTTAGGATTTAAACTCTACATGTTTTGATTATTATGAATATGATTAGGCTTTATGGATTCAAGTTTGATTTAGGGTTTGTGATGTTGGATAAATGATCTAGTAAGCTTGATTTGTTGTTTGGAAGCAAAACCCTAATTTAAATGTTTAGGGACCAATTCAAAAAGTTTAAAAGTTGAAGGACTAAATATGAATTTTTATGGAATTGGTGTGTATTTATGTTATTAGGGATGTTGAAGATATGAAATTGAAGTTAGAATGCAAAATCGATGTTAAATCGAGTTAGTGACCATTTTGATAAATTGTCAAAGTTAAGTGACCAATTCGGAAATGAGGTTTTAGAGAAGGATTAAATCTGATTTTTAGTTATAATGATAGAATTAAGATAGTAATTTTGATTTGAAGACTAAATTGCAAAGTTAAGAAGCTAGAATCCTTATCTTTGTATTTTAGTGGCTATTTCGGTTATGAAGGAAAATTAAGGAGAATTATTGTGAATAATTATTTTATGAAGAAGGTTAGAAGATGGTGGTTTAAAGCAAGTAATTGGACTAAATTGAAAAGTAGAGAAGTAAGGAGAAGTTAGTATAAAAGTTGAAGTTGTTTATGGAAGCTGTGTAGAAAAACTGGTTTATGGTAGTAACTTTGAAAATTCACCATAAATTCTACAAAAATGGTTAGAAGGTAAATTTTATACCGATATAAATATTTGTTTGTCTAGTTTCTCCTCCAACAAACGGAAACTGATTTCGAGTTCCGAGTCAAAAGATATGAATTTTTAAGTGACGAAAGGTCAAAAAAACAATATGTAGTATGTTCCGAAATTAGCACTGGAAATTGACTTTGAAAATTTGCCATAAATCGTACAAGTTGAATATTGGATATTAATTTATATGGGTGAAAATCTTATTGAATCTAGTTTCTTTCAGAACAAACGGATTTGAATTATGAGTTGTAGATTATTTTATAGAAATATTTCTTTGGAGGTACTGCAAACTGCCAGGAAATGAGAATTGATACACTTTGTATCTAAGGACCATAATGACTTTTTGAACAATACAAGGAAGAAAGGAAAAACTTTGGGAATTTTGTATATTCGAATGACTAGATTCGATAGCATGTTTAAAGTATTGTTAGATTTGAATCTAACGAATGTTATTCATATTTATATGATCAATGAAGTTTGATTTGGATCAAAAGAAGGGTCGAGGTATTATGAAGGAAAGGATCGAGTAGAGCTTAGTGAGGCAAGCTAATAAATGGACCAGGTGAGTGCATTATCTGAAATGTTTGAATGGTTTATAAATGATTTAGGGTATCAACGAAATTGACGATGATATGACTTAGCATGCCCCTAACATAGGGATGTCTAGCTAAGTGTAATGCATGAATGACACTAATTCTCTTGGGCACTTTTTCTTCTCGGTCCTTTGATTTTGATCTTCTTTTGCTTTCTTCCTCTCTTCTTTGTAACGGCGGTGCCCCATCTGTCACTTGGGTTCACCCTTTATTCCCCTTTTTGAACTCTTGATTTTTTGTTCTAAAGTGGCTTTTCAGGTTTTCACTTTAGGCTTGTACTTCCCCAAAGTGCCCTTTATGGGTTTTCACTTTAGGGTTTTTCTTCCTCTTCTTTTCTTTCTTTCTTTCTTTCTTTCTTTCTTCTTTTTTCCCTTTTTTCTTTTTCTCTCTCTTTTTTTTCCCTTTTTTCTTTTTTTTTCTTTCTTTTTCTCTTTCTTTTGGGTGCCCTTATGGGTTTTCGCTTTTAGCTCCTTCAATTTCAATATGTGAGGTACTCATTGTCTTTCTTTGGTGAATCTCATCAATTTCGCCCCTGATGATCTTTTTGCCTTAACCTTTGCAGATTCCCCTTCTATCCTGGAACAACTTGTACTCAATAGGTTAAATCATAGTAATGCCAAGAAATCTTCTCTTTTTTTAATCTATGCCAATTCATCTGCATAATGATTATGGGACGGACAACAAAAATAAGAATAATATTTTATTAATATTTAGAGACACATTAACAAAATTTTGAAAGTCATGACAAACAGGAGAAAGAAAAAAATAAGACTAATATCGACTGTATGAATAATGAGAACCCATCAACCATAGTAGACTTTTCACTTGCCATCTTGGGTTACAATTTTGACGACCTAAGGATTGAAGCATCGTTCTTCGATGAAGTCTGCCAGTCGTGTTCCACAATTCGAGTATATCTGAACCGTTCTATTCGGATTTTCAATTTAGATCACCATTTGGTTTTAAGACGCCCATTTTTGGGTTTTCACCCTAAACCCTCATTCTCCTTTTTCTTTTTTCTCCCTCTTTTTTATTTTTTGTCTTTTTTTTCTTTTTTCTTTTCTCTTTTTCCTTTTTTTAGGCATAATACTTTTTTACAGAGTCTGAGTTTACTGAGTTGCTCAACTCTTTCCCATCCATCTTAGCTAAGATTAATGCTCCTCCGAAGAAGGCCATTTTTACCACAAAAGGCCCTTCCCAATTAGGCATCCACTTCCCTCGAAAGTCTTTTTGGTTAAGTAAGATCTTTTTAAGCACCAGATCCCCCTCTTGGAACTCTCTAAGGTGAACCTTTTTGTTATAAGCTCAGATCATCCTTTTCTGATACATTTGACTATGACAGATGGCCTTTAACCTTTTCTCTTCAATGAGGTTCAATTGGTCAATCTTGGCTTGCATCCATTCGGCCTCATCCAACTTTACTTCGTTCAAAATTCGAAGTGATGGAATCTCTACCTCGATGGCCAATACCACCTTCGTTGCCCAGGTGGAGGTCCTCACAGAGGTTCGATAAGCAAATAAAGCAAAAGGTATCTTTTCATGCCAATCTTTATAATTTTTTATGGTTTTTGCTATGATCTTCTTTATATTCTTATTCGCCGCTTCCACTGCTCTATTCATCTTGGGGCGATAAACAGTAGAATTGTGATGTACAATTTTGAACTGTTCATACACCTCAATCATCATTTTGTTATTCAAGTTGGAAGCATTGTTAGTGATGATCCTTTCAGGTAGACCATAGCGACATATAATTTCTTTCTTGAGAAACTTGTAAACTGTCGCTCTTATGATGTTGGCGTACGAGGCAGCTTCTACCCATTTGGTGAAGTAATTGATGGCTACTAAGATGAAGCAATGCCCATTAGAAGCTTCCGAGTTGATCTAACCAATAACATCTATTCCCCAGGCAGCAAAAGGCCAATGTGAGTTCATGACGTGAAGTGGGACTGGCAAGGAATGTATCTTATCGGTGTAGATTTGGCATTTGTGGCATTTCTTTGCATAATTGATGCAATCTCCTTCCATTATTGACCAGAAGTAACCGTATCTCATGATTTTCCTAGTCATCGAGAATCTGCTAGCATGGGTTCCGCATAAACCTCCATGGACCTCCGCTAAAATAGTTTTGGCCTCTCAGGCCTTGACACATCTCAATAGTATCTGATCTTTTTTCTTTAATACAAAACCTCCCCGTCAAGGATGTACCCCGATGCCAACCTTCTGATTGTTCTTTTTTCGTTATCGTTGGAGTCTTTTGGGTAAGTCTGGTACTTAATATATTGGGGGATGTCATAATACCATGGATTGCGTCCTTCTCCTCTTCCAAACTATAGTAGTGGGCCGGTACCTCAAAAGTTTACATCTCGACAGGCTTCATTTCGGTTGTCCCATTTACCTTGAACACGGTGGCCAAAGTTGCCAGAGCGTCGGCCATTTGGTTATCCTCTCTTTGCAAATCGGTGAAACTGACTTCTTCAAAATTTCTGACCAAATCTTGGATCAAATCATGATACTTGATTACCTTCGGATCTCTGGTCTCCCACTCTTTTCGAAGTTGGTAGACTACCAAAGAGGAATCTCTAAAAATGTGGAGCACTTTGATCTTCTTTTCAATGGTTGCTCAGAGTCCCATGACATAGGCTTCATACTCGGCTATATTGTTGGTGCAGAAGAATTCCAGCCTACTTGTCAAAGGGTAGTCGTCATCTTCAAGGAAAATTAATACTGCCCCTATTCCATAGCCTAGGGCATTTGACGCCTCGTCAAAATAGAGCCTCCGTCCCTCTTTCTTGGCAACAAGCCTCCCTTCAGTTAAACCACAGATCAAATCTTCACTTGGAAAATGGAAATCCAACGGTTCATAGTCATCTGAGGCGCGTCTTGCCAAAAGATTTGCCATGACACTTCCTTTTACTACTTTCTGGTTCACATAAACAATGTCAAATTTCGACAAGAGCATTTTCCAACGGGCAATCTTCCCGGTCAATGCTGGTGTTTTCATTAGAAATTTTAGCGGATCCATTCGGGAAATTAGATAGGTGGTATGATACAACATGTATTGTCGTAGCCGCTTAGTAGCCCATACCAAGGCACAACATAATTTTTGGATTAGTGGGTACCGGGTTTCACAATCAGTGAACTTCTTGCTCAAATAGTAGATTGCCCTTTTCTTCTTGCCTGAGTCATCATGTTGTCCAAGTACGCACCCCATAGAATTTTCAAAGACTGTCAGGTACAGGATCAATGGTCTGTCTGGCACTGGTGCTACTAGAATTGGGGGATCAGTCAAATACTTCTTGATCTTTTCGAGTGCCTCTTGACAATATTCATCCCAGACTCTTGGGTTATTCTTTCAGAGCAGTCTGAAGACAGGGTCACACTTATTAATCAATTGAGATATGAACTGAGAAATGTAGTTTAACCTCCCTAAAAATCCTCGGACCTCCTTTTGTGTTCGCGGTGGTGGAAGATCTGGAATTACTTTCACCTTTTTGGGGTCGATCTCGATGCCCTTCTGACTTACCGCAAAGCCTAAAAGCTTTCCTGATGTAACTGTGAAGGTGCATTTAGCCGGGTTGAGCTTTAACTGATACTTTCTTAGCCTTCGGAAGAGTTTTCGCAAGTTTTGGATATGCTCCCCCTTGGTCTTAGATTTGGCTATCATGTCATCCACGTATACCTCGATTTCTTTATGCATCATGTCATGAAACAAGGTTACCATGGCTCTTTGGTAAGTTGCCCCGGTGTTTTTTAATCCGAAGGACATCACTTTGTAACAAAATGTCCCTCATATGGTCACAAAAGTGGTTTTCTCCATGTCTTCGGGGTGTAATTTGATCTGGTTGTACCCTGAAAAGCCATCCATGAACGAAAACCAAGCATGCCCCGCATTATTGTCCACTAAAGTATCAATATGGGGCAAAGGAAAGTTGTCTTTCGGGCTCGCCTTATTAAGATCTCTATAATCCACACAGATACGTACCTTTCCATCCTTTTTTGGTACCAGCACGATATTGGCTACCCATTCTGGGTACTTAGAGACTTCCAAAAATCTGGCCTCGAGTTGTTTCTTCACGTCTTCTCTAATTTTTAGTAACATGTCAGTTCTCATTCTTCAAAGCTTTTCCTGAATGGGCTTGCATTCTGGCCTAATGAGAAGCTTGTGCATTACAATATCTATGTTTAGGCCCGGCATATCTTGGTATGACTATGCGAACACGTCTCTAAATTCTACAAGCAATTCCACTAACCCTTGCCTGACTTCTGGTGATAGGGTGCCCCCGATCTTTACTTCTTTCCATTCTTCGTCAGTCCCCAAGTTTAGGATCTCTATCTTCTCTTGGTGCAGAAGGATTTTCTTCTCCTCATCGGTCATCATTCTTAGCAGCTCATCGTGAATCTAATTATTTTCTTCCCCTATCTCCGCCAAGTACACGGGTTGCTCAAAATCTACTTTAGGACTAGATTCCACATCATTCATACAGTTTATATTAAGAGGCCTGCACAATTTTGAAAGTGCATATTGGGAAAAGAAAGGTATAGTTTATGATGTAAATAAATTATTAACTAATAAATAAAAGAATAGGTAAATAAATAAATAATGAATGAAATGGAATGGAATGGAATGAATGGAATGAATGCCATGTTTGCCATTTGAGAAAGAAAAGGTGGATATAGTATATTTCATCGAAAGCAAATGAATATGACATAGTTGCCCTTTTTTACAAAAGATGTCCGCTACTTTCGGGCCAAAGTGACGGAATAGTTCTAGGCATTACTTTGATTTGTCCCTATTGAATGTTGTCGCGACCCTGAAGGTCCAGTTGTTGAGCTCTTCTTCTGGGAGGCACGGGCAAATTTTGGCCAGAAACCGATTAGCCTCACTTCCATCACCAATTGGAGGCGCCTTTCACCATCCTGGTTTGCCTCTTGGATGTCCTCTTCCGAATTTTAGACCCCCTAGATATGAACATACCTCTGAAGTTTGAGTAGGTTATGGGAGCTCAGGGAATGTCTTCCCCTCTCAACATGGCTTTCCTCTACTCTTGTCTCTTTTTCCATTCTTGTATTTTTTGCAGAAAATTAGGCTTATAGCCAAGTCCGAAGCGGTCCACCTTATGAATCACACTAATGGGAAAAAACGCCCATGTAGATTTCTCCCCAAACCTTTATTCTTTTTCGATCCTCTTCCCAAGGTTTCGAATACCATCATCTTAGTAAAGTTTGACAATTTGGGGCGTGAAACCTTGTTCCCTTCAGCAACAAAAGTAGCATTGATAAGTTCTAAGGCTCTAAAGGCGCACTTCATTGCTTCTCCATCAGTAAGGATGTATGGTATATCTGGAGTTACTGAAGTGATGATGTCCTCTTCTATATTCACTATTACTAACTTCCCTTCAGTGACAAACTTCAACTTTTGATAGAGTGAGGATGGAACGACGCCGGCCGAGTATATCCACGGCCTTCCTAATAGGCAGTTGTAAGATGGCTGGATATCCATGACCACGAAATTGACCACGTATTTAGTAGGACCAATGAGCAGGGGTACTTCTATTTTCCCGACCATATCTCTTTGAGTCTCGTCGAAGGCTCATACCGTAATATGACATGGTTTTATATGCGAGCTGTCGATTGACAGTCGTCGTAGCATGGCTAATGGCATAACATTCAATGTAGAGCTATTATCAATTAAAATGCCCGACAGCACATAACCCTTGCAGTGAGTGGTGATGTTTAGGGCCTTGACAGACCCCGTGCCTTCCCCAGAATTTCATCATCACAATGTGATTGACGTCGGTGATGTGACTAATAGTCTGATCCAATCTCCCAACAAAGATGTCGTTTGTAACGAAGGTCTTATTCAAAACCTTCAGCAATGCATCACGGTGCTTTTCTGAATTTAATAACAGGTCAAGTACTAAAATGCGAGCTGGTTGTTTCCGAAGTTGATCGACAACATTATACTCACTGTGCTTCAGAAATTTCAAAAAACTCTTGTGCTTGCGTTACTGTGATCAGCTCCTTGACTTTTTTAGGGTGGGTCCTCTCCGAACAACTTCTCGAGCCCTGTTCCAACTTTCTGGCCTTTCTCTTTTGGGTCCTTTAGGTTTTCTGGAATATAGCATCAACCACTTGTGAGGTACCCCACGTCGCTTACTTCTTCGTTATTCGGTTGAGCAGGATCTGTCTCCATTACTCTCTTTTCCTCTTGTGCACCAGACGAGCCCAGAATCGTGACGCTCACAGCGTATTTCCATGGGACCATCTTGGTGTCTTTAAAAGGAAAAAACTTTGGGGTAGCAATTATAATTTTGGGAGCCACTTTTGGTTAGTTTGCCTCACTTGTCCTAAGACCGAGGACAAGTGGTCTCTTCGCATTGTATCTGGTTTCTTGACTCTTTGATGTACAGACTTTAACTCATTTTCCTATTTTCTCTTTTTCAAAAAACTCAATCTCCTTGTTATCCATCATAGCTTGAAGTAAATGACGAAATTCCTCACAATGCTAAATATCGTGATCTTCTAATTGGTGGCACTCACAGTACGGGGTGTATCCTTTTTTGACCAACACCATCCCCTAGTGACGAGACGCCCCATTCATAACCGCTGAAAGACCCATCTCAAGGGAGACTGGACTTCAGACACATTCCTTTTGGCTTTCTCGATGCACTCGTTTTCAATGGCATTTACACCTTGTCCCCCGTGAATCGACAACTGATTGTTGGCTGTACTAGGCTACCCCAACTGTAACACCCCAGTTCGAATCAGATTTTGAACGAACTTTTTGAATGCTATACAGTTCTTGATTGAATGTCCTGGGACATCGGCATGATACTCGTAGTGTTGATTAGGGTTATACCAGGCGGGGTACGGTGGGTTGTAGGAGTAATGTGGTACGGTCAGACTAGATCGGCCTTGTATAACTGCGAGTATAGTTCTTTATAGGTAATTGGCAAAGGCATGAAAGACCTATCATCCCTTTCCTTCTTAGGTCCTTTATCTTCTCTTCTGTTGAAGTTTCTGAAATTCCCTACTGGGCTTGTGGCTAGGAGATGGTGAAGTTCTTGGTCTTCTCAAAAGCATTGGTTTTGTTCACTTCATGATCCTTCTTCTTAAACTGCTTTCGTGAATGATCCCCTCCATCGATCCTTCCACTCTTGATGGTCGCTTCAATGCGTTCGCCAGTCATAACCATTTTTGCAAAGTTACTAATAGGGTTACTGATCAACAGATCATAAAGTGTCCCTTTTAGCGTATCTACGAACATAGGGGAGATCTCATGCTCATGAAGTGGTGGTTGGACTTGGGCTGCGACATCGCCCCACCTTTGAGCATATTCACGAAGGGTCTCGTTACGCTTTTGTTCCATGCCTCGTAACAATAGTCAGTTGGGAACCATGTCGGTTACATGCTTATACTGATCAGTAAAAGCTTTCACCAGATCTCTCAACGACTTGATTTGAGCCCTGGTTAGTTGGTTATACCATCTCAAAGCAGATCCTACTAAGCTGTCTTGAAAACAGTGAATCAAGAGCTTCTCGTTGTTGGTAAATCCAGCCATCTTCCGACAAAACATCACTATATGAGCAGACGGACAGGTGCTTCCATCAAACTTTTTAAAATATGGGTCCTTGAACTTATATGGGATCTCAACATCAGGAACCAGACTGAGTTCCCTAGCACTTAACCCATAGGGGTCATCCTCGTCTTCCTTCACTCGAAGCTTTTCTTCGAGGTCTTTCCGAGTATCTTCTAGTTGCTTAGTGAAATCCGCTTTCACTTGGTTTAACTTTTCTAATTCATCAAAGTCTAGGATACCGTCCCCGATAATCTTGGGATTCCTGAAGGTCACCACTAGTTGAGCTTGAGCTGCTGTATGGGAAGCATATATGCCTTGTGTAGGATTCGATGAAGGATCAATGAATAGAGGATTCTTGACGGTTTGGGCATAAAAGTGATCGCCCAAGCTTTGGGCAAGACTCTCGACAGTACCCTTGTCTCTCGACTCTTGCCTTAGCTAGGCTTGCAACAGCTGGGATATTTCTTTCATCATGTCTTGTTGAGACTTGAGGATGTTGTCCCTTAATTCCTGTTAGGTTTATTCCATTTGACCACGCAGATCAGCTTCCAACTTTGCAAAACCTTCCTCCATTCGCTTTCTTCGTAAACGGGTATGATGTGGATGTGGAATGATGGTAATTTTAAATAACCAAAATGGAATCTTTTTGTTTCCGAAATAAGAACTCTTTTAGTCAATCATTTGTATCAAAATAAAGAATGTAAATAAATGAATTATGCATGAATACAATGAGCAACACTGAGTTTGGAAAATGTCATCGTCAAATGACTTTCATTAATAGAAACATAGTCTCGGTACAATAACCAAAGAAAGCCAACTAAATATATGACTTCAGGGTAGTATCGAGGTCAATGATCTCTCTCAAAATCCAAATAGTCCTCTCTCCTTCTTCAGAGTCATCGTCGACACAATCATGAAGTTCAGTAGCGTATTCTGCCATGAGATGTATCTTCTGGGCAACTCCTTGCATCCGAACCATCCCTTGCGCTAACTCATGTTCTTGTCTCCAAATGGTGTAGGCAGCAAACTGTAGGTGCTCCAAAATCGGTATTGGCCGTACTTGAGTCGCTCCCTTAAAGCTTGCCACATGATTCTTGAGTTGTTGAACCTTAGTCTCCAACTCTTCAATGCGAGCCTCTAAGGCTTGGTTCTCCGTCTTGCTTACTTTTAACTTGCTAGTCGAACCCTTGTGCTTGAAAAGAGACTTCTCTAAATACTTTACCTGATCCTTCAAGGCGACGTTTTTTCTCGAGCTACCTAGAGTGAGAAGTGTGCAAGTTCTTCATTTCTTGTGTTAAAGTGAGCACCTGGTCCCTGAGTCGGAGCTCTATCCTTCGCCTGATCCACCTTCCACAACTCTCTTGCTTTTGTTTAGCCTATTGAGTCTCTAGATTTCTTCCTTTTCTAACTTGAGCTCGAGTTCCAATTCATCCTTTCTCTTTTGTGTAGCTTTAACCATTCCTTCAAACTGTATCTTCTCCAACTCAAAGTCAAATTTTTCTTGGCGGGCTTTCTCCTCGAGCTTGTGATACATCTCCTGCTCCTCTTCAAGTTGTTTTCTTATCAACTCGGTCTTGGTAGGAAGTGTGGCCAACCTCCTTCATTGACCTCTTTCTATCAGATTTACTTTGGGAATGTTGTCATTGACACAGTTGAATCTCCACGCCTGGTACTCGGGGGTGGTTATATGGGTAGCATTTATGACTTTGACCCATCTCACGCTGTTCCAAGCCGAAGAAACATCATACACCACTGCCTTGTAGCCCTTTTCCTTCTCATAATTCATATTGAACTTATTCAAACCCTTGGTAGCCGGTACAAATTGCTTCGAGCCATATTGTCTCAAAACCATAAGAGGTGAGCATAAGCAGTGTTCCCCCAAAGTCCAAGCAATGGTACCCAATAGTGTATCCCACACCTATAGAGGATACTCCTCGGGGAAAGCCATGGAACCCTCCAAACTATATCTTCCTCTTTTAGGTTGCAAAGAACGTCTACCCAAACTTCCTCAGATCTTCGAGTGGGCCAATCTTTCTTTCGTAGAAATTCTTCTAAAGGTGAGAAACTGCCATTGTAGAGAGGCTTCGAGAAATTAGCATCCGACCATAGGTGACTATAAAACCATACTGTCAAAAGCTGCGGGCAACCATGAAAACGACCCCACCATGCTCCCGGTAGAGCCTCAGAGATTGAAAAGTTTCGGCTAAAATCATAGGCACTGGATTGGTCCCTTCCACTCAGACGGTCAAATAGGTCAAACACTGCCAGGTCAATTAGCCCTCGTGCCCAGGGAAAGAGCACTAACCCATAAATTAACAATGCGAAGAGATCCCGCTAAACTCGGCTACCGGATGTACATAAGCTAGGGCTAGAATCCCATCCCACTTGAGATACTCCTTATTGTTCCAAGCAATGACCTAAAGCTCGACCTAGGATTCCAACATGTCTGAGAATCTCTTGAGCTTTCCCCGGAAGGCTTTGTTCTTACTCGGCTTCGAGTATACCTTAGTTTCGTCAATTTTCTCACAGTTTAAAAGGTCTTGATATTCCTCAATCGTAGGAGTTAAATTGAAGTTACCGATTGTGAAACAACTATAGGCAGGACTCCAGAACCTCACTAAGGCTTGGAACAGTGCCTGGTCTACCAAAACCTCTAACAAACATGCAATGTCACCATATTCTTTGCTGAAAGTGCACCTTGTTTCCAAGTCCCAACTATTCCAAACTACCCTCAGCCCGAAAGTGTCATTGTATTCTGTATTCGTAAATGTCTCTCTTGCCAATGTTGACCAGAACCCGGCAGAGATATTGTCTCTATCATGCAATTGTTCCCCTTCGGACCAAATTTGCAGGTCGGAGTTCTTTTCATCATTGCTGTGAACTAGGTCTCCCCATCAATCTACCCTTTAATTTCAGACTATTTCCAACTCAATGTGCTCTTTATGACATGACAATAATATGCAAAACAAAAGAACATCAATTGAAAGAAAGAAAAGAGAAGAGTTAGTCATGAGACAAAAAAAACGAAAGCGAGAAGAGATAAACATAAAGAGTTTGCACAAAGAATGAAACCTAACCACATGAATTCTAGTTCGCTAAGGTTATCCGCATGGCTCTATTAGGGGTGGGCTTCCTAAATTCTCACTCATGGGTTCAATTATAATTAAGGGTACCCGAACCTATCTATTTGCCTACTAAGGCAACAAGAACCCAATTCTGGCCCATTATAAGCTTGCGAATTGGTTTCGATTCGAGAGAAAGCACAACCTGGTGACGTGGAGGGCTGTACATGTGTCAAAAGGCATGGATTCCGAAAGTGAATTATCGACTCGTAGAGGGCTACTCACGTGTGTATGTGGCGTTTCACTCCCACTTAAGGGAAGAAGCTCAGGTACAGATCTTAATGATATGATGCAAAAAATGTCGGTGACTCCTTAGAAATTAAATGAAAAATTAATTCGAGGACTACAAATCATCAAAGACATGCAATCTCGATCATATTTTCAAGGAAGAACTTCTTGGTTAAAATTAATTAAAATCAGAATAATTGTCACTGTTTAAAAGCAACCATTTATCCTTTGGTCTAACTCTCTTATGTTTTGAAAAAAACAAAAACGTCCCCAGCAGAGTCGCCAAGCTATAGCGACCTTTTCTTCCTTTTGGAAAAGAGAATTGGACTTAAGGGTGTTTGTTTAGAAAAGAAGTCAGCTGGATTATCCCCCTTTATTTTCTAATGAAAATCTTTTAAAAGAATGGGGATTTCTTTTTTCAAAAAAAAACTTGAATTTTTGAAAACGATGAAAACTTGGAGCCTCCACCGGTCACTTGGGTAAGGTAGGCCGGACACCATAAGAAACCAGAGATTCGATATGAAAGGGTCCGGGAGTTGGTTACGCATAGGGAAGGATTAGTATCCCCATCACGCCTGAGACTCGGTACCAAAATATTTGTTTCTCTCACAAGGGTGAAAATCATTGAAATTTACATTGAATTTAATTCAGAGTTCTTAGAAGAATATTAACCTTGATTGCACGGGCTTTATCGAATTGGTGGATTCAAATTAATTATACATTTAATTAATAAGGTTGACGATATAACGAACCAGAGATTAAACCGACATCCATGTTAATTTATGGTTCGACTTCCATACGTCACCTTTTTGCATGATGCAAACATTTAAGTATGATGTGATGATTTTGTTAATTTGTAATCCATTTGCCTCGGGATGGTAAGGATTAATTCGAATATTTGGTCAACATCCTTTAAGCTCAGACTGTTAAGACACAAATATTGGAATTAATAAATACCTCTCTTTTACGATTTAGATTAATTTTGAATACGACTAAGATTAAAGAATATATGAATGACAATTAAGGCATGACAATTAAAGCATGAATGTAAACATACAAAAGCAAGGCCCAATTTATTTTATAGCCCAATTTATTTTATACTTAGCCCTAAAAGATAAGAAACCTAATTTATGGTGACTAATTTGTAATTTAATGTTAAGTTAAAACTTAAAATTGATTTTACCCCCTAAAGTAATTATGAAATGTTCGATTAATTTATGAATTTAACATTTACTCCAATAAGCCCAAGGGTAAATTTAAATTCACTAAATTAATTCAAACCCTAATCTAACTAGGGCTCTAAAGAATCTAATCCTCGAATTAATTTAATTAATTTAGGGATCGTGCCCCTATGAGGTGAGCACACGACCTAAATTAATCAAAGTAATTTATCAAATCAAGTCTAAAGCCTTAATTCCCTAAGGCCCACCTAAACTAAGCCCAAACTATTTTACCTAACCAAATTAAGCCCAAAAGAACTAACTAGGCCTCAAACTAATCAAACCAGACAAACTAGGCCCAAAACAAATTTGTAAGTATATTACAAAAATATTACATATTATACAAAACTATGTGCTATAAATTTTATAAAGGTATATATTATATTATATACTTTAAGAAAGCCACATTATATTTTAAGGAGACTATATATATTATAAGCATAAAAACCATATATATTATGTAACATAGAAAATACGCATTACAACTTAATAATACTATATACCATATCCTTTATAAAACCATATATTATATATTTTATAAAACCTTATATATTATAAGATCTTTTTTAAAAAACATATTACATATATTTTAAAGAAAACGATATATATATATATTTTAAAAACCATATTATATAAACTTTATAAAACTTTATTATATACTTTCTTAAAAGGACTCGATATCACTTTTACCTTTATGAAAAACATGTGCTATATTGAAAAAACATATATTGTATATTTATTTACCTGTTGTATGAAAACTATATGTTATCTTGTGTAAAAATTATACATTAGGTAGTATAGCGTTATATATACCTATATATATTGTGTAAAATCATACCTTACGTTTAATGTAACAAAAAATATATACTCATCAATCCACAAATCAAATATAAGAACATACAAAAACACTATGTATAAATTATATTATATACTATGCATACTATAGTAACTAAAGAAATCATAATATTAAAGTTGGGCTGATACAAACACAAAGAGGGAAAAGGAGATACCAAAGCCCACTGGTTTGGGCTCAATGAATCTGAAGCGTGCCGGGTTCGCGGGTCTAGTGTGCGAACCAGTTAACCGGTTTTAACCGATTTTGGTGGATAAAAGAAAGGGTTTTATCCCTAACTTCATTTCATCCTTCATTTTTTCCTCAAGCCGCAAAACAAAGAGGTAGAGAGCTCCTAAAACTCGGCCGCCGATGAGCCACCGTCCGTCCTCTGTTTGGCGCATTGCCACCGCCAGTCGAACCCTCTCAACCCCTCTTCCTTTCTACCGATGTTAATTTTCCAGAAAGCCGGTCGTTCCTCACAAAATTGGCCAGAAACCTTTTGGCTTCTTCTTACCAAATCTCCATCGGCAGCCGTTGGATCACCGCGAAATCAGAGTATGTGATTCTCCTTGCCATGACCTAGCTCTTCACCATTGTGATCGCTGGTTGAAGCCTCTGATCGTCAGGAATCGCCACTGCTAAACGGTAAACACTTCTTTCTTTCCCTTATCTTTGTTGTTTTTCTTTTTTATTCGATCTTAAATAAGTAGGAAAAATATACAAAAACTCTCTAATATTCCATTGATGGTTGAGATCTGTTTGTTTGTTTTTGTTGTGGTTGGATTCGAAAAGAAAAATAAAAGGGGAAATTCTCAAAATGTTTCTTTCTCATTTATTCTTGAATCCGAAATCTGCCTATTACAATCTGATTGCACTTTTTATATCTCAATTCTTTATTTTCATTTTCAAGCAACCATTAATTGAATTACTGTGGATGATTGCTTTTGATGATGATGCCTAGGATTAGCCTCTAATAACCCCTTTTTTATTGTTTCTGTCCTACATGGTGATTGGGAGCCGATGGTGATAGTACGAGATCACTAACGACGAGACAACGTGGCAAGGAGATGAATCAGCAGAGGCACGTAGAAGGCGAAGCGTCCGCGCGTGGAAGTTAGGGCGTCGGTGCGTAGCACGACTGTAAGATATGGATGGTCAGTACCGGTTTAATCTGAACCGTTGGATCAAATCTGTTCCAACGGTTAGATTTGGGGTGGCTGCAAAAGAGAAGAAGAGATGGTGATCAGACTTCTTTTAGGGTTTTTTGTTTAATGGATATGTAATGGATTCTAAACTTGGGCTTGAATGGGCTTATGTAATAGATATAAATAAATGGGCATATTGTATATGGACTTGGACTTATATATAACATTGAGTTTTAATTATTTATTTGATCTATTTTTTATTATCTTTTTAATTAGTTATCAACCCATGTTATAATAATTCTAATAATATAACACATATACATATAAACGATTATACTTACACATAACACACCAACATTAATACATACATAATACGTATATATAATCATACATGCAATATTCATACATTCATAGTTAAACAAACATTAAAGACATTGAAGTAATAATGAATACATACATACATGCAAGCAATACATACAATATACATACTCATACTCACATTTAGACATTAATGATATTAAAACAATAGTAAACACACTAACATATTAATAACATGTACATACAATTGTATATCACATGCAAGGTTGACAAACAACACATATATGTCCATGTTTTATATAAACATACATAATGAACACACACTTAGTACATATAATAACACACATGAGCCCAGTTTTATCATCATCTAATATATATAAGCCTATTATTGGAAAATAAGGAATCCGTGTCAACTCCGGACAAAATTAGTGATTACACTACGAATCAAGGCAAAGGCTTACTTTTGATATGATTTGGTGTATAGGGGATCTGCGTATGCATTGGTTGCTATGTCCAAGGGGAAATAAAGGATATCTGTTTTGCATTTGATATATGGAATTACTATATGATGATGTTAAAGATGAATTGTATATGTTAATATTATGTATACGTCATTCAAGTGTGCTCACATGTTATACATGACATTACAAGACTTTGTTGCATTTGTTATAACTACCTCACTAGGCTATGTAAGCCTAACATGTATGTGTGTCATGCATTTCAGGACCTTGAAGCAATTCGAGCCTCGACCATGTTGTTGAAGTTGCAAGTCACTCCCACCAATTACATGTATGCTTACGTTTTGTTTTAAACTCCTAGTAAGTTGGCATAGGGCTTAGATGTGTTAAATTTGTCTATTTTGATATGTATATAATGGCCCTAAAGTGTTTAAATACTAAAAAATGAAAGATGGTGTGGTTGTAAATTAAAGAAACTAGTTAAATTGGGCTTAAATACCACTAAAAGGTAAAAACATAGTAAACGGGTTCAAATGGACCTGAAAATTGACATGCTAGTATGTTTTAGCTTTTAAATACTGCTGCTAAAATTTGGTAAAGTTTGGACATCGTTCGATCTATTAATTTGAATAAAAATAAGATAAAATCTGTCACTACAAGATAGGCGTATCGATACGAGTCAAGTTGTATCGATACGGCCTTGCATATTTGGACTTGGAAAAATAGAGTGTATCGATATGCAAGGGGGTGTATCGATACAGACTTGGGCAGTAAGGTTTGGGAAATAAATTGTACCGATACGGCCTTAGGCTATACCAAAACGGGTCAACCTTAGTCAACGCGTATCGATACAGGCTTAGATGTATCGATACGAGCTTATTACCCTTGAATCTGGAATTGAGAAATTTTTCTTAACGTACCAATACGGCCTTAAGTGTATCGGTACGATGTTAGTTAATTATGTTAAGAGACTTAAACTACAGTTTTAAATAGTTTACAGATTGGTCACTAAGCTTTAAATGGTCTAATTAGTTAGGTAAATAACCTCCGTTAACAACAAAATTTCACAAGCTAATAATCGGTAAGTTAAAATGAATATTTGTAAAAATAAATTATGATGAAGACCCTTAATTTGTAAAGTTTATGATTTAGTCCCTGATGTTGAAAAAGTTTAAAATTAACCCCAAATTGAGTAAGCTATTAATAAGTTAGTTCAATAGGTATTATAAAAGATTAATAAGACATTATGAATAAGATTTCAAACTCTGATTAAGCTTCCGACCTCTAAATAAGTCTCTGGTAAAACTTTTCGACCCGATTCTCTATCGGGCCGGGAAGAGGGTGTTACATTTGTGGTATCAGAGCTAGAGTTTAATCAATTCTAGGAATAAACCGAGGCTTACCATGGGTTTGCATGTGTATAGGCCACCTAAGAGTTTATATGTATATGTTATCCGTGACTTGCAGCTAACAAGATCCAATCTCTTCTCTTTGAATAGCTTTAAGGATGTCTGCACCCGATGATAGGCGTGGTACGGTAAAACCACACCCCGGTTCCTCCTCGACATAGGGGAACAACCTTGGAGCTAAATTTTGACCAGAGCAGATGGGACAAAATGACTCGTCAATCCCCTTCTGATGCCTCCCGCTCAGCATGAATATTTGATATCCATGGCTGAGATGATCAAATAGGTGGTTGTGTCTCAGGCAAGAGCCGCCACCGTAGCCTACTGAAGCATCTTTATCTGTCTCGAGAGCTCCTATTAAAAATCTCAGATAGTATCCAGTTTATACCTTCACCGGCCAAAAGCAAGATAACCCTGAAGTAGCAGAGTATTGGCTGAAAAATACTCTCAAAGTCTTAAACAAAAAGATGAAGTCTTGATGAACACAAACTGGAGTGCGCTCTAGCACTGATTTCTAAAGAGGCTCAAAGTTTGTGGGACACCGTGACACTCATCGTACCTGAGCATAGAGTTACATGGGACTTCTTCCTTCACGAGTTCTATAAGAAGTATATCAGCGACCATTACCTTGCTAAAAGGTGCAAGAAGTTCCTCCATCTGAGATAAGGAGGACGACTTGTGAAGTAGTATATCCATGATTTCTACAAGCACTCAAGGTATAGCGTCGAGATCATACGTGCAGAGAATGAGAAGTGTAGAATGTTTATCGATGGCTTGTGTGATGAATTACGTCCCCTCTTTACTGCTTTGGAGTTGGAGGATTTTCAGAACCTAGCCAACTGGGCGATTGCTACTGAAGCCTTCTAGAAGGCTTATAAAAGAAGAAAGGGGAACCAAGCCAGATCTAACAAGAGATTCCAAGATGATTCTAGACCTCTTATGCCTCAAAAGAAGAATAGACAGTGGGACCAGAAGTCTGCCACCTTTTAGCAGCTGCCAAAAACAGGATATGTGTCACAGTTCCAATCCTCGAGAACATCCGTCGCTCGTACAGCTTCAGTGGATAACACGAGTTTTTCTAGAAGAGGCTCACAGATCCCTTTGTGTACTTTTTCCAGAAGAGACATCCTAAGTAGTGTCACAGACAATCCAGATCTTGCTACCTTTTGGTGAAGCTGGTCACTTTATCAAGCAATATCCGCAGAACCCAAATGCTCCTACCTTAGTGGCTTCTCAGAACGATCCTAATAAAGGAAGTGAAGCAAAACCAATACAGACTGGGTCAGCAGGGAAGCCTCGCAACTCAAATCCCCTTTTAGTTGGGTGTGACCCTCAAACCTCAGCTCAAATGTACCATGTCCGAGGTCGAGAGCAAGAAGACAATCCTGATGTGATTGCAAGTATGGTGGAGTTATGTTATGATCTTGTTTATGCTTTGGTGGATCCCAGCTCTACATATTCCTTTATTGGTGAACCATTGATTGAAAAGTATGCCCTAGAACATGGAGTTATGTTATGATCTTGTTTACGTTTTAACCAACCCACTAAAAGATAGTGTGGTTGTACGGTTGATCTGTAAAGGTTGTCCTCTAAGGATCCAAGGGATCCTATTTCGGGCCAATTTGATGGCCTTGCCTTTCCATGAGTTCAATCTTATCCTAGTGTTACCTCCTCAAAAGTATTGTTTTTCATGCCTATTTTGATATGCTTTTGCTTGTTTTCAAGTACATTCAGTTGCATTAGCTTATTAAAATCATGCATTTTCATCAAGGAGTTAGATGGCTGCCTATGCTTGTGTGAAAGGTTGTTTTATGGTCTTTTTGCAGGTTGGCAAGGTGTTTGGCAGGAGACATGAATGCAGGACGCAGGGACGCAGTTAGGAATGCCAAGGTGAATGTCAAATATTGTGGGCACGGAAGGATCAGAGGTGTGCTGAGCATATGTTAGTATGAGGTGTACCAGCAGCCATGCCAAGAGAGGAAGAACCTCTGAAAAAATAGGATGCACTCAGGCTCCTTGAAAATTGCATTTGGACAGCCTCTGGAAAAATAGCAGATAAGGTGATGCCAAGCTGTGTTGGCAAGGTCGTGCCAAATTAGTATGCCAGGATGGCCATGGCATGATGACGACAGCCCTAGCTTGATAATCTATCACACCGATCGGATGAAGCATATCTCTTATCCATGGAGCATTCAAATTTCAAATAAAAAGAGTGTTATCCTAATCCATTCCCTTGTACGCCTATATATACACTACTTGATAAAGCAAAAGAGATGGAGATTGAGAGGAAGAGAGAATGGAGTAGGTCGAGGTGATTGGAGCAAGGTGTTAGAGTGGCGAGTGACAGTCGGTGCAACTGAGGAAGGGTGGTTCAACTTCTTGGCTAAGAGCCTGGCGTAGAGGGATGCATCGAGAGACCCTCTCTACCTATTCCCTTGGCGCAAGTTGTTTATCTTTAGTTTTTTTTACAATGGTGATGTTAGAAACGTTGATGGTTTTGACGGTTAACCCTCGCACCATGAACTAATTTAATAGATGGTGAGGGATGTTTTGGTTTTAAACATTGGCTTTTATGCCTTAGTTCTTTATAATAATTCTGCTTTTGGCAAAGTTTGTCTGTTTTGCATAGTTTAATTTTTCCTAAGTACTGTGTCAAAGTGAGAGCAGGCACAGTTAGCTTATTGCCTTCCAATATCTTAATAGACTTGTGTTGGCAACAATCAAGTTGCTGAACACTTGGGAGAGAAGCTTTGAGAGAAGTTGTTCAAGTAGATGAACTTACTTCGGAAGTGAAATCTACCCCACAGAGTATAGATTGGTTTTTAAATCAAATTGGTTTAAGAAAAACATACATTATAGAGATATAGGGGTTTTTACTTGGCCGGTTTAGGGCAATGACCACCAAGAGAGGCTTTGCTACTTTTGAATCTGCTTGGCAAACAATGCCAAGACAGTTTTGCCAATAAAGGCTGGCATGAACCACGTTGAAATCAGGCATTCCCTTCCAACAATCATCATTCATTTGAAAACACCTTCCTTGCCAACGCATTACTTTGGTTTCTGTTTTATTTTATTTTCTTTTCTTAGTTTTAAAATCAACTCTTTCAAACAACATTTTTTTCTTCCAAAACAAGTAACCATCGAACAATCGAATTCCAAGTCAATCTCTGTAGGATCGATACTCAGCTTACCAAGTTGTATTACTTGTCAACCGTGTATACTTGCACGCAAAATACTCTTGGCACAGTTTATCGTGCCCAAATACATACCATTTACACCTTTTGCCAGCATTCAGTTTATACATCTCCCTAAGAGTCAACAAGTTTTTAGCGCCGTTACCGGGGATTGCAACAGATTTGATTGGTTTTAAATTTTTCTTGTTTTGTTTTTTTATCTTTTTTTTCACCGGTGTATGACCAGAAACCACCCAGTGGTGGACAAGTGGCCGTACAATCTGGAAATTGAGAGAACCTTGCGGAGGTTATAGAGGCGATACCAAGAAATGAATCAAGGCAATCAGAGGAATAGTGTGGTGAATAATGATCCACCCATTAACAATCAGCCTAATAACATCACCGCCACCTAATGTCCCAAATATGGTTGAAGAAGAAGAGAGGCCAATCCGAGAATATTCAGCACCTAACCATTGCAAATCTCATGCTAGGAGTTATTGGCACTGATACCAATGAACCTAACTTTGAACTTAAAATTGTAATGATCCAAACTCTTTTGAATATAGGTCAATTCGATGGAGCACTTACTGGAGACCCGAGACAACATCTCAAACAATTCATGGAGATATGCCAACTGTTTCAACAAACTAGAGTATTTGGAGATATTGTGAAGCTAAAATTGTTTACTTTTTCCTTGAGAGACAAAGCCAAGGCATGGCTCAATTTTTTACCACCAGGATCAGTTACTTCTTGGGCAGACATTTGCCAGAAGTTCTTGACGCGGTTTCAGCCACAAACACTCACTGCCAAGTTGCGTGGTGAAATCATTACATTTAAACAGGCCGATGATGAAACTCTTTATGAAGCCTGGGAAAGATTTAAAGATTTGTTGAGAAGGTGTCCAATGCATGGATTCCCAAATTGGACCCAAATACAAACCTTCTACAACGGATTGAATGCACAAACAAGGACTGTTGTGGATGCTTCAACAGCTAGATCATTGCTTGATAAGAAGTACACTGAGGCTGTTGATATCCTTGAGAGAATTTCGATCAATGACTTCGAATATCATGTTGCTAGACTTGGGACCGAGACTAAAGCCATTGGGAAATTCAAAGTTGATGAACTCGTGTCCATTCATACCGAGATTTCCAACCTCACTAGCATGGTGAGAATATTGCAAAAGAATAATGAGGCCCAAGAAGTCAAAGCACTGGATCTATTTGGCACCATTTGTGGAGAAAACCACCATGTTGATGAATGCCCAGTTAATCCTGAGTCAGTAAGTTTTGTTGGGAATGTTGGTCGCTTTTATAATACTAATACCTATAATGCAGGTTGGAGACAGCACCCTAACTTACCTTGGGGAAATCAAAGAGGCAATCACTACAATGCCATGCCAGAATTCTATCAAAATACCATGCCACAGAAAGCTCAGAACAATTTCCAGCAAGGGCAAGGAAGCAACCAAGGAGGAGATCTTACACAATATATGGAGCAAAATAAAGTAGCAGTCCAAAGTTTGGTAGCATCAGTAACAAACTTGGAAATACAAATTGGGCAAATTGCTAATGCACTTAGCAGTCGACCCCAAAGTACTTTGCCAAGTGACACTTAATATGCTCGGCACAAAGAAAATGAATAATGCAAGGCAATAACTCTTCGGAGTGGTAAGCAGTGTGAAACAGAGACGACTGCCAAGCAGCCAGTCGTCAGCCAATATGCAAAGCTTGTGCCAATAGACATGCCCAAAGAAGTGGAGAAGGAGAAAGTAGATGATGCCAGTGATCATGCCAGTAAGAGTTCCAAATAGGATTCCAGTCCCAGTGCCAACAATGGTGCCAGTAATGATGATAAGTAGACAGATGCCAAAACTGATGCCAGCACTGCCTCGGCAAAGCCGGCAGCACTAGCATAGTATATCCACTGCCACCATTTCTAGTAAGACTTCAAAAGCATAAGTAGGACCAGCAATTTAAGTGTTTTTTGGAAGTTCTTAAATAGTTGCAAATTAACATTCCATTGGTGGAAGCCCTTGAACAAATGCCCAACTATGTAATATTCATGAAGGACATCTTGTCCAAAAAGAGGAAGTTGGGAGAATTTGAAACTGTTGCTCTCACTAAGGGATGCAGTGCCAGAATCCTAAACCGATTGCCACCAAAGCTGAAAGATCCAGGGACTTTTACTATTCCTTACACAATTGGTGACAAGTTCATGAGAAAGGCGCTATGCAACTTAGGAGCCAGCATCAATCTGATGCCAGTATCAGTTTTCAAGAAGCTTGGCATAGATGCAAGACCTACCACGGTGACACTTCAATTGGTAGATCGATCCTATGCACATCCCAAGGGAAATATTGAGGATGTGCCGGTAAAGGTAGACAAATTCACTTTCCTAGATGATTTTATCATTTTGGATTATGAAGCTGATATTAATGTGCCAATTATGTTGGGTATGCCATTTCTTGCTACCGGCAGGGCTCTTATTGATGTTCACAAAGGGGAACTAACCATGAGAATGAATGATCAACATGTTACTTTTCACGTGTTTCAAGCTTTGAAATATGTAGATGAACCTGATGAATGTCAAGCCGATGAAATGATAGAGTCCATCTTTACTTTGGACATGGCGCAGTTGTGCCAGGATATAGCAAGTGATGACGGCATGCTTGATGGCATAGTTGAACTGTTTGAGGAACCTGTGGAATCAGCCTTAGAGGCTAAAGATGTAAGTTACCTCAAGCCACTCTATTTGGCCGGCGGAGAGATAAAGAAACCAAAGCCATCTATTGAGGAACCACCAGAATTGAAGCTTCAACCCCTACTGGAATACTTAAAGTATGCTTATTTAGGTAAGAAGTCAACTCTGCCAGTGATTATTGCCACTGATCTCACTTATGATCAGGAGGTAAGATTGCTGGCAATACTAAAAGATTATAAGCAAGTGTTGGGTTGGACCTCGGCAGACATCCAAGGTATTAGCCCAACCATTTGCATACACAAGATCATACTAGAGGAATACAGTGGTGGGACCATTGAAGGCCAAAGGTAGCTAAACCCAAGCATGAAAGAGGTTGTAAAGAAAGAGATCATAATATGGTTGGATGCTAGAATCATTTATCCCATTTCCAACAGCTCTTAGGTTAGCCCGGTGCAACGTGTGCCAGAGAAGGGTTGCATGACTGTTATCCAAAATAGTAAGGCCGAATTGATTCCTTCTAGAACCATCACTGGATAGAGGGTGTGCATGGATTACAGAAGGTTGGACAAGGATACAAGGAATGACCACTTTTTATTGCCTTTCATTGACCAGATGTTGGACAGGTTGGTAGGTAAAGCTTTTTACTATTTTTAGATGGTTATTCGAGATATAATCAGATTTCCATCGCCCCTTGACGTCCAATAGTAGACCATGTTCACATGTCCATATGAGACATTTGCCTTTAGAAGGATGCCATTCGAACTGTGTAATGCACCAGCAACATTTCAATGTTGTATGATGGCCATTTTCTCCGATATGATTGAGCATAACCTGGACGTATTCATGGATGATTTCTCAGTGTTTGGTGTAACATTTGAGGAATTCATCCATAGCCGTATAAGGAGTTTTTTAGGTCATGGCAGTTTTTATCGGCGATTTATTAAAGATTTTTTGAAAATTGCTAAACCTTTATGCTCATTGTTGGAACGTAATGTCACTTTTGCATTTGACGATTCTTGTTTGAGACATTTCAGGAGCTTAAAAACAGATTTATTAAGGCCCTCATAGTAGTGGCACCGAATTGGAATGAGCCCTTTGAGCTCATGTACGATGCCAGCGATTATGCCGTTGGAGCAATTCTGGGACAACAGCGTGGTAAGATGTTCCATGTCGTCTACTATGCCAACAGAACCTTGAATGAAGCACAATTGAATTACTCTACAACCGTGAAAGAATTCCTCGTGGTTGTATTTTCTTTTGATGAATTTAGATCTTATCTAATTGGTAATAAGGTTGTGGTTTATACAGATCATTTGGCGTTGAAATATCTCTTGGCAAAGAAGGATGCCAAACCTAGACTAATCCGATGGATGCTCTTACTTCAAGAATTCGACCTAGAGATTAGAGGTAAGAAAGGCAGCGAAAACTTAGTAGCTGGCTATCTCTCTCGATTAGATCATCACATTGAGGATGGTAAGTCCACTATAATTAGAGACGATTTCCCTTATGAGTATTTGCTTGCATCCGATGCTATACCATGGTACGTTGACATAGTGAACTACTTGGTAAGTAATATTCTGCCATCAAACTTGGCATATAATGCCAAGAAAAGATGTTTACGAGAGGTGAGGCAATACTATTGGGATGAGCCCATGTTGTACAAGTAGTGTGCCGACCAAGTGATTCACCGATGTGTGCCAGAGGACGAGAAGCAACATATATTGCATCTATGTCATGCCGCACCATATAGAGGACACTTTGCTAGGATGAAGGCCACTGCCAAAGTGTTGCAGTCATGATTCTTTGGGCCCACACTGTACAAGGATGCCCACGAGTATGCCAAGGCATGCGATTGATTCCAACAAATAGGGAACATCTCTGGTAGACACCAATTACCGCTCTAAAACATCATGCTAGTAGATTTAATTGATGTATGGGGGATTGACTTTATGGGTCCTTTCCCCCCATGATTTGGTAATGTGTATATTCTTGTGGCTGTTGACTATGTGTCAAAGTGGGTAGAGGCTGTTGCCTTGCTGACAAATGATGCCAAGGTTGTTACCAAGTTCTTGCACAAAAACATTTTCTCTAGATTTGGTGCTCCCCGAACGATTATTCATGACGAGGGTACTCATTTTAAATGTAAATTAATTTCTAAAGCATTGTACAGGTATGGGATTTAGTAGCGAATCACAACAGCATACAATCCGCAAACAAATGGGCAGGTCGAGATATCCAATAAGGAGATTAAGAACATTTTGGAAAAAACTGTGAATCCATCAAGAAAGATTGGTCCTTGAGACTAGATGACTTCTTATGGGCTTATAGGATGGCAATTAAAACTCCTTTGGGTACTTCCTCATTCAAACTTGTCTTTGGAAAACCATGCCATCTGCCAGTATAACTTGAACATAAAGCCTATTGGGCCATTCTAAAGCTTGACATGGCATGGAGAATTGCTAGAGGAAAGAGGTTGCTTGACCTCAGTGAATTGGAGGAATTTAGAACACAAGCCTATGAGAATGCTAAGATACACAAGGAGAAGGCAAAACGTTGGCATGATAGTCGGATCCTGCCAAGTCAGTTCGAAATAGGTCAGCTTATTCTATTGTTTAACTCTCGGCTCAAACTTTTCCCAAGTAAGCTTAAGTCAAGATGGACGGGTCCTTATGAAGTTGTGAATCCATATGCTCATGGGGCTGTAGACATCAAGAACTTACAGACCGGAGAAATTTTTAAGGTGAATGGTCAGCTCCTAAAGCATTACTTGGAAGGTAAGCAAAATCATGCCAAGGAAGTTATCATTTTGGAAGAATTAGAATGAAGCATCCGCAGGTTTGAAATTCATTGTAAATATTAGGATTTGTTGTTTTTGTTTTCCTTTAGGAATCAGGCTTTTGTTCTTGTTTTCTTTTTATTATCTTTCAATTTTTATTCCATTGCTGCGTTACACGATTTTCAGTTTAGTGTGTGCAGTAATTTTGACAGGAATTGATTCTAGGAATATTGCCAGAAACATTGCCAGCCAGAGCGCTTGCTAAGGGTGATGCCATGCACCATGCCAATACAGCCAGAGGCATGTGTAGGTTTTCGTGTGAAGGAAGAAAAGAAACCCTAACTTGCTTTAGAAGAGAGAGAGAAATCAGGAGATTTACCCTTGTTGTCTATATTTATAAAATTTAATTTTATCATGATTACCCTATCACTTCAAAATCCCTTCCATATCTTTATCCCTTCTTACTTCCCCTTTAAAATTTAAACTCTTTCCACTTAAAACTCTCTAAAAACCATCATTATCCACTCTTTTCGGCTGTCATTACTAAAACCCCTTAAACACTCCACCTTCTTTATTCTTTTTTCTACCCTAGCCGATTTCCCAAGAACCATAATCTCTTAATTTCTTTCTCAAGCAAGATTCAAGAAACCATTCAACTTCATTTCTTCTTTTCTTCACCACTGATTCAAGCTCTTCTTCTATATGGCATCGTCATCTCTTCCCTTCAAAAGATTCTTCAATGAAGATATTCAAAAAAAGTTTTAGATGAGCTTTTCCTCAAGATCCTTTTTGTACGAGAAGCACTTCGACTTCCAAACTAACACCATCGTTGTATTCTCACCAGAGTTCATGGCCATTGCCGACATGCATGGTTGGAGTTCTTTTTGCCAACAAAAATGGGAGATCTATGTCACTATTGTGCAAGAATTTTATGCCCATCTCACAAAAGATTCTCCATTCTTGATGATTAGAGGTAAATGTGCGTGTTTTGATAAAGGGTTTGTGAACTCACTTTTTGCTTTGAACGCTATGGAAGATGAGCACTTCGACTATGCTACATCTATGAACGCTGCCAAATGCAAGAAACTGTTGGTAGACTTGTGTGAACCTGGCACAGATTGGAAACTTTCCTCGACGAGCCACCGGACGGTGAAGAGGTCGGCTTTGAAGCCACAAATGCGAAGATGGAACCATTTCAACAAGGCAAATATGCTACCTACATCTCACAATGAGACTGTCTCAGAAGATCGGTTGATTTTGCTGCATTCCATTATCAAAGGACACAAGATCAACATTGGCAAAATCATTACCGATGATGCTTATAAATGTGTTGAGAAGGGTAAGGGCAATTTATTTTTCCCTTTGTTAATTTCTAACATTTGTTTGCGCCATGAAATGCCTAGAATGGATGAGGATATCAGCCAAACAATCAAGGGAACCACCATTACTGCCATTATTTGGAAAAACCTCACGGCTTTTGAGCCAAAGGAGAAGGGCAAGGGAAAGGCCAAGACAGCCACGCCAAAGCCCAAGCCAAAGCCAGAGGCAGAGCCCAACAGTGTGCCGGAAACTATGCAGTAAGCTCATTGGCGGTGTTGTCCCAAGTGCATGCCCCCAGGAGATTATCCTCCAAAAATTAGAGACAGACGAGGAGCTTATTGTAAAAATGAGACATTACACCAAGGAGAGGGATGCCATTATTCGGGAGGTACTTGTGAAACTTTCCCCTGATGTGGTGCCGATATTTCCACCTTTCTTTGTCGAGCTTGCTGCCAGTGACCCTATGCCAGCCAGTCCAGCCAGTCATGCAAGTCCAGTCAAGCCAGCCAGTCCAGTCAAGTCTGCTAGTCCACCCAGTCATACAAGTCCAGTTATTTCTGCCAGTTCTAAATTTGAAGCAATAGTTCCCCTGTCCACAGTGCACGTTGAAACTATAAGCACCGATTCCTTCTCCGAGTCAGAGAAGATTCCTACCAAGAAAGAAAAGCCAGCACCAGTCACACCATCAGTCGAGCCTGCCAAGAAGAATGATGATCTTGGAGCCTCTACTGCTACCTCAAAACAGGGCTGGAAAGGAAAGAAGATAATGGCCCCTGATCGTGGAAGCCTAACCATGCGAAAGACCCGTGCCAGAAGAGAAGAAGAAGCCTGTGCCAAACGGCATGAAGCCTCATCTAAAGGGGAGTCTTCTTCTACCTAACTCTTTTGCATTCCATGTTTGCATTTTCATGATCATGCATTTTTCTTTTTCTTTTTTTCCTGTATATAAGTGTTGTTTCATGCATTGAGGACAATGTACATCTTGGGTTTGGGGGTGTGCATTTTCTCAAATTTATGCCATGTCATTCATTTCATGTTTAATCATTTTTGTTTGCCATGTAGTTCATGTAGAGTAGTTGCATACCGAACCATTAAAAAGTGAAAAATAAAATTTTGTCTCTACTTAAATTTGAAGTTTGTTAACAACTGTAGGCAAGCTTATTTTGATCTACTTGTTTGCCCGATGATGATTTTATAATTTTCAGTTTGCCATGCCTGTAGATTTGTATGCCATTTTTGCCATGACAATTGATCTTTAGTTTAGGGAATTAAATTTACACTTAACACGTGATATGTATCTAGTTCCCTAGCAAACTTAGACTGTTTGAAACTATGCTCTGATTAAAAAAAAAGAAAAAATGATGCCAGGGTAAAAAGAAATAAATAAGGCAGCAATGTTCTGTCAAGGCAATAAAAAACAGAACTCTCATCTACCTAGGGATAAAAAGTTACTTGGGGCTTCGTGGTTTGCTCCCTCTTAGTTCTCAAGTCCAAAACCCTAGGGTATGAGTTGAAGAGAAAGCCTAGTGATGTCTAGATTAAGGTAGGGATTCATGGTATGCTCTCTCTTATCACTCACGCTAAACAGTATTACGAAGCAAGCTTAAATCAATACCAACAGAATCCTCGGCAAGAAAGAAAAAGAAAGAAAAATGATGAAAATAAAGATCTGAGTTTAGGAAGTAAAATTGGCTAAGGGAGTGAACAGACACTGGATGCATATTGCCTACACATCACACACGCTTCATGAACTTAGACTAGAGTTATATTGTTGCACTTTAATTACTATCTGCTTGGCACTGTGCACTGAGATTTCTAAGGGCAACATTAGAATCAAACCCTACTTTCTAGCATTTGTTGGCATTCCAGCCAAACTTTTGCCGAGGTA
Organism: Hibiscus mutabilis; assembly: GCA_019671005.1. Lineage (NCBI taxonomy): Eukaryota > Viridiplantae > Streptophyta > Magnoliopsida > Malvales > Malvaceae > Hibiscus > Hibiscus mutabilis. Next base: position 35,554,332 of record CM033711.1, on the reverse strand, counting down.
TTATTTTCGCTGTTTTATTTCTTTTCTCTTGCATTACTTGAGGACAAGCAATGAGCTGGGTTTGGAGGTGGTTACCTCCTTAAAAGTATTATTTTTATGCCTATTTTGATATGATTTTGCTTATTTTCAAGTACATTTAGATGCATTAGCTTATTAGAATCATGCATTTTGATCAATGAGTTAGTTGGCTGTCTATGCTTGTGTGAAAGGTTGTTTTTATGGTCTTTTTGCAGGTTGGCAGGGTGTTTGGCAGGAGAAATGAACGTAGGACGCATGGATGCAATTAGGAATGCCAAGATGAATGCCAGATGCTGTGGGCACTAAAGGATCAGAGGTGTGTCGAGTATCTGTTGGCATGAGGTGTGCCAACAGCCATGCCAAGAGAGGAAGAACCTTCAAAAAAATAGGATGCACTCAGGCTCCTTAAAAATCGTATTTGGACAGCCTCTAAAAAAATAGCGAATAAGGTGATGCCAAGCTGTGTTGGCAAGGTCGTGCCAAGTTTGTATGCCAGGATGGCCATGGCATGATGACGTCAGCCCTAGCTTGATAAGCTATCACACCGATCATATGAGGCTTATCTCTTATCCATGGAGCATTCAAATTTCAAATCAAGAGAGAGTTATCCTAATCCCTTCCCTTGCACGCCTATATATACACTGCCCGATCAAGCAAAAGAGATGGAGATTGAGAGGAGGAGAGACCGGTGAAGGTCGAGGTGATCGGAGTGAGGTGTTAGAGGGGCGAGTGACAGTCGGTGCAACCGGGGAAGGGTGGTTCGACTTCTTGATTGAGAGCCTGGCATGGAGGGCTGCATCAAGAGACCCCTCTACCTATTCCCTTGGCACAAGTTGTTTATCTTTAGTTTTTTTACAATGGTGATGTTACAAACGTTGATGGTTTTGATGGTTAACCCCCGCACCATGAACTAATTTAAAAGCTGGAGGGGAATGTTTTGGTTTTAAACGTTGGCTTTTATGCCTTAGTTCCTTTATAATAATTATGTTTTTGGAAAAGTTTGTCTGTTTTGCATACTTTAATTTTTCCTAAGTACTGTGTCAAAGCGAGAGCTGGAAAAATTGCCTTATTGCCTTCCAATATCTTAACAGACTTGTGTTGGAAATGATCAGGTTGTTGAACACTTGGGAGAGAAGCTTTGAGAGAAGTCGTTTAAGTAGATAAACTTACTTTGGAAGTGAAATCTACCCCCACGGAGTATAGATTGGTTTTTAAATCAAATTGGTTTAAGGAAAACATACACTATAGAGATATATGGGTTTTACTTGGTCGGTTTAGGGCAATGACCATCAAGAGAGCCTTTGCTACTTTTGAATATGCTCGGCAAACAATACCAAAATAGTTTTGCCAATAAAGGGTGGCATGAACCACGTTGAAATCAGGCATTCCCTGCCAACAGTCATCATTCATTTGAAAACACCTTCCTTGCCAACGCTTTACTTCAGTTTCTATTTCATTTTATTTTCTTTCCTTAGTTTTAAAATCAACTCTTTCAAACAACAATCTTTTCTTCTAAAACAAGTAACCATCGAACAATTGAATTCTAAATCAATCTCTGTGGGATCAATACTCAGCTTACCAAGCTCTATTACTTGTCGACCGTGTATACTTGCACGCAAAAGACTCTTGGCACAGTTTATCTCGCCCAAATACATACCATTTATACCTTTTGTCAGCATTCATTTTACACATCTCGCTGAGAGTCAACACCTAAGCTTTAATTGGTTAGCTGAACATCAAGCCTGGGTAGATTGTTCGAAGAAGCTGTATATTTATGTACTTAGCAAGTAGAGCATAGCTTTGATGAAAGCCAAACTCGAGTCAGGCAAGGACCTTACCGTATACAGTGATGCATCCCATCTAGGATTAAGTTGTATACTTATACCAGAAGAAAAAGTCATTGTTTATGCCTTGCGTCAGCTTAAACCACACGAGCTGAACTACCCGACGCATGATTTGGAGTTAGTTGTTGTGTTTGCCTTAAATATTTGGAGGTATTATCTTTACGGTGAGAAGTTTTACTTGTACACTGATCACAAGAGCCTGGAGTATCTTCTGACTCAAAAAGAGTTAAATCTCCATCAATGAAGGTGGATGGAACTTTTGAAGAACTATGATTTGGTCATTGATTTCCATCCCGGTAAGGCCATTGTTGTGGCTGACGCCCTTAGTCAGAAGCCCACTCTCTCCCTGAGATGTTTGAATGCCCATTTTCGGCTGAAGAAGCATGGCAAATTGTTGGCTAAATTGAAAGTTCAGTCAACCATCGTGTCTTGAATCAAAGCACTATAGGAGTCTGATAAGGAGTTGCAAACTCTTATTGCTAATATCAAGGATAAGCTGAATCCTAATTTCACTATAAATTCTGAAGGTTTATTATGTTTTCAAAATCGTACATATGTCATTGACGATGATGATATTCGGAACCAGATTTTGAGTGAAGCTCATTCGAGTCCCTTCTCTATTCATCCTGGAGCTATCAAGATGTATAAAGACTTGAAAAAGATGTATTGGTGGTCTAGTATGAAAGGTGAGATCACAAACTTTGTGGCTAGGTGTTTGACCTGTCAACGGGTTAAAGCCGAGCACAAGGTGCCTACCGGTCTGTTGCAACCTATTGAGCTTCCACAATGGAAATGGGAACGTATTACGATTGATTTCGTAAGCATTCTACCAATAACACCGAAGAAAAATGATGTTCTATGGGTCATTGTAGATCGATTCACCAAGTCTGCTCATTTTCTTTCGGTAAGAATAGACTTCAGCTTGCCTAGACTCACTGAGTTGTACATTCGTGAAGTCATCCGTTTGTATGGAGTTCTTGTGTCCATCATTTCCGACCGTAATCCGCATTTTGCATATCGGTTTTAGAGAACCTTATATGAAGCTTCGGGAACGCAAGTGCATATAAGCACTATTTTCCACCCTTAAACCGATGGCCAATCTAAAAGGGTTATTCAAGTAACCTTATTCCTCTTTTATCCATATTTATAAGTGTTATGTACCAATCCCGATTCTTCCTTGTAGATTCTAGAAGATATGCTATAAGCATGTGTTATCGATTTCATACTTACGTGGGAGAAATCTCTACGTTAGTGGAGTTTGCATACAAAAACAGTTACCAAGCTTCAATTCAAATGGCTCCTTATGAAGCTCTTTATGGTAGGAGATGTAGAACCCTTTATGTTGGACTAAGTTAGGTGAAGGCAGGACGTTATGCTCTAACTTACTTCGAGAAACCGAAGAAAGGGTAACCATCATTCATGATCGGCTCAAGGCAGCATTTGACCAACAGAAAGCTTATGCTGATTTGAAAAGAAAGGACATTCAGTATGATGTTGGTGAGAAATCTTTCCTTAAGGTATCCCCATGGAAGAAGATCCTTCATTTTGGCAAGAAGGGGAAGCTAAGTCATTCCTTTATCGGCCCATTCGACGTGATCGAGTGAGTTGGACTTGTTGCCTACCGACTAGCCCTCTCTGAGGAGTTAAGTCAAATCCATAATGTATTTCATGTATCTATGCTACAAAAGTACCGATCCGATCCTTTCTATGTGATCAAGCCAGAATCTGTGGAGATTCAGTCCAATTTAACATACGAGGAAGAACCAGTGCATATCCTCGAACGAGAAGTCAAAAGACTTTGAAACAAGTCCATGCCTCTAGTAAAAGTTCTTTGGAGAAATCACTCAGTGGAATAAGCAACGTGGGAGCCAGAGGAAATGATGCACAAGCAGTATCCTCATCTCTTCGGTTAGAGTGAAAATTCAAGGATGAATTTTCTTAAGGGGAGAGTTGTCACGCCCTAAAAATTGGCCTAGTCGAAATTAGGCTCAGTGATCATAAATTTTGTACCGATTATACTTAAATGATGTAATTGTTGAATCTTGTGCCCAATTTTGAAATAATGAAAGTTAATTTGAGCTTAATTGAAGCTATTGGACCTTTTTGTAAAGAATGGAAGTTAGGGGTTTATTGAAAATGCAGGAAATACTAAATCTGGGCAAGGCGCATTGATACGGTAGAACCTGTATCGATACGATCTAACTGTTTTTAACTAACTTACCCAATTCAGTCTAGCCGTATTGATATGGCCATAAGGTGTATCAATACGAGTCCCTATCCAAATAGATTTAGTGGCCAAATTAAAAAAAAATTGAAGTAGGGCATGACTTACCTACTTGCTTGCCACCCCTCCTCGTGAGAATGATCTAAAAGGGTGACAATTGGTCATCAATTGTCAAAAGTAGGAAAGGGTTGAGAAAATGTATTAATTAATGGGTTAAGCAAACCCTTTGCTAAGGGAAAGCTTCCCCTTGGTTAAGGATGAGGTAAAGAATGATTGGGGACTTTGTGACCTTAAAAAGAATAAAAATAAGTTTTCTTCATTTGTTTTGAATCTCCCAAAACCCAATCTTACCTTTGTCATTAAGAAGCCAAGCACACACCTCCATTGTTGTCTTCCTCCTCAAGCTTAAGCAAGCACCTCGATCCAATCCTTAATCTTTGCTCAATTTCAATACACCAATTAAAAGCTTGTAACTCGGTAAGTAAAACCCCTATTTTAATTTGATGATTCCAAAAATCATTAGAGTTTAATTTCAATATTTAAACCTTGAATGTTCAAGTTAAGCCTGTGTGTTAAAAAGCCAACTTCCTTATTTTTGATGTTATCTACGGGCTTTGGTAAGCTTGAAAACAATTGTGAATCATTGGTTCCGATTCTAATGTAATCCTTTAATTTTCGACTAGCTCGAGAAGTGGAAAGAGACCCCTCATCATCTCCAACAAAAGCTAGGCACAAAGGAGTTGAAATCCGAGAGCCTTGAAAGCTTTGGAATCGAGGTGAGTATAGTTGAGTAACGAGATCGGCTAGGTGCCATCTCATTGCATTTGTTTGTGCCTAAAACTTACATTTTGTATAAGGTGAGAGCAGAGCAAACGTATGTGGATTCTAATGGTAAGTGTGGTAAGTTCTCATATTGCTTTAATATGTTTGTAAGCTTATATGTGATATTGGAAATACGTTATATGTGGAAAGTGATATGATTATGTTATGTTATTTGGAGCCAAGGCTCAATTCGTAATCCGATATGATATGGCCTAAGGGCACAAGGTAAGTTTTGTGAATGAACAAAATAACCTTGGACACTTGTGGACATTGGATACAATTGGCATGCCATAGGGTTATTTGAGCTCGCTAAGTAAGGGATTGGACTACGATCCGGGGCTACGGCCTAGATGTGGGGAGGAAAGGTTGGATCCTACTTTTGATATGATTTGGTGTATAGGGGAATCTGTGTATCCGTTGGTTGCTATGTCCAAGGGAAAAATGAAGGATATGTGTTTTGCATTTGATATATGGAATTACTATATGATGATGTTAACCATGAATTGTATATGTTAATATTATGTATACTTCATTCAAGCATGCTCACATGTTATACATGCCATTACAAGACTTGGTTACATTTGTTATAACAACCTCTCTAGGCTATATAAGCCTAACATGTGTGTGTGTCATGCATTTAATGACCTTGAAGCAATCTGAGCCTCAATCTTGTTGTTGAAGTTGCAAGTCACTCCCACCAATTACATGTATGCTTACGTCTTGTTTTGAACTCCTAGTAAGGTGGCATAGGGCTTAGACGTGTTACATTGGTCTATTTTGATATATATATATATATATAATGGCCCTAAAGTGTTTAAGTACAAAAAAGTGGAAGATGGTCTGGTCGTAAACTAAAGAAACTAGTTAAACTCGGCTTAAAGGCAGTAAAAGGTAAAACCATAGTAAACAGATTCAAGTGGACCTAAAAATTGACATGCTAGTAGGATTTAGCGTTTAAATATTGCTGGTAAAATTTGGTAAAGTTTGGATATCGTACGATCTGTTAATTCGAATAAAAATAAGATAAAATATGTTATTACATGATAGGCATATCGATGTGGGTCAAGTTGTATCGGTACGACCTTGCATGTTTGGACTTGGAAAAATAGAGCGTATCGATACACAAGGGGGTGTATCGATACGGACTTGGGCAATAAGGTCTGGAAATAAATTGTATTGATACGGCCTTAGATGTATCGATACGGGCTTGTTACCCTTGAATCTGGAATTGAGAAATTTGTCTTAGCATACCGATATGGCCTTAAGTGTATCGGTACGGTGTTAGTTAATTCTGTTAAGAGACTTAAACTACAGTTTTAAATAGTTTATAGATTGGTCACTAAACTTTAAATGGTCTAATTGGGTAGGTAAATGACCTCCGTTAACAACTAAATTTCACAGGCTAATAATCGGTAAGTTAAACTGAAGATATTTAAAAAGAAATTCTGATGAAGACCCTTAATTTGTAAAATTTATGATTTAGTCCCTAATTTTGAAAAAGTTTAAAATTAACCTCAAATTGAGTAAGATATTAATAAGTTAGTTCAATAGGTCTTAAAAGAGATTAATAAAACATTATGAATAAGATTCCAAACTTCGATTAAGCTTTTAACCTCTTAATAAGTTTTCGATAACATTTTCCGACTTGGTTCCCTATCAGGCCGGGAAGAGGGTGTTACATTTAAAATGTTATCGGGTATAGTTGGTCAATCATAGAATTGAGTGCACTTTAAATAAGTCACCTCGGGTGTTGCAGGGTTTATGTGTACTGAATAATCCACCACAAGCAACCTAACGGTCGAGGGGTTACATGGTACCGTAAACTCTCATTAGTGGATTATGCGTCTAACCGATGATAAGGGTTATGATTGTACCCTGGTTGTAAGTGGTACCATAATTCCGGTTGAGATGACATGAAGTGTTGAGAGGACACTTGTTGAATCCGTGTGTTCGATGTAATATTTTGGAAAGTGGTTTTATTGAATGATCACTTGAAAGCCAATATAATTGTTGATGTATCATGTTGATGGTTGTTAATGTATAATGTTGGTTTATACATGTTTAATCTTTAAGCTTTACATATGGGTTGTTATGCATGGGAAGGCTTAAATTGAGGGTTAGCAATGGGATTTGCCGTTGATCTATGATACATGTTGCATACGGTTTAATATGCTGGTTTTTGAAAATGTTAAGTGCATGGTTTTCGAGGCATGAGTTTTATATGATGATTGAAATGGTGATTTCAATGTGGTTTTGGAAAATGGTTTTAAAATGCATTAATGGTGTGTTGTTTGAGTATTCCTCACTAAGCCTTGTGTGCTTACACTCTCTCTTTGTCCATCAATGTAGAGAATTAAAGGTTTAGAGGCAGCAAGCAAGCAAAGGATATCCAAGGACTTCGGCTATTGAACGTATGGTTTCGAACTAAACTTGTAGTAATAAAGGCAACGGGGTTTCATTGTTGATTTGGGAGGGCTTTTGAGAAACTCCATATTTAAACATGTTTGTAATGTTGTTTTGGATTTGTAATTGGCCTCTTATGTTGGTTGTGGCTTTGATTTTATGTTTTGAATATTGAATGGTTTGATCTCTTGGAAGCATGCCTCTAGTTTATCTTTTGAAGCTTGATGCCATGAATTGATGATGCTTCTGTGGTGTTATGATAAGGGTTGATCCTTAATAATGATGTGTATATGCTTGAAGTATGTTAGGATAAATTTGAATCCTTGAGAGCATGTTAAACCAACAAATTGGGACCTTTTGGGTCTAGGCGTTTCGATACGCTTGATCCTGTACCGAAATAGATAAATGTTTTTCAAGGGTCTGTTTCGGTATGCGAGCAACTGTTCCGGTACGGGTGTAGGATTTTTGGCTAGGCATTTTGGTACACAAAGGAGTGTTCTAGTACGATTTTAAGCTACAAGAATCAGAGTTTTTGGAAACGTATAGACGTACCGATACACTTACCTGTGTACCGATACGACCAACAGTTAAGTTGGTTAAAGTCAAGTATGATGTTTTAATATTCTTTTGTTTTGGTCCCTGATTATTATGTATGCAATTTCATGAGTTTAGGTTATCGTTTTGAGCTGAAAGTTCAGTAGCAATCATGTAACTTGACTAATTAAGGATTGGTAATTTTAAAATGAGATAAGTCCCTATAATTTTCCATAATTGCAATTTAGTCCCTAAATTGCAATTAAGTGCAATTGGATGTCGAATTGATGCCTGATTGAGTCGAGTTCCCACCCGCTGCCAGTATGCACACCATAGGTTAATATGTTGCATCTAGGTAAGATAAAAGAAAAAAATAGACGTGATTCGAGTTTAATCTTTTCGGGTTTGCTTCGGCAAACCCAATGTAGCTCGCTTGGTTCGGTCTAGCGTCTAGGCGAGTCAAGAGGGTTACAATGTTAGTCCCTAAAATTTTATTTTTAAAAAAAATTAACCCATATTTATTTTATATTTTGTAATTTATTCCAATATTTTTAATATGTTGATATTTTTGTTCACTCTAGTCCCTAATATTTTATTTTTGGCCGAAGTTGACCCTTCTTTATTTCTAATTTTTGTAATTTAGTCCAATATTTTTAATATGATAATATTTTTGTTCATTATAATCCCTAATATTTATTCTTAATATGATTCGTGTTCCCAAAAGGCATTAAATAATTCACTCGAAATGGCCCAACCCAAATTCTATCGACTATTTGTACCGAACTCAAACTTAATACGAATTCGAAACCCAAATTAACACGACCTAAAATGAAACTGATCTGAAATTACCTAACATGAAATGAACCCGGCCTAAAATTAAACTGACTTGAAATGAACCCGACCTAAAGTCCACCTGAGCCTGAATTAACCCGTCAATTAACTGATTCGGGCATGAATCGTTTTAACCCAAACTAAAATTGACCCGCACCCGACCTGAGTTGAGTTGAAACATCAAATCAACCTAAAATGATATGTATCTGATTTGACATGACCTGATATGACCCGGCCTAAAACCTATCCAATTATATATTTTTACATCCTAGCTGCTGCATGACTATCTATATTATATATATTTTTGTTAGCCTACTAATTCGGATCTTGTTTTCAGAGGCCTAATATGGGGTCACCCTCTTAACTGAGTATTTTTATTCACAATGTTAGGATTCGAACTCACGAACTTGCTTAAAGGATTTGAAGTCTCATCCTGTTAGACGACCTGGTTGTTCGTAACTCCCCAAAATCTGGTCTAGTCAGAATTGGGTTCTGGCAATCGGAAACCCTACATCGAAAGGTCTAAATATTGTGTTGACTTTGATCGCAAGGTCAATTGCATCGATGTTGGACTCTAATTGAGACAATTCATCGTCTAATGACCATATTGAATATATTGAAATCTTTTAGTGACTAAATTATAGAAATTGAAAGTTTTAGGGGTACAAGTATAGAGAATTGGGAGTTGAAGGACTAACCTTGCTATTAGCCCCTCCTCAATTAAAATCACCACCAACATGGGATCATCTGAAGATTTTCCTTCAATTGAAGGAAAGCTAATGCTAATAAAATGGAATGGATAGCAAAGAAAGAAAGGCTTACCTGATTTCTAAAGAAGCAAGCACCTCCCTTGTCTTTCTCATCTTCAACCAAAGCATACACCTCCATTGTTGAGTGTTGTGAAGTTTGAGTTTTCTTCGGTTCATTGACATCGAATCATTGCTATCGATCGGGTAAGCTATAATCCCCAAACAATCAATGAAATCTATGGATAAATCAAGCTTAATCCTAAGCTAGGGTTTTGGTCATCCATGGAATTTGATGGCCAATAGTTATTTTAAGCTTATTTTAAGCTTTGATATTGATTTTGATATTGTTATATTGATTCTGATATCATATTATCGATTATAACTAATTCCTATTGTTAAACCTAGCTTAAGAATTGAATAGAGACCATCCATCATCACCGATGAAAGCTAGGAATAAGGGAATTGCTATCCGAAAGCTGTAGAAGCATCGAATTGTTGAGGTGGGTGTAGTCAAAGTCTCAGGATTAGGCTAGGTGTCTTTCCCGATTCCATTGTCATCATATATAGTATTGCTAACATCATTATTAAGGGATATCACATTGAATCACTTAGTGGATATCACTGGTAAGTAGAGGTAAGTCATTGTATTGAATATCAGACATTGATATTGTTATAGTCATTGCCATCCATTATTGTCATTGATTTTTCCATCGATATAGTCATTGAATTAATGAAGCACTAAACATTGTACATAGAGCATAGTCATTGCTATTGCTATTGTTATCGTCATTGAACATTGATATCGATATAGATATTGTCATAGTAACATTAAAAATGAAGCATCGATCATCACCATTGCCATTGAGATCATTGAACATTTCCATTGTCATTGATATTGCTATCGAACATTGGCACCAGAACATTGTCTATTGATAAGAACATTGGATATTGTCATTGTTATTGAACATTGCTTATTGACATTGTTACCAAACCTTGGATTCAAAAGGACATTGGATACAATTGGTATGCCATAGAATTCATGAGCTCGTTAGCACAGGTGGACTACGGTCCTTGGCTACGGCCATTATTGTGGTGTGGCGAAGGTATGATGTGTTATTGGTCATTTGGTGAGGCAGGGGGACTAGACCATTCATTGATTTGGTGAGGTGTAGAGAATTCACGTATCCACTGTGTTGAATCGATTCCAAAGATTAATATTGAACTATGAACTAAATGATATTGAACATGAAATTTAGCATTGATGTTATTGATCATGAGTTGTTATGCATTCCATTGTTAATTACATTGTTTATGACTACCTCATTAGGCAAACTATGCCTAATGCATTTCATCTCATGCTTTTCATGTTGATCAAGTCATCGACTCGAGATCGGAGCAAATCAGAAGTTTTGGCAAGTCATCACAAGGAAAGAGTAAGGTATATTGTCGTTACGAACTCCTGGTATGGTGGCAAAGTAGTTGAACTAGTCACTTCTAGCCTTTTTGGTGTGTGTGCATTGCCTATGTTTTGTATAAAGGCTTAAGGCCCAATATGGTATTATAAAAGTGGTTAAAAGTAGGCTATATAGCATATTTGGCTCTAAAAGGTAAAAACCTAGTAAATAAATTTGGACGTATGTGAAATTCGACATGCTAGTAGATTATAGTGTTTTGGATTTGCTAGTAAAGTGTCATTGCATTCAGACAACGTTTGATAGGTTAATTTGATTAAAAACCAGCTAAAATATGACATTACAATGAAAGGCGTATCGATACTTCTTAGGGCGTATCGATACTGCACAGGGCGTATCGGTACTGCACAATGCGTATCGATATGGATTTTGGTCATTGGAATCCAAAAAATTAAAGGTATTGGTACGGTCTTAGGGTGTATCGATACGAGTCAATGTGGTCAACTCGTACTGATACGATCTCCAACTGTATCGATACGAGTTTTTATCCATTGAATCTCGAACTCTTAAATTAAGCACGGCGTACTAAAATGGCTATCCGAGTATCGGTACGGTGACAAATTATTTAGTTATAAGTATTACGAAACAGTTCTGAAATATTGTGTTTTGGTCATTGAATGTTATAGACATTAATTGAAAGGGGAATTGAATTCTGATCAACATGAAAATTTATACAATTGTTGTTTATAGGTTGAATTTCATCGTAGTAACGTTAATTCTATAAAAGGACCTCTAGAACACTAAAATTACAATTTATCCCCTAAAACTTGTAAATGACTAAGAATTGGTTTTTTAATGATTAATTATTGTTTTTTATCAGATAGTTAGACTTGTGTTATAGTTTAATAATATCTGAAAAGCATACCTTCGCTTAAGCTTCGATTATTGATTGAAATTTATCGCACCGATCACCGTATCATTCACTAGTAGCACTCTCTGACCCGGTTCTCTACCAGGCCAGGAAGGGGGTGTTACATTGTTGGTAATGCGGTACTTGTACTTTGATACAATATCTAATGTGATACATGTACTTTTAAAATGTTCAATACATTACCTATATTTTGTAAACATGTTCAATATGACACATGAGCTATCATTCCCATTATTATTATGATACCTATTTTAACACTAGTAGAAAGTGAGGTATCTGAACCAGGGACGGAGCCAGGATTAAACTATGAGAGGGAGCAAGTTGATTAATTTTGAAATGAATAGAGTTCTAAAAAGAAATTAAATAATAAAAATAAGGAAGTTGAAGTTTAGTTTTACTAATTTTAAAATTGAAAGGTTTTAAAAAAGTAATTTAAACTGCGAAAACAAGTGGTCAATATTTAATTTTATTAATTTTAAATGACAATGTCTTAAAAAGTAATAAACCAAAAAATTTGGGAGGGAAAATGACATAATTGCAATGGTATTAAAACTATTAGTGGCCTTAAACCATTCAAAATGGAGGACAATTGTCATCCACCCTCCATGTTCTTCTGTCCCTGATCTGAACTATCATATTTCTATTATAATTGTAGCTACTTTAACATTGTAAATATTCAACATGTACCACATTGGACATTTTAAAAGTATAAGTACCATATTGACTATTTTATCAAAGTTTAGGTTTCAAACGTGAGATGATCCCTAAATTATATACAGCTATATAACCTTGTTTCATTTGTTTTCATCCTCGAGAATCTGATAATTACACTATTATATTTTAGCAACTTTTACAGTAGTTTTGCTATCAGTAATCCTCTTGGCTTAGTGGTTGTGTCCTAATGATCCAGTTACTTTTATATGTTTTGGCCAAGTTCTACCTTTTCCTTTCTCTTTGGTGATGAAAAAGGAAACAATAACTTTGTACTTCCGTAGTGACTTTTTTTTTCTTCTAAAAGTAGATGATTCTTATTTTTTTTAAGATTGTCGATACGAATTACCCCCACATCATTTTTAAATTTTTGGTTTAAAGGGATTTCTTTTGAAAACTCTTATTTCTGTGAAAAACAATTGAAAACTTGGAGTCGCCACCGGCCACTTGGATAAGGTAGGCCGGACACCATAAAATACCAGAGATTCATTACGAAAGGGTTCAGGAGTTGGTTACGTGTGGGGAAGGATTAGCACCCTCATCACGCCCGGAAATTGGTACCATAATATTTGTTGCCTTTAAAATTGATGTAATTTGTTGGAATTGGAATTGAATTTAACTCTGCGTACTTAATTGAAAATTAACTTTAATTGCACGGGCTTTATCAAATTGGTGGGTTCAAATTAATTAGACATTTAATTAATAAGGTTGATGATACATCGGACCATAGATTAAAAAGACATCATATAAGCCTGACTGTCGTGTTAATTTATGGTTCGAATCCCGTAAGTCACCTTTATGCATGGTGCAAGCAGTTAAACTATGATGTAATGATTTTATCAACTTTTAACTTTACCATGGGACGGTAAGGAATAATTCAAATATTTGGCCAACATCCTTTAAGCTCGGACTGTTACGACACAAATATCAGAATTAATAAATACCTCCTTTTTATGATTTAGATTAATTCAAAATATATGGGTCACATGAATGACAATTAATATGAATGTCAAACAAACGGCTTTAAAATAAACACACAAGAGCCCACCCAAGGTCCTAACCTAAAAGGCACAAGTTATAAAAGTTCAATTAGTGATCTAGTTATTAATTAGGTGAATCTAATATTAATCTTAAATTAATTAACCCTAAAAACTAGAAAACCCTAATAAATTATAGATTATCATACACCATGATAATTAAGTTGATTAATTTTAAACTAGTATCCCAATGAGCCAAAGATACTATTTAAAACGAATCATGTTAATTAATCATGATTTTAAATTGAATGCCATCTAAACCCAAGGTTATTTTTATCCTAGAGGAGTAATTAAGGAATGTTCGATTAGTTTAATGAATTTAACATTTATCCCAATAAGTCAAGGGTAAATTTAAATTCATTAAACCAATTTGAACCTTAATCTAACTAGGGCTCTAAGCTAAGCCTGAATTAACTTAATTAATTTATAAATCGTGCCCCTATAAGATGAGCACAAGATTTGAATTAATTAAATTAATTTTACCTTAATCTAATCTAAAGCCTAACAAAACCAAAGCCCATCTAAACTAAGCCCAAGGCCCAAAACACCTTGAGAGCTTAAACCACTAATCTAAGCCTACACCAAAAACCAAATAAGTACATATATATCTTACAAAAATATTACATATTATATAAAGCTATACATTAAGAACTTTATGAAACTACATATATATTATATATTTTAAGAACCATATTACATATTTAAAGAAAACTATATATATTATATATACTAAAAACGTGTTATATATATAAACTATATATATATATTATACTTTTTAAAACTCATTATTTAAATTTTAAAAAAAACTATATTATACTTTAAAAGCCATATTATAGATTTTTAGAAAACTATATGTATATATTATAGCCTTTACAAAATTATATATATTATAAACTTTAAAATTGTATTATACTGTATAAGCTTTGCATAACATTAAACTATATATTATACATCATATAAAAAACTATATACTATATATTAACAATATATTATAAAACACCAATCATAACCACATGTTGTATCCTTAACAACCATAAATATAACACATTAAAACATGAATAACATTTAACAAAAAAGGCAAGATGATCAACAAGATAAAAACTGAAAATAAAATGCATGAAAAAAGAAAAAAAAAGGCACTGGAATTTGGACCAAAATGTAAAGAAACAAAATTGGAGGGATGGATTTAAAACAGACAAATTTGGCTTTAAATAGGGACAAAATTGAAAAACGTTTGAAACATATAGGGACCCAGGGTGGAATTTGAAAAGGCAGAATGGCTTGAACAAAGTGATTAACCTATATAGAGGGACCAAACATATGATTTAGGAATACGGAAGCCCTTCGGGCGTAATTTCAACAGGGCGGATGGATTTAAATGGTGAATAACCCTTTTTTAAAACGTTCAAACAAAATATAAACCAAACCCATCCCTTTTTTGCTTCTTTTGGTAAAAAAAAACTCCCCTGAGCTCTCAACTCTCCCACCATCTCTAATGAACACCACTGTTCATCGGAGACGAGCCCAAAAAATAATGGCCTTTCTATCGTGTCGGCCGCCGTTGAACGACGATTGGCAAACCTTTAGACCTAAAAAATGCCTTTTTTCACTCCCAAAACCAGATTCAGACTCGTTTCAGAAAAACAAAACCCTTCCCTTTTTAAAAAAAAACAAAGATACCCAAAACCAACCCTTTCAAACCATCCCTCCATCTGACTCGCCGTTCGTGGTCCCAAAAGGGCTAGTAGGCTTGTCGTCGGCAAGGAAAGACACCAACCGAAGAAGGAGAAGCATTCAAAGATGAACCAACACGAAGAAGGACACAAAATTGGAGGTATAAGACTCAAAACCCTATTCTATGTATGCTTAATGCCTTTTAAAAAAGGAGAGAATAAGTATACCTCAAAACTTGAGGGTTTTTGCCTTTTTGCTATATTACCATTTCGAATTCCAGAATACTTACATTGTTTGTAGGGCATTATGTTTATATACCCTATCGAATTACATGTATTTTGAAAAATGAAAATGTTGTCTAAAATCCCTATTGGCTATTGTATTATTTTAGCCGGATTCACATTGCTTCTGTTATTGTTGGTGCATTTCTGAGTATGTCCCCTAATCCTTTTACAATTTCTGCTAGTTTGGTCCTTTTGCATGTAATTGAACATTGGGGAAACGGGGACAAGAAAGAGAAATGCCATGAGCAACAACACTATGGTGGTCCAAGCCGACGTGGTGGAGCAGCGGACGACATGGTGCCTGGTCGTTGGTTCTTCCAGCCAACGTGGAGGTGAACTGGAAAGGCAACAGATGCGGGCGTATGGCGCACGCGCGACTGAAGAGAGCTGAACAATTGGGCGACGCTCACGAGGGAAGATGAGGAGCCACGCGTACGGTGCATGTGGGAGATGGAGAGATGGGTTGTGGGCCATACGCGCGAGGGGGCCGATCCTGGTCGTTCGATGCAATCTCGATCCAACGGTCGTGGGAAGCTAGATGGTCTCTCTTGATCGATCTTCAGATCTCATCTAGATCTGACGGCTAGCATTAGAAGGCTGTAAAAGTTTAATGGGCAGATTAGATTAGGGTTTAGGTTTAATTATGGGCCAAACAGGCCTTATGTAATTTTAAAAAGTCTAGGCTTGTATACTTTTTAATGGACTATATATTTATTAAACTTGGGTTGTCATTAACATAGTGTATTTTTAGACTGATCTTTTAATAAAAGATGGGCTTTATTAATATTTTGATTCTTAGTTTAGCTTTATAATAATAATAATAATAATAGCATTAGTAATAACACTAATAACAAAATGCAATAATAATAATAAATATGTCATGATAGTAACAAAGCAATAATAATAAAATAACATAAGGGAAATAATATACTATACCAATAGATTTAGGGGTTTTCAAATGGGTAATAACATAATAAATATGATAATATATAGCATGATAGTAAAATATCAATATCTCTCTAGTAGACTATTAATACTTAATACTAGTAGTTTTTTTATATGTTTTGGTTTTAATTAATAAATAGATAAAGCCCATAACACTATATTTAGATAATAGTAACATACATATAAGCCCTTATTGTAAGTACAAAAAGGGTACACCCCGAAAAATAGTAGTGATTGTAGCTGCCCCTCTTTACTTATCCTTGTAGAACAAGAATAAAGCAAAGACCATTAGCACTAATTTTTTACTACTTCCTTGTTAGACCATTTGCTCTTTCGGAATGACAGTGAACAAATCCAAATAACTTGTTTTCTCAGAGTGGCAAAAATAAACTCGGTAACACTGGCGCGTCCTTTCAAAACGGTAATGGACAAACTAGAACAACAAATGATCCATTCCTTCGAAGCGGCAGCGAATGAATCCGAAATAACTTGTTTTCCCAAAATGGCAGAAAACAAACCGGGTGGCAATGGCATATTCTTCCGAAACGGCAGCATACGAGCCAACTAATCCTTCAAACAGCTCATTCTTCCAAAATGGCAGTGAATGAATCCCAATAACTTTGTTTTCCTGAAACGGCAGAAAACAAACCAGGTGGTGTTGGCATGTCCTTCTAAAATGGCAGCAGATGAGACAACTAACCTCTAAATGACTCATTCTTTCAAAACGGCAGTGAATGAATCAACTACCCTTCAAATGACTCATTCTTCCGAAACGGTAGTGAATGAATCCAAACAAAACAAATGTCTTCAAATGGTAGATGAACTTGTTTCCTGAAGCGACAGAAATGAAACCAAACAGAGACGCCACGTTCCTCTAAAGCGGTAGTGAACAGATAGATGTGTTCCTCCGAAGTGGTAGTGTACAAACTAGATAGCAATTCTTCAAATGAAGATTCCATTCTTCTTGGTCATGGATGGATGAGCTTTTAACTATCTGAAAGTTCTTGAGCTATGGGTATTTGCCTCTTTTGCTCTGAAACCTTGATGTGGCGAATTTTGAAGTCTTTCGCCTAAAACCCTATCCAAATTTTTACTTTGTCACCGTCTCCTCTTCTTAAAAGGTACCCGATCTTCCTTTGGATATTTATGAGAAGAAATGAAAAACTGTGATGATATGAGTTAGCATGCTCCTTACCTAGGGATGTCTAACTAGACATGATGCATGAATGATAACAATTTTAAACTTTCTTGGGCAATTTCTCCTCTTGCCACTTTGACTCGTGTCCTTCGTTTTTTTCTTCTTCGCGATGGTGGTGCTTCCTCCCTCACTCGGATTCACCCTTTATGCCCCCTTTTTTAGCTCTTGGACCTTTTGTTCTAAAGCGCCTTTTCAGGTTTTCACTTTAGAGAATTTTTTCTTTCTTCTTCTTTTTTCTTCCTTTTTTTCTTCTTCTTTTTTCTTCCTTTTTTTCTTCTTTTTTTTTCTTTTTCTTTTCTTCTTTCTTCTTGTTTTCCTTGGGCGCCCTTGCGGGTTTTCACTTATAGTCCCTCAGACTTCAACATGAACATCATTCAATGCCCTTCCTTGATAGATCTTATCAACTTTGCCTCTGATGTCCTCTTGTCGCAATTTTGGCGAACTCATTTCCTATTTGGGAATAAACTTGCACTTAATAGGTTAAATCATAGAAATGCCCAGAAATCCTTTACTTTTTCATTCTATGTCAATTTATCTATGAAACAGACAATAGGAACTAAAATAATGCTTTATTGAAAATTGAAGGAATATTAGGATAATTTTGAAAGTCTTGGAAAACATGAGAAAATAAGAAAAAAGATGTAAATAGTATCGATTGCATGAATGATGAGAACACATCGACCTTGGTAGATTTCTCGCTAGCCACCCTTGGTCATTTCCCCTGATGATATGAAAATCGAAGCATAAAAACTTAACTGAAACAAAGCCCATCAGTTAGATGCCGAAATCCAAGTCTATCTGAACCATCCTTTTCAGATTTTCAATTCAGACCCTCATTTGGTTTTAAGGCGCCCATTTTTGAGTTTTCACATTAAACCCTCCTTTTCTTTTTTTCTACTTTTCTTTTTTCTTTTTTCTATATCTTTTTTTCTTTCTTTTTTCTCTTTTTTTTTCTTTAAGCATAATACTTCTTGACATAGTCCGAGTTTATAGGGTTGCTTAATTCTTTTCTATCCATCCCCATTAGAATTAACGCTCCCCCGGAGAAGGCTTTTTTAACGACGTAGGGTCCTTCCCAATTGGGCATCCATTTTCCCTGGAAGTCTCTTTGATTCAACAAGATCTTTTTAAGCACCAGATCTCCCTTATGAAACTCCCTCAGGCAAACTTTCTTGTTATAAGCTCGCATCATTCAGTTTTGATACATTTGATTATGAGATATAGATTTCAACATTTTCTCTTCAATGAAGTTCAACTGATCAAACCTAGTTTGCATCTATTCGGCTTCATCCAACTTTATCTCGTTCAAAATTCGAAGTGATGGGATTTCCACCTTGATGGGTAGTACCCCTTTTGTGCCATATACCAAAGAGTATGGTGTTGCCCCGGTGGATGTTCTTATAGAAGTTCGATAGGCAAACAGAGAAAAAGGGATCCTCTCATGCCAATCTTTGAAAGTCTTCGTGGTTTTTGCTATGATCTTCTTAATATTTTTATTTGATGTTTCTACCACTATGTTCATCTTGGGGTGATAAACAGTAGAATTATGGTGCACAATCTTGAATTGATCACACACCTCAGTCATTATCTTATTATACAAATTGGAAGCATTATCGATGATGATTCCTTCGGGCAGACCATAGCGACACATAATTTCCTTCTTGAGAAACTTGCAAACCGTCGCTCTTGTGATATTAGCGTACAATGTAGCTTCTACCCACTTGGTAAAGTAATCGATAGCCACTAGGATGAAGCGATGCCAGTTGGAAGCCTTCGGGTGTATCTGACCAATGACATCCATTCCCCAAGTAGCAAAAGGCCACGATGAATTCATAGTGTGAAGCGGCACTAGCGGGGAATGTATCTTGTCGGCATAGATTTGGCATTTATGACATTTCTTCACGTAACTGATGCATTCTCCCTCCATGGTTGACCATAAGTAGCCATATCTCGTGATTTTTCTTGCCATCGAGAATCCATTGGCGCGGGTTCCACATAAACTACCATAGACCTCCGCCAAAATGGTTTCGGCCTCTCGGGCATTGACACGCCTCAAGAGTATCTAATCCTTGCTTTTCTTATACAAAACTTCTCCATCAAGGACGTACCCTGACGCTAACCTTCTGATAGTCCTTTTATCGTTGTCGTCAGCCTCTTTAGGATAGGTCTGGATTTTTATGTATTGGAGGATGTCATAATACCATGGATTTCCATCTTCTTCTTCTTCAAAACTAAAACAATGGGATGGTACTTCAAAGGTTTGTATCTTGATTGGCTCCATCTCAGCTGTCTAACTTCAAATACAGTGGCCAATGTTGCTAGAGCATCGGCCATCTGATTATCCTCCCTTAAAAAGTAGGAGAAACTGACTTCTTCAAACTCTTTGACCAAGTCATGAATTAAGTCATAATATTTGATCAATTTCAAAACTCTAGTCTCTCATTCTTTCCGAAGCTGATAGCTTACTAGGGCAGAATCTCTGAAAACCTGGAGTACTTTAATCTTCTTTTCTATGGCCTCTCGAAGTCCCATGATACAAGCCTCATATTTGGCTATATTATTGGTGCAAAAGAATTCCCACCTACTCGTGAAAGGGTAGTGGGTGTTTTCAGGGGAGACCATAACTGCCCCTACTCCATGGCCTAAGGCATTTGATGCCCTATCAAAATAAAGCCTTCATCCCTCACTCTCGATAGTGGACATCCCTTCAGACAGATCACAGATCAAATCTTCATCCGGGAAACTGAACTCTAACAGATCATAATCATCTAAAGCGTGGCTTGCCAAAAGATCTGCCACCACACTTCCCTTCACTGCCTTTTGACTCACATAAACAATGTTGAATTCTGACAATAACATTTGCCACCGAGCTAGTTTCTCAGTCAGTGATGGTGCTTCTATTAGAAATTTCAATGAATCCAGTCGGGAAATTAAGCAAGTGGTGTGATACAATATGTATTAACGGAGTTGTTTAGTAGCCTATACCAAGGCACAATACAACCTTTGGATCAACGGGTATCGTGTTTCTCACTCGGTGAACTTCTTGCTTAAGTAATAAATTTCCCTTTTCTTTTTGCCCGAGTCATCGTGTTGCCCCAACACACAGCCCATAGAATTCTCAAAAACTGTCAAGTACAGGATCAACGGCCTATCCAGTACTAGAGCCACTAGAATCGGAGGATTAGTCAAATATTTCTTGATCTTTTCTAATGCTTCTTTCTAATCTTCATCCTAAACTCCTGGGTTATTCTTTTAGAGTAATCTGAAACCGGGGTCATAGTTATCGATTAACTGGGAGATGAACCGAGAGATGTAATTCAACCTTCCCAAGAATCCTTGGACTTTCTTTTGTGTTTGAGGCGGTGGGAGATCTTGGATTACTTTCACCTTATTGAGATCAATCTCGACGCCTTTCTAACTCACCACAAAACCTAAAAGCCTCCCTGATGTAACTACAAAGGTATATTTGGTCGGGTTAAGCTTCAATTGATACTTTCTTAGCCTTTGGAAGAGTTTTTGCAGATTTTGGATGTGTTCCTCCTCGGTCTGAGACTTAGCTATCATGTCATCCATGTACACCTCAATTTCCTTATGCATCATATCATGGAACAAGGTCACCATGGCTCCTTCATAAGTTGCCCCGGCATTCTTTAACCCGAAGGGCATCACCTTATAGAAAAACATGCCCCACATGGTCACAAAAGTGGTTTTTTCCATGTCTTCGGGGTATATTCTGATCTGGTTGTACCCCGAAAAGCCATCCATGAATAAGAACCAAGTATGCCTGTAGTGTTGTCAACTAGCGTATCAATATGGGGCAAAGGGAAGTTATCTTTAGGGTTTGCCTTGTTGAGGTCCCTATAATCCACGCACATATACACTTTCCCATCCATTTTTGGTACCGGCACTACGTTGGCTACTCATTCCAGATATTTAGAAACTTTCAAGAATTTGGCCTCAAGCTATTTTTTCACCTCTTCTCTAATTTTTAACAACATGCTCATCCTCATCCTTCGGAGTTTTTGCTGGATGGGCTTGCATTTTGGTCTAATAGGGAGCTTGTGCATCACAATATCTACATTTAAACCCTGCATGTCCTGATATGTCCACGCGAATATATCTTTGAATTCTAGAGTAGTTCTACAAACTCTTGCTTAACCTTTGGTGACAGAGTGTTGCCGATCCTTACTTATTTCTTTTCTTCATCGGTCCCCAAATTCAAAATTTCTACCTTCTCTTGATGTGGCAGAATTTGTTTTTCTTCACTTGCTACCATCCTTAACAACTCTTCTGGAATCTCATTGTCCTCTTCTTTTATCTCCGCCAAGCATGTGGGTCGCTCAAAATCTACTTCGGGATTAGGTTTCGCATCATTCATACAGTTTACATTAAGAGGCCTGCACGATTTTGAAAGTACATTGGAAATGGAAGGGGATTGCTTAAGATATAAATAAATAAATAAATAAAATAATGAATAAATAAATAAATAATGAAATGAATGCTATGTTTGCCATTTAGGAAAGAAAAGTTGACAAAGTCTATTTCATTGGAATCAGATAAAATAAAATAGTTGCCCTTTTTACAAAAGAGACTTGTTACTTTCGGGCAGAAGTAACGGGATTGTTCTAGGCATTACTTTGTTTTATCCCTAAAAACCATCGGCGTATCCACAGAGGTCCACTTGCTGAGCTTTCCCCTAGAAGGCATGGGTGAATCTCAGCCAATAGCAGGTCAATCTTGCCACCATCACTAATCATATTCGCTTCTATCTCCTCCAAAGTTTCACGAACCAACTCCTCTTGGAAGTATCTCTCGCCTCTCGGTTCACTTCTTGAACATCCACCTTCGGATTTCGGATCCCACCAGATATGAAAATGCCATCAAAATTCGTATAGGTTATGGGGGCCCAAGGAATATCCTCCCCTCTGAGCGTAGCCTTCCTTTGTTCTTGTCTTTTCCTCCACTCTTGTCTCTTTTGTAGGAAATTGGGTCTATAACCAAGCCTGAAGCGATCGATCTTATGAATCACACTAACGGGATGAAGACGTCCTTGCAGATTTTTTCCCAAGCATCTTTTCTTCATCGCTCCTTTTCCAAGGGTCTCAAATACTACCATTTTAGTACAATTTGATAGTTTAGGGCATAGAATCTCACTCCCCTCGCCAACAAAGGTAGCATTGACAAATTCCAAGGCCCTGAAAGCACATTCCATTGCTTCTTCATCGGTATAGATATATGATGTATCCAAAGTCACCGAAGCGACGATGTCTTCCTCGGCACTCACCGCGACCAATTTTCCTTTTATTACAAACTTCAATTTCAGATGCAGCGAAGACGGGACTACGCTAGCTGAATGTATCCACGGCCTTCCTAACAGACAATTATAGGATGGTCGAATATCCACGACCATAAAATCGATCACATATTCGACAGGGCCAATAAGCAAAGGTATTTCTATTTTCCCAACCACATCCCGTTGGGTCCCATCAAAGGCTCGCACCGAATTATGAAAAGGCTTTATATGTGAACTGTTGACTGGAAACCGTTGCAATGTAGCTAGTGGCATAACGTTCAATATGGAGCCATTATCAATTAGCACACATATCCCTTGCAATGGGTGGTGACGTTAAGGGCCTTGATGGATCTCGTACCCTCACCTGGTATTTCATCATCACTGAAAGTGATTTGATTATTGACGGTGATATGGTTGATGATTCAGTCTAACTTCTCAACCTAAATATCTTTTGAAACAAAGGTCTCATTCAAAACCTTCAACAGGGCCTCACAATGCTTTTTTGAGTTTAACAGGAGATCAAGTATTGAAATCTGAGGTAGTTGTTTTTGAATTTGATCTACGATGTTATACTCGCTGTGTTTCAAGAGTCTCAAAAATTCTTGAGCTTGGGCTTATGTGACCGGCTCCTTAATCTTTGTAGACGGGTCCTCTCTGAATGCCTTCTCGGGTTCAACTCTGATCTACTTGTCTTTCTCTTTTGGCCCCTCTGGTGCCTTCGAATTCTCTAAACCATAACATCATCCACTCCTCGTGAGATGCGCCACATCTTTTACCTCTTCAGCGTTTGGTTCCAAAGGCCCTTCTTGAGAGGGCTTCGTCCTTATTTCCACATCCTCTCCTCCCTGTGAACTTGAGAAGCCCGATATTGTAATGCTTGCCGCGTAATTCCACGGAACCATCTTTGTGTCCTTGAAAGGAAAAGATCTTGGGGTAGCGATTATAATTTTGGGAGCCGCCTTTGGTGCGCTTGCCTCACTTGGCTTGAGACCGAGGACAAGCGATCTCTTTGCACTATACTAGGTCTTCTAACTCTTTGATGCACAAACTTCTAATTCTTTCTTTTTTTCCTTTCTTTCAAAAAACTCAATTTCCTTGTTATCCATCATAGCTTGTATCAACTAACGAAACTCATCACAATCTTGAATCTCATGATCTCTCGATTGATTGTACTCACAAATAGGCCACAACCTTCTTCCACAATCACCATTCCCAGGTCAATAAGGCATGCCATACACAAACGTTGGAAAACCCACCTTAATGGTGACCAAACTTCGGACACGTTCACTCTAGCTTTTCTGGTATTCTCGTCTTTAATAGCATTCACGCCTTGACCTCTATGATTTGGTAGAGGGTTGTTGGTCATACTCGGTTCTTCCAACTGTAATACTATGGTCTGAATTAAGTTCTAAATGGACTTCTTGAATGCCACACAATTTTTAATCAAATACCCCGGAACATCAGCATGGTACTCGCAATGTACCTTGGGGTTATACCATACTGGGTAAGGGGGTTGTAAGGAGTAACATGATAAGGTCGAACTAAATCGACCTTATAAAATTGTAAGTATAGCTTCTTGTAAGAGATTGGCAAAGGAGTGAAGGACATATCCTCTCTTTCCTCCTTAGGTCCCCTATCTTCCTTTTTATGGAAGTTTCAGGGATTCCCCGCTGTGGCCTGGGGCTAAGAGATAGTGAAGTTCTTGGTTACCTCAAAGATGTTTGTATTGTTCACCTCATGGTCCTTCTTTTTGTATTGTTTGCGTGAATGATCCCCTTCCGTTAATTCTTTCACTTTTTATGGATACTTCGATGCTCTCGCCAATCATAACCATCTCTGCAAATTTGCTAACAAGGTTGTTGATCAGTCGATCATAGAGCGTCTCTTTTAGCGTATCTATAAACATTGGAGAAATCTCATGCTCATGAAGCGGTGGTTAAACCTACGCCGCCACATCACGCCATCTTTGAGCGTATTCACGAAAGGTCTCGTTGCGCCTTTGTTCCATACCTTGCAATAGCAGTCGATTGGGAACCATGTCGATTATATGATTATATTGATCAGTAAAAGCTTTTTCTAAATCCTTACATGACTTAGTTTGAGCCCTTGTTAGCTGATTGTACCATCTCAAAGCAGATCCCACTAAGCTGTCTTGGAAATAGTAAATTAGGAGCTTCTCGTTATCGGTAAACTCGACCATCTTCTAGCAAAGCAACACTATATAAGCAATAGGGCATGTGGTTCCATCGAACTTTTCAAATTCGGAGGTCTTGAACTTATATGGGATTTCTATATCGGGGACCAAACTGAGTTCCCTAACACTTAACCCATAGGAGCCATCCTCGTCTTCCTTCACTCGAAACTTTTTCCTCTAGGTCTTTTTGAGTATCCTTCAATTGCTTAGTAAACTCCGTTTTCATTTGGTTCAACTTCTCTAACTCATCAAAGTCTGGGATGATGTCCCTGATAATCTCGGGATTCTCAAAGGTCACCCCCGGCTGAGTTTGAGCAGCTACACCGATATGAGAGGAAGATGAACCTTATGGAGGATTTAGAGAGGGGTCAACAAGAAGAGGGTTCTTGATGATTTGGGCATAAGGGCGATCCCCTATGTTTTTGGCAGGATTCTCAATGGTACTATTTCCCCTTGGATCTGGTCCTAGCGAAGCTTGCAGCAAATGGGACATTTCCTTCATCATGTCCTGTTGAGACTTGATGATGGTGTCCCATAATTCTTATTGGGCTCGTTCCATCTGGCCACGTAGGTTGGCTTCCAACTTGGCAAAGCTCTCCTCCATTTACTTTGTCCGTGAGCGAGTGCGATATAGGTGTGGAATGATGATAATTTTAAGAAGCAAAATGCAATCTTTCTGAAATAGAAAGCTTTTTAATTAATAAATGGAAATTAATCAAAAATGCAAACAAATGCGCTAATTAAATGATTATTATCATTTAAACAAAGAATGCAAATGAAAGAATCATGTATGAATGCAAAGAGCAACACTGAGTTTGGAAAATATCATCGTTAAATGACTTTCATTAATGGAAACGTTGTCTTGTTACAATAACTTAAAGAAAACCAACTACAACCATGGCTTCAAGGTAGTATCAAGGTCAATAATCTCCCTTAGGATCCAAACAATTCTCTCTCCTTCTTCGAATTCAGCGTCCATGCAGTCATGGAGTTCTGTAGCGTCTTCTGCCAAAATCTGTACTTTTTGGGCAACCCCTTGCATCTAAGTCATCCACTGTGCTAACTGTTGTTCTTGCCTCCAAATTGTGTAGGCGGAAAAGTGCAGTTGCTCCAAACACGGCGTCGAGCATACTTGAATCGCTCTCCTAAGGCTTGCCACATGATCCTTAAGTTTTTGAACCTTGGTTTCCAACTCATCAACGCGAGTCATCAAAACTTGAATCTCAAAGTTACTGGCCTTTAGCTTGCTAGTTGAACCCTTATGCTTGAAAAGAGAATTTCCCAAACACCTCACTCGATCTTTCATGGTTTCATTTTGGTTTTGTTCCTTCTTGATCTGTCTTGAGTGGTAGATTCGTAGATTCTTTACTTCTTCAGTTAAAACGATCACTTGGTTTTTGTGCTCGTAAAATATTCTTTTGTAATTATTAGATCTCATTTTCTCCTCCTTCAGTCGGAGCTCTAACCCTTCGCTTGGTCTGCCTTCCGCAACTCTTTTGCTCTTATTTAACCTTTTAAGCTTCTGAATCTCCTCCTTCTTCATCTTTAGTTCAAGTTCCAACTCATCTCTTTTCCTTTGTAGATCTTTAATCACTCCTTCAAACTGTGTCTTCTCTAATTCGAAGTCAAACCTTTCTTGATGGGCTTTCTCCTTGAACTTGAGGTACCTCTTTTGCTCTTCTTCAAGTTGTTTCCTCATCAAATCGATCTCAGTAGGAAGCGTGGCCAATCTCTCCTCTATAGATCTCTTTCTATCGCCATGCTTCGTACTCAGAAGTGACCATGTGCGGAGCATTTATGATCCTAACCCATCTTGCGTTGTTCCAAGTTGAAGAAGCATTATATACCACCATCTTATAGCCCTTCTCCTTCTCATAATTCATGTTGAATTCGTTTAAACCTCTGGTAGCAGGCACAAATTGCTTCGAACCATACTGTCTCGAGACTAGAAGAGGTTCATAAGCCGTGTGCCCCAAAGACCAAGTAGTGGTACCCAAGAGTGTACCCCGCATCTATAAAGGATATTCCTTGCCAATAACCATGGAGCTCTCCAGAATATGTCTTCCTCTCTTAGATTTCGGAGAACATCTAGTCAAACCTCTTTGGATCTTTGTGTTGGCCAATCCCTTTTTTGCAAAATTTCCTCCAACGGTGAGAACTTGCATCATAGAGAGGGCTTGAGAAACTGGCATTTGACCAAAGGTGACTGTAGAACCAAACAGTCAAAAGTTGTGAGCATCTTGAAAGCAACCTCCACCGTTCTCTCTACAAAACCTAAATGATCAGAAATTTTTGACCAAAATTACGGGTACGGGATTGGTCCCGCCACTTAAACGATTGAGCAATTCCAAAATAGAAGGTTCAATAAGCCCTAATGCTCGAGGAAAATGTATCAACCCATAGATTAACAATGCAAAGAAGTCTCGTTGAACTCGGCCTACGAGATGTACAAAAGCTAAGGCTAGGATTCCCTCCCACTTAAGGTACTCTTTCTTGTTCCAGGTGGTGACTTGATGCTCTACCCAAGATAACAACATTTCTGAGATTCTACCAAGCTTTCCTCGAAAAGTTTTGTTCTTATTAGGCTTAGAGTATACCCAATTCTCGTCGATCTTCTTACAATTTATAAGGTCTTGATATTTTTCGATAGTATGAGTCAAATCAAGGTTACCGATTGTGAAACAACTATAACCTGAGTTCCAAAACCCCACCAAAACTTGCAGTAGCAATAGGTCGACCGTGACATCTAGCAAACAGACGATGTCACCATACTCTTTCTTGAAAGCATTTCTCGTTTCAAGATCTCAATTGTTCCAAACCAGCCTGAACTCGGATACATCATTGAACTCCGTATTCAAGAATGTCACGGCTAACATGGCTGATTTGAATCTGGCGATAATACTGTCCCCCTCATGTAGTTGCTCCCCTTCCAACCATATTTGCACATCGGAATTCTTTTCATCGTTGCTATGAACCAAGTCTCTCATTGATCTAGTCTTTTACTTCAAACTATTTCAAACTCAATGTGTTCTTTATGATATGACAAGATATGCAAAAAGGGTAAAAGATGAAAAGAAAGAAAACAAAGAAGTGTTAGTTATAAGATAAACAATAAAATGAAAATGAAAAGAGATAAACGCAAAACGAAATAAGCAAAAGGTAAGCAAATAAGGAAACAAACCTAACCGCGTGAATTCTAGTTCGCTATGGTTATCCGCATGGCTCTAACGGGGTAGGCTTCCTAGATTCTCACACATGGTTTGGTTCTAATCGAAGGTACCCGAACCTATCCCATTACCTACTAAGGCAACAAAGACCCCAATTCTGGCCCATTACAAGCTGGCGAATTAGTTCTGGTTCGAGGGAAAGCACGACCTATTGACGTGGAAGGCTGCTCACGTGACAAAAGACGTGGATTCTGGTAGTGAATTACCGACCCATGGAGAGCTACTCACGTGGGTATGTGGCGTTTCACTCCCACTTAAGGGACGAAGCTCGAGTATAGAGCTTGATAAGCATGATGCAACAAATGTTGGTGATTCCTTAGAAATTAAATAAAAAAATTAATTCGAAGTCCACCAATTATCAAAGCCCGTGCAATCTTAGCTACATTTTCAAGAAATGATCAACCTCGTTAAAGTCAATTAAAATTACAACATTTTTCATCATTTAAAAAGCAACAAAAACTTTCTTGGCCTAACTCTCCTTTTGTTTTGTAAAAACAAATTCTCATCATCGTCCCCAGCGGAGTCGCCAAGCTGTAGTGACTTTTTTTCTTCTAAAAGTAGATGGTTCTTTTCTTTTTTTAGAAAAACCGTCGATATGAATTATCCCCACATCATTTTTAAAATCTTGGTTTAAAGGGATTTTTTTTTAAAACTCTTATTCTTGTGAAAAACAATTGAAAACTTGCAGTCGCCACCGGCCACTTGGATAAGATAGGCTGGACACCATAAAATACCAGAGATTCATTAGAAAAGAGTTCGGGAGTTGGTTACGTGTGGGGAAGGATTAGCACCCCCATCACGCCCGGAAATTGGAACCATAATATTTGTTGCCTTTAAAATTGATAGAATTTGTTGGAATTGGAATTGAATTTAACTCGGCACACTTAATTGAAAATTAACTTTAATTGCACGAGCTTGATCAAATTAGTGGGTTCAAATTAATTGGACATTTAATTAATAAGGTTGACAATACATCAGACCATAGATTAAACCGACATTATATAAGCCTGGCTGCCGTGTTAATTTATGGTCTGAATCTCGTATGTCACCTTTATGCACAGTGCAAGCAGTTAAAATATGATGTAATGTTTTTATCAACTTTTAACTTTACCTTGGGACAACAATGATTAATTCAAATATTTGGTCAACATCCTTTAAGCTCGGACTGTTACGACACAAATATTGGAATTAATAAATGCCTATTTTTTATTGATTTAGATTAATTCAAAATATATGGGTCACATGAATGACAATTAGTATGGATGTCAAACAAAATGCTTTAAAATAAACACACAAGAGCCCACCCAAGGTCCTAACCTAAAAGGCCCAAGTTATAAAAGTTCAATTAGTGATCTAGTTATTAATTAAGTGAATCTAATATTAATCCTAAATTAATTAAACCAAAAAAACTAGAAAACCCTAATAAATTATGGATTACTTACACCATGATAATCAAGTTGATTAATTTTAAACTAGTATCCTAATGAGCCAAAGATACTATTTAAAACGAATCAAGTTAATTAATCATGATTTTAAATTGAATGTACATCTAAACCCAAGGTTAATTTTATCCTAGAAGATTAATTAAGGAATGTTCGATTAGTTTAATGAATTTAACATTTATCCCAATAAGTCAAGAGTACATTTAAATTCATTAAACCAATTTGAACCTTAATCTAACTAGGGCACTAAGCTAAGACTTAATTAACTTAATTAATTTATAAATTGTGCCCCTATGAGACAAGCACACGTTTAGATTAATTAAATTAATTTTACCTTAATCTAATTTAAAGCCTAACAAAACCAAAGCCCACCTAAACTAAGCCCAAGGCTCAAAATACCTCGAGAGCTTAAACCACTAATCTAATCATACACCAAAAACCAAATAAGTACATATATATTACAAAATATTACATATTATATAAAGCTATATATTATGAACTTTATGAAACTACATATATATTATATATTTTAAGAACCATATTACGTATTTAAAGAAAATTATTTATATATATATATATATATAAACTATATATATTATGCTTTTAAAAACTCATTATATAAATTAAAAAAAATATTATACTTTAAAAGCCATATTATATATTTTTAGAAAACTATATGTATATATTATAGCCTTTACGAAATTATATATATTATATACTTTAAAATCGTATTATACTATATAAGCTTTGTAGAACATTATACTATATATTATACATTATATAAAAAAACTATATATTATATATTAACGATATATTATAAACACATTATATATAAAACACCAATCATAACCACATGTTGTAACCTTAACAACCATAAATATAACACATTAGAACATGAATAACATTTAACAAAAAAGGCAAGATCATCAACAAGATAAAAACTGAAAATAAAATGCATGAAAAAAGAAAAAAAGGCACTAGAATTTGGACCAAAATGTAAAGAAACAAAATTAGAGGGCTAGATTTAAAACAGACAAATCTGGCTTTAAACGGGGACGAAATTAAAAAATGTTTGAAACATATAGGGACCCGGGGTTGAATTTGAAAAGGCGGAATGGCTTGAATAGAGTGATTAACCCATGCGGAGGGACCAAACATGTGATTTAGGAATGTGGAAGCCTTTCGGGCGTAATTTCAACAGGATGGTGGGATTTAAATGGTGAATAACCCTTTTTTAAAACGTTCAAACAAAATATAAACCAAGCCCAACTCTTTTTTGCTTTTTTTGGTAAAAAAAAACTCCCCTGAGCTCTCAACTCTCCCACCGTCTCTGATGAACATCGTCGTTCATCGGAGACGAGCCCAGAAAATGATGGCCTTTTCACCGCGTCGGCCACCATTGAACGGCGAACCTTGAAACCTAAAAAACACCTTCTTTTTCACTCCTAAAACCATATTCAGACTCGTTTTAGAAAAAAAAGAACTCATTCCCTTTCTTTTTAAAAAAACAAAGATACCCAAAACAACCCTTTCAAACCATCCTTCCACCTGACTCACCGTTCGTGGTCCCAAAAGGACCAATAGCTTATCGTCGGCGAGAAAAGACACCAACCAAAGAAGGAGAAGCGTCCGAAGATGAACCGACATGAAGGAGGACACGAAACTGGAGGTAAAAGACTTGAAACCCTATTCTATGTATGCTTAATACTTTCTAAAAAAGAAGATGAGGAAAAGTATACCTTAAAACTTGAGGGTTTTTGCCTTTATGCTCTATTGCCTTTTCGAATTCCAAAATGCTTTGTTTCTAGGGCATTGTGTTTATATACCCTGTCGAATTAATTGTACTTTGAAAAATGAAAATGTTGTCTAAAATCCCTATTGCTACTATATTCTTTTGGCCGGATTCACATTGCTTCTGCTATTGTTGGTGCATTTCTGAGTATGTCCCTTAATTCTTTTGCAATTTCTGCTATTTTGGTCCTTTTGCATGTAATTGAGCACTGGGGAAATGGGGACCAGAAAGAGAAATACTGTGAGCAACAACACTCTAGTGGTCCAAGCCGACATGGCAGAGCAGCAGATGACGTGGTGACTGGCCGTTGGTTCTTTATGCCAACGTGGAGGTGAACTGGAAGGGCAACAGACACGGGCATATGACGCACGCGTGACTAAAAAAAGCTGAACAATCAAGCAACGCGCGTTGGGGAAGATGACGAGCTGCGTGTGCGGCGCGTGTAGGAGATAAAGAGACGGGTTGTGGGCCATACGCGCGAGGGGGCCGATCATGGTCGTTCGATGCAATCTCGATCCAACGGCCGTGGGAAGCTGGAGGGTCTCTCTTGATCAATCTGGACCATCAGATCTCATTTGGATCTGACGGCTGGCATTAGGCGGCTGTAAAAGTTTAATGGGAAGATTAGACTAGGGTTTAGGTTTAATTATGGGCCAAACGGGCCTTATGTAATTTTAAAAACTTTGGGCTTGTATAATTTTTAATGGATTGTATATTTATTAAACTTGGGTTGTCATTAACATAGTGTATTTTTAGACTGATCTTTTAATAAAAGATGGACTTTTATTAATCTTTTGATTCTTAGTTTAGCTTTATAATAATAATAATAATAATAATAATAATAATAATATAGCATTAGTAATAACACTAATAACAAAATGTAATAATAATAATAAATATGTCGTGATAGTAACAAAGCAATAATAATAAATAACATAAGGGAAATAATATATTATACCAATAATATTTAGGGGTTTTCAAATGGGTAATAACATAATAAATATGATAATATATAGCATGATAATAAAATAGCAACATCTTTCTAGTAGACTATTAATACTTAATACTAGTAGTTTCTTTTTTATATGTTTTGTTTTAATTAAAAAATAGATAAAGCCCATAACATTATATTTAGATAATAGTAACACACATATAAGCCTATTATTGTAAATACAAAAAGGGTACACCCCGAACAAAAGTAGTGATTACAACTTCGCACACCGATTGCTTTGACCCTGCAAGATGCCAAGGCAGCGGTCATTTGGCAATTGGGCAGCTTTCACTAACGTGTATTAAAGCCAACTAAAGCAACTAATAACCGGTTGATCTAGCGGGATAAAACATTAAATCCTTTAAACAATGTCAAGAGTTCGAATTCTGACCTTTTGAATAAAGTAAATTGGATTAGAATTGTCACTCTTATAATAGGTTTATACATGAGTAGAAATTGTCTGCCCCTTTCGGTATACCTATTTATGCCCTAACACAAAAAAATTATGTTTATAGTTTAGAATTAGGGTTTAGGGGTAATGGATGTAGAGTGTATTCTTAGGGTTTAGGATTTAAGCTTTAAAATTTAAGGTTAGTGCTTAGTATTTGATTTTTTAACGTTGGGGCATAAAAAGGACATCAAACAGGGTAGAAGATTTTTGTCCATCTTTACAGTACTCGATGTGAATTAGTCAACCAATATATTAATACATAGATTTATATCCAATACACTGACGGTAGAAACTTTTAGTTTCCACAAGCGCCTTAAATTTAGGGTTTAGGAACTTAGTTTAGGGTGTACGGTTAAGGGGTTTAGGTGTAGGGATTTAGAATTTAGGTGTGATGGTAGAATTTATGGGTTACGATTAAAATTTAGGGCTTAAAGGTTAGAGTTTAGGTTTTAACCTATAAACCCTAAATTCTAACTCTAAACCCTAAACTACAAACTAAGTTCCTAAAACTAAGGTGCATGTAGAAACTAAAAGTTCCCACCGTTGGTGTATGAAATATTTATCCTTAATACATATGGTTATTAAAAACCAACTAAAATGTTCCAAATGATTGATTTTAGGAAGCTAGACTATTTGCTTCCTAATTAGCCTTACTTTCTATTATTCTTTCCTCTGCATATTGTTGTATTGGATAACCGGTTCAAATTGCATTATTATGATTTAAGTTAATTTTAATATACAGTCTGTGTAAAAAAATTACACAACTCTTTCTTAATATCTAAAATCTAAAAACCTTAATCTTAATACTCTAAACCTTAAATTCTAATCTTAAATCTCAAATTTTAAACCCTACAACCTAAACTCTAAACTTTAAACTAAACCTTTAACCCCTAAATTTGACAAGCACATGTAAACTAAAGTTTACACAAGACGTGTATCAAAGTTTTCTCTTATAATTTACTGTTTGGTTAAAATATATTGCATGTCTTTATAGTTTGTATAATTGGAATTTGATCTCCCTACATTTATTTTTAGAAATTTTAGTCCCTCTAACTCTGGTCAAACTATTAACACAATTAAAATTCTTTTGTTAAACTTGTTGATGTGGTATTTTGCAATAAAGAAAATAATAATTTGGAAACCTGGTAATAAAAAATGATGTAATAGACCTGAATTTAATAGAAGAATTTTAACAACATTAACATTTGAACTTGAATTTTAGAATCCAAAAAGTAGAGGACTAAATTTCTAAAATAAAAGTAGAGATATTAAATTTCAAATATACAAAAATATAGGGACTTGGAACATATTTACCTTTACTCTTAATTTTTTACTTACATCAGTACTTAAAAAATAATTCTTTTAGGGTGAGCTTTTATGGGCTCTAAAATAAAGGGTTGATTCACTTTCATGTCCAACCCAATAAATTTTTGGAAAAAGTACACAAACCCCTATGAGGTAAAATGGAATTCTACTTACACCCCTATAGTTTGAAAAATAACTACCTACCCCTAAGACTTAATGAAAAATAAATTAACTACCTCTATTTAAGGCAAAGACAATTATACCCCTATTATTCTTTCAATATATATATTTTCTTTTTTATTTACAAAATAATGAAAATTTAACTATGTTAAAATTATATAAAAAACTAAAATATTAAATTCTAATTAAACTATGATCGACTTCAAGTAAAATTAAGCATTAAAGCTTGTTTTTAATTAAAGTATATATTAAATTTTAGATGAATTCATCATTTTTTTATTTAAAATTGAAATTTCTTTTGTCTCAAACCATTTATTAAAAGAGAAAACAAATATATTATTAAAATCATAAAAAATAAAAAAAATAAGTATTATTCATGTCATTTAAAAACAATAAACTTGCCTATATTATTTAAAAGAACATGTTTAACATATTCTTATATTCTTCTATAATATTATTTACAAATTAATGCAATAATAGTTAAAATAATTTTATAATTAACTAAGTTTTTATTATTCTGAATTGAAATTTGGTGAATATAAATAAGGCTTAAAGGTCAAATTGGCCATCAAAGAAAAATAAAAATAAAAAATGGATTAAGCCTTTATAAAAAATTGTCACCCAATTTAACCCTCAAAATTTAAATTAATATCAATCAGGCCCTCAAAATTCAAATTGCTATCAATTTAGCCCTTTCGTTTTGTTGACCGTTATAGTTGACCGTTAACTCCCAAATAGTCAATAAGACAGTGACACGTGGTACACTCTGGAAGTACCACGCCATTAAAGCAGTAAAAATAATTTAAAATTTTAAAAATTATAAATATATATATTTAAATTCTAAAAATATAAGAAAATTCTAAAAATATTTAAAAATATAAAAAATATTTACAATTAAAAAATGTTAAAAAAATTCAAGAAAATCTAAAAATATATATTTAAATTTGCAAAAAAACTTAAAATTGTGTATAAAATTATAAAAAATATTTTTACTTGAAATTGAAAACTATAAAAATAATTGTAATAATTATTTAATATGTATATATATTTATAATGAAATAATATTTAAAAATTGTATTTTTTTAAAAAAAGTTTTTTTTATTATAAAACCCCAAAACTTTAAAATTTTCTAAATTGCCCAAAATTTTCAAATCCCTAACCCAAAACCCTAACCATGCATACCCAAATCCTCAAATAAGTTTAATCGACGGTGAAAGTTGTTGGTGCTGTGGCAGGCGACGATTCATGGGCAGACGAGAATGTTGATGAAAAGAAATATCGAGGGAGAAGGGGTTGGGTGATGCAAGGGATGTCGAACGATGAAAATGCATGCAAGGGCTACAGACGGTAGTAGGAAGACAAAGATGGGAGGGGTTTTCTTGCGACGAGAAGTGACTGGTGGTTAAATTGGTATCAATGTTTGATATAGGGATTTTTGAAAGAAATAAAACGTTGGGGTTTATTTAGAAATTTTTTATTATTTTATGTTTTTATTTAAAAAATAACTGAAAATAAGGAAAATTTTTAAATAAATTTAATATATATTAGAATTTTTTTAGATTTTCTTAGAGTTTTTAATTACAATTGAATGACGTGGCACTTTCAGAATGTGCCATGTGTTCTTTCATTTGACCGTTAGAATGCATTGACAGTCAACACGGTCAACGTAACGGAGGGGCTAAATTGAGTGCAATTTGAATTTTGAGGGCTAAATTAGGTGAAAATTTTTTATAAAGACTTGATTGATTTTTAAATTTTTCGTTGAGGGTCAATTTGACCTTTAAACCTAAAAATAATTGAACATAATAACAAAAATATAACAATAAGTAATCGACAAGGGTAAATTTATCATAAACAAACCTCAAGATGGAAAATTTAATTTTCAAATTATAGGAGTACATAACAAAAAAAATTTAACTGAAACATAATTGTATCTATCTCTTGTAGAAATAAAACGTTAAAAACAAAATTAAGTAGTTGCCTATCTAGGGATTGTCGAATTATCTGAACTCGACCATCTTCGACCGGACTCTATATATCAGATTTTAAAAAAAAATTAAGTTTGATTTAGGTCAAGTATATATTACTGTTAAATTGTTATTATACCAAGAAAGTAATACAACATTTATGAGTTTAGAACAAACAATTTAGGAGAAGAATGAAGATTAAAAGGAAGAAAATTTTAAACATTAAGAGTTAAATTTATTTAAATATTTTAAATTAAGATCGAATTGATAGACTGTATAAGTTTTGGGACTAAAAATGTTATTATGTGAGCTGTGAATAAAAAGATATTTTTTAGTACTTACAATTCGTTGGTCTAGTGAGATGAGGTATTAGATTCCTTAAGCAACATCAAATATTTAAATTTTAGCGATGTGAATGAAGAAAAGTGGATTGAGAGAATGAGGTATTAGATTCCTTAAGCAACATCAAATATTTAAATTTTAGCGATGTGAATGAAGAAAAGTGGATTGAGAGAATGGACCTCTTCAAAACTTGATATGAATTAGTAGGCAAGTGGATCGGAAACTAGTGATTAAACCAAAAAAAAGATTTTTTTAATATTACTGTATTTACAATTTGCTATCAAGATAGTATGCTTTAAGTTAAAATTACATATTTTATGTTAAAAATATGATAAATACAATTTACAAGTAATAAATCAAATTAATATTTTAGGTTATAAGTATTATTTTTAGAGTTAATTGTGTTACATGTCTCTAAACTATGGCCCTTATTTTAAATTGGTTTCTAAACTTTGAATGTTCTAATTTGATCCTAAAATTAAGACTCTCATTCTAATTGAGCCCCAAAATTTTGAAAGTTCTAATTTCATCTCAAACTATGACCTCGTTCTAAATTAGTCCCCCCAAACTTTTGATTTCATCTCTAAATTATCAATATATTCTAATTATGTCCCATGTTAATAAAAATAGTTACAAAATTGTTTGTTTCCATGTAAACAATGATGTGTATCATGTAATAATATGGCATGGCATAAACGATAATTTGAAGATGAAATTGGAATGTTCAAAAGTTCTGGGATCAATTTAGAATGCTGATTATGAGTTGGGGATGAATCTGGAATGTTCAAAAGTTTGGGGATCAATTTAAAAGGGGAGCCATTATTTGTGGACGAAATTGAAACATTCAAAAGTTTATGGACTCATATAAAATAAGGGTCATCATTTGAGGATGTGCGATGTAATTAACTCTTATATTTATTAAATTATGTTTTTAAAAACTATTTAAATTAAGTTCAAGTCATTTTGGGTTACTTGTTTAGGTCATTTTAGGTTCAAGTTATATCAAGTCTAGGTCGTTTTGAGTTTGAGTCAATTTTAGATTGGACGGGCCTGTCAAATCGAATTGAATCAAATTCAAGTTTAAATTGATCAGATCAAAATTTTAAATTCGGATCAACATATCTACTATCTACGCATCAATTACAAACACTTTAAGAAAAATGTCAATGCAACACTGAATTACTCTTTTTAATGGTCAAAAGTAGAGATGGAACCAAAAAGGAAACGTAATACAACAACCATATCGTTATTCCTTGAGCAAATCACTGATGTTATTGCAAAAGAGACTTTTAGCTACCAACTTTGAAACACTGTTCCCAACATTAATAATACACTCATGTGGTGCTCACCACCACAGGCAACAACCATGTCGGGAGGTCGAGACATCATTGTCTTTTATGGTTTCGCCAACGTACGGTGGCCCAAAGATCTTGAAAAACCGTAAACCATATAGCATTTTTTTCTTCAAAACTGCCCAAAGCCGTGTATAAAGGTGATATAGTCAATGGAGGCAGTTCTAGTTGAGTGACTGAGTTGAGAAATGGGGGAGGGGGGGGTGTTCACGTTCTCATCAAAAGAGATGATGGTGATGATTGCCTTGAGTGGTCGGTAGAGAAAAAGGCTGCATTTTGCTAAGACTAAGACCAAAAATTAATGAAAACCATGACGATGATGTGTATTTATGATGTTCATTGAATAATTTGGTGTTTGTTAATTTAGTCAATTCTAATACAATCTAAAGCTACTTTGGCAAAAAAAAATCTCTCACAAATTTTTCTCTCCCATCCGATCATGGAAATTGGAATTGGTATTTTTAATTTATGTTTTATGATTCATATTTGGGGTCGATGGTGATAAAATTGAACTTTTAATTTGAGTTTTGTTAATTTGAGAGGATTTCGAAGAATACTCAAATTAATAGAGGAGGAGAATGTTGATCACCTATTTTTTTCTTGCGTACCTGCTTGGAAGATTTGGGGTCGATAGTGTGAGTTTTGGAAGGTCCAATTGGTATTCCCGAAAAATGCGTGGAGTTTTTTCCTAGCCTGGTTTGATAGTTGCCCATTGTTGCAGATCGAACCTTTATAGAAAATGGCATTCTTTGCAATTGTTTGGACTGTTTGGGTATGCAGGAATGGTGTCGTATTTAGAGGGAATTCGTGGGATGAAGAGAAGATTCTTGATCTCATTTGGCTCAGACTAGGTTGGTGGAGCAGTGCAAAGTGGCCAGACTTACCATTCTCAATCAACGACTTCATTTTGAATCCGAAGATCTGGTCTCTTCCAAAGTCATCTCCAATGCGGGGTAAGGGTGGCGATTGGTATCCGCCTTGTAGGGGTAGTTTAAAATTCAATACGGATGAGGCTGTATTGGGTATGGGGGTATTGGAGGAGTACTTAGAAACCCATAAAGGTTCGATCTGCAACAATGGGCAACTATCAAACCAGGCTAGGAAAAAACTCCACGCATTTTTCGGGAATACCAATTGGACCTTCCAAAACTCACACCATCGACCTCAAATCTTCCAAGCAGGTACCCCAGATTGGTATTCTTTAAACTTTTAATTTGAGTTTTGTTAATTTGAGGGGATTTCGAAGAATACCAATCTGAAAAGAGAAAAAAAATAAGAAAGAAAGGTGAAGGTTTAGTACTAATCACATCGTAAACTATGGTCAATGATAGTGGAGAAAGATGCCGCCCATAGGGGAAAAGGGTAAAATAGATTATTTTCATAGATAAAACAGCACAAATGCGGTATTT
Organism: Hibiscus mutabilis; assembly: GCA_019671005.1. Lineage (NCBI taxonomy): Eukaryota > Viridiplantae > Streptophyta > Magnoliopsida > Malvales > Malvaceae > Hibiscus > Hibiscus mutabilis. The sequence continues at coordinate 35,514,770 of CM033711.1, read as the reverse complement.
TGGTACTGTTATTAAACAACTAACATATGTGACAAAAAATAAATTTCAAAAAGTTGAGTGACAAAGCAGAAACAAAGTAAAAGTTGAGTGACTAAATACACAGTTTAGCCTAAAATATATTTTTACAACTAAACATATAAGGCTATCTTTCACCTTTTTATCTAATTAAAATTCTTCTTTATTAAAATATTTTAAGAAACTAAATTATATGTTTACCGTTGGTACTGATTTTGAATATATTTATACCCAATAAGTGTTCCAGTAAAAAAGTGGATGATGTTCATCCTAAGAAATACGAGTTTAAATCGCTTTATTTACATGGTGTATGTGCATCGTCAAATGAATATCTGTAAACATATACTACCTTATAATCTCTTTTAGATTATTAAAAAATAATTAAATCATTTTAAAACTCAACTACGTGATTATTAATTTATTAGTATTGAAATTCCAAAAAATGTCCTTATTTACACTCAAAAATTTATTCTTTTATTAAATAGGGAGGTATTATATTTTCATACTGAGATTTGACTCCATACAAAATGAGACAAAATAAGTATTTTTAGCCACTGGACCAAAGAGTAGACCTCAAAACTTAATTAGTTATAAGCTCCAGCCTTAAGTCATTAGTTTCTTTTTCCCTTCAAATAATTATAGGATGGCAAAATTACTCGTCCCTGACTCGACCCAAGGTGCCCCGACCGGGTTTTTCCCTAGAATTTCGGGGATCGGGGCAGGGCTTAGAAAGCATGAAGTCGGGATGAGGCGGGTTCAGGTATATGCTAGAAATTCCCCGCCCCGGTATATTTTTATTATATATATATATATATATATTTTATTATATTTATATAAAAATATCACTATATATAAATACTTTTATGAGTTTTAAGCTATTTTTTGTTTTTTGTTTGGGTTTGTGCTTATCCTAAAATTTTGTTAGATGTTCAAGTTTTAATATGTTTGATTCTGACGGTCAATAGTTCAAGTTTATTATTTTAAATATGTAATTTAACATGTGGGTAATTTAAAATTGGTTTTATTTTATTTTTGTATAGGTTTAAAGTCCCTTTAAACCATAATTTGTGATTGTATAGAAGACCGGTCAGACCTAACCCTTATCGTCGATGAAGATTTTTTTTTTTAAATTCTCGGGTAGGGGCAGAGCGGGATTGAGTTTAGGTATTAGTATATCGGGGCGGGACGAGTAAATTAATATTTTTAATTCAAAACGGAGTCGGATTTAGGGGTTTATAGATTGGGACGAGTTTTGGGCGACCAAAAACTCGCCCCGCCCTGTTGCCACCCCTAAATAGTTCTGGACCTAAGCCCAAATATAACGATAAAAAAACCCAATGTTGTTCATCATCCTCTTTCTCTCTATTTTCCGAGTTAATTGCGCATGTTCTCAAATAACATCATTTATTTTATATTAGTTTTTAAATTTTAGAACATTTTAATTCAATTCTCAAATTATGACTCTCATTCTACATTATTCTCAAACTTTTAAATATTTTAATTTCATCCTCAAATTATCAATATCGGCTAATTGTATCCCTTATTAAAAAATTATTAAATTATTAATTGACATGTAAATACTGATGTGTATTATTTAATAATAAGATGTGACCCACTAGGAGCACTCCCCTTCCTTCTCTTCCCCTCTAGGTAGGATTAAGTTTAGAATTAGGGTTTGTCAAAAAAATAATAATAATAAGATGTGACACAAATGATAATCTGGGGATGAAATTGAAATGTTTAAAATTTAGGGAGCAAATTAGAATGAGGATCATTGTTTGAAGATGAAATTAAAACATTCAAAAGTTTAGGGACTCATTTAGAATTGTAGTCATAATTTGGAGATGAAATCAGAATATTGAAATATTAAGGACCAATTTAAAATGACGCTTAAGTTAGGACGTGGGGTGCAATTAACTCATATTTTCTTAGATAGCCCTTCTTCTTCGTGTGTTTTTAGCTATCACTCCTTCCATTTGCTCTGCGACGGTTACAAGAAATTTTTTTAATTATTTTTCATTTTGGTCGTTTTACTAGTTTTGTATGTAAATAAAATTCATTTTTGATGATGAATATTTTACTTTCAAGCCTTTTTGTTTCTTTTTTACTTTGCCAGATTCTTATCACATCTGCTTTTATGGCAGTTCTTTATATGTTTTTATGACAGTACTTTCGTTTGCTTTTATGACAGTTAGTCTGTCTTTTGACAGTTTAACGTTCGGGTGACGAGTATCAACAAGCGTTCTTGTTAGCGAAGGAGGCCGCTCTGTATATGCTTATGATTCCTTTTGTGGTTGTGCTGATATGCCAAGAACAAGTAATGGAAGAATTTGCTTTCTTCATAGAGCACTTTAGTCAATGTAGTTGTTTGCTGGATTTAATTAAGAAGATAATTCAAGTTCTTCTGAAAAGTGGTAGGTTTTGTATTTTAATGTCTTTCACACCCTTAGAATTTTTTTTTACACATTGAATTTGCATTGTTTGTGGTGTGATACCTTTATAATCCTATCACTTTAAATATAATCCAATTTATTTAAAAAATTGTATACCAACCAATATTTAGTATTGTTATCGAAAAGTACGATGAAAAAACACTTTTAAATTTTGTTTTTAAAAAAGAAATAGTTTAAGATCTATTGGGTATTTGATGGTATTATTGTCAAAATGCGATTTTGAGAATATAAATGATCATTTAGATATAATATTATAAGTTAAAAATATATATTCAAATTATATTCACGTTCTTTAAATTATAATATGTTAAATATATCTACTTAAATTATGAAAAATTTTAAAAAATGTTCTTATTAAAAATAAATTCATAATGATCGTGTGTTTCATAAAAATATATAAAATTTAAAATAATCATTATCTAAAAAGTTGACATGGTGATAAATAAAATTTTTAAACCTATAAATAATTTTATTAATAATTTATTTATGTCTTGATAAAAGAAAATTTATAGATTATAGAATAAACACATCATAAAACACCATGACGGTTAAGATTGTAATTTTAACTACAAATACATTTTTAAATGTAAAATTAAAATTTTTTGTTTTCGTATTTGGATTAAATATGTTTTAAATACACTATTTTTTTCTAAATGTTATTTGTTTAACATTATTTCTACTCCAAAAATACTAACTCTAAAAATAATTTTTAAAAATAATGTTAAACGGAGCTTAATGTGATGATAATACGTATTCAAGTACGCTGATGTGCTATTCAAAAACAAAGTATGCCGATGTGTTTGCTTTAAACAATAAAAAGGAAATTTTCCCACGTATCCACGTTTCATTAAATATAAATAACTATAATTTTGATTAAAGTTTCTTAATGTAACGTTGATAAAAGTGTTTATCACAAAGAATTATTATTGATTATTCTGAGAAATTGAGGACATCGACATTATCCGTTTGCACAAAGAAATATTATTGATTATTCTGAGAAATTATTCTTAATGATATTAATATTGCGTAAACTACTTTAAAAAAAATAGAGTAGATTTTATTATCCAGTTATGCCCGAGATTGTAATGAATTATTTAAATGTTAATCACATTAAAAATTATTATTTAAATTTTTAACATTGTTATAGAATTAAAAATTACACCGATAAAATATGTGAAACATGAGATAAATTGAAATAATATGAATGTGAAAATTAAGAGGCAGCAAAAATAACATTGAGATGAAATGAATATTTTTGAGCAGTTTAAGTAAAGTATAAAGTAGTATCTTAACATGGTTTAAAATTTAGATAAATTTAATACTGTTTGAACTCGGTTTATATAGGAAAATAAAATGCGAAATACAATAAAAACGAGATATGATAAAACTAAGTAGACAAAAAAAACATTATAACGAATTTGAAGAATGTAAATTACTGGTTTAACTCATTTAATTATTTATCAAAAAATAAAAAAAAATCATGTAAGAATGCTAGATCGAATTGTGATAAGTTAAAAGATCAATTTTGTAAATGAGTTAATTGAGACATATGTTTCTATACAATGAAGCTCATTTTAAATTGATCTCTAAACATTTTAATATTCTAATTTCATTCTTAAATTATGACTTTTATTTTAAATTAATTCTGAAACTTTTGAACATTCTAATTTTATCTTCAAACTATGACATTCATTCTAAATTAATCCCAAACTTGATGTTCTAATTTCATCTCTAAATTGTCAGTATATTCTAATTATATTTCATGTAAATAAAATTATTATAAAAATTATTAATTGTCATATAATTATTGATGTGTATTATTCAATAATATGGTGTGATATAAACAATAATTTAAGATAAAATTAAAACGTTTAAAAATTTTAGGTCTAATTTAGAATGAGACCATATTTGTAAATTTTTGAATATTTAAAAGTTTAAGAATAATTTAAATAAAGGTCGTGTTTGGGAATGCATGGATTAAATTACTTGTTTCTTTCCTCGTCTTTCCCCCCTTTCTCTCCCTGCCGTTCGTCCCAAATAAAATAAAACTTATTGACTTCTTACCGAAAATTAAATATTTTCATATTTATGAAAAAATAAAACTTAAATTGTGTTTCTACTAATCATAGTTTATTTTCTTTAATAATAAAAGTCAAACACTAGTTTTTTCCTGGCATAAAGTTAAAAAAAAATGCCTACAACGTTTGATTGAATAGTCATTTTGGTCTCTTATTCCTTTTTTGAAGCAATTTAATCTTTAACGTTTTATTTTAGGTCAAAATGGTCTCTCTGCGGCTGAAAACTGTTAGTCAACTAAAAGTAAATGGCTTTAAATAATGTGGAAAATTTACATGACGGTACACACTGACATGGCAAAATATGACAATGTCATATAAACAAAAGTGTTGACTTGGAAAAATGTCACATCAGTCAAAAAATAATTTTATAAATTTATATAAAATATAAAATTATTTTTTACTGACATGTCATTCTATCAAGTCAATTCAAGCTGTTTACTGTTAGTTGATTTTTTATCCGCAGATAGGTCAATTTGACCCAAAATACAACGTTAAAAGTTAAATTGATTCAAAAAAGAATAGAGACCAAATTGATTATTCAGCCAAACGTAAAGATCATGTTTGATATTATGCCTTTCTACTTTTAGTTCATTCTTTTTATTTTTTGAAATAATAATCGATAACGGTAAAAGAAATTCACATATTTTGAGTTTGAAAAATTGTTTTGGTAATTAAGAATGTTTATATTGTTCATCTCTATTTAATCAAAAGAAATTCACATATCTTTTTATGCTTTTATCTTAAAAAATATTAAATAATTGTAATTTATGGATTCATTCACTGTTCTTCACATATTTTAACCTTTTGACAATGCGCACGCACATTACAGACAAAGTGATTTGAATTCTGATCTCTTAAGATGAATATCACTTGTCTTTTAATTGTATGATGATCATTTTTAAGTATTTTGTATTTATTTAAATTTTAGTAAGTTAATAGTTTATTCTATACAATTTTTGATACATACATATATTCTTGTTATTTTGTATCGTATATCATGTTTTATTTTGTATTTTAGTTAATTATTTGAGTTATATATATATATATATATATATATATATATATATATATATATATATATATATGAGCGATTTCAGTAGGGAGTTATTACCCAAATATTGTTCTTACATTTTTTTTCAACAATATGACACTCGTCATTTTATTTCCAACAATATGGTACATTATTTTGTTCAAAACCAGAAGTCGGGTAGATTAGAATCCGACTTCAACCAGTGATTTTCATAATAATATTAAAATAATAAAGTCGGATAGATTGCAGTCCAACTTCAAATAGTGTTTTTACACATGACATGCATGGATCAATGGAAGACGACTACATCCTCATTTTTTTAATATTTTCTAGTAAAATACTGTTAAAAATGAGGTGAAAACAATCCGACTTCTGGCTGCTATAGTAAAGTGCAATATTGTTAGAAATAAAGTGGAGAGTGTCATATTGTTAGAAAAAAAAGTAGATAACAATATTTGAGTAATTTCATCGTTTCAGAAGCATAGGATTATTTATTTTCCTTGGTGATTCATGTTCACATAGAGTTGTCTTGGGGATAAGAAAATATATGAGTAGAATACAAGGACGGACGCATGATGTCACGTGATTAGTACGAATTATTAGGAAGTTGTATTATAAATGTTAGTAGTGTGGAATTACAAAATTTTTGGGGCGCAAAATTAGATTGTAAATAGAAAATACAGAAAAAATTAGAGATTTAAAATAAAAATTTCAAAATTTTAAAGGAATTTAAAATTTTTAGGGTAGGCGACTTCCCCCTCAACACCTTCGATCTAACAATCTAATCAATATCAAAGTTTAAACCATAAACTCTTGAATCATGAACTTTAAACTGAACTGTAAATTTGGCAAGCCTATGGAAACTTTAATTATACTGCTTATGCTTATGTATCAAAGTTTCTGTTATTTATTGGACAAAAATTATTTACTTTTTTGTGCCTCTTTTTATGTCTCAATATTAAAAAAATATATTTTAAGTCATAACCTTAAATTTTAAATTCTACATTCTAAACCCCAAACACTAAAAATATACTAAACCCTAACCTTAAACATTAACCCTAAACCTTAATTTTTTTTAGTATAGAGCATAAATAGAGGCACCAAAAAGGTAAAATATTTATATTCTTATTTATTATAACAACTTAAACATAAATATATCTAGAATCTAACTCTAAATCATAAACCTTAAACCCACTATTTTAAACTGAAAACACCAAAAGAGCATGATTAGAGGCTGACGATTTTCATCTAATATATTTATACCTGCTTACCATTATGTATTTTTATTAAAAAGTAGTGAAATGTAAAAAGATGTGTACAACAATTTAATCAATATCAAAATTTTATGTATACAATTAAACTAAAAATTTACGTGAATATTTGTACAGAACCAAATTTGAAAAAAAAATGAATATAACTGATATTGATTCCATTTATAAGAGTGTTAAAAACATTAGTAGAACACAATTATACATTTTAATCGATTTATTTTGTCTTGCAAATTTGTTTGGTGAAGCATGCGTAGGGTGTGGTCGAGATTTGACAAACTCCTTCCAATACCATCACTTTTCGTACATAACAAAAGAATTTGATTTGACAAAAAGCTTTACAACAAACCCAGCTTCATCCCTACCGCCCATCAATTTCTCAAGATGAGACTCCACAATTACTTTTTTGGGTTAAATGCACACTATACCCCTAAAGTTATCCTTGTTTCTCACTTTACTATCTCATGAATAGGGGTGAGTATTTAATCAAGTCGAGTCTTTTTAACGACGAAATAAATAATTTAAATCTTTTAATCGAATTGAATTGTGTTCATCCCTATTCATAGAGGAACTTTTTGTTGGTTTAATCCTTGGAATTGCAAAAAAAAATTCAGAGTTAATCTATTGTCACATAAATTTAATTAAAATTTGAAACATTATATTTAGAAATACAAAATTAAAGCGGTGGATTTTAATTAAATTTACGTGACATGCTTTTATTGGACCATTTATTTATTTTATGGACTTAGATGGTGGTTTAATTGGGATAAAAAATTAGGGGATAAAAGTGAGAAAAGTGGAAAGCTTCAGGGTTATATTTGTATTTAAACCCTGATAAAAAAATCTTTTTCTTTCCTTAAATTGCTTTTTTCCAAATTTCTACATTTGATCAGGTCATGTAGGCTGCTGTCACTATCTATACCTGACCTATCAATCACATCTATAAGCACAAATGGCAATCAGTTATAATACTCTCTTTCTTTCTGTTTTAAGTATTACTTTTAATTTCTCTTTAATAAATATTACTTTTAATTTTTCTTTAAAAAATATTACTTGTAGTTGTTATAAATGGTACTTTTAAGAAGCTCCCAAATTTAAAATACTTTATATTTTTACAAATTATTTATTTATTTATTTTAATATATTAATTTGTATTTGTTTTTTGGTCGACTAACTTTATTTTAAATATTGTTAAGACTCGTTAAGTAGACGAATTTTCTGCATTCACGCCCAGAATTGAACTATTGATCTTATTTAAAATGCTTAATGATATATCCTAACTAAATTGCAGTTGGTTCAAATGTTCTATTTCAACAACAAAGCGCATGCATTTTAACGATCAACTTAAGTGAGATAATAAGAGTCACTCCTATTTTAACTTGTAATTAAGGATTTAATTTATCCTTGAACTGAGTATGGAGTAGTTTTAACACTTGGGACTAGCGTCAACCCCCAATATAGACCAACAAAATGCGAATGATTAGTCATTAAATTTGTTCCAATGCATACTTCATACAGAAAATTGCATGCATATTTATTGTTTGACACCACTGTTGTCAAATATAACATTTTATTTATTTAATGTTTCTTATATTATGATTTTTCATGTCGATTAAAAGGTAAATTGGTTGACACTATTAGGGGTGGCAAAACTCGACTCGACTCAAAAAATCGAATTATTCGTCTTGACTCGAATTTTATTTTCAAATAATGTTTGAATTATAAAATGAGAATTCGAATAACTTGAAATTTTTAGTAAATAGTAGATTATTTTTTAAGTTTGAGTTGAGTCTCTCAATTTTGCCTCATATATATATAACACATATGAAAAAGTATGAAGAAATACATGTGTATTGCATATGATTATAGTAAACCTTTTAAATTTGAACTAATTAGTATTGTAACATTATAAATGTTTACAGTTAAATCTGAAAACTCGAACAACTCAACTCGGCTTGACTCGAAAAAATACAAATAAAGTTTGAGTTATAAAATATAGTTATTCTACTCGACTAACTCAAAATTTTTGACTTGACTCGACTCGATCGAATGTTCACCCTTATATACCATTGTTGTTGTAGTAATTTGAATGTCATAAATTCGAATGTATTAGAAGGTTTTATAGCTTATTTAGAAATTACATAATTATTAGAATTAAATGTTTTTATTACATAACAAATCGAGGGAAGGGTTAAGTTACTCAAGGTTTGAACTCTAAAAACTAATGTTTGGTGGCAACACTTACGGTAGTTTTTCCCCATACATACTGATAATAACAAAGAACATTCTCTTTGATTGAAACTTCTTTTATGTTCATTACTTTGCTGTCAAGCTTAAGGAAATTATAAAATAGATCATTGGATGCTGCTTGTTTTACTTTTCAGTGAATATTAAACAATTCAGGTCATATCCCAGAACTAAAAGACCTAGTCTAGTATTCAAAAGAAAGCAGAAAAAAACTGTTGAAATGATTAACAAACCCATTCATACTTATACCAACCATAGATACCAATACGATAACCATTCAGTTTAGTCGAGTCAAAAAATTTAAGTTAGTCAAATTGATCAATCATCTTTTATAATTTAAATTTTATTTGAATTTTTTTAGATGAGTCTAGGTCGAGTTTTTGTTTTAATTTTTAAGCTACTTTCTATAACTATATATAGTACATATATGCATTTCTTTATATTTTTTTTATATGTGATATATATACATATACATACATATATATATATATCTATATCAGGCATAATTGAAGAATTTGACTCAAACTTGAAAATTGATCAACTAATTACTAAATACTCTATTTTATTCGACTTTTCATTTTATAACCCAAACTTTTTTTAAGTTTTCTTCGAGTCGAGTCAAGATGTGTCGAGTTTTTTCGCGTCGAGTCGAAAAAATAGATTTTTTCGAGTTGATTTTTGCTCGCGCCTGGATATCAACTATTAGTTGGTCTAGTGGAGTAAGGTGTTTTATTCTTTAAGTAAAGTCAGAGATTCAAATTCTAACATTTTGAATAGAATAAATTGAGCTGGATCTTTCGCCCCCTTTGATGTCTCTGTATATGCCTCAATATTAAAAATTAGATTTATAGTTTATGGTTAGGCTATATGGTTTATAATTTAAGTTGTAGGGTTTAATTTTTAATGTTTAAGGTTTATAATTTAGGATTTAAGGTTTGTGTGAGGTTTAATTTTTAATGTTTAAGATTTATGATTTAAGATTTAGAGTTTGAGTGAGGTTTAATTTTTCAGTATTGGCCATACATGGATACAACAAAAAATAATAGAGAATTTTATTCGTAAGGGTTATCTTATAATTTATACCTCTATAATATTTAGACCCGATCCAATCGATTGATAAATTAGATATCGATAACTAAAAAAATATTATATTTAGGGAAATTTTGTGTTTATAATATTTGAATTCTTAAAAGTTTTATATATGCTTTTGTGATGAAAGCATCATGATGAGATGCTCATTTTTGTCAACACACTCTCTCTCTTCATTTATCAACTTTAATCCCTTTCGAATGACGTTTTGCATCCCCATTTATGAACGAAGCTATCTTTATAGCACCAAATTCTATTCCAAATATACCGCTCACGTCTTGATGTAGTGCTCGTCTCGGATTAAATTTCCTTTTTCAAGTTGTTAAAAAATAAATTTATGGCTTTAAACTCAATAAAGAATATGGCTTAAATTAATGTTGGTGTTTATTGAGAGTTACTGGAATTGATGTAAAAAACAATATGTTGAGTTGATCAATCAATGAAAATGATCAAGAGGGGTGAATTGGCAATTAAAGAAATGGTGGAAGCAAGTTGTAAAGAGGAAGAAAATTTTCTCAAGTGGTTAGAGTGGTTCAATCTTCTAAACAAGGTCTACATCCACTACCTTATCTATTCACACTAAATATTTTTACAAATTCACTAATTTATCTTTCCTTTTAGGCTAAAGGAGATAACCTCACAAATTCTAGACATATACCCCAAATAAGGCTAGCAATCCATTTCCTTGAAGGTGGATAAAAAGAAACAAACTATAAAATTCCTCCAAAGAAAGTTGTTTGCACAATTTAAGATCACTAAAACTCCAACACTTGATTGAAAAATAAATACAATGAAAATCACTCAAGTGTATACAAGATTTGACAATGAAGAACACTAAAAAACTTAGATATTTGCTAGGATGGTTTAGAATAATTATCTTGCTGTTGAAGAAGTTTTGGAGACTTGTTGGGAAATTGAATTCTAGCCGTTTGGGTCGTTGGGATATTGAATATAGTTGTCGGAGACAATTTTTCCCGTAATAAATGCAGTCTACCAACTGTGGCTATTAGTACGCGGGTTTCCATATCGGTACGGAGTCAAAATGTTATAAGGAGTACCGGTATGCATCGTACCGTACCGGTACTAAGATTACTCACTGAAATCATTTGAAAACTTTAAGTAGCTCGCATATTGACACGGGCAACACTATATCAGTACTCAACTTAATTTTAAAAGAGTTTTTTGCTCCAAAATTTAAACAAGCTTTGAAAAATATTAAAACCACATACCAGTGCGCCATGGGCCGCACCGATACTCAGTTACCATTTGGTTTTATAGTGATAAAAAGTTGTACCGGTACGCATATAGTCATACCGATACTCGTTTTCCATAAAGAATAAGATCATTTCAGTGCTAAAAACTCGTACTGGTACACATATAGTCGTACCGGTACTCGTTTGCCAAAATAGCTTGATTGAATACCAAAACACTTAGGAAATTTTTGGAGTTTGAAAGGATTTACTTAGAAATAAATTTAAGTTCGAATACTGTCAAAAGTGAGCAATTTCAAGTACCTTAAAATTTTATTTATTTGCAATTAAGTGTTTGTTATATCAAAATCAAAACATTTGTTTAGCACAACCAAATAACATTAGATTCAAATATAATAACCATAAATATGATGAAAAATATCAATAAAGATCAATGGAAAACAAAGAATAACAAACTAGAAAAATTGAATGAAAAGTGGTGCAAGATGGATTCTGGTCTAGGCGTGATGATGGTGATGAAGTTGAGATGTCGTTGGCACCCTCCTAAGTGAAATTACTTAGGCAAACAACCTCAAGCGGCTCTAACCCACCCTCCTAAACGTGATTGCTTAGGTAAACGTGAGTTCGAAGATGATTCTCCCTCATAGAACTTGAAGAACTATGTTGAAGAAATCTTCGAAGGTACAAGCTAACAATACTTGCAAAGATAAACTAATTAAGTGTTTCATATATGGAAGAAGAATTGCGTGAGTACAAAGCATGGAGGCGCATCCTTTTATAGGTGAAGGATAACTTAGAAACAAAGTTGCATTGGAAACCTAATTGGAAATAATAATTAAAATATGGAAATTTGGGGATGTATATGGCATGGGAATCATGTTAACCCTTGATCGAAGGGGTTGGACGCATGGATTTCTCCCTAGGCCTTTGATCTTGATGTTAATCCACGTTTGGGGTGGTTTTTGAGTGATGAAGGCACCTTGATTCAATAAGGAAAAAGAGAGCTTCAATTATGGTCTCTTGGATGTTCACATGGACGGTGGAGATTGAATTGAGCGATATGGAAACATGGGAGCGGTGGCAATAGCATGTATGATGATGATATTAACTTAACCTAAGGCCTAATTACATACATAAATTCGATTTCCTATATGGGCTTACAGAAAAGATTGACCCAAACTTTACAATGTAGTATTGGATTAAAATAATACAAACAATGACCTATTAAGAAGGTTTGAATGCAATATGGTCGTGTGCTTCATTTGGGCCCTGAATTTAGGTTTGTGTGACCCAATTATCCTTGAAATATGAAGAACAAAAGCTTTCTCCATGGAATTCTCTGGTCTTCAAAGTAGTTTGCAATCATTTGTTCAAGAAACCTTGGACGACAACATTTAGCTTATCTCGGAGTTGTTTGGACTTGGATCGAGTGATTGGGCCAAATGGAAAGGTAAGCCTATCTCTTCCTTGAATGCGGCGTGTGGGACATATATCATCCCCTCCCTCCTTAAAAAAATTCACCCTTGAATCTGAAACATCAAAGGGAGAAAGATCAGACACATTAAAAGATGAACTCGCATTATACTCTATGGGAAAGTCAATGAGGTGTGCATTGTCATTGATTCTCTCAATGACTCGGAATGGTTCGTCTCCTCTTGGATCTAACTTGCACTTCTTTTGGTTAAGAAATTGCTCATTTCTAAAGTGCACCCATACCCAATCGCCAAGTTCAAAGATAACTTGGCACCAACCTTTGTTGACTTTGTTTGCAATTGTCTTGTAGGTTTTCTCCATCCTTTGTTTGGCTTTGGCATGGATATACTTCACCAAATCAGCCTTCTTTTCGCTATCTAAGCTTGATATGTGATCTAAAGGCAAAGGAACAAGATCTAAAGCAGTTAATGGGTTAAAACCATAAACTACTTCAAATGGAGAGTAATCGGCAGTGGCGTGCATAGAATGATTGTAAGCAAATTCTACAAAAGGTAAACTATTGGGCTTGAACGATCTACCGAATTTGCCAATAGGGGGTGATTGGACTTTGAGTGATTGTGGTGGAAGCAATCAAAAATTAAAAATTTTACACAAAGTTTTATAGTGGTTCAACTTCTAAACCAAGTCTACCCCCACTACTTTAGCTATCCACACTAAGGATTTTTCACAAATTCACTAATTTGTCTTTCTTTTTTTAAGGCTCAAAGAGATAACATTTACAACCCATGACTAATGCCCCAAAGTCTTTTCTATCTCTCTCAAAGAGAAAATACAAGTTGGCAAACAAAGGAAAACCTCACAAGGCAAATATGTTTGCTATCTTAAGCTGTCACCCAAAACCTAACACTTGAGCAAATATAACAATTAAGCTCACAAGTGTGTTCTTCAAAGAAATATGATAAAATTAAGCACTAAAACACATTCTTTAACGTTGAATGTTGGTAGTTGCTTTCTTGTTGTTCCATGACTGCTTGAAGAGGTCTTTTAAACCCTCTAAGGGGTTTATGGTCGTTTATCATCGTTGGGTTTAGTTTAGAGCCGTTTGGGGACTTTAATTCCAGCAATAAATACAGTAGGGGCAAGTTGGTATCAGTACACGAGCTTTGGGTATCGGTACCTACCTCAAATAGAAAAAGCCGATGGACATTTTTTCACCGGGTACCAGTACGCGATACATATGTATCGGTGTAAGTCCTTGAGTATCGATACGGTTAGGGTTGTATCAGTACTCAATTTGGTTATTGGAAAAAACAAAACTTGGGAAATAAATAGTGTATCAGTACGGGGCAAATGGGTACCTGCACGGCTGACTGAGTATCGATACCGAGGGAAAGATATCGGTACTCAAAGCCTATTTTTGACACTTGGGTTATTTTGAAAGCATTTAAACATGTCAAAAACCCTTTGAAAACCTTCCAAACATATTTTCAAGTTAATGGACTTTTGAAATATTTTTGTAATTTAGTTTAAGTCCAAAAATATTTTTCATTTTAAGTTATATCAAAATCAATATCTCAACAATCTTCCCCTTTTTGATATAATGAAACCACTTGAAAATTATTTTTGAAATATCTCCCATTCGGAGAAATGATTTTAGAAAAAGCTAGTATTTTAGAAAAATATTAAAGCTCCCTTTTTTCTTTTTGAAATTAAAATTTTCAAACCTATCTCTCCCACTTTTTGTTATATAAAAAATAATTCAAAAAAAGTTTGAAATCACTTTAAGTTTAAAACAACAATGGAAAAAGACCAAAAAGATTTTAACATGAAAAGAATTTTAAAAAATGGTTCCCCTTAATCAAGCATCTAGAAAAATATTAGTCCAATAGTTCAAGAGAAATATTGAATTTCAAATGAATAAAATAAATATGAAATTCAATAAACATGTCATATTCATGAATAAATAAAAATGCATACTAGGCAGGCAAAAAGAGACAAAACTGTCATTTTTTTACTGTGCGTACCAGTATGGTGTCGACCGTATTGGTACTAGTTGAATGACATATTAGTACGGTATGGACTGTACCGATACTGTGGGCATGGACTAGTGAAAAAATGCAGCAAAATAAACTTAAAAAGGCTCTATTAAGTCCTAGATACACATTTTGATCATTTTTACCACAAATTAACAACATGCTTCTCAAAATACAACATTTAAGCATATAAAGATTGGTTTCACCAAGATTCAACCAAACATTTCAAGTTTAAGGCCAAAACATAGAAATAAGCATAAGTAACCTGTAACTCATGAATTGAGACTTCCTCTAACTATATGCAATTAAAGCTTCAATAGTCAAACAAAACATGCTTTGATCAATGAAAATCAAACATTAGAGACATGATTAGGCAAATTGCATGAAATTAAATTTACCACTTGAACCAAAGTAGGATGTTAAACATCTTCTTCTTCAAGTTTCCTTCTTCCTTGTGTGTCAAGAGCTACTAAAATTTGACTTTGCTCATCAATGCTCAAGCACATATGCAAGTAGACAATCAAGTAATTTTTGGTATCCAAATTGCTTTGGATCCAATGACATTAGTCCCAATTTTTTTCCCGTAAGGATCTATTTTTCAATGGCATCCTTATCTTTAGAAGAAATGGGCCATTTTGGTACCCAAATATTCTTAACCTTTTTCTCATTCAAAAATCTAGGGGGACTAGATTGTCTTACATAAAAATTTGATTTTACAAAATTAGTTTTGGAGCATTCTCTATTTTTCTTTTCAAGACTTTTGTAAATCAAATATTTTTCTCTTTTAAGATCATCTATCTCTCGTTGATGATCTTTATGAACTTTTTGAAGCAATTTTTGTAAATCAAAATTCTTTTGTTCAAAGTCCGTGAGCTTTGCTTCAAGTTCATCTTTGGTTTTAGAAATCAAATTATTTTAAACTTTTACATTTGAAACTATTTTCTTATTTTTCAAAATATGATTTTTAAACTCTAAAACAAAATCATCATAGGCATCTTGTAATTTATCAAATGTATATGAAATTGAAGTAGATGAATTATAAGTTACCCTTGAATCTTCTTCGATGGCCATGAGACAAATGTTGGCTACCTCGTCATTAATGGAGTCCTCTTCATCACTCCATGTACCACAAATGTCTTCTTCTTATTGCTTGATCCTTTCTTCTTTATCTTTATTCTCGACTCATGTCTTGATTCTTCCTCTTTATGCTTCATGAATCGGGTGAACTTCTTAAAAAGCTTAACCATCTTTTATTCTTCACTATCCTCTCTACTTGAATCTTTTTGTCAGTTTGTGGAGGATTTAAGAGCAACATTCATTTCTTTAATGCCCGCTTCTTTCTTCTTCCTCTTTGACATCATCATTTTATGGGTTAGCAAAGATCTCATTAGCTCGTTAAGCTTTAACGTTTCCAAGTTCTTTGCTTTTATGATGGCCGTATTCTTGGAGTCCATGAATTAGGAAATGAATAGATAAACTTCCTCACAAGCTTGTCCTCCAAAATTATCTATCTGAATCCTTTAAGTTTATTGACTATGACAGGGAACCGATCGAACATAGCTTTGATTTTTTCTTCCGTGTCCATCTTGGAGTTATCATAATTAAGGTTGAGAAGTCCAATCTTGGTCTTATTCACTTTGTCTGTAACTTCATAAGTAACTTCTAGCTTGTCTCACATCTCATTGGCACTCGAGCAAGAAGATGTCTTGGCATACTCGTCGGGACCAAGAGCACAAAACATGATGTGCATAGATTTCTCATTGAGTTGCAACTTCTTCTGATATCATTGGTCCATTCTTGTATTTCTTTATCAACGAGTTGGTATCCTACTCTCTTCATCGAAATAGATGTCTCTTCCATCACTATATCCCAAAGGAGTTAGTCATTTGATTTGATCAATAATCTCATCCTATTTTTCCAATAAGAATAGTGGGCACCGTTGAAGTAAAGAGGCTTGTCGATGGATTGCGCCTAAGCTCTGGTTGATGTAGAAATGATGAAGACTTCAAGGATTGACTCTAGAATGTTAATCCGACGTGGAGACGAAGCACTTATACCAATTTTTGGGCTTGAACGGTCAATCAACTTCGCCAAGAGGGGGCGAATTGGACTTTAAGTGATTGTGGTGGAAGTAATCAAAAATTAAAAATTTTGCACAAAGATTTATAGTGGTTCGACTTCTAAACCAAATCTACCTCCACTTCTTTAGCTATCTAAACTAAGGATTTTCCACAAATTCACTAAATTTTCTTTCTTTTTTCAAGGCTCAATGAGATAACATTTACAATCCAAGACTTATACACCAAAGTCTTGTCTATCTCACTCAAAAAGAAAATACAAATTGGCAAACAAAGGAAAACCTCACAAGGCAAATATTTTTGCAATCTTAAGCTCTCGCCCAAAGCTTAACACTTAAGAAAATATAACAATTAAGCTCACAAGTGTGTTCTACAAAGAAATGTGACAACACTTTCTCTAATATTAAATGTTGGTAGTTGGTTTCTTGTTGTTCTATGGCTGCTTGAAGAGCTCTTCTAAACCATCTAAGGAGTTTTGTGGTCGTTTATGACCGTTGGAGACTTTAATTCTAGAAATAAATGCAGTCTGGGTAAGTCGGTATCAATACATGAGCTTCAAGTATCGGTTCCTACCTTAAATAGAAAGAGCCGTTGGACATTTTTACACTGGGTACCGGTACGCGATACATTTGTATTGGTATAGGTCCTTGAGTATAGGTATGGTTGAGGCCGTATCGGTACTTAATTTGGTTACTAGAAAAAGTCAAAACTTGGGGAATAAAGGGTGTATTGGTACAGGGCAAAAGGTTACCGGTACGACTAACTAAATTTTGATACTGAGGAAAGGGTATCAGTACTCAAAGCTTATTTTTGACACTTAGGCTATTTTGAAAGCATTTAAAAATGTCAAAAACCCTTTGAAAACCTTTCAAGCATATTTTTCAAATTAATGAACTTTTGAAATATTTTTGCAAATTAGTTTAAGTCCAAAAAAAGTTTCATTTTAAGTTATATCAAAATCAATATCCCATCATAAACATTCTTCTCAATGATGAGTATTCTTACCAACAACTGTTCTAATTAAAGCACACTAAATTCGGTTGATTACCTTCGTTTGTCTATCAGTTTGTGGGTGTCAAGTAGAAGAATAAATGAGCTTTGTACATATCTTTCCCCACAATACTTTTCAAAAGTGGCTAACAAATTTCACATCCCTATCAGAAATAATAGTGCGTAGAACACCATGAAGCCTTACTACCCCTCGAAAAAAGATATCAACTACATGTGTTGCATCATCTGTCTTGTGACAATGAATAAAATGCGCCATCTTGGAAAACTTGTCCACAACGACAAAAGTACTATCTTGACCTTTCTTGGTACGGTAAACTATGAATAAATTCTATAGATTAATCAACCCAAGGTGAAGAAAGAATAGGGAGAGGTATACACAAACCATGATACGGTACATTGGATTTAGCTTGCTTACATGTGATGCAAGAATAACATACCTTTTTCTATCGTTTTACGCATATGTAACCAAAAGAAGTGTTCCATGACTATGTTAAGTGTCTTGGCGACACCAAAATGTCCCATTAAGCCTCTTGAATGTCATTCATGAACTAGGAATTTTCAGATGAGGCCCTGCGGGATGCACAATCTGTTCATATGGAAAAGAAAACCATCTACAAGGTAAAACTTGTTAAATACACCCTTAAGACAATGGTTATAAATATCTAAAAAATATGGGTCATTAGGATACAAGTCCTTAATGTGTTCAAAACCAAGAATAGTGTCATGAATTTGAGTAATTAAAGTATACCTTCGAGAAAGTGCATCGGCTACTATGTTATCCTTACCTTGTTTGCACTTGATCGCATAAGGAAAGATTCAATGAACTTAACCCAACGTCCATGCCTTTTGCTCAAATTACCTTGACTATTTAACCATTTCAAGGATTCGTGGTCGATATGAATGAAAAACTCCGTGGGCAGTAGGTAGTGTTGCCAAACTTCACATGCACGGGCTAAGGCGATGATTTTTTTATTATAGGTGGAATAGTTAAATTGTGCTCCTTTTAACTTCTCTCTAAAGTAAGCGATTGGTTGCTTTTCCTATATAAGAAATGCACCTATGCCTATACCTGAGGCATCACGTTCTAACTCAAAAGTGTTAGAAAAATCATGAAAGACAAATAATTAAAGCTGAAAAAAGTTTACCTTTCAAGGTTTTAAAAGCTTCTTCTTGAGCCTTAACCCATGAAAAACCTATCGTTTTCTTGATGATTTCGGTCAATGGTATGACAATAGAAGGACCTTACCTCGATAGAAGCTTGCTAAGCCATAGAAGGACCTTACCTCGATGATGGAAGTTGGCTTGGGCAATTCTTGAATTGCCTTAACCTTTCCATAATTGACATGGATATCGTAGGCACTTATGATAAAACCTAAAAGTTTAAGCTTGTCACTAGAAAACACACACTTATCCATGTTAGCATATAATCGTTCTTGTTTGAGAACTGTGAAAACTGATCAAACATGAAGAAGATGAGAATCAAAAGATGGGGAGTAGATAAGAATATCATCAAAGTAAACAACATACTTACCTATAAAGTTCCTCAAAACATAGTTTCATGAGTCGAATAATTATTCTAAGCGCATTAGTCAAGCCAAAAGGCATGAACATCCGAACTTTGTCTTAAAAGTAGGTTTCCACACGCGTCATTCCTTCATTCTGATTTGATGATAACCACTTTTCAAATCGATCTTTGTAAAGATACATGCTACATAAAGTTCAGCAAGCATGTCGTCTAGGCGTGGGATATGATTCTTATACTTTATGGTGATTCAGTTGAATGGGTTGGCAATCAACACACATTCAATATGAACCATCTTCCTAGGGCACCAAGAATACTGGAACGACACAAGGTCTAAGACTCTTAAATATATAGCTTTTTTCTAGCAACTCTCCTACTTTTTGTTCTAATTCCTTGGTTTCTTCGTGATTACATCAATAAGCTGGTCAATTTGGAATGGAAGAACCCATAATTAGATTAATTTGGTGCTCAATACCTCTTTCGGGTGGCAAACCTTTAAGTGGATTACCTAAAACATCATGAAAGTCCTATAAAAGAGAATGAAACACACTAGGCAAATTTTCGTTAAGGTTAGAGACTGATAAATAATTTTGCTTAAATCGTACACCGATGCAAGGCTACTTTGAGAAGATGGCTTGTCTCGCAGCTTTTTCACTCGAATATATATTTTGAATCACTATCTTCATCTTATAAATGGGTTCACTCACCAACCTTACGCCTTTAATGATTTGGATTTTATTACTACTGGCCTCCTTTACATTTGCCTTTTTATCATCATTTTTAGTTTTTTTTTGTTCCTACTCCTTCACAAAACTGTTTCATTTTCATTTGATCTTTGTACACAATTTTAGGGTCTAAAGGGGCTAAGTTGAACTTTTTGCCTTTGTACACAATGGAATATTTGTTCAACTTACCATGTGGGTTACATCTATATCATACTGCCATGGTTTTCCTAGCAACAAGTGGGTGACTTGCATAGGAATAACATCACACCAAATGTCATCATGATAATTGATCATATTAGAAGTGATTAATGAACATTCATTACCTTTAATTCCGATCCTTCATGAAGCCATTGTAGATATTATGTCTTGGGATGGTGCTCATAATGTAGGTTGAGTGCATCCATTAGATAACTGCTCTCAGCGTTTGCACAACTTCCGCAATCTATGATGATGTGGTACATCTTGCCATTGATTGAGCATCAGGATTGAAAGATGTTGGTTCTTTGTAAATCAGCATCATCAGCCACTTGAATGCTAAGGGCTTGTCAGATCACCAAGCATCTAGGATTATGATCTTCAATGTCATACTCGGTGAGATCTGCATCTTCTTCAGGCACGTTCTTCTCTTCTTTATTTGAATCAGATAAATAGGCACCATCATCTCAATATGGAAAATTTATTGATTTTGGCAAACTCGTTGATAATGATTGTTGGTTTTGCATTTGAAACATTCAAAATCTCTAGTCCAAGTTTATTTTTGGGAGGATTCGACTATGAGAGGGGATTTGGCTAGTGGTTTGGTTATGTCTCTCCTGGTTGATATTGGTGCAGCCTCATTGGGATTAGATCTACTAGAATCAACCAAAGTTTTAGTAGTATTTAACAATGTAAAGGTGAAGATGTACCTTTATCATATGGATAGTATGCCCTTTGTCGGAACTTCCGCTTTTGTTGGTTCTCAATAGAAATGGCTCTTTGAAGTGCCTCTAGAAGGTTGACATAGTTTTGAAGATCAAGCACATCAAGGATGTTGTCATGAAGTCCCACAATGAACCTTGCTAAGGTGTCATCTTCTTCTTCTTGGATCTCAGCTCTTTGAACCCAATTATTCTTGAAAGATGAAAAACAAAAGCTTCCTCCATGGAATTCTCCAGTCTTTAAACTAGCTTGCAATCCTTTGCTTAATAAACTGTTGGATGGCAACATTTAGCTTGTCTCAGAGTTGTTTGGACTTGGATCGAGTGATTGGGCCTAGTGGAAAGGTAAGTCCATCTCTTCCTTGAGTGTGGCATGTGGGACATGTATCACGTATTATTCTTTGTTTTGGATTATATAATTAATGGGGCAGTGCTACATCTACCTACGTGGTCATCTACCCAGCTAAGATAGCGTATGATATGACAATTGAAATAAATATGGCTGAAGAAAAAAATTAAAATATATTTTAAAAGTTTGACTAGATAATACAAAGCAATTAATATTTTTTATCAATAAACAATTTCAAGGCTATAAATTTAATGTCATTAATACATATTTTATCGATACATAAATACTATTAAACAAAGTAGCTAAACATGATTGAAATTTATTCCAGAAATAGGAAAGAAAAAAGAAATAGTGGAAAGTAGAGAATAATATTTATATTTTTGCTTAATACACAAATTATCCCTAATATTTATATGTTTTCTCAATTTAATACTTAATATTTTCTTTTTTCATTAGTACTTCTAATGTCAGGGAATTTATTAGCAAATAGTAGCCTTCCGTTAATATTCTTGCCTTATATCACATTTGTTAGGATTTTATTAGTAACAATAGATTTCTATTTTCTCTAAATATAAATTTACCATTAAATATTAATATTGAATTTTTAAGCTTTGATTTTATTATAATTTAAATTATAGAGTTTTATGATTATTATAATTGTTTTGGAGCAAATTAGGTCATATTTCTTGTATATATACTTTGATGTGGTTCCGAATTTTCAGTTATGGGCACTAATGACCAAAAACACCTTAAGTACGAAGTTAGGAAATCAAGTAAAAAACAAGGGGACAAATTACCTATTAAGTCTTATAGTTTAGGCAAGAAATCAATATAACTGATAGATTGTGAGCACCTAAACCTGAAGAGGTAGAGATAAAATTCTGAGTCGTTTTCTACTATTCAGTTTTATTCATTCTTTTGTTTATTATATCTTGTACACTCGAAAGTAAAATCTAATTATTTTAAATTTATACATTTATTGGTAAAATTATTTATTTTATGTGAATAGGATATTAAACATTCATTTACTTTTTTAAAAATTGACTTATATTATATATTTTGATATCAAGTGAAGTACAAAAACATGTAACAAAAGTCAAGTTCAAGTATCAATTTAGACTAAAAATATAAAAACAAACTACAACTATGAAACTAATTCCGTATACAAATATTTTCTACTTATTAATTAGGGGTGTGCAAAATAAACTATAATCGTTAATCGGTATAACTGTTGAATTTTACTGGTTAATTAACCTATCGTTATGGTTAAACAGTTTTGGTTACCCAACCGCTAAAAATGATGGTTAACTTGTAACCGAACCGTTAAGTAACGGTTAACTGTTTAAAAATTTAATGGTTAACCGTTTATTAACCGTTAAGTTCTATCCACATTAATTTGGTTTATGGATTTAATGTCTAAGGTTTAAGGTTTACAGATTTAGCGTTAATGTTTAAGGTTTAGATTTTAGTGTTTAAAGTTAAAGGTTTAAGTTTTAGGGTTTACGACTTAAGGTTTAAGGTTTTAGTTTTAGGGTTTACGGTTAAATTGTTTTAATTAAAATAGTCTCAAATTGAAATAATGTGTAAAATGAGGGTTAACTTATTATTTTTTTGAATTAGGACAAAATTGTTTGAATGTGCAAACGTGGATGACTAAATGTGTTATCATACAAAATATTTTAACTGTCACGTCACTCTTTTAACGATTGTTAACGAGTTGATGACCAATTTGGAACAAAACTAAAAGTTTAATGGTAATATTGAAGCAATTGAAAGTTTGGTTATCAAATTGAACAATTTACGAAAATTTAGTTACTATTTGTGTACTTTACCAAAAAATCTGAAAAAGTAATATAAAAATTGTTTTTTTATTTTAATCTAAAAAGAGATAACAATGTTTTTCGTCCCTATGATTTCAAAAATAATTAAAATAATTAATGGTACATAGCGATACGTGATGTTTATCGCAGAATCATCTCATTTGCTGATATTGTCATATTGTAAAAAAAATCAAAAATATATAATCTATTAAAGTAATATATTTGTTTGAAATAAAAGTCGTTGGTTTTATTCAAAAGAGAAAATATTTAAAATTACAATGAGGGTTTATAATACAATAGTAAACTAAATAGATAATTTGGGCATTTTCTATAGTCATTGACACAATAAACTAGCTACTTGAGATCATACACAGACCATATAAGGAAAATGTTAAAAATCCAACGAAAAGACTCGAACAAATATAGACATGAACAAATCTGACTACACCAGTAAACGGATCATAAAAGTGGATCAAACTATCGAAAGACTATCGACAACTACAAATCAGAGCTAAGCATCATGAGAAATCTATCTACGAATGCAAACTGCGCATCTAAATTCAATTCGAAGGTCCAAATCAGGAAAGATTAACAAGATAACAAATAAGCGTCATTTTGATTAGTTGAGGCTACGTCAAATCCAACTTTAAAAAATAAAAACAAAAAGAATGATCAAATGATCGATAAAAAAGACTGAAAATATGTCAAAAGGAAGAAAAAATGTGTTCTAAATACAAAGAAAAATATGTTATAAATACATAATTATTTTTATTAAATAATTATTCTTATTAAAGAAAAAGCGAGAAGTAAATAAATAATAAAGTTCTTTAAAAATAATTTTTTTATTTTTTATCACGTGACACCTATTAATGTTGACATGAAATCTTTTATAAGAGTGGCGTGTCACCATTTTAGGCAAAAAAAAATCAGTTGAGTTGAAATGGTAACAATAAAAAGTATTAAATAACTGAAATATGTTAACAAAATCTACTTATATGAAGATAAATAATAATGTTGGTATAAGTAAAAAGTAGTTTGATATCGTTTAAGCAGATTTTGAGTTTGAAGCCTTATGTATATAAAAAAGTTTTTATTTAAAAATTCACTCATCAGAACTAAGTGTGCGACATAAATGAATTTAAATTAATCAGATTAAAACATTGAGGAATCAGGAGGATAATCCAAAAATATATATAATTTATAGAACTTTTTATAACACTTTTTTATAATTTTAAAATAAAAATGGGGGGAAAGGAAATAGGGTGACGTGAGAGTATCTTTTCCTAAGTTCATATCTCTTTTTGGTCAAATTCCTAAGCTAAATTCAAGGTTCGTAATGATTAGTTGATTACAGATTCACATTAGTACTGGATATACAATTATTGTTGTTTACTTTGGCCTTTGACGATATATAAATAAATATCAGTTTAACTTACGGGTGTCTAGTAATATTGAAGGACCGAACGGTTCCTTATTTTTTTTACTAGTTTATTTTTCCATATTAAAATTAGAAAGTGAATAATCTAAAACATAAAATCCAAGTTTTTGAGAAGACATTGATTTGAATATGCAGAGTAGAGAATCCTGAGTTGCCCTCATTAGAAAACATGGCTCAAAACATATATAATTCCCTAGAAACCGGTCATTGTGTTCACTCCTTGAGAATTATAGCTTCTTGGGAATACTACCCTTTCAGGGGCAGAGTCCCCGTAGATAAAGATTTTCCCAAAACTGCGGAGAAAACTATGGAGTTCTACGCCTTATTAGACCCACTAAAGAGAGTTACTCTCCTAGCCGGATAAGGTGCAAGGATCGTTAAAATTTTAATGTTGTAAATTAAAAAAATCAAATTAGAAGAATAGTTCTCAAAATAGATCAAGCTCAACATCGATAAACTCTTATGTTGGACATCCAGGGATAGCAGGGGAGGAGCATGAGCAGCGACAGACTTAGGCTATAAGTGGGAGGGGCTCTTGCCTCCCAAACATTTTCTTTTACTTTTTAATTATATATATTTTTAAAATAATTGATAAATTATGAATTAATTTACCTATTTTCAAATATTTACGTATTACTCTTTAACTTTAAAATTTATTTTTGAGTGGTTGGGAGAAATAAACGGTGGCATATAAAAAAGAAGGTGAAGTTGCCGATTTCCCACTTAAAAATATAAGGTTAGTGTTTAAAGTTTAAAATTAGGATTTATAGTTAGGGTATAGAAAATTGGGAGTACAATATATTTTTTAGAGTATAGGATTTAGAATTTAAAATTTAAAGTTATGAATTAAATTTAATTTTTTAATATTTTTTAATTATAAGATATAGAAATGAGCATACTTTAAACCGTAGGAGAATTTTGTTCATATCTGTCTACTCTTGTTTCTAATTGCAAATTTCTACTCGCACAGATTGTACAAACAACATTCCACCACATGTTCAAAGGGAAACAAATTAAAATATTGGTACTTTTTAACTTACTTTCTTAATCTCTTGGGTAAACTACACCAAGGTCACCCAACTACGAGTAAGTTTATTCTTTGTTCACCCGTTTATAAAAGTTTCCTTTTGGGTCACTCAACTAATTGAATTTTTTGTTACTAACTGTTAACCTTAGATCTTGTTCGTTATAAAATTGACATAATAACATATTTAGCTTTTTTATACATTACATCAAATTGGTCTAAATTCTAAAAAAAATAGCCTCCGACCTTTACACTTTATACCAATTTGATCCTAAGTCTAATAAAACTTGACTCTCAACCTTTACACATTGCTTACCGAAAAAACCTTTACACATTGTAACAATTTAATCCTTTGTCCTTAAAATTTCAAACAATTCATAAAAATATTGTGAAAGAAATTTAAAAGGTAAAAATTTCTAAAAACTTATTAGTTTAAAAGTTTAAAAATAAAAATCTTTCTTAAATCCCTTTCAATCTCTTCATTTTCTCTCTATAATTAACCCTCTACCGTCGCCAACCTATCATCCAGGGGCCGAAGGTGAAAAGGACTAGGGAGCTATGGTCCCTTCAAATTTTGAGAAATTAGAATTTGGTCCCTAAAGTTTTTTAAAATTTTAATTTGATTCTTTCAAGATTTTTAAAATTTCATATTAAGCTTCAAATTTTGAATATTTTTAATTAAATTCTTTGTCATAATTTTTAAAAGTTCTTATTAAATCTTTCAAAATCATTAAAAATTTTAATTACACCCTCAAATTTATTTTTGAAAATTTTAATTCAAGCCTCCAATTTTTTAAAAATTTTAAGGTGACCCCCAAACTATCTCAAGTTTCCCCATTGTTATCATCCCTCTTCTTTGATAGCTAACCGTCCAAATCCTCAACCCATTCTTCCTTCCTCTCCTACTCGAATCCAACTCCAAACCCGACATCGATTAAAATAATAAACAAAGGCATACATATCCCAGAGATTTTAAGAAACGCACATAATCTCAGAGTATGAAAGTTAAAAGAAAGACTGCGACAAAACAAAACTATTTCTAAAATTTAATCTCAGCATCATGGAATGCGGTGGAGACGTGAAGGGAAATGAGCAGCAAGGCACTGCAGTTGGTAGTTAACAGCGGTCGGAAAATGTGGAACCAAAACGACAGTGGCCACCACGGAGGATGACGATGATGCAGCCGTCGCCATTTCTGAAACTAATCTGCGTTGTTTGGAATATGTGTGGCCGCTGCAAATCCTATATATCTTGACATTAGTTTCTTGATGTTGTTTTTCTGTTGTATGGTTGAGGGTCAATTTTCTAGAATTAAATTAAAATTGAGATAATGCGTAAATATTAAAAGTTATTTTTTAAAAGTTTAGACCAAATTGATGTAATTTGTAAAGGCTAAAAGCGAATTTTGATGTTATGTCAATTTTATAACTAGTTACATAATCTTTCCATCTGAGATCAACAGCCCATGACCAAAAAGATCTTAATTAGTCGAGTGATAAAAAAATTTAATGTGGAACATTAGTTAATTAAATTATTATGATTTAAAGTAAAAATATGGTTTTAAATCTTAGGATGAGTATACCACGTGCAACGAACACCGCTGAACACCACTAATGCTGAACACCGTTGAATACCATTAAATTGATTAATAAATATTTAAATTTTAAGGACTCAACATACAATTAATAATTATTTTTAAAAAAATCAATTAAATTATTTTTCATATATCTTAAATTTTTTATTTTTTAATAAGGCTAAACTACATATTTACTACTTCACCTATTTCAGTATTTCTATTTTGGTACCCAAACTAATTTATTAGCAAAATGGTACTTAACGTTACGTGTTGTTTCTATTTTGGTACTCTAACTGTTAAAAATAAACGGAAATTGTGACGTTGCTTGGTCAAATAATAGTTTTAGTCCCTAAAACTTATACAATCTATCAATTTAGTTTAAAATATTATCAATTTAAACATCATTTTTAATTTTTGGATTAAAAATGTAAATTTATTCTTTCTTCTTCTTCCATTCGAAGTATGAAAAATTAGGTAACGAACATCTTCTTCAGTGTCACTACAATATCGTGCAAATTTTCATCGATTGTTTTTTTTTAATTCCTAAAAAAAAACAATATCAACTATGGCAATGAAGAAGATATTGTTTAATTTAATTCTCCAATGATATCCACCATGCTGCCATAGCCGATTCTCCAATGGTGCTGGGTTTCTTCGAAATTAAAATGAAACTAAATTGAATTTACTTTTCTTTTCAAATGACATACGGTTTCTGTTTCTTTTTCCCTTTTTAATTTTCATGGGAGTCTGTAGCAGACAATTAATGGTACGCATTGCCATGGATGATGCGAGGGATAATGAAGATCAAGGGAAGCTTGAGTGCAGTTAAGAGATTCACTCCCGAAATTTTTTCGAAGCCAGCAAAGATGTGAGCAGTGCAGAGATCGCAATGCAATATTTATTTAGTTTTTTTTTTTGTTGCATAAGTTTAGTTTAGTTAGAGATACATAAATAGAAGCCATTTATCACTGCTTTAATGCTATATTTTACCAGATAAGATGGCTTCTAATCATTAATATTTGGATTGCGAAAGCTTCTGTCCTTTTTATTCATCAATTGCACTATCTTCCTTTGTTCCAATGAAATTATATGCTTTGTTCAACTATGTTACTCCGCCGATTTCATCTTTTTTACAATATTTATGTCCAATACTCGTATCTGCACGTATTTATATCGAACACTTGCATTCATCTTAGGTAACTTTGTTTATGAATTCATATCTCCCCTTTGTTTCTCATCCCGCCCACCAGGTTTACCTTTATCATGGTTTTTCTTTCCATGTCTTCCATTAGTAGATTATCTTTCAAAACTATCCATTAATTAAGAGTGTCTAATATAAAATGCCCCGAAAGACACTTTAACTTCAAATTTCTAAATCGAGCTGTCAAATCTCACATTTTGTTGATCACGTATTAGTTGATAAATTCATGATCATTGTATTAGTTGATAAATTCTAAGAAGTCTTAATTAATTATTGGACTTTCTCAAAATGTTTAATTGAGCCATAAACATTTACAAAAAACCTTACAGTAGTGAGTTTTATTGATGTGAACTTCATTATCATTGTATTAGTTGATAAATTCTAAGAAATCTTAATTAATTATTGGACTTTCTCAAAATGTTTAATTGAGCCATAAACATTTACAAAAACCTTACTTCTTAATGAACATGATGCTTAAACAACTCATCGCTCCTATTTTTATATAGAGGAAGATTTTTGTGTTGATTTCAGTAAGATTGTTACTCATCGCTCCTATTTTAATTTAATTTAATTTCGAAGAAACCCAACACCATTGGAGAATCGGCTATGACAGCACAGTGGATATCATTTTTTGCGCTTCTTACTCTTGTAGGTTTTAGTTGATTTTCATTTTTTCATACTTTGTTTCTTTTTTGTTGTTATTAAAGTCGATATTTTTTTTGGAGGAATTAAAAAAGGTAATCGATGAAAATTTGCAGGAAACTGTAGCGACAATGAAGAAAATGTTCGATACCTAGTTTTTCATACTTTGAATAGAAGAAGAAAGAACAAATTTACATTTTTAATCAACAAATTAAAAATGATGTTTAAATTGATAATATTTTAAACTAAATTGATAGATTGTATAAATTTTAGGGACTAAAATTGTTGTTTGACCAAGCAATGTCATTGTTTATGTTTATTTTTAACAGTCAGGGTACCATAATAGAAACAATGCGTATCGTTAGGTACCATTTCACCAAAAAAATTAGTTTGGGTACAAAAATAGAAATACAAAAATAGGTGAGGTACTAAATATGTAGTTTACCCTTATTAAAATAATTCAAAAATTTAATATATATGAAAAATAATTTAATTGATTTTTTAAATAATTATTAATTGTATGTTGAGTCCTTGAAATTTTTAATCTTTATTAATTAATTTAATGGTGTTCAGCGTTAGTGGTGTTCAGCGGTGTTCGTTGCACGTTGTAGAATTTTCCTAAATCTTAAATTTAGTTAACTAATTTTCCAGACTTTACTCTATTTTTTAATAAGGTGATTTTAAAAGTTATACCCTTATTGAATAAAAATAAGTGATACCGCTTTTAAAAATGTTATATTTTGATACACAAACTATGTAAAAAAAAAAAGTAAACAACCTTTCATATTTAAGTTATAAAACTTAAAATCTAAATCACTTACCATAACACCCTAAAACCTAGACTCTAAACTCTAAATTTTAACTATAAACCTTAAATTCTACACCCTACCACTTAAACCCCTAAACCACAACCTATATCTCTAAACTCTAAAATTGAAAGACTTATATCCTAACTTACGCGTTGTAGGAACTAAAAAGTTCAACACTGATTTTGAACCATTAATGAGTGTAAATGTATGGTTGAGATTATTCGCTTCTTTTATTCATAAAAATCTTCTCATTTTCAACTTTTAGTCTTAATTATCGACTTACACTCATCTAATGATCCAAAATCAGTGTAATTTTTTTAAAAAAAATTACATTGTGTAATTGAATCTTATCTCTTAAAAATAATGTTTTTTAATAGTCTAAATGTGATTACAATATAGTATCTGTTCATGCATATTCTTAACCCTTTGACAATGCACACACACCTTGCAAAGAAGTGATTAAACTCAGGGCTCTTAGGATAAATATTATCCGCTTTTCTAGTGGAACACTTGTTGAGTTCCTAAACATATTATTCACTTAAAAGGAAAAAATACTTCTTTATTATTTTTTAAAAACATAATTAGTTTTATAATAATAATATTAATTTAAAAACTACTTTTCATTCACAATTTAGCTGTGATGAATTTTATTATATATTTATATCAATTGTTAACTATATGCATTTAATATTATTTTATTTATAACAACTAGTCCAATTAATTATTTAATTAGATAATTGATCAAAGTGTCGTCAACTTGACATCCCACCATCTTGGTCATTAAGCCTTAATTTAATTTCAATTGATTAAACTAGATTCTC
This sequence comes from Hibiscus mutabilis, assembly GCA_019671005.1. NCBI lineage: Eukaryota > Viridiplantae > Streptophyta > Magnoliopsida > Malvales > Malvaceae > Hibiscus > Hibiscus mutabilis. The sequence continues at coordinate 35,483,979 of CM033711.1, read as the reverse complement.
TCTGCTAAATTTTATAAATTAATTACAGATCACAAAAGTAAGGAGATAGATTGCATAAGACCTCTACATTGATACGCTCCTGCTGTGGATTTACCATTGCTAACAACACTTTCAAGAATCAAGTTCATTCAATCCAATCCATCGCACTATTCGTGAACTGTTCGGTACATTCATTGCACTATTCGTGAACTGTTCGGTGAGAAGTTCGTTTTTTTATTAAACAAACGAACATAAATAATTTTTTGTTTATTTAATTAAATGAACGAACACGAACAATACACAAACGAAGGGATTGTTCGTTCATTTACGTTTGTGAATGTTCAATAATCCGTTCGTTTACATTTGTGAAAGTTCGGTAATTTGTTCATTTATGTTCGTTTAAAATTATTCACATATGTATTTTCCACCCAACAACTCACTATCCTTTCATTTCACGGTAGATTGAAAAAAAAAACCTAAATCGCTTTTGCTCTGCCTACCGAGTTTCAAATAGAAATCTTCTACCATTTTTGGTGCCCCTATTTATGTCCACACCTTAAAAAATAGGTTTAGAGTTTAAGGTCTAGGGTTTATGGTTAGGGTATAGGGAATTAGGGGTAAGGTGTATTTTTTAGTGTGTGGGGTTTAAGATTTAGAATTTAGAATTAGAGCTTAGAATTTAATTTTTAGTGGTTTTTAGTGTTGAGGCATAGAAAGAGGCATCGAAAATGGACAGAGGATTTTTGTCCCCAAGTTCCACCCAACCCCAGCACGAGCATCACCGTTGATTTATGCATGTTTTTATCGTACTCAAACAAATTAACTCTGAAGTTGCAGCTTATATTAATGAATTTTATGTGGTTACTGATTTTGTGGTTTAAGTTTGTTTATCATTTTAACAAACGAACACGAATAAGATACATTCCTTAACGAACGAATACAAACGAGAAATTCCATTCGCTTAGTTATTCGTGTTCGTTCGTTTGTTTGGTTAAAGTTAAACGAACGAACATGAACATACCCTCGTTCGTGCTCGTTTGGTTCGTTTACAGGCCTAGCTCCGAAATTCGATTTGTATCCCTCGTATTTATCTTTGAGTATGTAAGTTGTATTGAATTTTTACTTAGATAATGATATGTGATTTTTTATTTCATGATTTAGAGTGAATTTGTTTTTATTTCGTGAAGTAAAATGTTTTGAACCATGCATGTGGAACTCGTCGTGAAATGCAAGCGACTTTGGGTAAGATGCTGTGAAGTGCTGGCAACTTTAGATAAAATAATTTCTATGAAGTACAAACGAGAAAAGGACGAGATAAAAATACACTAAAATCGTTAAAAAAAATTAACGACTTCTAAAAAAAACCAACACTACCCAACGAGTATTAAAATTATTATAGCAACATCTCTACTTTAAAAAATAAAAACAAACCTGCCCCATATGAAATAAAAAGTCCCACATCATTATCTGAGTAAAAAACCCATACTTTATCATTATCATTTACCTCCAACACTTGTATCATAAATATATGATTAAGGTGAACGAGAAACAACAATAATAAAAATTACTCTATTTCTTTATACTCTTCTTTATTTCTTCATATTTCTTGTTAATTTTCTTCAGTTTATAAACAATATATATAAAGAATTGTTTTTGCTCGGTTTAGTACTTAAAGTTATAAATCTTTATCATATTAGTCCAACCCTAAAATCAGTTGCAAAAGCAGGCATAGCCCATCAAGAAAATGATAAATGTCACTTTAATTAAAAAAAATAGAAATTAAGAGCATGTTGAGCAATCACATTTGGCCAGTTGGTTAAGCTGCTAATCTTTATTCTCTTATATTTCTTTAGCATATGGTTCTAGACTCGCTAAGAACACCCCTTTCCTTTTCCTAGAGTCCCCCTTCTCCTTCCCTCTAGGTAGGATTAGAATTAGAATTAGAATTAGAATTAGAATTAAGATTTATCAAAAAGAAGTTAAGGGTGTGTTTGGTTCCAAAGAATAAAGGTCATTTTCATTTTCTTGGTAAGAAGAAAATGTTAAAGGAAACAAATTTGGTTGTAAAATTATAAATGATTTTTAAAAAATAAAAAAAAAATGAGTGAAATTTTGAAAACATAAAAAGATGTTAAAATGATTTCATTGAAAATGTTAAAAAACCGTGGAAAAGACAAAAATATTTTTTTAATTTTATTTAATTCGAGTTCAAATTATTCTAATGACAATTTTAAAATTTTGATTTATTTAATTTTGATTTATTTATTATTATAACATTTTTCTAATAATCATAATTTAATTATTCAATCATTTTTTTTTAAATTTTAAAAAAATAGATACCAAACATATGTTCACAATTTTTATTTTTATTAACCAAACGTGTTTTTTAATTTATGAAAAACTGGAACTAAAAATTATTTTTTAAAAATAAAATATTTTTCTAGAACCAAACATACCTTAAAAATCTAAAAAAAAATTAAAAAAATAAATCATATCAAATTTTTAAATATCAGATTTTTTTCAAAAAAACAAAATATAAAGAAATTTACGGAAACTCTTAAAAAATTAATTTTATTTTTCTATATTTAAGAGTTTTCCTCTCCTTTTGAATTATCTTTTAAATTACTATGTTGTATTTATTGGATTTTTTTATAATTTTTGAAAATATTCTTATATTTTTTAAAATGTACCATTATATTAATTTATTAAAATTGTTATCATTGTAGCCTAATTTTACATGTTGTATACACAAACAATTTTTTTATTCACTAGGAAAATAAACAGATATATGATTTTTTAAATGTATATAATTGGATCAAAATCAAAGTACAATCGAACTGAGAGGAGTAAAAGTTACTAATTAATTGATCTACACGGAGCTGTTTCTTCAAGTTTTGAAGGGTCAAAATTGAATTAAAAAATTAGAGTGTATAAAAACATTTTTCCATTAAATTAATTTGAAAATGTACTATTTCTAAAGGGACCAAACAAACAATATATCGTTTTTTGGACCAAAAGCCATGGAGTTTAATGACTCTATTCCTCAATTATAAAAATATAATTTAATTACATATATGATAATACTCAATTGATATTGTGCTAGTGTCTCTATTTAATTTGATTAGATGCTGAAATATAGGAAAATAAATAAAAATTGCAAATAATAATAGCACACAAATCTCAAATAAACTAGTCATTTGCAAGGTAATACTAGTACATTCTCTATTAAATAATGTACTATGATTCGGATAATTTTTTATTATTATTTTGAAATCCAATTGAAGCATTTACAGATAATATGAGAAATAAATACTAGATTTTAGCAAAGTTGTTATTTTATTGTTACTTTATTTTATGAGTAGAAGATAGGGTAAAATACACTTCATGGTATTCAATTCTGTGTTAAGTTACATATGAGTAATTTTCCTTCTTCTTAAAGTTACAATTTAATCTCTTGATTAAAATTGTATTACAAACATATCACTTCACCGTTAAAACTGAAATGAATGTCTAACGTGGCCTGGTATAATAAAAAATTAGCCCCCAAAACTTATATATTCTATTAATTCGACACTAATTCAAAATAATTCAACAAGTTTAACCTTTCGCATTTAAAAATTATATTAGTGAAGAGCATGTGATGTTGGGGTCGCAATGAGTTTGTTCTATTAGTATGTTAGTCGTTCAAGAGTGAAGTGATTGTGTTTGTTGAGTTATCCTATCTATCAGTTATCGAGCTTATGGATAGTAGCATAAAGTGCAACAAGTAGTCGGAGGGTGTGCCACAATGGTGCAATGTCAGAGTTTTTAAATATGAAGGGTTAAATTTATTAAATTATTTTGAATTATGACTAAATTTATCGAATGTATAAGTTTTGAGACTTAAAAGTGTTATTATATTATGTTGGGTTTCAATTTTAACAACCCAACGATCTATTTGTTACAAAATATTAATTGAATGACTAAACTATAATTATAATTTAAAAAAGTGACTCATTTATAACTAACAAAGAAAAATATTTTAACCTATAAATTAATACTACATAATTATCATTACAAGAGCAATCTTTTAACACAAAATATGTTGGGTGAACAATGTTCCCACCTGAAAAGCGACAATGGAAAAGAAAAGAAGCATTACCCCATGAAAAAAAATCTCACTGCATAGATTCTAGCAATAACACTATGATTTAATTTAGACTTAAATAAAAAATCAACTCTTAAGTTATATATTTTTATTTACTTTTAGCCCTTAAATTATTTGCTATCAAAATAGTACTTAAATTATAATTTCATATCACTTTAAGTCCGGCAGTTATTTAAGTCAAAAAAATATTTTGGCCAATAAAATATTAACACGTCATAAAGTTTTTTGATCAATAGATAGTTTAGGGACTAAAAATAAAAAAATATAATTAAATATTTATTTTAACAAAAAATAATTAAAAAAACAAATAAAAATATAATTTAAAAACTGATTTTTCATTTAAGCATTTAATTTAATTTATTTAAATTTTATATGATACAATTGGATGACAAGATTTGATATGCTATTAGCTTAATCGATTCTAAACAAACGAAAAAAAGGTTCATTTTGACATTTTCGAATGCAAAGTCATAAATTAATTGTGTTTTTCTGTATTTTTTTTTAAGGACACGAGAGAGTGAATATACTAGCAAGTAATATAAATAGAGAGTTAGGTTTGGGTATCTCAAGCACAACAAACAGCTCAAATTTCTAACTTTTATATATATATATATATATATATAAACTTCCAGCTTTCCCACCTGATATAGATTATTCATCTCCTCCGCTTGTCTTCTTCTTTCTCTTCTGGTCTTTGTTTCCTGTTCGATTGTAAAAAGTTGATGATCCAGCAATGGAGGAAAGGGAAATTCTTTCCTCCATAAGATTCTGTACGATGGATTAACACTGATATTTTGTTGGGCAAATTATATAAATCATCACTGAAATTTACTTTTAAATTTATTTTGGTCACTAAAATTTTAAAATGTTTAATTTATTTATTGATGTTTAATCATTTGAATGTTTTTGGCACTTTTTTGTTAATATTTTGACAATGTTATGACGTGGACGCTATCTACCGTTCACCTTTGTTGGACGTAAATAGTGGTCATTTGGTCTCAAATTTCTCCGACTTAACCTCTTGAGTCTGAATCCGACCTCTATTTCGTCGAAAAGTGCCTTGAAGTCCATGAATCAGATAAAATCTTTTCGATTTCTCTCTTGCCGACTCTCTCTTCCATATTCGTATGGAGCTCGTTTCTTAGTATATTACTTTTCTCGTGCCGATGAAACTTTCTATAGTTCGAATCTTGAAAAAAAAAATTCATTCACCGGTGAATGGACGTCGTCCAAAAATTAACAGAAGAGTGATAAAAAAATTTTAATGTCTAAACTTTAGTAAAGTAAATTGAACGTTATAAAACTTCAGTGATCAAAATAAATTTGAAGGTAAAGTTCAGTGATGATTTACGTAAATTATCCTATTTTACTAATGAATATTCAATCAACCGTGAACTAAAAAAATAAAACTTTGGTTATCGTCAGAGTTGGATGCCTCTTCCTGGTCAGCTGTGCTGCCAAATCGAATTGCTTGAATAACATAGGATAGAATTTTATGGCAGATAGTATGTGCCACACATATTGCAATTTACAATAAGTGCAGTTTACCAACCTAATTTTCCTAAAGCCAGATACCAACCTTCGTTTTTTTATCCCTCTCCAATGCCCGACAACCATATGTTTCCATTAAGCTTTTATTTGCATTATATACATACTGTATCCGTATGCATGGTCTGCACGTAGCTATTTGTATTCTTTTAACTATTAAAATCTGATTTATTGACAGATTAGTCTAGATCAAGTTTTACACTGGTTCAATATGTGGTGATTTTCCAAACTCAATTTTCTCTATATACAGAATAAAAATCCTTTACTCTTTTTTATTGTCTTGCCCCTTTTTGTGTATAACACTCAAAAAATCAAATCCTAAGCACCTTAAATCCTAAATCCTAAACTCTAAACTTTAAAAATACTCCAAACACTCAATACTCTAAACCATAACCCTAAGACCAAACCTTAAATCATAATCCTAAACTCTAATCTTAATTTTTTAATGATAGGAGCCTAAGTAGGGTCACCGAAAAGGGTAGACGATTTCTATTCTTATTTACAACGTTAAGATTCAAACTTTTAATCTTACTTAAAAGGCCTAACGAACGCTTTATTCTGTTAGACCAATTGGTTGTAGATAGATATATGTAACTTTGATCCAACAATTTGCAGTCGTTATCCGGAAACTCCCACTTTAACCATAAACGCAGTGAAGCCACCATCAACCGGTTCCAATCACATTCAATTTGTAGTTCAAAAAAGGAAGTCAAATGGCAGAAAGTGGAAACAGACAGCAGAAGTCGGGGTTAGGAGCCTTACTAGGTATGGAATCTGGGGGCTATGAAGATGGAAATGAAGTCGAAACTCGGTGCAGCAAATAGTTGAGATCACCCACCGCATTAAGCGAGAAGTGCTCGTTGTAATTAGGTACAAGGAAGTTCCCATTTTATCTTTTGGTCTAACAAAACATAAACATTGACTTAGGGTAGAGTAGAAATCTTTTTCCCGTTTTCATTTGAAGTTTAAGGTTAGGGTTTAAAGATTATGGTTAAGGTCTATTTTTAAAAGTTTAGAGTTTAAGATTTCAAAATTAATGTTATGGCTTAAAATTTATTTTTTTAATATTAGTGCATAGAAAAAACTACCGAAAAGATGCAAAAGATTTTTGTCTCTCTAGGGTATAGTATTATTGTGGCATTCCTTATAATGGCAGGGTAAAATGTTACCGGCATCATTCAATTACGTGTTTGGTAATAAATAGATCATTTTTTTACTAAAAGTTATAAACATGACATTCAATTGAAAGTTGTTATAAACATGTCATTGACCGTTAAATATTAAATAGAATAATGATGTGGCCTGATATAATAATAGTTTTAGTCCACAAAACTTATACATTCTATTGATTCAGTCATAATTCGAAACAATTCAATAAGTTTAATCTTCATATTAAAAAATTCTATCGATTTAGTATTTGTTATTCTCCTAAAAATGTTATATTCCTTTTCTGTTACATTCCTTGTATAATAAAAATTTAAAAATAATTTTTTGCTGCTTTGATCTGACGGACTCGTTTGGTTTGACAACATTGCAAGCAAATACTAAATTGATAAAAATAAATAAATATGAAGGATTAAAATTATTGAATTGTTTCAAATTAGGACTAAATTGATATAATATATAAATATTAAGGGTTAAAAATATTATTATATCAAATCCACATTAGACATCCGTCTAATATTTACCAACCAATAACTTATTTATAATAAATTTTAATTGAATGAAATGTTTGTAACTTTAAAAAATGTGATTCGTTTGTTACTAAAACATAATTAAGTAACTTTGACTGTATTTTACCCATAATGATTTCGGGTTTAATTGTTGTTTTGAGTTAATTCTACGTACCTAAACTATAATTTTCATTCTAAATTGATCTTTAAACTTTTGAATATTCTAATTCCATCCCCATACTTTTGAACATTCTAATTTCATCCCAAACTAACCCTCATTCTAAATTAGCCCCCAAACTTTTGACTATTTTAATTCCATCTCCAAATTATTGATTATGCCACATCATATTATTGCATAATACACAACAATGTTTACATGGAAGTTAACAATTTTTATAACGGTTTCATTAACATGAGATATGATTAGATGTACTGATAATTTAGGGTGAAATTAGAATGTTCAAAAGTTTAGGGATAAATTTAGAATGAGGGTCATTGTTTGGCGATAAAATTGGAATGTTCAAAAGTTTAGGGACCAACATAAAATGAGAATCACATTAGGTACGTGTGGTGCAGTTAACTCTTTTTGAATAGCAGAAACTTGTAAATTTGGGAAGCTGATTCAATGGGTTCGTGTTTGCTTTCAAGGACAATCAGGAAAATAAGTAAGTTTTGGTGGCAAATTGGCCGACAATGGGCATGGGATATTTCCCATGTTTAATTGTTTCCTGCTGCTACAAATGCCAACTATGTCTATAAGATTTTTCTTTCCTAAGTACTATAAATGTGTTATCATTATTATCTGTTACAGCATGAACCTGTTCATATCCAACTAGAATAGGAAGCAATTCAAGCAAATATTGCTTTGTTATTATATAAAAGCTTTATAAATATTGCAAATTGGGATCTTCCATGCACACAAAACTCACATCCAACTTGCTTGGTCCATGTACAATGTGAAGCAGAAAAGTATAATTGGACAAATTAAAAGATTTGTCTAAATCATCCAAATTTAAATACCATTTGCTAAAAAAAACTTAAACTGTTTTTTAGTCACTAAATTATGGGTAGTTATGTTTTGAGACCTAAACAAAAATTGCAAATTATGTCACTAATATTTTATTGTAATCATAAAGTCACCTCCAATTAAATATTAACGAAATTAAAGACGTGACTCATATTTAGATGGGATAATAATAATTTTAGTCTTTCGTAATATTAAAAATCAAGCGAAGAAAGGATTGTTAACTGCTATTAAATGGAGGTGTTGTCTTGCATCGCATGTGGTTTGAGGAGTGACACGAAGAAGAAGGTTGGAAGTCATCTAGACAGGTGTAGTGAAAAAGGTGCATCAAGTGGTTTGCTTATAATTTGGATGAGACCTCGATTTGTGATGGAATTGTTGGATAGGTTGGAGGGGTTGTTTCGATGATGTGTAACATTGTATGGGAAGTGGTTGCTTAGGCGAGTTGCGATTTTGGAGTCGCTGGTTTTAGTTTGTTGTGTATCGACTTTTTTTTGGCTTTTCTATTATCGCTTTGGTGTTTTCTTTTCTTTTGTCTTGGTATTTTGCTCTCTTAATATTTTCGTGTTGTACTCTTTTACGCCATCATAAGTTTTAGGGAGATTTTTTAATGAGACACACAATAATATCTATTTGTATAATTTTTTAATCTAATAAACTTATACTTGGTGGTAAAAAAGGACAAATTCCTTAGAACCTCTCTCTAATTTATTAGTCATTATCATTTAACCCTAAAAACTTGCCGTTAGACCATCCCAGTTTTTCAGGGCTTTGTTCTTATCAATTCAAATCGACCCGTGTTGCACGCTTGACTTCGGCGGGTGAATCTCCCAGCGGAAATTTTCTACATACACAAGGTCTCGAGCACGAAACATTCTAAAGCGATAGCAAACTACTTACCACTTAGATCAACCCTCATTGGTTTTTAAAAGAATAGTACAACACGAGGACTTCTCCGAAGGTCACACATCCTTCTTTATTCCTCTTCGTTGCAACTTCCTTTGTTTTAATTTGTTTATATCTATTTACAATGTTTTAATATTTTTAAATATATATATTTTGAAATTTATAGCAAAATTATGAAATAGCTAACATCAACATAATAAGTTTGTTATTTTTTTATCGATTGGTTCAATTTAAAAACAAATAAAAGTTTAAAGGTCAGAAAAGAAAAAAATATCGAGACCCATAATGACTTTTTTTTTTACAAAAATGTTGGAGAGTCAAAAATATCATTAGATCTTATTATATATACTTCCTCGTTCTCATTGTGGTTGGCCTTATAATTATTTTTAAATAAATTTAATGAGATCATTATGTTTAGATGAAATGTATTAGCCTAGAATTGATGGTGTTACAAAGCTAAAATAGTACTAGTTTGTTTTGGGAACAATATTAGTGGGAAGTACTTATTATTATATTCATTGAATATTTTCAAGAACAAAGTAGTCCACTCACCCCTTTTAGGCATGGTAAGCCTTCCGGAAATGGGAGTGGCAGCCAATGCCTGAACAACTCAATATGGACACCGATCCTAAGAATGTTGCTTCAACAACTTATCAAATGCATAAATACATGTAAGAGGTGAGAATTATTAACAAGTTATATTAAAAATGTATGGGGTGTGAAATTATAAAATTTCAGGTGTACGGAATTACATTATCAATAAAAAATACAAAGAAAATATTTAAACTATAGGAGAATTTAAAACTTTTAGGGGTGCAATTAGGGGTGAGCAGAACTCGACTAAAAAAACTAAAATTTTCGACTTGACTCGAGGCAAAAAAATTTGACTCATTTTGACTCGACTCGAAATTACATAAACTCGACTCGATTCAAAAAAATTTCAAATAAAGTTTGAGTTATAAAATAGAAATTCGAATAACTCGAAATTTTTAGTAATTAGTGGATTGCTTTTAAGTTCAAGTCAAGTTCCTCATTTTTTTCCTGATATATATATATACACACACACACACACACACACCAATATAAAAAATATGTAGAAATATATGCCACATATGAAAAATATGATGAAATATATATGCATATCTTATATGATTAGAGAAAGTCGTTTAAATTTGTATAGAAACTCAAAAACTCGACTCGAATAAAAAAATTCAAATAAAGTTTGAGTTGTGAAATATGACACGACAACTCAAATAACTCAAAATGTTTTGACTCGACTCGATCGAACGCTCACCCCTAGGTGCAACAACCCCAATAGGGTTGAGCATTCAATCGAGTCAAGTCAAAAAATTGAGTTATTCAATTTTACGATTCAAACTTTATTTGAAATTTTTTCGAATCGAGTCAAGTTTATGAAATTTGAGTTGAATCAGGGGCAGAGCCTTTAAGAGACTAGAGGGGCCATGCTCCCCATTTTGGAAAAATCAAATGTTATCCCTAAAATTTTGAAGATATTTAATTGACCTCTCAAGATTTTTAAAAATTCATATATGTAAAACTTATATTTGATTTTGATATAACAAAGTGTTTAAGGACCAATTTGTAAAATTAGATAAATTTTTAAGTATTCAAATAGTCTCACAAAATGACAAGGAATCGAACTTAAAATGTTTCTAAGTCAAAAACTCAAACCCTAAAAGTTTTTCTAAGTATTTTCATACTCAAATAACCAAAAACACCCAGGTTTACCGATACATCCTTGAGTGTTTCGTTACGACTTTTGACTACTGAAATTTTATTTGTAAAATCGTATCGATATGGTTACGCCCGTATCGATATGGCCTTTATCTGGGTTTATATTTTTTTGTTACAAGTATCGATACGGCTTCACTTGTATCGATACGAGGTGTTGAGATCTTCAAAATCTTTGCATTTAAAATATGACTGTTGCCTTGTCAGTTATTGGAATCACCAAACTTTGAAAATTGGTTACATCCTATCGATACGCCCCCTTAAGCGTACTGATGCATTTTTCCAAGGATTTTTGCCTCATATTCTAGTGAGCTAAAACCGCACCGATACTGCTATATCGTATCGATACACTTATGTTTTTATACTATATTCGTTTCGATATGCCCTCAAGCGTATCGATACCCCTTTGTACAACGACTATTTCTTTTTATGGCAGGTATCGATACGGCTCCTCGTGTACTAATGCGGTAGGTTACCAAACAACATTTATTGCGGGAAGAAAACATCCCAACGGCTCTATTGATGATCCCAATCACCTAAACAATTAGAAATCAATAAAGAGATATAAAATCAACTCTCTAAAGCTACAACAACAAGAATTAAACATCGGTTGAGCAACTTGCAAGCATTCAAGCACAAATCCAACACTTTGAGTTTATTAGAGTCAAATCTCTTGTAACCCATTTGAGTGAGCATATTTGTAATTCTTTCTTTCAAGTTTGGGTTGAGTGAATTGTAATTGGGGCAAATTATTTACCTTTGAGAGGTCTTTCATTATTTGCCATTCTTTCTTGTAAAGTGAGTGAACTTGATCAAGCTTTGGGTAGAAAGCTTTGATCTATGTAACGGCTTCCTCTTAAGCCTAGAAAAGAGGAATAATTTATTAGTGAAATTGTTTGAAATTCTTGGTGGGGAGCTAAGATAGTGGATGTAGAACTTGTTAGAAGCTTGAACTACTATAAATTCTTTGTGTCACATTTTCATTTATCCTTTTGCTTCCCTTTATTTTTTAAGTGCCAATTCACCCCTTCTTGGTTAAATCGAGTTGATTAATCATCTTAACAATTGGTATCAGAGCCTAGCTCATTTGAGGGATTAAAATCCACTTGAGCCGATCCTAGAAGTGATTCAATCAACTGCCATTCAAGCCATGGCATCTACTTCCAGCCACAACTTGTACGAGTCTCAATTCGTCACCAAACCGCCCTATTTCAATGGAGATAACTATCTCTATTGGAAGAATTACATGAAGTTCTTCATCAAATCCAATGAATACCTCTTATAGGATGTAGTGGAAGACAGACCAACCATAACGATGAAGAGAGAAGGAGACCGGTTTGTTCCAAAGTCCAAGCTTGAGATGACCAATGAAGAACGAATGTGCTTACAAGTCAATGATAAAGCTATGCACATGCTCTTTTGTGTGCTTGGACCAGACAAATACTCAAAGATGTCTTCTTGCACATGTGTAAAGGAGATATAAGATAAGCTCGAGACCACATATGAAAACACAAATGATGTCAATGAGACTAAAATTGGACTCTTAAACTTGAGCTACGAGAATTTTAAGATGGAGCTCGATGAGAACGTCATCAAGATGTTTGGTTGTTTCTTCGTCATTGTCAATAGTCTCAAAGGCTTCAGAGAAGTCATCCCTGAAGACAAGCTAGTTCGGAAGCTCATATACTCTATTCTTGAGTCATGGGATGAAAAGTTGACCTCCCTCATCGAGGCTAAGGACCTTAAAACCTTGAAGCTCGATGCTCTTATGAGATCTCTTCTAACCCATGAGATCATGAAGAAAGGAAGAGAAAATGAGAAGAAGAGAGAAGAGAAGAAGGTCGAGAAGAAGGAAGTACAAAAGAATAAGATGAGAATTGCTCTCAAAGCTTCACATGAAGAGAGTGATTCAAGTGAGAAGGAAGATGAAGAAATGGCTATGCTAGCCAAACAATTCACTCAGTTCATGAAGTCCAACCGAGGAAGAAAGTTCTATCGAAGAGGAGACTTCAAGAACAAAAACAATGAGGAAGAGAAGAATCAACTCATTTACTTTGACTGCAAGAAGCTGGGTCACATAAAGATCGATTGCCCTCAACTCAAAAGAAAGAGCTTCGTGAATAAGAAAAAGCTCAAGGCAAACGCTGCTACTTGGAGTGATGAGGAATCATTTGATGAAGAGGAGCAAGAAGTTTCCAACCTTTGCCTCATGATTCTTGAAGAAGATCCTAAGGTAACCTCTAACTTATTTTTATTTGATTTATTTTTTGATGAACTTCAAGAAGCATACGATGAGTTACAAGAGGTTTATGACGAGTTGGTAGAAAAGTTGAAGGAACCGATTTTGAAAAACAAGAAAACAAATTTTGATTTGAAAACCAAAACGATTCTCTTTCTAAAACCAACTCTGAACTTGAAAAGAAGGTTTTTGATTTATAACAAAAACAAAATGATCTTGAAAAGAAAAAACATGATTTAAACAACTTTCTTTCTAAAGTTCATGATGATCACCACAAGGAGGTGAATGATCTTAAAGCTTCTCTAAGCAAGGTTGGGAAACAAAGTTTTGAAAAAACAAGTTCTTCAAAACCCAACTATGTAAAGAGAAACTTTAATGGGTACAAACAAAGAGGCTTCCCAAGGCCCTCATATGGTAAGAAGGTTAGAAGTGTGTGGGTTCCCAAGGAACTAATTGCTTCTAACAACATTAGTGTTTTGTCTTCTTAGATTCCCAAGGGAACCACAATTTTGAAAGCTAATACTTATGGACCCAAAATGATTTGGGTACCAAAAACCAAGGCTTAATTCTTTGTTTATAAGGGAAGCATTGCTATAAGGCCAAAGCAACAAGTGCAAACTCATGGTACCTTGATAGTGGATGCTCGAGACACATGACCGCTCGGTTATTGGAGCTAAAACCAAAGAGTGGAAGAGTAGTAACTTTCGGCGACAACTCTAAAGGCCATATTGAAGGAATTGGTTCCATTGATAATCACTCTTCCATACTTATTGACAATGTTTTGTATGTCAACGGTCTAAAACATAGTCTTTTAAGCATAATCCAACTTTGTGATAAATGTTTCAATGTTCTTTTTTATTTAAATGGTTGCAAAATTTTAAACATTGAAACTAACAAAATTATGTTTATTGGTCATCGCATAGGAAACATTTACATGGTGCATTTAGATAACATTCATATTTCAAATGCATGTTTTGTCGCAAAAGATGAACATGACTCATGGTTATGGCATAGAAAACTAGGGCATGCAAGCATGAGTGTTTTAGAAAAAAAATAGTTTCAAAAGATCTAGTAAAAGGTTTGCCAAAAATAAAGTTTTCTCTTAATAAAATTTGTGATGCTTGTTCAAAAGGAAAACATAAAAGAGTTTCCTTTAGACCTATAAATGATGTTTCTACAAGTAGAGTTTTACAATTGATCCACATGGATCTTTTTGTCCCTATTAGGACTATAAGCTTGGGTGGAAAATCATATGCATTTGTGTTAGTAGATGATTACCCTAGAAACACTTAGGTTCTTTTCTTAAGTACCAAGGATGAGGCTTTAGAAAAATTCATCACATTTTCAAAAATTACTCAAAATGATGTTGGTCAATCTATTTCTCATATTATAAGTGACCATGGTACCAATTTTCAAAATTTAGGCTTTGAGGATTTTTGTAACTCAAATGGTATAAGTCATAATTTTTATGGTCCTTGCACTCATCAATAAAATAGGGTAGTTGAGAGGAAAAAACGTACTTTAAAAGAGATGGCTAGAACCATGCTGTGTGAAAACAATTTGTCAAAGTATTTTTAGGCGGGAGCCACTAATACCGCTTTTTACATTGTCAATCGAGTAATGATTAGGCCAATTTTAAAGAAAAATCCTTATGAGATTTTAAAATCCAAAAAGCCTAACATTAGCTTTTTATCCTTTTGGATGTAAATGTTTTGTTTTAAATAATGGAAAAGACAATTTGGGCCAATTTGATGCAAAAGTGATGAAGTTATTTTCTTAGGTTATTCTTTAAACTCTAAATCTATCGTGTATTTAATAAATGAACTTTGGTAGTTGAAGAGTCTATACATGTGGTTTTCGATGATAACCTCTTTTGAGGAAGGATTCTTGTGATGATGATGATGTAGGATTTTTTGAAGCCAATGATGGTGGGTAGTTATCAAAGGTAGATGAAGTTTCATCTAAGGAAGAAGAAGCACAAGATCCACCTCTAGAAGCCTTGAAGGACTTGAATCTAGAGGAAAAGGAAGTGAGCTAGCTAAGGGAGTTCAACTATGTCAAAGATGGTGAGATTTTGGGTGATCCATCCAAATGGGTAACCACTAAACTTTCTCTCAAAATGCTTGTAATGTTGCATTTATCTCATGTATTGAGCATAAAAATATCAAAGAAGTATTAAAAGATGATTATTGAATATTGGCCATGCAAGAAGAATTAAACCAATTTGAGAGAAGTCAAGTTGAAACATTAGTTGATAGGCCAGATAATAAGTCTACCATAAGAACTAAATGGGATTTTAGAAATAAACTAGATGAGAGTGGTAACATAGTGAGGGATAAGGCCAGACTTGTTGCTCAAGGTTACACTCAAGAGAAATGAATCTATTTTGATGAAACCTATGCACCCTTAGCTAGAATGAAAGCTATTAGGATGCTTCTTGCATTTGCAAGTTATCATGAATTCAAGCTTTTTCAAATGGATGTAAAAAGTGCTTTTCTAAATGGTTTTATTAATGAAGAAGTGTATGTAAAACAACCACTCGGTTTTGAAGATCCAAAATACCCATACCATGTTTTCAAACTTTCAAAAGCTTTATATGGTTTGAAACAAGTTCCTAGAGCTTGGTATGAAGATTATCAAACTTTTTGATTAAAAAAGATTTTGAAAAATGAAAGGTTAACACTACACTCTTCATTAAAAGAAAAGGCAAAGACATCTTAGTAGCTCAAATTTATGTTGATGATATCATTTTTGGTTCTACTAATGAGTTGCTTTGCCAATAATATCCTAAGTTAATGCAAGGTGAGTTTGAAATGAGAATGATGAGGGAACTCTTATTCTTTCTGGGACTCCAAATCAAACAAAGGAAAGACGACATCTTCATCAATCAAGCTAAGTACATCAAGGATATGCTCAAAAAGTTTGGCTTGGAGAATGTGAAACTTCAAGCCACACCAATGAGTTCTTCTACAAATCTTGACAAAGATGAAGGATGTAAGTGTGTTGATTTAAAGCTTTATCGCTCTATGATTGGTTCTTTGCTTTATCTTACCGCAAGTAAACTGGATATTATGTTTAGTGTTTGCTTGTGTGCTAGATTTCAAGATAGTCATAGAGAATCACACCTTATAACCGTTAAGAGAACATTTGGATACATTAGAGACATACCTTGATTAGGCCTTTGGTATCCTAGAGATTCCTCCTTTGATTTGTATGCTTATTCATATGCGGATTATAAAGGTTGTAAGATAGATAGAAAAAGTACCTCTGGTACTTGTCAATTCCTAGGTAGTATGCTTATAACATAGTTTTCAAAGAAACAAAATAGTGTAACATTATCTACCACCGAAGCGGAATACATATCGGCCAGAAGTTGTTGTGCTCAAGTCCTTTAGATGAAGCAACAACTTTTAGATCATGGAATTGATGTAGGTATCATCCCTCTTAAGTGTGACAACACTAGTGTCATACGTCTCACTAAGAATCCATCCAATATTCTAGAACCAAGCATATAGAGATAAGACATCATTTCATTAGAGATCATGTATTGAAAATGATGTTGTTCTAGAATATGTAGACACCTTGAACCAATTATCGGATATCTTCACCTAACCTTTAGATAAAGAGCGTATTTGGTCTCTTAGGAGAGAGTTAGGGCTTACTAGCTTTTCTTGAACCTTAGAGCCCTTTGGTGTTAAAATCTTGCTTAAATTTGGTTGATCTCATTGCTTATATGTTTTTGCTCCTATATGCATCTATGCTTTTTGCTAAGGGGAGTATGTATTTGTTTTAGCTCATACATGATGTTCATATATCATATTCATGCATTTCGATTAGAGTAAAATCAAATTTTTGATCACCTTGACGTATAGATACGGGTTCATGAACATGTTTCAGTACAGTTTGGACCTGTATCGATACGGCTAAAAACTATACTGGTACGCGGTTTCGATACGCATACGTGGCGTACTAGTACGCATAGCCGCTGGTCTTTAAATACGTCTTTAAAGGGGGTTTTCACTTTAATTAAAACACTTCAAACCTTAGATACGATTTTTATCTATAAAAACCTCTCAAACCCTCTTGTTTTTCACACAATTCTTCAAAACTTTTGAGGGCTTTTGGGTTATTTATCAAACCCTAGCAAAATCATCAAGATTTGTACATCATTATCTCCTAATTCATCCATAATCCCATATTCAAGGTATAAACTTCTTTTCTTATTTTTTATTTCGTTCTTATTTATACATTGTTTTCGTTTTAAATATATATTTAATATGTATTTGAATTGTTTTTCAAAAATTTTGTAAAAGATTTTTCAAATTTGAATTTTTTTGGTTCAAATATAAAATTATACCGTATATTTTTCAACTTTGTTTTTCAGTTTTCCTTTTACCAAAGATTCTTTTTAAGCTCGTATATGATTCTAAACTATACAATTAGGTTTTTGCAATACCTTGATCATTAGATTATTCATTGGATCGAATGTGATGATTTATGCATACATATTTTTTGTGGTTTAATTTTGATTTCAAGTTTTGTTATGACACCTAAGAAAAGAGCAAGAAAAGAATTGGGACAATCATCCAATACCAATTCTGACAATGATGGTACAAAACCAACTTCACCTATACTTTTTAAAATTATTTTAATAAACCTCGTTTTCCAAATGCAATTAGTCACTTTAAACAATACCAAGGTTATAAAATTCGTCGTGAGCGCACTGTTTCAATAACTTTTTTTTGTCTTCCGAATGGTTCCAATTTAAATATCTTGAGCTAATGCATCAATGTAGGTTTATGACTTTTTTTAGTATACCCGAGATTTTATATCGAAACATTGTCCTTATTTTTTACTCAAATGCCCAGTGTATTTATAACCAAGATAGATTCAAGGTTGTTGCTATTGAATCCTATCTCATGGGAAAGAAATTTCAAATTGATTATTCGGTTTTAGCAAATATTTTTGGTTTTGAGGATGTGAGTATTGATAATGAGGACTCGTTGGGACATGTTCTTGGTGGCTCCGTGACCGTGCTTGATGCTCATGATCGCATCCTTAACCTTATGATCACTTGGTGGTCTCGCCCATCCAGTGGAAAATTCTCAACAATCCGCCAAGTCGATGACTTTTGGATTTGTTTCTTTCGTGAGGGTAAGTGTCCGAACCTTGTTCAAATTTTGTTTGCGGAGATCGTCTTTCTTGTGCAACATCACCATACAACTCTTGTTTCATCCTTCACCTATGGCACCACTTTGAGGTACTTGTTCCACAAGTTGGAGATTGATTGTTCATATGATGTTGCCGAACCTTTCACTGAAATGATTGATGAACGCTCTCTCCATCGTGCAAAGTTTTCATGTTATAATGGAGAATGGATTCGTATTGCGAATCTCCCTCAAGATGCTCAACCCGATCTGGTGGCAACTCCTCAAGCGGTTTCTCAAGATTCTGTAGCCCAACCTGCCCTTGATAATCTCATGGCTTATTTTGATGGGAAATTTGCTTCTTTGGGCACTAGCATTGTATCTTTGGACACAACCATGACCTCTAGTTTTGCCGTTATTGACACTCGTTTTACATCTTTGGAGGAGATAGTTACTTTCATTGAGAATCGCCAAGCTTCGTTAGATATATCTCTTACCACTTTTCATGGCGAATGACAACAATCTCTTGGAACCAACTCCAATGATGAAGATAAGGATGATGATGAAGAAGAAGATGAAGACACTCTATAGGCATCTTGCATGTCATATCATATTAGGATTAGTTTATGCACCTATGTTATTTGTTTTTGAACTCCTATGCTTTGTTTTCTTTCCTTTGGTTTATGTTTTTAGGAATTAAGTTGAATTTCTTTATGTTGCTTTGAATTTTATGCTTTGAATTCTTAATGATAATTATGTTGTTTCCTTTATGCTTGGAGCTATTTAATGTTTATATCTTGCCTTGATTATTTCCTATTGATTTTGATCTAATAAAAACAGAGAGAAGTAAAAAGAGCTTAAATTTTTCAAAGTTTTTTCAAAACTAGCATTTTTCAAACTTACTTAAAAATTTACCTTGGTTTTGTTATATCAAAAAGGGGGAGATTGTAAAACCTATATTTGATTTTCATATAACAAAGTGTTTAAGGACCAATTTGTAAAATTAGATAAATTTTTAAGTATTCAAATAGTCTCACAAAATGACAAGGAATCGAACTTAAAATGTTTCTAAGTCAAAAACTCAAACCCCAAAAGTTTTTCTAAGTATTTTCATACTCAAATAACCAAAAATGTCCAGGAGTATCAATACACCCTTGAGTGTTTTGATACGACTTTTGACTACTGAAATTTTATTTGTAAAATATTACCCATGCGGTTAAGCCTGTATCGATACGACCTTCATATGGGTTTATATTTTTGGTTACGAGTATTGGTACGGCTTCACCTGTTCCGATACATGGTGTTGAGATCTTCAAAATCTTTTCATTTAAAATATGACCGTTGCCTTCTCAGTTATTGGAATCACCAAACTTTGAAAATTGGTTACACTGTATCGATACGCCCCTTAGGCATACCGATGCATTTTTCCAAGGACTTTTGCCTCAGATTCTAGTGAGCTAAAATTGTACCGATGCGACTATACCGTATCAATACGCTTATGTTTTTACACTATACTTGTTCCGATATGCCCTCAAGCGTATCAATAGCCCTTTGTACAACGGCTATTTCTTTTTATGACAGGTGCCGAC
The DNA here is from genome assembly GCA_019671005.1 of Hibiscus mutabilis. Taxonomy (NCBI): domain Eukaryota; kingdom Viridiplantae; phylum Streptophyta; class Magnoliopsida; order Malvales; family Malvaceae; genus Hibiscus; species Hibiscus mutabilis. The sequence goes on along the minus strand of CM033711.1, from coordinate 35,463,975 downwards.
ACGACTCCTCGTGTATCTATACGTAGGTTACCAAACAACATTTATTGCTGGAAAAAAGCAACCCAACGGCTCTATTGATGATCCCAACCACCCAAACGATTAGAAATCAATGAAGGGATATAAAATCAAGTCTCGAAAGCTACAACAACAAGAATTGAACATCGATTGAACAACTTTCAAGCATTCAAGCACAAATCCAACACGTTGAGCTTATTAGAGTCAAATCCTTTGTAACCCACTTGAGTGATCATATTTGTAATTCTTTCTTCCAAGTTTTGGTTGAGTGAAATTGTAATTGGGGCAAATTATTTACCTTTAAGAGGTCTTTCATTATTTGCCATTCTTTCTTGTAAAGTGAGTGAACTTGATCAAGATTTGATCTTTGTAACAATTTCCTCCTAATCCTAGAAAAGGGGCATAATTTCTTACTGAAATTGTTTGAAATCCTTAGTGGGGAGCTAAGGTAGTGGATGTAGAGCTTGTTAGAAGCTTGAACCACTATAAATTCCTTGTGTCACATTTTTCATTTATCCTTTTGCTTCCCTTTATTTTTTTTAAGTGTCAATTCACCCTATCTTGGCCAAATCGAGTTGATTGATCATCCTAACAATAACAAACTTCAAAATATTAAATAATTTTAATTAAATTTCCTCTTAAAATTTTTAAAAATTCTTATTAATTCTCTCACAATTATTAAAAATTTTAGTTAAACTCTCAAAATTTTTGAAAATTTTCTTTTAAGCCTCCAATCTTTTTAAAAATTTAAGTTGCCCCCCAAACTCTTACCCCAAGTTGCGCCACTGAATCTAGTCGAGTCAAATTTTCGAGTTTATGTACAAATTTAATTGTAATTATTTACAATGTTATAATACAAATTGATTCCAATTGAAAAGGTTTTCTATATCCATATACGATGTACACATATTTCTTCATATTTCACATGTGATACACATAATATATCGAACAAAGTTGAGAGACTCAACTAGAACTTGAAAACTGGTCAACCAAGTACTAAAAGTTTTGAATTATTCGATTTATTTGAATTTTCATTTAATAACTCAAACTTTATTTGAATTTTTTTTCGAGTCGAGCAAAAACGAGTTGAGTCGAATCGAATAATTTAATTTTTTCGAATTGAGTTTTGCTCGCCCTACCCCACGAGAACCCGTTCAGTCCATCCCTACATAAAGACAAAACAAATAATAATACTAAAACTGCAGATCAGAATGATGGAAAGGCAAATGGAAGATCCAAGGAAAAGAGTGAAAAAGAAGGAAAGACAACTTATGGAGAAAAGAGAGCGAGTGACTCAGTTTCTCAGAGGCATATATTAAAATATTAGGCATATACATAGCAATAACACTGATTTGAATATTGTATTTGTTGAGGGGAAACACGATGGGTTATTTCAGCAGAAACCAAGAAGAGCTGTGAGTGAGTGAGTCAGTTGCGGTTGCCTTGCGCATGATCCTATAACTCAAACAAAAATTCTCTGCTCCATTTCTCAGCCCTATATTAAAAAATTAAATTTTAAATTCTAATTTTAATTTTTAAACCTTAAATCCTACAAAATACGCCTATTTTAATTATTTAAATTCTAATCTTAAACCATAAACTATAATTCTTTTAATAATAGGGTAGAAATAGGGACACTAAAAGGAATAGCGGATTTCTATTCCTATAACTCATCCTGACCCTAGCTGCTGGTTTATGTATTTCTTTAATGAGAAGGGGTTTACTGCCCAACTAACATAGGCTGAAGTATCCATTTTTTTTACAAGCACGATGAGGAACATTGGGGTTTAGCCTTTGCATGCCTGATGTTTGTTATAACCTAGAGCACGTGTAGAGGAAAATTTTTTCATTATAAATGCATAGCATGTACCCACTAATTATTGGTGCTTACAAATAAATGGGACACTCAGGTTAAAATACAAGAGGAAAGTATAAGGGTAAACTACATATTTAGTCCCTTAATTCTCCGTGTGTTTAATTTTGGTCATCTAACTTTTAAAGTTGTCAATTTCATCACAGAACTCTCAAATTTCGCTCTTCTAGGTCGTTTGATAGTTAAGTCTTTAACTCGTTTAAATTTCTTGGTAAATTTACACAAATATGAACGGTGCGGAGGTCGAAGGAGATAAAAGTAATACATCTCGTTTTCACACTGATCGAGAAGTATAGATTGTAGATCAGACTAAGATAAAGCTAAAATTTTGGTTTGGATTTTGTTGATTTCGAGGACAACCAAACTGAGAAGTTGAATGAACAAAAAGAAACACACCGAAAGTTGAGTGACTAAATATGTAGTTTATCCTAAATATTAATAGAGTTGTATGTTTTATAGAAGTTCAATATTACTTGGTTTGACTCACAAAACAAAAATATTACTTGGCTATAGATTGTCGAGACTCGAGACCAACTAAGAATGGCAGCATACTTGTATTTTTTTTCTTTTTTTTTTTTTGCTAGAGATTGAAGATGAACAAGTTATATTGTCATAAATTTGTTTAGATTTAGAATTATTTGATTTACTTTTTCTTTTGTGTAGTAAATATTCATCTTATGATCTATGTTCGGGATTGCGGCTCTTTCTCTCAATAATGTCATCTCTAAGATTCGAACCTAAATTCTATTTTTGAAAGAGCAATGTGCCTTACCATTATACTCAACTCTTATTGGTAACATTATTTGTTTTACTTAAAAAAAGGGGATTGTTTGATTTTTCTATTGATTACTCATTGATGGGATGTGTAATGTTTGATTTTGTTCGGATAAGTTTGGGTTTATAGTTTTTGAAATGTTTGCAGGTTGAATTTGTTCCATAATGAAAAGAATTTATTCATTTTTTTGTATAACTATAAAAGTAACTTTATAGCCAAAAAATAAAAATGAAAAACAAAACTCAACTTACTCATAAACCCCATACCTCAAACTAATCAATTGAAAAAATTCTATATTTAATTGCACTCAAACTCCTAACTTTTAAATTATTGTAATAGTAATGATACGACTCGATCAATAAAATATAATGTTTTTAAAATTAAATTATAAGAGTTATTATTCACTAAAGAAAACGTGAGATTTGAACTTATACATGATGAAACAACATAAATATTTATGGTCACGGCAAATTAGTAAATCTCAACTAAAAGAATGAAATAATTATTTCATTAGTATTTTATTTATTTTGAAAATGGTTGGTCCAGTCCAAAAAGTTTAACTCATTCTGCAAATTGATGCCCCATGCGCTACTAAGGATCCAATATCTGATACAAAGCCCAAAAGTAACTTTAAGATCCAAAAAAGAAAAGGGTGGACCACATATTGACTTAAGGCTTAACAGTAAAATAAGTGCATAAATTATACGTGTTGCTCATTTTGAGTGTCTAAATTATTTTTAACTCCAAATGTAATTTTAAAATTTTATTTTGATAATTTTAGATGCTTGCAGTTAACTATCGTTATTTTTTATTTCTTTTTAATTTCCTTTAGTTTTGAACTTAATTTAAATAATAAAAACTAAATTCATAAAATTCACAAAATAAACCCTAAGCTAAATCCCAAAATTCCCGTTCGTCCCGGGAAGAAGACGGGTCTAAGGACTTTGTCGATCGGTACATCAAGTATAAATCTATTCTCAATTATCGAACAACTTGGATCAGCTCGAATAGTCGTCACATCAGTATCGGGACCTCTCACTCTGTCACTCGCTTTCCCATCTTTATGCCAATCCTCCTTTTGCTTGTAACCTGACGCCACTGCTTTCTATCAGTAGGGCGTCACACCTAAACTTTCCGTGCGGTGTGAAGAATGGTGGTGGTGGGGCATCGGGCATATGGAATTTTCTTTTCATTTTGCATTAGTCTTTGATGGATTCCATTTCCTTTTTCCAAACCAAACTTTTCAGCAAGTATTTAGTTACCTAATGTTGTTTGGACAAGGCTTAACCGTTAAATAAGTGTTCAAATTATATTATTTTTTATATAGGTGCCCAAACTATACTTTGAATCAAATAGGTTTCTAACGTTTGTTCTGTGACTCAAATAGGTACCTCATCATGACGGACGTTAATTTGCATTGTTATCCAACACGTGTCATCTTTTTAAATTTCTGAAATTATATTTAAAAATAAATAAAATAAACAAAATATTCCAAAACATCAAAATTCCTCATTTACTTTCATTACCCATCAAATTTTCCTCGTCGTCCGTATCAAAAACCCAGATTTAATTCATAGAACCCATAATTTTCTTTCACCATTTTTCTTTTTTGCTACTTTGGTTTTAGCATACAAACAAATAGTTTTCACTTGAAAAGCCTTATTTCAATCCTACACTAATCCTATGACTTCTCAATATTGAAAAATCCAGATTTTTCATGAGCTTGAATGTCATAAGCTTTCTCAAATACTCTCCACCTCACGTCTTCTCAATCATAAAAAACTCAGACTTATCTTCCAACGATGACTGAAAAAAACAGGGTTCTGCTATGTCTCTTGAACTAATTAAAATCAATCGGAAATAGAAACGGCGGTTTTGGGTGAGAAAATTTCTTGAACTAATTAAAACCCAGATTTTGAGCTTGAAACAAAATACGAAACAATAGACATGGCGGAAACTAAAATTGTGATTTTGAACAAAAATGCAAAAGACTTGCTTCAACCCCATCAAAAAAATCCTGGATTCTTGTGTGGAGGATTTTGGGTGAGAAAATTTCTTGTTTGGTTGCTGAGAAAATGGATAACAGAAGAAAATTAACGTATGTCGCGACGAGGCACCTATTTGAGTAACGAAAGAAACTGTTACACTTATTTGACCTAAAATATAGTTCGAACACCTATATGAAAAAATGGTATAGTTTAGGCATTTATTTAAAGGTTAAGACTTTGGACAAAATGAAAATGGGACCCACGGTTATGTATAGAAATTCTCTGTCTTTTTTGTGTATCTTTTTATGTCCAACACTAAAAAAATTAAGTTTATGGTTTATGGTATAAAGTGTAAGGTGTATTTTTAAGGTTTAAGATTTAGAATTTAATATTTAAAATTTAGAGTAATGACTTAGAATTTAATTTTTTGTTAGTGTTAAAAAGGGTAGAGGATTTGTTCCATAGTTATTACCAACCAAATTATTTGCTTTGATTGCTTAACTCATTAAGATGTGATTATAAGAAACCTTCGGTTCAGAACCCAACAAATGTCACATGGAAAAAGCGGATGATGTTCATTAGAGGAGTCACAAGTTCTAATCGCTTTGTCTATTAGGTGTATGCACATTGTCAAAGAATTAAAAATATATATGAACAATACTACCTTATAATCCACCTTTAGATTATTAAAAAAAATCCTTCAATTCAGTATAAGTATATAACAGGGTGAGCAAAATTCAGTTACCATAAAGATGGCAATTTTATATCAAAAACCCATTTTAAATATTTATTCTGAAAATGACTCCTTCCCATCTTTATTTTAAAAAATAACCCCCAAATCGGCCACGTAAGAAGACATTGTGTTCCACAAAGAGCGATTTTTGACCTCGCTTTCTACAAGAAGTGAGGTCCGTCCTACGTGGAAGGACTTTTTAGATAACACAATTTAAAACTAGGGATAAAGACCTCGCGTTCTGCATATAGCTTGGTTTTGTGTATGAATGACAAGCTAAAATGGCTTCATAGGCATGTTGGAGATGTTTCTCCGGGTTATTAATTGAATTTTTTTTGTAATTTTTAAGCTTAGAGGCATAATCTTGGAACTTGTCTTTTATTTGAAACTGATATTGGCACGTACGAGACATTTTTAAACGATGTAAAAAACGCGTTGAAAATGGTTCTAAAGCTTAGTTTTGTGCATGAATAACAAGCTAAAATGTCTTCATACGCATGTTCGATGGGCATGTATGGTACTTTTAAATATTGTAACTTATCTTAAATATCCTATCGTGTGATACTTTTCGTTAATCTAATTTCAGTTTATTGTTTCATATTTCAATTACTTAAAAAAATGAGAAGCGCGTATTTAAGATAAGTTCACATGTCAAGGCATTTATAAAATTATTATGTTTCAAACTAATACATAAAATGAAGACAATAAATTATAGAGTAAGGCTAGGATGATTTGGACTCATGTAACACCCCTACCCGGTCTAGGAAAATAGACCGGTTTAGAACGTGTTACCAAACAAGATACAAAGATTCCTAGACACAACCTTGACAACTACCGAAAGATAAAAGATCCCTTGTTGCAAAAATTAGGGTAAAATAATTTTTTTGTTTTGTTTTGTAACATAACAAATCCAATTGATTGCAAGAGTGAGGACCTCTAACCATAGACGAGTCTTAGCAATGGTTATTAGAGTTAAGACACATAATAACAACTCCAAAGAGTAAAGATCCAAAGAGTAAAGTTCCACATAACTCGCTAGACACTTAATTATAACTTTCAAGTATTTAAAAAGGGCATCACATACTCGGCTATATCATCAATTGCACTCTCGATTACCATAAGATCTTGGTTCGTTCTATAAATCAACATGAAGTAAGGCAGCCAAGCCACTAAACCCATTTAAAGTTTTACTAACATCTTTAACAATTATAATGTCCTAGAAATTCAGGTACCATAATCACATGTATAATATTTAATACCGATCTCGCAACTAACAATATTACAATTGCATAATCTTCTGAATTCCCTCATTTCTTTTAAATGTTGACACTAAAATATTATGCCTAAATTATAATTAATTAAAGCATATCATTTAATCATATCTTATAGCCTATTTCTATAAGATTCAAAGCACACAACACACATGATATCAGATATTAACAATTATAGAGGCCTTTACAAACCTTAATTAATCATATGGCTTATACACAAATCAAGCCATCAAAAGAAACATAAAAGCATAACACAACTTATCAAACTAGGTGCCACCAGCTAGGAGTCTAAAAGGATTATTCGATAGTACGCGGATGCCTGATCAAGCCCAAGCTCGGAAGACAACCGTACACGCAAAAAATCCTGAAATGTAACAAAGGAATAAGTAAGCGGTTACTTAGTGAGGTGATCTAATTAACCCGAGCTGATATAAAAGTTCTATATGAGAACTCCCGTCATTCTAGAGATCATAGGACCTAGGTAAGTGATGATCGTAGTGATTTACATTCCATTAAATATCCGAGCCTTACATCAAGCATTAGACTTCACCGATCTATAGGAATAAATACTTGATCATACTCTATCTTGATTTAATTTATTCTTTGGTATTCAAATCTTATTATACATAGTTTATGAATTTACCTTGTATCAACTACTATTTTAATATTTCTACAGCTCTCTAGTCCATTATAGCCAATTAATACATGATTCTCGAACAATCGAATAAAAACTACTTACTTCCAAACATACCAGTCATAACAAGTATACGAACATTCATTAGCACCTCTTATCATAATCCTTATTAAGGACTTGTTTGTCATGTAAGTACATCAAATGTATCTAGCAATCTTTCGAACACCTTGGCAAGATTACAACATGTTATCCTTCACCGGATTATTCAATAAACATGAGCTAAATTTCGTTAGTCATTGATTAATTAGTCACTTTTCTTATCAGAAGATAACATTCTGACCCCTGCTTTAGTCTTGTATAAACCATTTAAGTCCCTTTTTATTATTCATGAACATTACACCTTTATAATCACCCTCCCATATTTGAATTATTATTATTTAACATTCACTCGATCTTAGAGGCCATTTCTACTCATTTTTGACCCAGTTTATATATTCTCTCAAGCATCTTTGCTAGAGACTAAAACTTATTAAATAGTTATCATGGTGTTCTCTAATTTAATTTATGTTCAATGACTTTATTCCCTCAACCTTTCACAACAACTATTGTTTACCATCTGGGCCATTATTCAAGACACAACTTAGACATTAATCTTCCCTTGACACAAGATATTAATGATAATACGTAAAACACCAATCAAACCAGTACAGAAATACTTATATATCATCATATGTACAAGGTCAACTACATTCCTAACGAATTCCAATACTTAAACACAGCTTAAGAATCAATTCGAGAAGAAACACTCCATCTTTAGCAATGTACATCCACTTATCACGCACTTCATTAGCATGATCCCTATATACTTGTCTAATTAATTTTCTTGATTGGTTTCCCTATTATTAACTTCTTAAGTTTATCCTCATATAAGCAAATTTTGCTTGTTGCCTAAGTCAATTAACATGGCTTACGCAAACATAGACTTTCTTGTCACATAGATTACTTATCTTATAAATGTCAGGGTATGTATAATTTAAGCCAATAATCTGGTAATACTAGGTAATTCGATCTATCAACCTTTAAAGCATCACAAAGAAACACAAGCATACATATACTTTCGAAAGGAACCCCAACCATACAAACAGTTACACTAGCCTTAAGCATTCATTCAAGTCGAACATAATCATTTGATTAATCAAATAATCATAATTATTTATGCACATGGACAAGATGAATCCATTCATCCAAAATGAACACTCAAAACTCGAAATATATACTTATCTTATTAGGCTAATTATTGCCAAGGTTCATTTATTTCACTTAATCACAATCTTAACCCAAGCATATCTTAACATAACATTCCAAAGCAAAACACAATGTAATCATGTCATTTCATAAATTTAACATTTTACGGATAAGTCATAACCTTAGTTGCTAGTTACAAAATATATCCAGCATTGAATAACATATTGTATAATATGTATCTCAAGTAAATTTTCATACAGGCTTATCCATTAGCTAGCACATTCAATCAACTTAGAATTAACATATCTCAAATTCATAGTATCATATAGGCTTTTAAATCGAATAATTCCTTTCATCTAACTATTAACTTGATTTCATTAGTAATACTTTTCTTGTTAAACAAGTTATTATAGTTCTTTATTCTTTTAAATCACAAACTAGTACTATTATATTTTATTTTTTGTTAACATAGCCTTGAGAATCGAATCTAGCCTAGGAACTCGAATCCCTAACCAACTGTCGCCCATAAAAAGGTACCCGCGGTATCTGTCAATCCCTCCTACTGTCACCAAGTGACCACACAACTTCCCTCCTACTGCCGCCAACAAAGGACCGTAGTCCAACCTGACACAAGAGCTCATAGATCCTATGACATGCCAACTATACCTAAGACTAACTCGAGACCAAGGCTTTAGTATATTTTATCTTTTCTTAATTCATAATGAGACTTTCTCATAACAATGCATCATAATGCAATCTTATTATCCTTCACAAGGATTAAACACAATCATCTTATTTGAAGCTCACATTTCATTCATTTCTTTCGAATGGTTTCATGACCAAAATCTTATTCAAACTTGCACATCACATCTTTTATCTCAAACATATTCCACATAGGTGTTTAACACTAGGATTACATAATTATGCTTTCCTCTAACAGCATATCACAAAGGAATTTTATTTATTTAATCAATATTATATTCTCTTGATAACAAGAGATAATGTATACATTTTATCACACAATTCACAAATCTTATTATAACTTAATTTTAAGACCAAGTAAACAAGACTTATTCCCATGCGCATTAAGCATTAGACGGGTCTTATAAATTTCCCATTCATCATCAAACATCTTACATAATTAATATATACTACTATCATACATTCATTTTCTTCTATAGGTAGTGTTCAACTTACGAACCCACTTAATTCCTTACATATCATGTTATGAACATGTTTAAACCTTACCATTCAATTTACTTACCTCGATCCAATTCCATTATAGCATAGCTTAGTACAAGGAATAAATACTATAATTATAAGTTCGAAAGGTGCTCGAAAAGGTTTTTTGGCCTATCCCGAGACTTTAAATCACACTTACTTCTTATCCTGACATTACAGGATACCTGACTCTCCAATCCACGTGCTACTTATCACATTTCCTTTCTAGCCTCATCTTGTTTCTACGATTAACAAAGAATATGTTTTCGTGTATTAGTACCACTTCAATCATCTAAGCATTCACCAAGATTTAGCATTCTCAATTCATAAAACTTTCACACAAAACTGATCATCACTAGATACAAATATGCAAAACTGGACAGCCCCCATGCGTATTTTTTTTTTCTTTAATGGAAACAGTCCACTCATATTTATAGATGCAAAATTCTGGGCAGATTACACATACATACATGAATTTATTCAAAAACAGGACAACATGCTTTCAAAGTGTTCCAAACAGCCTCTAATCTATATTTTACACATTCAAAACACATTCTTTTCATGGATCCACATTTACATGATTGTCAACCAACTCATTAACATCTATTTAGTACAATTTAGTTCCTCGGCATACAGATTTTTGCACATAAACTCACAAAACAGTCTTACAACTTCTATATGGATTCACAACAGCCCTCTATTCACAACAAACAAATACCTTCTTCAAAACAGCCCCTCAATCTTTATGACCTTTAATCACTCAATTTGATTCGGCAGTTTCACCTAATCATATATTCAAACATATCCATTTGTAAATCTATAACAGCAACAATTTCCTTTAAGTTCAATTCTACCTGTATGATGTTGGTGTTCAATTTATATTATAAACAATTCATAATTTACTACTTGATTTCGAACTGGGCAGTCCCATAACAAATATATATTTCCAGATTTTGAGCAGCCTCCTAGAAACAGTGTGTAACTAAATCTCTAACTCCATATCTCATCAATTATCTGGGCAGATTTTAAACGTGTATGAGAGTGCATCTACTGCTTCAAAAATAGGCATGATTTCAAAGCATTTTACAACAACAATTTCTATATAAATAGCTTTGATATCCTAATCATGCCGAAAAGAATATAATCAGAATTTATCTTTTTTACTTGTCTAAAGTACAATTTGTGAGTACCCTTAACATCATTCAACAATCCAAGTTCAAACATATTCTATCTTATGCATGCAATTTAGATCTAGAATTTCATGAGAAATCAGCCACGCAAAAACATCCAATTTAGTAACCATTCTATCAATCCACTTATATATTCTCTAAATCAAGAATACTTACTTCTATTGTCTTGAATTTTCAAGCAATGAACAAGAGTTAAATCACCGAGCTCAAATCCTCCTTCTAAGCACTAGTATTCGATCAAAGTTTCTCTCACTCTCTCTTGTCTTTCTTTTTGTTAAATGACCATTTGGAGAAGATGAATTCATTGAAACATTTTCTCTCAAAGGACCGGTTCCCACAACCTCCATGAGACAAGTGGTATGTCCCCTCTACATTTTAATTAACATGCAACGAACAAGTTTTTAAAACTTTCATAATTAGTCCCTTTTAATCCGGTCACCCCTTTATTTAATCAACTCAATTTGGTCACTAGTTTACTACGTAAAAGAGATTTAAAGTCATGGAAATGAAATTTAGTTGTAACAATTGGTAACATTCGGTTAAACCAATTTTTTTTAGGGTATTACACTTTTCAATTAAACTATCATACTCTTAATCTTTCTTAACTAGTCCTTATCTTAATGTGCAAACAAATTCCAAGACATCACTGGACCAAACCAGATTACTAATAATTAGTAATATACTGTTAAGCCGTATTTTGGGTATTACAACTCAAGCTTCCCACAAAGCATGTATGAGGTCCGTTGTATTTCATTATTGTCCAGAGGCTATTCAGCCTCTTCAATCATGGTACACAGATCTTTAGTTACATTCGTGGTCCTTCTGGACACATTCTACCATATATTTTTCTGCGTCCGTTTTCTTCACTCTTGACACAACTGAGCGACGCATGTTGTAGTTATTAAATATCTTCCGCAAGTCCTTTTGTCGTAAATATCATTCCAACTTGTAGTACACCATCACTATCGAGAGTAGCATCGCATGACTATCTCCCCATAGATGAGAAACCATCTACATTTCCAACCATTATAGAGCGAATTACTATGAAATTGACTAAGAGAAATATACAGCGAATTAGTATGAAAATTGAAGCATGAGTTTTTGAGGTTGCGGGGCCCTATTTATAGTGAATTAGGATATTCTTGACGTGGCAGGGACCTCCTTTCTACAGAAAGCGAGTTTTTTAAAGATTCTTGATGTGGCAATTGGAATTCGCTTTCTGCAGAAAGCGAGTTCCATTTTTAAATCAAAATTCAACTTCAACTGCCTATAAAAAGTCCATCCATCATTGAAGTAAAATGATTTGTTTTGTACACGTCCATCGACCGTCAAAATTTAATCCCTAACGTGTGTTTGTAGGCATGTTCGATGGGTTTATCCGAGATGTTATTTGCAAAATTTGCGTAATCTTTGAGCTTGGAGGCGTAGTATTGTAACTTATCTTAAATTTATTATCGTGTGATACTTTTCGTTAATCTAATTTCAGTTGATTGTTTCATATTTCAATGACTTAAAAGAAAGAGTAGCGCGTCGAAATATAAGTTCACATGTCAACGTGTTTATAAAAGTATTATGTTCCAAACTAAAACATAAAATGAAGACAATAAATTATGAGGATAATAAAATTATTACGTTTATAAATGCTAAAAGATCCTCAACTTGTTTTACTCTATTGGTCTCATCCTTACTCAAGTTGTTCAATTGTACCCCTAAACAACCGATGCTCTTTTTCAAGCCTAGAGGCGTATTTGAGGCTTAGGGGAGGTTGATATTGGCACATATAAGATATTGTAACCGTTCAATTGTACCCCTAAACATGTTTTCACAAAGTAGGCAGATAAACAAGCTTCGTGGATTTCGTGTGGCCACAAAAGTCACCAATTCTACCTACTGATCATCATTATTCGCAATGGTAAGGGATTTGACCGAGGTTACATGCGGTGGTCTTTATCTAGCCTCCATGAATAAGGCGTAAAAATAAGTTACACACAATCACGAACAAAAGGTTAAAAAGTTTGTAGGCACTTGAAAAATACCACTCATTTTCTTGATATTGTGATTTGTCGTTCATCTTGAACAAAAACACAAAAGACACATCTCACCAATACTATTAACCCACCAAAAGCATCTACTGATCATATAAATGCAACTACATATGCCAACAAACCACAATATCTAAAAAATGTCATTGTAAAAGAATTTTACAAATACGTCGTTTGTTGCCATTAGTAGCTACAATTGAATTTTTTTCTTCAGATCTGATAGCAATTGACAGCAACCGCTAGCCTTATTTATAAGAGGTATCCTTGCATCCTCCTAAACATGAGGAAAAGGACCTTGCATTCTGCTAAATGCGAGGTCTACAGAGATTCCTACCATGACAGCACCAGAGGTTGTAGATTTGACATGTCACTGGACCTCGCGTTCTGCAGAAAATGAGGTCTGTTTAATTATTATTAAAACTAAAATGCCACCGTCTACAAATGCTTTGACGAAATTCGTATTGATTGGTGTAACATTTTATTACTAACAAATTAAAACAAATATTATACATTGGATAAGGAGAACCTAAAAAATAATCTTAGAGAATTAGTAATGGCACATAGGAGACATTGTAAACGGTGTAAAAATTGCGTTGAAAATGGTTCCAAACCAAGAGAAATTGAAACCTTAACGAAGAGATTTTATTACTTACAAAATTAGTAGTACAACAAGAAATTACAATTAATTGATACGAGGGCCTGAGCGATTAAGACATTTGTTCTGTAACATCCTAAATTTTGATATAGGAGGAAGCTTCGATACAACCCTTGAGAATTTAAAAATATGTGACTATAATTGAGAACTTGTGGGACCAATTTGAACTTAAGAAAATTAAGGATTTTGAATCGAAGTGACCAAATAGATTAAGTAGCAAAATGTGTGTTTTGCATGGTAAATTATATTTTAATAGGAGATAGATTAAGTGGCTCAATGAGAGGGCCACACGTGTGGATTGTTTCCACCTTGGTTGAAACCAAACAAATGGTTATCATCTTCCTTATTTCTCCTATACACTGAAAATAGAATTGAGAGAGTAAGGGAGAGAGAGTTTTGCCTTGATTTTATTTTGATTGGGATTCGATTGGTTTTAGAGTCTATTTTGCTTACATGTTTATAGAAATGTAAGTTCTCTTTGATAATCCTTTGCTTCTATCATGGTTTTGAGAAGGTTTCTTGTGAATTGATTCTTGCTTGATGGAAAGTAGAGTTTGATTGAATAATTTGGTTAGATAGAAGGTAATGTAGAATTGGGAATTAAACTAGATTGAAGTATGAATTGATAACTTAGGATAATTGTAATGTGAGTTTAAAATCTTTGGAATGAATCAATATATTGTAATTTCTTAAATTGGGTTCATTAGATAATGTATATGAATCTAATTTGAATGTGGAAACAGCTTGGATCGAATCTGTTCAGTAATGAAACTGTTTTGGTTTTGGTATAGTAAAGATTGTTTAAACCATGAATTGGTGCCTAGAATTTGAGTTATTAAATGGTAAGTCCATAACATAACGTTAAGGAAACAAGGGAAGGGATTAGAAGAGGTTTTAGAGGCTATTTAGAGGTTTTGGAATGGGTTTGAATCTGCCCTTTACTAGGCAGAATTGTACGGGGCTGTTTTGGTGGTAATCAAATTAGTAAAACAATTATGGAGTTAAGTTAAATGTTAAATTGATATACTTATGCATGATAATTAATTTACTGGTAATTGAGTGTTATAAAACTTGATAGGAAGTTGGTTAATGAACAAAATATAAAGAATAACAAATGGGCAGTTCCGAATAGCTTATGATGTTAGGGAACTATTTTGTAAGTTGTGTTATGTTTAATGTTCCAACTTATTTGAATATGGAATCTGGTTGAGTTGGTATGTGAATTAGTTATAGAGACATGGAAATATACCACGTTAAGGCTTGATGGAGCATGTATGTTTGATAAATAAATGTCAAATAATTTTCAATGGATTGATTCTAATGCACTACTAAATTGTTGTTCTATTAGACAAGAAAGAAGTTGATCAAGGGGATAAAAGACAAAAGGGAGTAGTGATACAAGATCAAGAGTAGCTCGTCATAACTGTGAGTGTAACCTATGTTTTAAATTAAGAATAGAATGGTTGAATAATTCCAAAACCTAGTTGAATGTCAATTAGAGGCTTGAATGCTTAAATGAGCTAAGCTAGCTTGAATCTTGATGAGGTACGTTCACCGAGGTAAGATTGTACGTTAGTTTGGTTAATCAAGCATGGATGTGATTGATTGATTTAGAATGCTATAGTTAGCATATTGAGGTTATGATTGAATTCTTGTAAACCTAAAAGTATGCAAAAGGTCCATTGGAAACTATATCAAAAGCCTTGATTAGTATTGGTCCTAGCTAGTTTGGCATGCCAATAGATTCTGAGCTCAGCTTGATTCAGACTACGGTCCCTTGTTGATACTGTTGTACCCTTGCACATCCTCGATTCTGAATGAATCCCAATGGTAACCTCTATCATTGCTTGTTAATTGTTTCGAAATTAAATTATGGTTCTAGGCTAGTAACTAGTCAAGCCTATTGTTAACAACAAAGGTTGCTTGAGGTCTTATTGATAAAAGCGGACATTTCGTGCATGATTAAGTACTTTTGTTTATTATTAAGTAGAGATTAATCTTCTATGGGAAGCTGGGTTATGAATTGAAAGCCATGAAAGATGAAACTTTGAATTAAGTCCACTTTCTTGATAGATAGTGAGCATGATCTAAAAGAATCAGTCTAAGTTGATTTGTGTTAGTCTTGATAGAGATAATCTATGAACTAACTTTTCATGTATAGAAATGAATTGCTAAATTGCCTTACACTCATCTTGCCTTAATTGGTTTCTGAAGCTAATAGTCTAATAGCTCACCTTGTTATTTTCAGGAAAAGCTTATACTAAATCGAGCTTGGGAGACTAAGCAAGGTCAGAAGGATATTTGAGAGTATATTTTGTGTTTACATTATAAACTCCTAGAAGGTGGCACTAGCATGTGTAACTAAGTCATGATATTTTGTTTACCTCTAAATATTATGTAAATAACTTTTAAAACCATTGTATATGTCATGGTTGGTTTGATGTTTTGCTTGATTATGGGAGTTCATTGGAGTAGTTTTGTTGATTTTAAATTAGATGGATATAGAAGTATCATATAGGTTGGATTTGATAATGGTAACCTTGATGTTGATGCTTGTTTGACTTGTATGGGAACTCTATTAATTCATGAACTAGAATCGGTTAAACTTAAATAATAGCATGTGAAAGTAGTTAGCAAAACTTATTTGATAGACCAACATTACCCTTATCCTATATGAATGAAAGAATTTCCTAAGTACTTGTTATCTATTTGTAAGAACAAAGAATTAAGACATGATCGAATTTGCTTGTTTAAGTCACCTAGGTCCTAATTTATTAAACTCAATTCGACTCATCTCTATGGTAATCAAAATAATTAAGTAATTCTAGACATCTTCAATCTTTGGTTCGAATGTTTGATGACTTTAGTACAAATGTGTGATTCCCTTGGGTTTTTTGATTGATCTTGAGTTTGTTTCTTTGGTTGTTCGAATACTAGCTTGGTCATCAAGTTATTTTGTTCTTCTTTAGTTGAGTAATACCTTCTAGGCTAGGTATGGGGGTATTACAATTTGTTATTCAGAGCTAAAGTTTAGTCAATTCTAGGACTAAACCGGATTAGATTGCATCATCAAGTATCTTATATGCCACCTAGGAGTTGAATTTAATCTACTGGTGACCTTGTTTGTTAAAATTCTCCTCTTGAATATTTATGAATCCTTTTCAGAATGTTTGGAACGAGAACTCATTTGGGTTGGGACAATGAAAGCCCGGCTGGTTCGTCCAATGAGAGAGAAAGTGTAAGGATGGGCAGGAGTAACTGAACCCTCAAAAGGCTGCTGAACAACTGCCAGAAGCTCCTCAAATCCACCCAGTTCAAAGAGAATGCTTTCTTAGCATGACTAAAATGTTTAATCAATTCATTGTTTCATTTAAGCAAAATTCATCCCCTACTCTTGTAGCAGCCCAGTCTAAGACACCAATCGAGAAACTAGCTCAACATCGACCTTACACCTTCTCAGGAATGGATGATGAAAACCCTAAATTTGCATAGTACTGCCTGGAGACTACCATCAGGATCTTGGCAAAGTAATTTCATTGTTCTGATGAACACAAACTTGAATGTGCTTTGGCACTGCTAGCTGATGAAGCCTTAAGCCGGTAGGAAACTACGACTCTGACCGCACCAGCTCATACTATCAATTGTGAATTCTTTCTCAAAGAATTCTGAAAGAAATACATCAGCGAACGGTATTTGGCAGAACGTTAGAAACATTTCTTATATTTGAAGCAAGGAGAGAAGCCCATTGAACAGTATGTTAGTGAATTTTGCAAGTGTTGCAAGCACGAGTCTGAATACATAAAGAAAGAAGAAGATAAGTTTGAATGTTCATTTACAGACTCAACGATGAATTAAGCCCCATATTTACAGCACTCAATTTTTTTTACTTTCGAGACTTAGTGAATCGAGCAATTGCTACAGAAGCCAAATTGACGGCAGCTGATAAGAGGAAAGACAACTACTCTCGAAAAGTTAAAGGCTGAGAAATGAAAATAAGCCTTTTTGGTCATCTAAGAAGTCCAAGAATCAACGAGGAAATTCTTCCCACCAAAAGGAAACTTCTTGCCTAAGCCATAAACTATAATCAAAACCTCTGCACCAACAATATCTATTAACAGTTCAGGGAACTCGGGTAGAGAATCTCAATCCAGTTTCTGCAAATTCTGCCAAAATTATCATTTGGTTCAATGTAGGAAACAATCAAATGTATGTTTCCAGTGTGAAGGTTTGGACCATTTTGCTAGAGAATATCCTCAAAATTCGAACAAGACTCTGGTTCAAGTGTCTTCAATTCTCACTCCTACCCAATCACCTCAGGGTAAATGACCAAAAAAAGCACATTCAGGAAATTTGAGAAGAACCTGGGGTCAAACTCTTACATCTACAGATCAAGAATCTCGGGCCCCTACTCGATTTTATCACATTCGAGGCCGCGAAGATAAAGATGTGCCCGATGTAATAGCATGTACTATTGAACTAAATGATAGTCTTGTATATGCCCTTTTTGACTCGTGTTCCACTCATTCTTTTATTTGTTCCCGTTTGATTGAAAAGCTAAAATTAATTTCTTAATTTGTTGATTTTGGCCTAGAAGTTTCGAACCATTTAGATGAAAATATGGCCTTAAACCATATATGTAAGGATTATCCTTTGCTCATTCAAGGCATTCCATTTCTTGCTAATCTTTATGTTCTATCTTTCTACGAATTTGATTTAATTCTGGGTCTAGACTGGTTAGGGAACCACCAGGCTTGTATAGATTGTCACAAAAGAAAACTCTATCTTCGTGGTTTAGGAAAGGAATCAATACTTCTAATTGATCAAAAATCCAAAGAGCCAGACCCTTTTGTTGATGCCATTATTGGAAATGTTAAATGTGAACTTGATATCAATTCAATTCCGATTGTTTCTGAATTTCTTGATATTTTTCCTGAGGAACTATCGGGACTACCACCAACTCGGGAAGTAGAATTTAAGATTGAGGTTTAACCTGGGACCAATCTAGTATGTATTACTCCTTATCGGATGGCTCCAGTTGAATTGAAGGAGCTTCAGAAACAATTGCAAGATAAGGGCTTTATTCAACCCAGCTCATCTCCTTGGGAAGCCCCAGTGCTATTCGTCAAAAAGAAAGATGGGTCGATGAGATTGTGCATAGACTATCGGCAACTCAATCAGCTTACCATCAAGAATAAATATCCACTTCCAATAATTGAGGACTTGTTTGATCAATTAAAAGGTGTAACGGTATTCTCTAAGATCGACCTTAGATCTAGATATTACCAAATGAAAGTTAAGGAGACAGACATACCTAAAACTGCCTTCAAGACTCGATATGGTCACTATGAATTTATGGTGATGCCTTTTGGATTAACAAACGCCCATATTGCATTTATGGATCTCATGAATTGAGTCTTCAAGCCTTATTTGGATAAATTTGTAGTAACTTTCATAGACGACATTCTTGTCTTCTCAAAGGATAATGATGGGCATTTACGGAACCTTCGAATAGTAATTCAGACTATCTAAGACAAACAAGTCTTTGTTAAGTTCAATAAGTGTCAATTATGGTTATCTGAAGTATCCTTTCTCGGGTATGTAATTTCAACCGAAGGGATTAAAGTTGACCCAAGAAAAATCCAATTTGTTCTAGAGTGGAGGTCTCCAAAGAACATCAGTGAAGTTTGAATCTTCCTAGGCTTGGCCGGTTATTACCGAAGGTTTGTAAAGGGATTCTCAATCTTAGCTGCACCTTTAACCAAACTTCTCTGAAAGGATGTGCCTTTTATTTGGTCTGAAGATCAGCAACGAAGCTTTAAAAAAGTACTCACTCCAGCTCCAGTTCTAACACAACCTGAATCAGGGAAAGAATTCACGATTTTTAATGATGCTTCCCACTTAGGACTAGGATGTGTTCTTATACAAGAAAATAAGGTAGTAGCATATGATTCTCGCCAGCTGAAACCCCACGAATTAAACTATCCAACACGTGATCTCGAATTAGCTGCAGTGATCTTTGCTTTAAAATTTCATAAAAGTTTAAAGTATCTCTTAACTCAAAAGGAATTTAATCTAAGACAAAGAAGGTGGATTGAACTGCTCAAATACTATGATTTAATCATAGACTGTCACCAGGGCAAAGCCAATGTTGCGGCTGATGCACTTAGTCACCAATATCCTTATGGTAAGAGTACGGTCAATTTATTTTATCTTACAACTATTTGAATTGTGAGTTTACCACCTAAATTCACCTTGTTATTTTTGTAGCCTCAACTTTCATTAATGCCCATTTTCGAGTATGCAAAAATAAGAAGTTCCTAGCTGAGATTTGAATCCAATCTGATCTGGTTTCAAGGATTCGACTTTTGCAGCAATCTAATTCAGAATTACAAGAAATTTTTCGCAAGCTTGAAAGGGGAACCGAATCAGATTTTGCTACAAAAGAGAATGGTTTACTACATTTACCTTGGATCTGTAAAGATGTATAAAGACTTGAAAGAGTTATTCTGGTGGTCAGGAATGAAATCTGCTATCACAGACTCTGTATCTAAATGTTTAGTATACCAGAAGGTGAAATCATAACATCAAGTTCCTTCGGGATTGTTACAACCCATTGAAATACTGCAATGGAAATAAGATCAAATAACTGTGGATTTCGTACGTGGATTACCTTTGTCACCTAGGAAAAATGATGCAATTTGGGTGATAGTTGATAGATTTTCCAAATCATCTCACTTTCTCTCTGTTTAAATGAGTATGAACTTGGATCAACTAGTAGAACTCTATATTCGGGAAATAATAAGACTTTATGGCGTTCCAATCTCGATAATCTCTGATCGAGATTCTAGATTTACATCTAGATTTTGGAAATCTCTACAGAAAGCTCTCAGGACTAAAACAAACCTTAGCACAACCTTTCGTCCTCAATCAGATGGTCAATTGAAAGAACAATACAAGGTTTGGAAGACATGCTTCAAGCTTGCATATTTGACTTCAGAAAGAATTGGGAGAAAACTCTACCTTTAGCTGAATTTGCATACAATAATAGCTATTGGTCATCCATTCAAATGGCTCCCTTTGAAGCCCTTTATGGGAGGAAATGCAGGACACCTTTGTGTTGGTCGGAGTTGGGAGAGAATAAAGTTTTAGGGCCTGAACTTCTTCGAGAGACGGAGGAGCAAGTCCAAATCATTTGCAATCGATTGAAAGAAGATTTCAATCGACAGAAAGCATACGTTGATCGTAAAAGACGGGATATCCAATACAAAGTAGGAGAGAAAATGTTTCTCAAGGTATCTCCGTGGAAAAAACTGTTCAGATTTAGAAAGAAAGGTAAGCTCAACCCCCGTTTTATTGGACCCTTTGAAATAATAGAAAAGCTTGGCCCTATTGCTTATCGATTGGCTCTTCCAGCAGAATTTAACAAGATACATAATGTTTTTCATGTATCGATGTTGCGTAGTTATTGATCTAATCCATCTCATATTCTTGAACCGAATGAAGAATAACCATTTCAAATTATTGATCGAGAAGATAGAAGACTTCGTAACAAAACAATCTCTCTTGTCAAAGTTTTATGGAAGAACCATAAAGATAAAGAAGCTATGTGGGAGCCTGAATCTATCATGAGAGATCAATAATCGTATCTATTTTCCTCAGGTAAATTCGAGGAAGAATTTCCTTAAGGATGAGGGATTTGTAACATCCTAAATTTTGATATAGGAGGAAGCTTCGATACAACCCTTGAGGATTTAAAAATATGTGACTATAATTGAAAACTTGTGGGACCCATTTGAACTTAAGCAAATTAAGGGATTTGAATCGAGGTGACCAAAGAGATTAAGTAGCAAAATTTGTGTTTTGCATGGCAAATTATATTTTAAAAGGAGATAGATGAAATGGCTCAATGAGAGGGCCACACGTGTAGATTGTTTCCACCTTGGTTGAAACCAAACAAATGGTTATCATCTTCCTTATTTCTCCTATACATTGAAAATAGAATTGAGAGAGTAAGGGAGAGAGAGTTTTGCCTTGATGTTATTTTGATTGGGATTCGATTGGTTTTGGAGTCTATTTTGCTTGCATGTTTATAGAAATGTAAGTTCTCTTTGATAATCATTTGCTTCGATCATGGTTTTGAGAAGGTTTCGTGTGAATTGATTCTTGCTTGATGGAAAGTAGAGTTTGATTGAATAATTTGGTTAGATAGAAGGTAATGTAGAATTGGGAATTAAACTAGATTGAAGTATGAATCGATAACTTAGGATAATTGTAATGTGAGTTTAAAATCTTTGGAATGAATCAATATGCTGTAATTTCATAAATTGAGTTCATTAGATAATGTATACGAATCTAATTTGAATGTGGAAATAGCTTGGATTGAATCTGTTCAACAATGAAACTATTTTGGTTTCGGTATAGTAAAGATTGTTTAAACCATGAATTAGTGCCAAGAATTTGAGTTATTAAATGGTAAGTCCATAACAGAATGTTAAGGAAACATTGGAAGGGCTTAGAAGAGGTTTTAGAGGGTATTTAGAGTTTTTGGAATGGGTTTGAATCTGCTCTTTACTAGGCATAATTGTACGGGAGTGTTTTGGTGGTAATCAAATTAGTAAAACAATTTTGGAGTTAAGTTAAATGTTAAATTGATATACTTATGCATGACAATTAATTTACTTGTAATTGAGTGTTATAAAACTTGATAGGAAGTTGGTTAATGAACAAAATATAAAGAATAATAAATGGGCAATTCCGAATAGCTTATGATGTTAGGGGACTGTTTTGTAAGTTGTGTTATGTTTAATGTTCCAACTTATTTGAATATGGAATCTGGATGAGTTGGTATGTGAATTAGTTATAGAGACATGGAAAAACACCACGTTAAGGCTTGATGGAGCATGTATGTATGATAAATAAATGTCAAATAATTATCAATGGATTGATTCTAATGCACTACTAAATTGTTGTTATATTAGACAAGAAAGGAGTTGATCAAGGGGATGAAAGACAAAAGGGAGTAGTGATACAAGACCAAGAGTAGCTCATCATAACTGTGAGTGTAACCTATGTTTTAAATTAAGAATAGAATGGTTGAATAATTCCAAAACCTAGTTGAATGTCAATTAGAGGCTTGAATGCTTAAATGAGCTAAGCTAGCTTGAATCTTGGTGAGGTAAGTTCACCGAGTTAAGATTGTATGTTAGCTTCGTTAATCAAGCATGAATGTGATTGGTTGATTTAGAAGGCTATAGTTAGCTTATTGAGATTATGATTTAATTCATGTAAACCTAAAAGTATGCAAATGGTCCATTGGAAACTATATCAAAAGCCTTGATTAGTATTGGTCCTAGCTAGTTTGGCATGCCAATAGATTTTGAGCTCATCTTTATTCGGACTACGGTCCATTGTTGGTACTGTTGTACCCTTGCACATCCTCGATTCTGAATGAATCCCAATGGTAACATCTATCATTGCTTGTTAATTGCTTCGAAATGAAATTATGGTTCTAGGCTAGTAACTAGTCAAGGCTATTGTTAACAACAAAGGTTGATTGAGGTCTTATTGATAAAAAGTGGACATTTCGTGCATAATTAAGTACTTTTCTTTATTAGTAAGTAGAGATTAATCTTCTATGGGAAGCTAGGTTATGAATCGAAAGCCATGAAAGATGAAACTTTGAATTAGGTCCACTTTCTTAATAAATAGTGAGCATGATATAAATGAATCAGTCTAAGTCGATTTGTGTTAGCCTTGATAGAGATAATCTATGAACTAACTTTTCATGTATAGAAATGAATTGCTAAATTGCCTTACACTCATCTTGCCTTAATTGATTTCCGAGGCTAATAGTTTAATAGCTCACCTTGTTATTTTTAGGAAAAGCTTATACTAAATCGAGCTTGGGAGACTAAGCAAGGTCACAAGGATATTTGAGAGTATATTTTGTGTTTACATTATAAACTCCTAGAATGTGGCACTAGCATGTGTAACTAAGTCATGATATTTTGTTTACCTCTAAATATTCTATAAATAACTTTTAAAACCATTGTATATGTCATGGTTGGTTTGATGTTTTGCTTGATTATGGGAGTTCATTGGAGTAGTTTGGTTGATTTTAAATTAGATGGATATAGAAGTATCATATAGGTTGGATTTGATAATGGTAACCTTGATGTTGATGCTTGTTTGACTTGTATGGGAACTCTATTAATTCATGAACTGGAATCGGTTAAACTTAAAAAATAGCATGTGAAAGTAGTTAGCAAAACTTATTTGATAGACCAATATTACCATTATCCTATGTGAATAAAATAATTGCCTAAGTACTTGTTATCTATTTGTAAGAACAAAGAATTAAGACATGATCGAATTTGCTTGTTTAAGTCACATAGGTCCTAATTTATTAAACTCAATTCGACTCATCTCTATGGTAATCAAAACAATTAAGTAATTCTAGACATCTTCAATCTTTGGTTCGAATGTTTGATGACTTTAGTACAAATGTGTGATTCCCTTGGGTTGTTTGAATGATCTTGAGTTTGTTTCTTTGGTTGTTCGAATACTAGCTTGGTCATCAAGCTAGTTTGTTCTTCTTTAGTTGAGTAATACCTTTTAGGCTAGGTATGGTGGTATTACATGTTCTTTATGTGTTCGGGATTCCTACATATAGTGCATAGTTTTGGATGTCTACTTTTTTTCAAAATTTGTTGGCCAAATCTTTAGCATAGTAAATCCGCGTTGATCGTGGCTGACCCTTCGTTTTGCGTCATAGTGAATGATCTAGCTGTATTGTAGGTTCATCATCAACTGCGATCGAATCAATTTCATTTTCAATGAGAGAAAACTCGTATTCATAAATCTTGAATACGGTTTCAAGTAAGTATATTGGATCAACCATTGTCATGTAGTGAATCCTTATAGAAGAACACATAGCAATGGCGTGCGCACATGGGTATTTGAATGTTTGGAAGACTCCGTTGTCACAGGTTATTTCCCGTAGATCAACCACATATGCGTTGTGTTTTATGCCTTCCAACAGCCTCAAATATTCTAAAACACGGAATAAATTGTGTTCGCGAGAGAAACATGTCGCACTCATCACATTTAAATGACGCAAAAAGTTTGAAAGTTTTGGAGGAAGTCTGGGCGGACTCTTTGGTCACCTGCCATACAGTCAACTGCTTGTTTTCCCAAGGTTGCAAAAAGGGTAGCCAACCAATAATATGTTGCTTTGACAATAAAAGCGATAGGCAACTATCACACTCCCTTTAGTGATGAATTTATCGCCTCAGCCAAGTTCGTTGTCGTGTGACCATATCGTTTACCCCCATCATATGATCAAATCAATTTCTTCCTCGAGATTGTAGTGAGGTAGTTATAGCCTAGTAATTCCTGACTCTAACTTGTTCAAGCAGCTCCTCAACCTCATGCACGAAATGTGTGTTGCCTATTCAACAAATCGGTATAGTTAATGATGAATAATAAATGAAAGGATATCTTAAACCCAAAAAAGTGAAAGACGCACTCATTCGAAGCACCATTAGACGTTCATCTTCATTCTTGTACCTTTGCAAGTAATTTGCAACAATGTGGTATAGATAGAACCGGTGGTAAATATGAGGAGGTTGCCAAGACGGTCTCATACGTTGCATTGCGTATTTTATCGTTGTGCCTCTTTGAGAAATAACACATATCCCATCATCTTTATCACACATAACACGAGATAGAACATGTCTTCATAAGTTCTTAAGGAAGAATTCCCAAGAGTCGAGATCCTCCTTTTCGACTATTGCGAAGGTGATGGGAACAATTTTTCTATTGTTGTCTTCTGCCAGCGCCAATAATAAAACTTGTGTGTATTTTTCGTACAATCAAGTGTCATCGATCTGAACCATCCGCTTTCAGTGACGAAATGTAATAGCACATTGCGAAAATGTATAAAATAAGTGGTAGAATTGAAACACACCTCGTACGAAATGATCATTTTCGTACGCGGTATAGTTTCAAGTTTCACAACCGTTCCTAGTATGTGTTTCTGCATCATTTTTAGCCATGGTCGCAACACTTTGTACGATTGCTCCCATTGGCCATACAATTTTTTATGGCCCGCCACCTTTCATACCATACTTTATGGTACTCAACTATGTAGCCATATTGAGATGTAGCTGCAACAATATAAGTGTCAACTATTACACGTGGATTTGCTTTGACCACTGGAATAAAGGCATTACAAAGCACATGCACATCCAAGTTAGGATGATCTTGGCTGATGGTGCTGACGGTGCAAGTATGAGGCCCATCCAATTTTGTGATCTTCTATAGTCGGTTCATCTTCTTCAAGCATGATACACGAACCCTCCAATTACATCCCTAGCTTTTGTGGACACATTCAACAATGTAGAAATCTGGTTGGGTTTTTTTTCATAGTCAACGTAACTGAGTGGCAAATATTGTAATTCTTAATAGCAGTCATAGTAAGTTATTTTGTCAAGAAGGTCATTGTAATATAGAGTTCACCATCATTATGTTTGTTTTATTGCTCAATAAGTGGAAATTTCAAAAATTACAGAACATTGAAGGCTTCCACATCAATCATTATGAAGTGGGATAGTGGCTTGTAATAAGAAATTATAGTGGCAGAATATGGAACGTTGCTAGGTCCAGCGTGCTCTTCATTGCCTTTGATATCATCTTCTTCGAAATCTTCCTTTGCTCCTTCTAGAATGTCAAGGTATTTTGGTTCTTCACAAAAGGGCCTTGCTCCTCACCATCAGGGGCGATCTCCCGTAACGGTTCTTCTTCAGAATTATCCCTTCAAATCAAAATAGTTCTCGGTTATCGATTGCTACGGTAAAAAGTGTAGCAATTGTTCATCGATCATGAGACCAATCACAAACCGTATTGCCAAGATCAAAATTATCAGCACCAGCAGAAGAATGTCTCCCCGTAGATGGTGAAACGTACTTCGCACTAGGGATATAAGTTGAATAACGTCTAGTTGAGAAATCATCGAACGGGTTAAACATTTCATGTTTTAGCGACCTCATGTGTTTTTTGATATGATGATGCGCCCATACCCATATTGTATGGATTGTGCATTGAATGTCTTGGCATAGAAGATGATGATACACCAAAGTCAAAATTCGTTAGCAGGTTCAAGTCGAAGTCAAAACTTGCTACGCAATAATGTATTGGAATAGAAGATGATGATGCATCGAAGTCGTTGCGTGGACTGTGTGTACTTAATAAATTGAAATTATTTCGTAAATTGGCTATTAGACTCTGGACATTGGCATTAGGATCGAAGTCAAAATTTGTCTGTCTCCAATTTGGGACTCCGATAGCATCATCATCATCATCAGAAAACATTGCATACAGCTCAAGGGGCCCTCCTAATGAATAATGCAAGTGGGATTCCACCATCAATTCCATATTATCGTTGCCCGCAACGTGGAATATTGAGTAGGTTAATGGTTCTAACGACGTTGGTTATCGATACTTCAACGATTCTAGATTTTTTTTATGAGCATGTGGAACATTGTTCTTCACTTTTTTCTTCAACTTTTTATATGTTAATTTTATCGCCAGAGTTAGCATTATAGTATTTGAAAACTAAAAGACAACACCGAGAGTTGCATCAACGATTATCTAGCCATTATAGTATACCAAAACAGTAATAGTTCCTCATCTCAACATATTTAAAGAATATCTACGATGATCCACAAAGAAGAACAAACATTAGCATCATTGTAACGACTTCAAACTATATAAGAATCGAGAAGTCTCACATAAACTTACAATTGAAACACTTATCTGAAAGCGACGTCTCGCAGATTAAGTTGGCATTCTTAACTTCTCTTCTCCTTGGCTTCTATGAACTGGTGCAATTGATAGCAATTGTTTAGTGTTTAGGGTCCTTCGCTTTTGTATGATGTAAGGGGTACCAAGATCAACAACTATTCATCCTAAAAAATCGGAGGAATCTTTATTTTTTGGACATGTTAGACACGTTTTGTTAGTAAGGCTGACATGTCAGTAACCTTGTGCTCTGCTGAAACAAGATCTATAGAGATTCCTGACATGGCAGGGACCTCACTTTCTGCAGAAAGCGAGTTCTACAGAGATTCCTGACGTGACAGCACCAGAGTATGCCTTTGATGTGACATGTCAATGGAACTCGCTTTTTGCAAAAAAAAGAGTTCCACTTTTTAAATCAAAATTTAAATTCCCTCGTCTATAAAAAATGCCCAACCATTGTAGCTTAAGTTAAATGATTTGATTTGTACAAGTCCATCGACCGTCAAAATCTTCCAAAAGTTGGCAAGATTTTCTGCAACGGTTTTCTATTTCGGAACTCATTTCTACACTTCCTTCAACAGCAAGATCAAAAAAGATGAGGTATATGATTTTATTTCAACGCAACTTAGCAAACTACAACATGCCAAATGACTTAGTTGTTGGCGAAAATACCGGTTGATGAGCCCGACCCTGAAGCGCATTACATGCTCACCTTATAAAATGCAAGGGACCTTCGCAAGATGTTTAGGAGTTACACTCGTGTGGGGGGTACAAACATCGAACTGACTATCAAATTTGACGAAGAAGAATCTTCATCAAGAAACACATTAGCAACTCTATTGTCAAATGACGAATAGGCAGTTCTAATACGTAACTATAATAAACAACTGGAGAAAAAACGAAAAATTGAGGAACTGAACTTAACATCAGACATGTCTACAGACTATGACGACACAGAAACTGACTGCTCTTCCATTCATTTTAACTAAGCAGAACTTCGTGTATATTATTCACAAATATTTAATCTATTGAAATTATAAATTATCTTTAATGGTGTATTTTTTTAAAAATAAAACAATAAATATGTAATTCAAATATTATTTATCACATACACAAGGCACACGCAACAAATACAATAAGATAGAATATAACACTTTTAGATTAAATGATTAAATAAAGTCTATGTACATAATTCAAATTATTAATAGATCCATCCTAATGAGGCCTATGTCCACCCGTACCGCAATGTGGTGGACGACGATCCCGACGTAGATTCTTTCGAACAAGGTGTTCTCCATCACCACCACCACCATCATCATCATCCCCATATGCATCTCGAGTACAACCGCTGGCACTAGGACCGATGTAGAATAAGCTCTACGATAGCATCTACTGAACAATACCGAAATCGAACTGTGTTGCCAATGGTTGAACTTCATATATTGGAGGAACAAATGCAGAGGGCAATGCCAGACAATAGACTAGAGGAACCTTTATAAAGCGATGAACGTTTCTGTGAAAAAACCTTTGGACGGACTCCCTATAAACCGACTGCTACCCATGGGGTGAAATGATGAATAAGTCAAGTGCGTGAATGCGGGTGCTGGAATTGGTGTCTGAGGTTGTGCTATTGATTGGGTAGGTGCCTGTGTTATTCTCGATGATGAGGCTCCTAGAGCGTGTGTTCTTCTTCTCTGGCTTTGTTCCCCCATTTTGATACCACGTTGCATCGGCGGATGATTTGGGGGAGCACATCTATTTCTCGTTCGCACTCCTCTTGGGTTAGTATATGTGACTTCCCATTTTGTTCATATCACAACATATAGTCATATGTAACATTGTGGTCCACAATGGGTTCACAAATGGGGGGCCGCCTACCAAATCTTGCCATCCACTCGCCCATCTACACTGCGTGATGATCCCCTCAATGAACCTCCGTCTTCCCTTGTCGCCTTAAGCGATGCAATTCGTCCATATTTGGTGGCGGCTCTAAAATCCCTTGGACAAAGTTGAATTGTCACAGCAAACGGTCGACATGATGACACTCAACTATTTTGTAGTGTATGAGCGGGACCTACAATACCCAAACGTGAGAAGTCCGCAATATTTCTCGCGGAATATATGCCGCAATATCAGAATCATCGTACGGCTTCCAGAGGAACTGCACAAAATTTTTGTAAACTAAGTTAGATAAACTCAATTTAAAAAAAGATTGATAA
This sequence comes from Hibiscus mutabilis, assembly GCA_019671005.1. Taxonomy (NCBI): domain Eukaryota; kingdom Viridiplantae; phylum Streptophyta; class Magnoliopsida; order Malvales; family Malvaceae; genus Hibiscus; species Hibiscus mutabilis. The sequence goes on along the minus strand of CM033711.1, from coordinate 35,434,314 downwards.
ATTTAAAAAATGATTAAAAATTTTACCCATCTCTCTTGTCGATCAACAATCTATAATCTTACAGCGTCGTTGGTAGTCTCACGTGAGTTAATGGAACACACTACCTGTCATTCATAAAACAAAATCTAACTATTGTTATATTTTAAAAAACGTATAATATAAACTTATTTTATTATTTATTAGTACCCTGAATAAGTGGAAATTAGAATAAGGTCAGATTTCTAGGAGTCGGGCGTAAAAACAGCATTCGAAACTAAGCCCACAACTGCAGCAACAAAAGACACCCTCCAAAGACGAACTTGTCCAAGTCAACGGTTCTGGATAACTCCTTAAATAGATATGCCAAGACTGCCACTCCCCAACTCTTATTTATGGATTCTTCAAAACTGCGTAGATGAGGCAACCACATCAAATGCACTTTGTTGCGGGATTTGTCTGGCATCAAGATCCCCCCAATAACTCGTAGAATATGAGCACGAACAAACTGGTATAAAGCAATAAATATTGATATTAAATTATTTTCAATAAAATAAAATATCAAACAAATAATCATAAATAATAAAAATTATATTCACCTTCTTTGTTTCTTCATCAACATTCGGGGTAGGTCTATAAAATTATTGTCCAAAAAAGTTATAAAAATTTTACCACCATCAAACTTGTATGAAACCACTTAGAGCAAATCAGCACACACGACGAACCAGTATTCTTTGGTAATACTGATTATAACCACGCCGTCAAAAGGCAGAATAACATGCATTGCAACATCTTGCAACATAATAGTAGCCTCACCACATGACAGATGAAATGTGTGTCTCCGACCTCCACCTTTCCAGCAACACATTTATCAATGGTTGATTCATCTTCGTACCGCCAAGTATATTGCAAATATTGCCAAAACTGGCTTGTTCCAATTAAGGAACAATATTCGGATGCGGTTCTGCTGTGATACGGTTGATGTAACACATCAATGCATGTTTATAATGCTTCAAATTAAAATTTAAAATTAATAAATAACTACATACAAAAAATAACAATTAATAAAAAGTAATTAACAAAATAAAAAAGATTTTACCTCCACATTTGTCTGCCAATAATTGAATACGTGTTTGTGATCCAGCCTTAGTAACCCCGCCATAATATCGAATAGCAAATATTAGAACTCTTTAAAAATAATATTGATAGTAGAGTAAGAAGAAGAAGAAGAATGAAGAGGAGTTGGGAGAAAATTCGGAAGAATGGGCCCCTATTTATAAAAGACCTCGCACCCCCTCCGAAGCGATATCAATGGACCTCGCTTCCTGCAAAATGCGAGGTCCGTTGAAAAGATGTGACTTTTCAGTTTAAATCAATTACACCCTGTCAGAAGAGACCTCACATTCTACAGAAAGTGAGGTCCTAGGATTTTCGAAATTAAAATCTTTTTTCCTTATATATTTTTATATGATATTCGATTAAAACCATTAGGGTTTTTTTAATATGATATTCAATTAGGATATTCAATTACGATCAGTACAATATTTAATTAGGATATTCAGTTTTTAATTTTTCCATAACATTTATTTATTTTAAACTAATAGCATGAATTTTAAATTTTAACAAATATGTAATTGGAATCATTAAAAAAATTAGGATCTTTAAAAAATTTAAGATCTTTTAATTTACTTATTCAATCCTACCAACCATTTCCTAATAATTACGATCTTTTAAAAATTTTAATTTTTTTTTATAATATAATCTTTAAAAATTCATGTTTAGCAACAAGAACTTTTTAAATATCAACTGTTTTATATATGATCTTCTTTTAGATAAAATTATGATCCTAAAAAATATGATTCTAACACCCCCTTCTTGGCCTAGTAGAGAACCCGGTCAGAAAGTGTTATCGGCAACTTATTTGTAGGTCAGAAGCTTGATCGGAGTGTCTTATTAATCTCTTTTACGACTAATCGAGCTAATTCATTAATAGCTTACTCAATTTGGGGTTAATTTCAAACTTTTTTGAACTTAGGGACTAAATTGTAAATTTTACAAATCTTCAATTTAACTTGCCAATTCTTAGCCTGTGAAATTTTGTTGTTAACGGAGGTCATTTACCTATCCAATTAGGCCATTTAGAGTTTAGTGACCAATCTGGAACTATTTAAAATTGTGGTTTAAGTCTTTTAACTGAATTAACTAATATCGTACTAATACACTTAAGACCGTATCGGTATGCTAATCCAAATTCCTCAATTCCAGGTTCAAAGGTAACAATTCTGTATCAATACATCTAAGCCTGTATCGATACACGTTGACCAAGGTTGACCCGTTTCGGTACAGCCTAAAGCCTATCGATCCAATTTATTTCCCAGACCTTACTGCCTAAGTTTGTATCGATACATCTTGACCCGTATCAATACGCTCTATTTTTTCAAGTCTAAATATGCAAGGCCGTATCGAAACAGGTTGACACGTATCGATACGCCTGTCCTGTAATGACAGATTTTATCTGGTGTTTAGCTGATTAAGCTTGTTGAACAATGTCCAAATGCCATGGAGTTTTACCAGCAAGTTATTAATCCATAATTCTAATAGCATACAAAATTTTAGGGCATTTCGAATTCATTTACTAAGTTTTTACCTTTTGGTACCTTTAAGCCATTTTAACTAGTTTTACAATCTTGCAAACCTACCATCTTCCTCATTTTACATTTAGGCACTTTAGGAACATTACAAACATATCAAAATGGGAAAATGTGACATGTCTAAGCTTGATGCCACCTTACTAGAAGTTTAGGACAAAATGTAAACATACATATAGTTGATGGGAGCTCGGAATTCTTCAAGGTCCTAAAATACATGAGACACATGAATGTTAGGCTTACTTAGCCTAGTGAGGTAGTTATAACAAATGCAACATAATTCATTAGTGGTATGAATGACATGTAGCATACTTGGGTGATATTTGCAAATATCATCAATCATGTATAGATTATACTCAAGCCAAATGTCATGTTTTCATATATCAAATGTAAAGCATAAACACACAAAATCTCCTTGGACATAGCAACCAATGGATATGCGGATTTCCATGTACGCCACAATAACAAAAATTGGCCTTAGCCTTGAGCCGTAGCTCCAGAATCCCTTACACAATCCAACCTTTTCTCCTCATATATAGGCCATAGACCCGGACCGTAGTCTAATCCCTTACATAGTGAGCTCGAATAATCCTATGGCATGCCAATTGTATCCAAGGTCCACAAGTGTCCAAGTTTACGTAATTTAGCATAATCTTACCTTAACACCCATAGACCATATCACATCGGAATACAAAATTGAGCCTTAGCTCTACATATCATATCGTAACATATCCATGTCAAAGCTCATGTATAACATATTTCGAATAACACATATGATCTTACAACATATCAAGCGATATTGAGGACTTACCATGTTTACCATTAGAATCTATATATGTTTGCTCTACTTGAGCCCTTAAGAAAAAATGCAAACTTTAAGCACAAAATAATGCAACAGGATAGCACATGGCCTATCCCTTGACACAACTACACTCACCTCGATTTTGAAGCTTTCAAGGCTCTCGGATTTCAACCTCTTTGTGCCTAGCTTTTGTTGGAGATGACGAGGGGTCTTTCTCCACTTCTTGAGCTAGTCCAAAATTAAAGGATTACATTAGAATCGAAACCAATGATTCACAATTGTTTTCAAGCTTACCAAAGCTCGTAGAAAACATTAAAATAAGGAAATTAGCTTCCTAACACATGGGCTTAGCTTGAACATTCAAAGCTTAAATCTTGAAATCGAACTCTAAGGATTGATGGAATCATCAAATTAACATAGGGGTTTTAATTACCGAGTTACAAGCTTTCAATTGGTGTATTGAAATCAAGCAAAGATTAGGGATTGGATTGAGGTGCTTGTTTGAGCTTGAGGAGGAAGACAACAATGGAGGTGCAAGTTTGTTTGGAGGCAAAGATGGGATTTAACTTTGGTAAGGGCAAAACAAAAGGTAGGAGGCTTTCCTTATTCATTTTAAAACCATCTAATTTCCCCTAATTACTTTTCCACCACCCATTCAACCAATGAGGAGGTTTCCTTTGGGCAAGGGTTTGATTAATCAATTGTTTTCCATCAATTCATGTCTTTCACAATTTTAAGGCAATTGGTGGTTATTCACCATCTTTTCTGAGTTAATCCACGTGAAAGGGGTGGCAAGCAAGTAGGTGAGTCACCCCCTACTTCCAAACTTTAAAATTTGGTCACTAAATCGATTTGGATAGAGACATGTATCAATACACCTTATGGTTGTATCGATATGGCTAGACTAAATTGGGTAAGTTAGTTAAAACAATTAGGTCGTATTGATACAGGTCCTACCGTATCGATACGCCTTGCCCAGATTCAACATTTCTAGCATTCCCAACGAAACGCCTAACTTCCATTCCTTGCAAAAAGGTCCAACAATTTCAATTAAGCCCAAATAACTTTTATTACTTCAAAATTGGGTACAAGACTTGACAATTACATCATTTAGGCTTAACCGGTACAAAATTTCTGATCATCGAAACCTAATTCCTACTAGACCAGTTTTCAGGGTGTGACAATGATTTTCTTTAAATTATTAATTTTTATTTTCCCATATTCTAGAATAATTAGGATTTTTATTGAAGGATAATTTGGCCAAATTATCCTTAATTATCTTCTTTTTCAAATATTTAGGGTATTAAGGATAGACATTAATTAAAACGGTATGTGCAGAACGTGAGATCTTTATCCTTAATTTTAAATTGAATTATCTGAAAAGTCCTTCCACGTAGGACGAACTTCTTACATAGCCGATTTGGGGTCATTTTTCAAAATAAAGATGAGAATGGGTCATTTTTTAAAATAAATATTTAAAATGGGTTTTTATATAAAAATGCCCCATAAAGATAATCAATTGAATTGGTGTAATTTGACAAATTCAATTTGGTAAATTCGGTTTTTTGTTATGGATTGATTAATTGATTGAATCCGAAAAAGTATATTAGGCTGGTTAACTGTCAATTTATAGGTTTAATGTGTAATTTTGTCATTGTAGTAATATTAGATCAGCAATTATGTTTCTCACTTTTAATTGTTTCAATTTAGCCCTCATAGTCTTTTAAAAATTAACAACGTTTCCTTGCCTTTTTAATTTCATCGATTTAATCATCAAACTCTTGAGTTGCATCAATCTCATTTTTTGGTTGTCATTGATTATCAGAGTTGTTATCATCAGTCGTTCTTTGTCATGTCATGCACTCCGTAATTAAATAAGTAACATCGGAGTTAGTATGTTCATATGTCATTTTTTAATAAATTAATGTTCTTCAAAAAGATGACAACAAGTCAATTTTAATGATGTAACTGTACAGTTGGTGTAATTTTTTTAATATATATATATATGTAATTTTAAAATAATTAATTAATTCCGAGCTCCCTATTCGTACTAGGGTTTTCATTGTAGGTTAACCGTACCATTTAGCATAAACGGTTGATTAACCGTTATAGCGGTTATTAAACCGTAACCTAACCATTAAATTTTTAAACGGTTAACTGTTATAGCGGTTAACCGCTACTTAACAGTTTAGTTACAGGTTAACTTGTAACCTATTACAATTTTTTTCAAATGTTCACTAATTCTTTTGAGAATAATGAAATTATCTCTCCGATAAATTTTGTATTAAAATTTTCAGGAAAAATATTTAAATAAAAAATATCTATTCATAAACTTCATTTTATATGTAAATAATTTCATAACGGTTAACCACTAACCACAATTTTTAATGGTTAGTTAACCTAAACCGTTTAAGCCTTATCGGTAGGTTAATTAACCAGTAAAATTTAATGGTTATACCGGTTAACGATTACGGTTTATTTTGCACACCCATAATTCGTACTACCACATGATCAAAACTAACCCGTCATCATCGATATGGCAAGACAACTAATGTGAAAACATATAACGGCTACATTCTCAAAATTTAACGGCTCTGTCAATCGTCGACAATAAAAAAATAAGATTGATAACATTCAAGAATACGAAAATTAAATTGATGAAATTAAACGAATACAATATTAATGAAGATGTTCTCTATTTTCTTAACCGACCAAACTAAATAATCTAAATCACTTCTGTAGTTTTGTTATTATTTGATTTCATATGACTTCAGGCAGTGGTCTCTAAGAACTAGTTATTGAGTAGATTTTGTTAAACGGTGATACTGAGATTGGTGTTTGCTTGGGCGGATTGGCTACTCAACTGGAAACGGAAAAACCTATTGAGAATGACACAATCACTGCTTTGCTCGTTTAGTTCAGGATTTGTTTGTCCCCTTTTCCCAAAGTTCTCAACCCTAAAAGTTTCCTCTTTTTCGGTAAACATGGTGGCGCCGCTGAGGCTTAATAAACGGCAGCCACCCCTTGTTCTTCCTCTGTCTTTTCTCCTTCTTTTTTTTAGGATTTCTTTTGTCTTTGTTTCGGTTTTGATCTAATATTTTTGTGGAACCTTCCGACAGTTTGATGAGGGCTTTCAACCCCCGGTATCGGTTGTGCCCTCCCTAAGGGCTAGAGTACGGGCGAGAAAAGGAAACCTTTGTAGCGACGGGGTGGTGGTTTCGACAGAGGTTTTTCTCTTTGGTGGCTATCGTTTTTAGCTTTGATTTTGTTCGCTGTGCAAGTTCGATGAGTTTTCATTGCTTCTTTCTCCCTCTTCAACCCCCTCAACGAACTCTACTCTTTTTGATAGTTTCTCTGAAGAGATGGGTTTGGTTGTTGAAGGCCTTTGGTGACTATTTCTCGTCGTCAACTTCAGCCCGACCCCTTGGAATACACGTCGGCTCCTTCAAACGCCAAGAATTTCTCGTAGGGCGGATCTTAAAATGGTCACGATGTTTGGCCATGATCTGTTTGTTCTCGTTGTGAGATTGTTCATCTGGGCCTTTGGTGCCTTTGTTTATTGTTTTTCCCTTTGGTTTGAATGAATGAAGCCTTTATTTGGTCAAAAAAAAATCCATGATTTGTTAATTTCAAGCATGTTAGTATTACATTTGATACTTGAACTCGACACTTTTTCCCAAGTTGGTACCAAAATAAATTTTGCTTCCAAATTGGCACTTGAATTAGGCATCTTCTCCCAAGTTGTTACTTAAAGAATTCTTTCTCTCAAGTTGGTACTTGAACAAGACACCTTCCTCCAAGTTGATACCAAAACTTATACATTCTATTAGTTTGGTCATAATTAAATAAATTTAACCCTCTATATTTAAAAATTCTATTAATTAACTCTTTTTTCTTCTCTTAAATTGTGTGTTCTTTTCCTATAAATATTATCACTTTCTTGGTATAAAAAAATTAACAGTAACTTGATTTTGCTTCCAAATTGGCACTTAAAGAATTCTTTCTCCCAAGTTGGTACTTGAACAAGACACCTTCCTCCAAGTTGATACCAAAACTTATACATTCTATTAGTTTGGTCATAATTAAATAAATTTAACCCTCTATATTTAAAAATTCTATTAATTAACTCTTTGTTCTTCTCTTAAATTGTGTGTTCTTCTCCTATAAATATTATCACTTTCTTGATATAAAAAAATTAACAGTAACTTGATTTTGTTTTATGATAGAATGCAATTGTCTCATCGTTGTTTTGATCAGTGAGGCTTGCTTGATTTGATGGCATCGTAAAAAAAGGACCAAATTGATTAATTTTAATATAAAAGGTTTTAATTTATGGAATAGTTTCGAATTGGATCAAATTGATAGAATGTATAAGTTTTGGGGACAAAAATGTTAATAGAAGTATCAAAATAGTGGTGGATGAAATTAAAGTTTGGGTACTAAAATGGGAGCAAAATTATTTTAAGTGTTAACTTGGGAGAAAGTGTCTAGTTGAGGTATTAATTTGGGAACAAAATTTCTTTAAGTGTCAACTTGAGAGAATGAGTCTAGTTGAGGTGCCAAATGTATATTTAAGCCTTACATATATCTATAATAATTATATTATTTATTAAACAATAATTGAGTTGGTATCACAAGTTAACTTGAACTTAATTTAATTAGAAAAAATATAAAAATAGCATCATCTATTATAGATAATAAATATATATAATTTAAGGGGTCTTATTGTATTTTTGCGTTAAATTTTTGCATCAAATATACATTTTACGTACATAACATATGTCTTTTTTGTTTTTCAAAGAACGTATATTACTAAAGTGTATATTAAATTTGGTGTCACTTAATTCAGCTATACTAACTCAGTTAAGAAAGTATATAAAACATAAATTTAAAAATAAAAGGTATAGAGCTAACTATAAGATCATGGCGATTATAATTTAATTTTATTTGTACCAGTAAATAAATACTATTAAAATATCTATATTTAAATTACTTACTTTCATTTTAATTTGAGATTAATTATGTTCGCACTTCATTAAGAAAACTGTTGTAGTAAATTTCACATTTCACCCGCTCTCTCTCATTCTCACATTTCTTTGCGACGATTATCTTTTTTTTTGGAAAATTTTAAGTAGTTTTGAACTTTTTCAAGCAATGATGGTGGCTTTGGTCGTCTATTAGCGGTGTTCTTTTATTTGTTTCTTTATTTTTTTACTTGTGTTCCTTGTTTTGTTTTTATGTTTTGTTTTTTGGTTGTTTTGGCATGTTCTTCATTTGTCGTTATAATACATTCTTTGTCTGCCTCTATGGCACGTTGATATTGAAGACGCCTACAACCTGGTGCATGTTACAATTATATTTTACTGCACAACATTGCGTAGGTTGGTTGTTCGTGGAACTAACCAAGACGTTTTTCTCTCTTTTTGTTGATTGGAGTAATTCAACGATCTGCGCTCTTCTAGTGAGCATTCCAAGATTTCACTATGGTGATAGATTTGAAGAACACTGGAGAAGATTTTATGAGAAGATATACATTTGCTAATCATGTAAGCATACTCTTTCTTTTTTTACGTTTATTTTTGTATTTTAAGATATGCTTATCTGTGTATTTCTTCTCATTATTTTAATAAAATATGATGTTTGATTCAAAAAAATTGAGATTAGTTATTACGTATGGTTTCATTTATTTAGAAGTTTTTATAAAGCAAGGATAAAGATTTGAATCTTGGTAATGTGAATGGAGAAAATTGAGTTGGGATGATCGCACCCATAATAGAGCTCTACAAAATTTTATATAAACTAGTCGATCAATGAGTCAGATACCAATAGTTAAACAAAAAAATATGAAGCATGATTTAAATTATTCTATTCCATTTTAATTTTCTAACAAAACATATTTATCTACTAAAAAATCTTTTGAACCGTAATTTAAATTATTATATTCTATTCAATACCGTCTTTATTTATTTAATAGTGTTTTGAATATGGTTGGAAATTAGGTGGGAATATCCGAAAACCGCGGGGATCCGAACTGATGGGTATGGGGAATAACCGAAACCTTCGCCTATGGGGACGGGGATAGTTTTATCACTGAAGCTCAAATGGGGATGGGGAAGGGATTGCTATAACCGAACCGGGGTGATAATTGAACTGTAACTGTACAAATAACTATGAGGATCCCCGAAAAATATTTGCAAGGATCCCCGATATTTTACATTTAAAAAAAATATATAATTAACTCTCATTTACTTGTATACATACCTATCTTATTATCAATATTCCAGTCCATCAAAATATTTGTGTCTTTTATTTAAACCTTATTAAGTTTGGGTGACATCTCTAGTAACTTACCTTTTTTATTAATTAAGACTTAAGAGTATATAATCTATCTATATCCCTATTTATGTCGTTCATGTTACGCAAAAACTTTGTTCCCCTTCAACCATATGTTTAAGTGTATTGAGTATATGACTTGTAAATTGAAATTGGTCATATATTTTGGTTAGTAAAATAGTAAATTTTGCTTAACTTTTTGGTGATGGGATTCCCCCGAAAACCGTAGGGATTTGATGGGTATGGGGACGAAAAAATCACCAAAACATGTACTAAAGATTACCTGAAATCGTACACATAAGTGTTGGAGATGGAGTGGGGAATGCAAAACCGTCCCGGCACCGACTGATGCCACCCCTAATTTTGAAACAAAATTTAAAATATTCTACTTTATTTAATATTGTTTAGATTGCATGTGTTATATTATTTATACAAATCATATTTTCATTTAAAAATATGTATTGTTATATTAAAAGGATATGTATTGTTCACACGTACATTGTATGTATCAAATATTGTGTATAAATCATATATGTACCTATACTAATACTAAATTCCTAATAGAATTTGGTGTCGCGAGTTAATTGAGAGCTAACTTAATTTGAAATTATTAAATTTTCTCTATTAGAGTTCTGGCTATAGCAGAATCATCCTTGCCAAATTTCTCAAGAATTTGTCCACATGGTGTGACTATATGATACCTTCATGTGACGGTTTGATTTAGATGTCCAAAATCGTATCGTCGAGTCTCATATCTTTCATGTCAAATCTTGAATTTAACATGTCACCGGTACGTTTTACCATTTCATTGTTGCTTCCAACAATAAGTATATCATCAACATATAGACATAGAATAATATATCCAATATTGGTAATTTTGACATATACACATTTATCACACTCATTAATATTGAAGTTGTTTGTCATCATGACACTATCGAACTTCTCATGTCATTGCTTTGGTAATGAGGTTGTTACCTTTGCAAGACACCTCCACATTTTTAATTATTTGTAGGAAGGGTATATTCTCTTCCATAACTCATATGATGTCTTATCTCTTTAATCTGGGGAACCTTATTTAAAGGGTAATTAGCTGATAGAACAACCCCCCACATGTTAGGCACATATTTGAAGTTTTAGTTCTTTTCAAAAGTCATCTTTAAATTATAGTACGAACATTACTCATATAGAGTTTCTCCTCTTCTTATGGCAATTGAAGCATTTCCCATGAAATTTGCTTCTTGAGCACTCCGCCCTTTTGATCTCAGATAAGATCGTGTCTACGATTTGTTTTCTTTGAAGTCATTTTTTACTTTCACTATGTTTGTCCTGACAATATTTGTTATAGAAAAATTCACCTTAGCAACATTTGAACGTGATAATGATTTTTACCTTATCCTCTATAATAATAGAAGGATCATCCTTCAGATCTTTAATCAAGTTTAACATGGTCAAATATACAACATGCTTTGTTGTCAAAGTTTTGAATTTTTTTCCAATGAATTTTACTGGTTTTTCCATTGTGTCACATAGTCGCAAACCAAAAATAGAAGATTATGAATTTGTTAAACGTCAGGAATTTAGCCAAAGACTAAACCAGAAACATAAACATAATTTCCAACTTTTGTTAGACGTTAGGGATTTAGTAAACTAAAACCCTGAAATAAAAGTACACATGGTCTAATAGAAAGAACAATAATGGATAGTGCACCAAGTAGGTAACTTATGAAAAGAGAGGTGGTGCACTAGGCACGCTTAAATACCAGGTCTTTCAAAGAACCAATCCTAGACATGCACTTTCATATTGTTTTTTAATTATCATTTATAGACTTCATTCTCTTATGCTTAAGGAAGTTCTTAAAGTCGTTTCAAACAAGGGTTAGCTTTTCAAATGACTAACACCTGAATGGATTCACTTGTAACCATTCATTTTGCTAGAATACTGTGAAAGATCAGTTAAAGTCACTGCCTTTGATTCACGATAATTTGGAATCAATCATCACAAATTAAGAATTTGGTAACTAAGAATTTCTTAGCACTGACATCTTCATAACGTGCATCAGACTAGGCTTTAAGAATTTAATTTGACATAGAAAACAAAGTTCTTCTATGCTTTGATTCAAGACCTCAGTCAGAATAAACGCTTTAGATTCTGTAATCAAGGTTACTTTTAATGACAATTTCTGTTAAAACAGATTTGTCCACGTTGTTTAAAAGGAGATCAAGTAAACCTGTTAAAACGACAAAAATTAAATTCCTTAAAAAAAATTATTTGCAAGATCTCAATTTACTAACTGATCAAGATTCCCAAAAACTAAATTCAACGATTTATTTCCTTTTACAAAATATAATCATATTTGATTCTCAAGAAATAAATTCAACAATTTATTTTCTTTTACATAATAGAATCATATTTGATTCCTAAAAAAATTTAAAGATTTATTTTCCTTACAAAGTTAAAATCATACAAAATTCTCACAGAAATAAATTCAATGATTGTTTTCCTCGCAACGTTAGAATCATGCAAGATTCTCTTGAAAAATAAATTCAATTATTTATTTTCTTTTCTAAGATAGAATCATACCAAATTCCCAAGAAAATAAGTACAATAATTTATTTTCTTTTCTAAAATTGAATCATACAAGATTCTCATGAAAATAAATTCAATGATTTATTTTCTTTACAAAATTGGAATCAACGCAAGATTCTAACGAAGAAATAAATTCAGTGATTTATTTCCCTTATATCTTTTATTAAACAACGGGATTAGTGGCACTGAAACTCAAAACAGAGATGTAAGGCAACTCAATTCTATTTAACAAACAGAAATCAAAAGGAATTTGTTGGATTAAGATCCGTAATTGTGGGCACATATGTAAAATGTATGATGTTGTTATAAAGTATAACACAAAATTAAGTGACCAATTATGTTAGGCGTGTCACAGGTATTAAAGTATAGATACCATAAGATGTATTTATAATTCAATGAGGGGCAGAGTCATAAATACTTAATAGTTGATTTATTAAATCAACTATATAAAGAGGTAGTGGTCCCCAAGAAATAGGTTAACTTGTATTACCCTTGTCCTCGTCACAGAGTTTTTACGGAAATAGCTAACTTATCTTCTTGGAAGATTACAACCACCTTCTAGGCGATCTCCATCAAAGGATTCAAGGTTTTCAGTCCATCAATGAATTTAGGTATGCTTCCGCTTTCGGTTTATTGTTCTTGATGATTTGACATGATAAATACTGGGTTTAGATTATATATCTATTATGGTTTTGTTCTAACAAGTAGCATCAGAGCTTCGTCATATTAAATTATTGAGAACCGATTTTTTTTTTCATGGAAGATCACAATCATAAACTTTTAATTTTTTTGGTTAAGCGCCGCAGAATTTTTTGTTTGCCTTCCTTTAATATTTAGGGTTCAATTTTCAATTGAATTATTTTTGTGGTGATTTAAAGGAAAAGGGCGTTAATAACAATCATCATTATTATGTGTTTCTGTGCAATTCCAAAGCAATTATGTTTGAAGGCATGGTTACATTTAAATTATATTTTTAATCATTGAAGACTTTTGTGCTTTTTGTGTAATTATCCCTAAATTTCGTGATTGGCGATTGAATTCCAATGACGGCATATTATGTTTTCTTTATTGATTTAGTTTCTTTTAGGGTTTTATGTATTAAGATAAGGAAGGGATTTTTTTATTTGATCTTAACTTTCATTGAATCATCAAGTTTTGTTTTAGGGTTCTATTTATATTACTGAGGCATTTAAATTTTTTAGTGGTAATATCATAATATGGTTTCGAATTGCCTCCTTGTTTCTCCCTTATGTTCGAACATCCATAGAACTATATTGATAAACTTCTATAGATTACTAAGTTGGTTTAATTTATTCACTGTAATTGAAAAAGGAAAAGTTACAATATGCTACCTGTAAAGTATGTTAGTATCATATATTACAATTGTTCAACTATGTTGCTCTTATTGTAAACAATTATTTGGGTTTGAATCATTATTTTTTTCTATTTTATTTTGATCACATGTTATTATTGTTATGAATTATAGAACATATGTTTGATAATGATATATATTCAATTCGGTTTGATCAAGAATTTTAATTTTGAGCGTTAGGTTATTACGAATATATATATATATATTAAAGTTTTATGTGATCATTATATGAATTACTCATTTGTATGATACTTCTGATTTTGGCTTTTAGTTAAAGATTGAATGTTTTGAATTCGACTTTGATTTTGGTAAATGCATGTTTAAGGTTTAAGACATTTTTTAAGAAACAATCAAAGATTTAGGTTTTCGATTTTTGACAGCCTCATTCAGACAACCTTATTTTGGGTTATTTCGAAAACTTAAGTGTTATAAAAAATATCAGTTTTGACTGTTACAAAATTTTAAATTTGGATAATAGTATATTTATATTATATATTTTTAGATAAATTAATTGAAACATTAAGTCACCAAAGTGACTCTATTGTGGAAATTATTTTATTTTAAAATATAAAAGGTTTTGTGCATGTAAGTGAGATTATAATGGTATTAATCGGCCCAAAGGAAGGTTAATAATTAACATTATTACATGTGCAGCTATGGTAATAAACATGTGATAATTATTCAGTTTTACATGTGAGCAATAAATCGGCCTAAAGGAAGATTTCTATTTGACATATTCTTATTATCAATGTTTGATTATTGTACCAAGATATCACTTGCAATTTAATGTTTTGTCCAAAGATGAAATATTAATGGAGTGTTCGGTATCTAAATATGAGGTTTACCTTTATTCAAATTTATTATTATTTTGGTTATCTTTTAATTTAATTGAAAGATAAAATTAAGAAATTTTTTGAAACAAATAAATTCATATTTTGATTTCGGATGTCTAATATTTTAATGGATTAGTTGAAACATAATGTCACCAAAGTGACAACTTTTATGTAGATTAATTTATTTAAAATATCAAGATGAATGTGAGTTTTTGTAATTCATGCGTTTATTAATTGGACCAAAGGAAAGTTAATATTTGGCAGAATTACAACGACAATTGTAGTTATAAATGTGTGACAATTATAAGGTATTTTATGTGAGCAATACATTAGTTTAAAGATTAATCTATTGTTTGGCATAGTTTATTGTCAATGTTTGATTGCTACAACAAGAGTACCGCTTACAATTAATATTACTGTCCAAAGACTTGATATTAGTGTTATGCTAAGTATTTTGAATTTATTTGTTTACTTATGAATATTTATGTGAGCTTGTTTTTATTTTATTTATTTTGTTCTATATTTAGTTAATTTATCTCATGCTGCCACAATATATGTTATGTTACATTATACACACATGTTTAGTGAAACTAATTTTAAGGAATACAAAAGACACTTACATATAGTATTTGGTTGCATGAACATAGACTTTGCACTAAAGAAAGAACAACTTGCACCTCTTACTACAGTAAGCACCCATAAAAGGTATTTTGAAAGGTGAGATCGTTCGAACCGCATGAGTCTAATGATCATAAAGCACTACATTCTAGATGTCTTTATGAGCACAAATCTAAAGAGATTACTCATACTAAGGGTTTCCTTGACAAAATTAAAGACGAAATTAAGAAATGTTTTATCCAAAACATTAAGGTTAAGATGACATCACTTATGCCTTCTTTGATGTCTATCAAATATGAGGGTCAAGGAAATGTGAGGGAGTACATTGTGAAAATGTTTAATATTACTTCAAAATTCAAGGCACATAAGATCAAATTTTCTAACAATTGTTTGTTCTTATGATTTTGGTACTGCTTCCTATATAGTTTAACTAATTCAAAATTAGTTACAACTGTCAAAAAGAAGAAATAGACTCTAATTGGGCTCATTTCTCATTGTGTTCAAGAGGAAGAAAAGTTGAAGCATTATAAATATAAAAGTACTCATTTGATTAGTGTTCGTTTAGTTAGTATATTTAAGAATAAGGGCAATAAAAATATTAGAATAAAGTTGCTAAGGGTCCTACTCAAAAGAAACAACAATAAATTACAAATGGTTGATTCTTTTGAAATAAGTTAACACATGTGAAGAAATTAAACTTCAAAAGTGAGCAACTACTTCAATTATTTTTTAGTAATTCATGGGTTGTAAATTTTATGATCCCACAATTAGGATTATTTTAAGGAAAGATTTATAACATTTTTAGGATGTCGAGTTTGGTGGAAGAAATAAGGTTAGATACATTCTTATTGAAGAGGAATTGGATTATAATTTAATTCATACTATCATTTTTTATGATGTTTAGGTTTTCACACCTATCATTAATCAAGAAGTGAATCAAGTACCTCATCAAAACAATGTTGAACAACTCTCATTCAAGATAAGGTAATTGTTTCAGAAGAACAAACTCAACAACCTTAAAAAAAGTGTCATTAAAGAGATCCAAGAGATAAAAGAGAAATAATATTCCAGATTATTATATTGTATTTTTTCAAGAAAATAAGGATAATAATGGAATGATAGAAAATGACCTAATCATTTTCATCAAACCATAAAAAGTTCTAACTCTCAATCATACAAGAAGATTATACTTTTGTGCAAGGCAATAAAGTTTAGAAACTTGTCTCGTTACCTTAAGGTGCAAACCAATTGGTTGTAAATGGATATTTAAAACCAATAGGGATGGAACGGTAATTAGGATAAGTATAAGGCATGACACTTATTGTATCTAAAGGATATACTCTAAAAGAAGACATTGATTTTGTAGAGACTTTCTCTCAAGTTTCATTAGAAGACTCTTTCAAGATAATCATGACGCTTGTTACTTATTTTAATCTTGAGCTACATTAGATGAATGTTTAGAGTGTATTTTTCAATGGCAACATTGATGCAAACAATTTATACGGTGCAATCGGAAAAGTTGTGTTTGATGATACAAAGTCACTGATATGCAAATTTAGTAAATTCATCTATGGGCTTAATTATTTCTCTCACCAACGGTATTACAAATTTCACCAAGTAATTATCTCGTTCAATTTTGAGATAAATTTGATTGATGATTGTATATATTACAAGTTCAGTGGGAGTAAACCAAGTGATACTCACATTGCTAAAGAAGACAAATTTAGTCTTACTCAATGCCCTAAAAATAACCTTGAAATTTAGAAAATACAAAAGATTCCATATTCATAAGCTATTGAGAATCTAATTTATGATCAAGTATGTATGCATCCAGTTATTGCATACATTGTTGGAATGTTAGACAGATATTTAAGCAACTATAGTATGGACCATTGGATAGAAGCTAATAGGGTTATGAGATATCTTTAGAGAATAAAAATTACATGCTCACATATCGGAGTTTTGGTAAGTTAGAGATCATCAAGTTTACAGACTTCGATTCTATTAGAATATTGATGCAAAAGAATTGTCACATGGGCTGCTAATTATAGATTGAATAGAAAGACCACTTTAGTTATTTTGTGACAATAAATATGCATTCATTTATTCTATAAACTATAGGAAAACTTCAAATTTGAAGCACATAAATATTAAGTTCCTAGTTGTTAAAAAAATTATAAAGTGATTGTATGTCTATAGAGCATGTTGGTACAAACTTCAGAATTGCGCGCTTATTAAGAAATTGTCACCCCAGGACTTTCTTGAGCACACTACTCATGTGGTTGTAATGTTATGTAAGGATATTCAGTTTTAGTGGGAGTTTATAATTTTGAAAAATGCTCATTCATTTTAGATACAATTTAGGTTACTTCAGTTTAAGGATATTTTAAGATTATTTTCTACAGAAATAAAATTCTTTTGGTTTATGCAAACTCTGAATTCAGTAAAGTTGATCTTACTAAGGTTTAAGAGGACTAGTTGGAAAAAGACATGTTCGGTTCACATTTCATGTAATTTTCCATGCTACACATCCATGATTGATCTATGTCATTTGATTATATTTGTATATGTGACCATTGATGGGTCTAGTCATGATTGATATGGAAAATGCTGCTTTGATCCTATATAGATATAGTTGATGGACGAGATTGTTATAGAATAACTATTATATAATAGCAAACTTTTGGGCTCATAAGGTTATACATTTATCAGGAAACATATGTTGCCCAACTGGGAGATTGTTAGATTAAGATCCGTAATTGTGGGCACATATGTAAAATGTATGATGTTATCATAAAGTATGAAACAAAATCAAGTAACCAATTATGTTAGGTCTGTCATAGGTATTAAAGCGTCATGGAAATAAAAGTGTAGATACCATCAGATGTATTTATAATTCAATGAGGGAAAGAGTTATAAATACTTAATAGTTGATTTATTAAATCAACTATATAAAGAGGTAGTGGTCCTCAAGAAATAGGTTAACTTGTATTACTCTTGTCCCGATTAGAGAGTTTTTACGAAGAGGGCTAACCTATCTTCTTGGAAGATTACAACCACCTTCTAGGCAATCTCCATCAAAGGATTCAAGGTTTTCAGTCAATCAATGAATTCAGGTTTTTACTCTTGTCCGCTTTCGGTTTATTGTTCTTGATGATTTGACATGATTGATCTTGGGTTTAGATTTTATATCTATTATGGTTTGGTTCTAACAAAATTAACCATTTGATGTTAATTTCGATTATTCTTATTTAGAAAGAAGATCCAGTAAACCCGTTGAAACGACATGAATTAAACATGGGTATCATGTTCGTTTCTACAAAATTTTACCTGGGTATCCAGTAAACCCGTTGAAACGACATACATTATTTATGAGATCATAATTTCCAAATAGATCAAGATTCCACCTAGGTATTCTATTCGTCTCTATGAAATTTCTCAAAAGAAATTATTAGTACGAAGAAAAATAATTTAGTGTTTCAAATTTCATGAGCGACTATAGGCGAAATCTTACCATGATAAGATCATAATAATATTACCAAGTAATACCATAATTTAATATGGAAAAAATCTTACCAAAATAACTAATGGCTATGATGACTGGTCGAAAACTTTTGAAAGAAATAAAAGGCTGAAGGTGGACTCCATGGTTGATACGAAGGTAGACTATGTACCTAAACAAAACCATGCTCACGTTTACCAATTTCATTTCCTTCTCCAGTGGCTCAAGGACATTGAAACCCATGTCGAAAGTAAAATTTGTGGCTGCTGCAACCAATGTACACAAAAGTACCAAAAAATAATGTTAGACCGTGACGTGGTATGAACCACTTCTTGGACTTGATAATTTGTTCATCTTAAATTAAATCCCAAAGAATCTATTTTAAGATCGTTGAATAATAGCGTTAATAATCCAATAATAATAATATTTAAAATTAAAATATTTACATTATTATTAAGGCGAACATAGTTAAATAAAAAACTGAATAAATCAGAATCTAATGAATCAGAACATTCGGATCATCCCTTCGTTGTTGCTATACTTGAATCTGTTTGTACGTCTTCTCCCACGTGATTCACTAAATACCAACATGCAGCTTCTCCCATATTTCCTTTACTGAAAGTAATAATAAATATGTTGGTCGTCTGTCTCCTAGGATACAACAACTATATGATCAATTGTAGTAGCACTTCTGCAGAGATCACGAATTCTAACTGTAACACCCCCTTCCTGGCCTAGTAGAGAACCGGGTCGAAAAGTGTTACCGAGGCTTATTCGGAGATCGGAAGCTTATCTGAAGTTCAGAATCTTATTCAGAAAGTCTTATTAATCTTTTTACAACTTATCGAGCTAATTCATTAATAGCTTACTCAATTTGGGGTTAATTTAAACTTTTTCGAATTTAGGGACAAAATTGAAAATTTTACAAATTAAGGGTCCTTATCAGAATTTATTTTTACAAATCTTTAATTAATCTCATCAATTATTAGCCTGTGAAATTTCATTATCAACGAAGGTCATTTACCTATCCAATTAGACCATTTAAAGTTTAGTGACCAATTTGTAAACTATTCAAATATGTAGTTTAAGTCTTTTAACAGAATTAACTAAAACCGTATCGATACACTTAAGGCCGTATCGGTACGCTAAGCCAAATTTCTCAATTCCATATTCAAGGGTAACAAGCCCGTATCGATACATCTAGATCTGTATCGATACGCATTGACCAAGGTTGACCCGTTTCGGTACAGCCTAAGGTTGTATCGATACAATTTATTTTCCAAACCTTACTGCCCAAGTCCGTATCGATAAACCCCCTTGGGTATCGATACGCTCTATTTTACCAAGCCCAAATATGCAAGACCACACCGATACAGCTTAACCCGTATCGATAGGCCTGTCTTGTAATGACAAATTTTATCTAGTTTTTATTTGAATTAATAGGTCAAACGATGTCCAAACTTTACCAAATTTTACCATAAGTATTTAATCACTAAAGCCTACTAGCATGTCAACTTTTAGGTTCATTTGAATCTGTTTACTATGTTTTTACCTTCTGGTGTCTTTAAGCCCAATTCAACTAGTTTCTTTAGTTTACAAACACACCATAATCCATTTTTAGTACTTAGACACTTTAAGGCCATTACATACATATCAAAATAGACCAATATAACATGTCTAACCCCTATGCCACCTTACTAGGTATTCAAAACAAAACGTAAGCATACATGTAATTGGTGGGATTGACTTGCAACTTCAACAACATGATCGAGGTTCGGATTGCTTCAAGGTCCTGAAATGCATGAGACACGCACATGTTAGGCTTACAGAGCCTAGTGAGGTAGTTATAAAAAATGCAACCAAGTCTTGTAATGGCATGTATAACATGTGAGCATGCTTGAATGACATATACATAATATTAACATATACAATTCATGCTTAACATCAACATATAGTAATTTCATCTATCAAATGCAAAACACATATTCCTCATTTTTCCCTTGGATATGCGGATTCCCTGTAAGCCACACATATCAGAAATAGGACTTAGCCTTGAGCCGTAACTCCGAAGTCCCTTATAGAATCCAACCTTTTTTCCCTACACATAGGTCGTAGCCCTGGACCATAGTCCAATCCTTTACTTAGTGAGCTTAAATAACCCTATGGCATACCAATTATATCCAAAGTCCATAAGTGTCCAAGGTTACACATGTCACCATGAAGCCTTTTTGCCCTTAGGCTGTATCATATCGGATTACAAATTGAGCCTTGGCTCTAAATCACATATTATGTCATTTATGCATATATCAATTTCCATATGTATCAATGTTAACATCAATCAACTTTCACATATATCATATAACGATTAAGTTATGGCATATCGTAATGCATCAAAACAATAGGATGACCTTACCACACTTACCACATGGAGTTCACATCTTGTAGGCTCTACTTGAGCTACTCAAATGAAGACACAATGTAATCACAAAACAAATGCAAGCAGGATGGCACCTAGCGATCCTGAGACACAACTACACTCACCTAGTACTCGGAGACTTCAAAGGTTCACGGATAGTGATCCTCTTACAGTTGGAAGAGCTCGAAATAGCCGATAGTGAGGATGACTTGCCTTCCACCACTTTAGCTAGTTTAAAATTAGGGAATTCCATTAGAATCGAAACTAATGATTCATAAACGTTTTTCAAGCTTACCAAAGCTTGTAGACAACATCGAAATAAAGAAATTAACCATCTAACACATGGGCTTAGCTTGAACATTCAAGGCTTAAATCTTGAAATTAGACTCTAAGGGTTGATGAAATCATCAAATTGACATAGGGGTTTTACTTACCCAATTGTAACCTTTCAATTAATGTATCGAAATCAAACAAAGGCCAAGGATTGGATCGAGGTGCTTGCTTGAGCTTGGGGAGGAAGATGACAATGGAGGTGTGTTCTTGGTTTCTTTAATCAAAGGTTATGGCCTTAGTCATAATCCACCTCACCAAGGGCCAATGAGGAGCTTTCCCTTAGCAAAGGGAAAGCTTAAACAATAGATTTCCATCAATTCATGCCTTTTTACAATCTTTAGGCACTTGATGACTAATGGTCATCTTTTCTGGTCACTCTCACGTGAAGGGGTGTTAAGCAAAGAGGTGAGTCATCCCTAATTCCTCAAACTTTACGAAATGGTCACTAAATCAATTTGAACAGGGACCCGAATCGATACACTTTATGACTGTATCGATACGGTTAAGCTAAGTTGGGTAAGTTAGTTAAAAGCATTTAGGTTGTATCGCTACAAGTCCTACCGTATCGATACACCTTGCCCAAATTCATCATTTCCAGCATTTTCATTGAAACCCCTAACTTTCATTCTTTACAAAAAGATCTAACAACTTCAATTAAGCCCAAAATAACTCTCGTTACATTGAAATTGGTTACAAGGGTCAAGCAATTACATTATTCAAGCATAACCGGTACAAAATTTTCGATCACCGGAATCTAATTTCGACTAGGTCGATTTTTGGGGTGTGATAGTAGCCTTGCATTCCTCTATCACCGAAAAATACTTTATAAAGTCACAAGTAAAAATAGTACAAAATCTTTGTGTTTTGTCATTATTAAACTTAGTAAGTTTGCATGCTATTTATAGGGGTAGGAGTTCTATTGGAAATAAAACTTTTGAATTATATGAATTTATTTGAAATAAAATTCATTAATTAAATAACATTTTCACAATAATATATGAATTTTAAAAGATAATATTTTATCCTTTTAATTTCAGAATATTCAAAAAATAATATCCAAATTTAAAGATAACATCTTATCATTTATTTTGAGATATTAAAAATGCTACATTTAAGCAAAAAATATCTCTTAGTGGGTTAAAATATTCACAAGCCCACAGAAGGCAAAACCAATCCAGTTATTCATATTACCCATATCATATCAAGTTAAGTTATTTAATAATTATTAAGTATGGTCTTGTATATAAACATATCACACGCTTGGTAACCCATCAATATGGGATATAAGTTTTCCATTTTCCTTAACTCAATTCACAAACCTACTTTGAGCATTAATTTCTCATTCATCACTCACTCATTTTGAACGTATGAGATATCATTGTAAAAGTTTCATGGAGTAGAATATGAAGACATAATTTCATTATTCGAATCTCCACCTTTACCCATAGAAAATTTGCCTCAAAATTTCCACTTTATCATATTTTTCCAACAAGTTCAACGTACCAACCGAGCTGGAAGGGAGGTCACTCTCCGATTCGGATTTGTTAGCAAGGTGGAATGTGTTGACAAGGGAGGCGAGGAAGGCATTAAAACTGGGTAAGAAACTTGGCATTCAAATTCAGAGAGATGAAGAAGTGGTTCGAGAAATTGTATTGTTAGAGGAAAACAATCAAGGCATCTAAAAGGTTCAGAGGCTAGAGGGGTGGGGGGACGAGAGCTACCATGAGACTTTTGTCCTGGAATATAAAAAGAGTGGGGTCAGATGCAATATTTTCAACAACATTCTGCGTTGTTAAAAAGTTGAGATGGCTTTTATTCAGGAAAGAAAGGAGTCTCTGAACAGGGAAGTTTAAAAGAGGTGGTGGTATGACGATGAGTGTGAATATAGAGTGTCTAATGTTGTGGGGGCGGTCTAGAGTGGATTGTGGAGGAAACGTGTTTTATTTTGAGTAATGTGTTTGCGCCTTTTGAAATTTCAGAGTAGGTTGTTGTTTGGAGCGAGCTTTTGGAGTTGAGAGGATCATTCCTTTCTATTTGGATTGTGAGGGGAGGTTTTAATGTGTATTCAATGGTATATTAAAATTCACAAGATACGTCCCTCATGTGGATCAAGGCATCTAAATTTTATGATTTTGTTAAGGACTGGTGGGATAATCAGGTGGAGTGCGATTTTGTCTCCTTAATTCAAACCTGGTTTCCACCTCTAGCTGCTAATTTGAAATAACCAGATTCAGTTGTTGAGGCCTGCTAGGAACGCAGTTTTTCTTAAGACAGATTCAACCGCTCTTCGGTGCTAGAGCTCGTCGGTCGTCGGTCTCCCAGGATACAACAGCGAATGATTATCTTCAGCAGCACCACTGAGAAATTACGAACGTACTCGAGCCTTCGACTATCACCAGAAAACTATGCAAGTTTGGGAGAAAAAACGTTTTGAATTGTGTAAAACCTAAAAGGTTTACAAGCTATTTATAGGGGTAGGAGTTTCATCGAAAATAAAACTTGTGAATTATTTGAATTTTATTTAAAATAAAATTCATTTATCAAATAGCATTATCACAATAATATTTGAATTAAAAGATAGTATCTTATCAAATATTTATCTTTTTAATTCCAAAATATTCAAAAAATAATATTCAAATTTAAGGATAACTTCAGTCATTTATCATTTTATTTGAGATATTAAAATGCTATATTTAAGGAAAATTATCTCGTAATGGGTTAAAATATCCGCAAGCCCATGTAAGGCCCGACCAGTCCAAACATTCACGTTATCCATATCATTTAAGCTTAAGTTATTCAATAACCACCAAGTAGAGTCTTGTATATAAACATCTCTCACGCTTGGTAACCCATCAATATGGGATATAAACTTTTCCCTTTTTCTTAACTCAATTCACAAGCTCACTTTAAGCATCAATTTCTCATTCATTACTCAACCATTTTGAGCACATGAGATACCGTTGTAAAGGTCTCATGGAGTAGAATAAGACCCAACCGAATCCTTATTCAAAACTCTACCTTTACCCATTTGAAATATGGCTCAAAGTAACCAATTTCCTCACATTTTCCAACAATCCCCCACATGAATGAAATTGAAGCATTTTATCAAAAACATTTTGACTCGATGTGGTGATAGTTTCTACGATTGATAGTTGCATAGGATAGGTAGGTGTCCACCCTTGAACCTCCCCTTGTGAAAGTATATTTACTTTACCGGCTGCCCAGTAAACTTGATGTCCTTGAACTGTTCTGCCATTTGTGTAAACGATTATATACTCCACACAACTACCTTTCTGGCACGAGTTTAGTTCTTATGGTTATGTCTATATGGTCATGGACATCGCCTAGTTCTGCGAGAGTTTGAGAGAACTATGCCCCACTTCACTCTTACATAGGTGACTTATGTTGCTCGGCTTTACCGACACATACAATGGTCATTAAAAACATTGCTTAGCTTGTTCCGTTTTTAGTCACTGCTTACATCATAGGAATAGACTTGGGAGAGTAACCCCCACAATGACCGCACAGGGTCTATGTGATTAGATTGTCTCTTTGAACCTAGATCTTGGATCTCCAGTCAACTAGGTAGGGTTTTCCTTCTCATTGCGCCTTAAATTTCCATGGGATTTAGTTTTATTCCTTTCGATGTTTTCGCAACTTGATCTCAGTTTAACCCTTTGGTTAGCGGATCCGCAACGTTATCCTTTGATTTTACATAATTAATAGAGATAACTCCATTTGAGATCAGTCGTTTAATTGAGTTCTGACTATACCAGAATCATTATTGTCAAATTTCTCAAGAATTTTTCCACATAGTGTGACAATATGAGACTTTCATGTGACCGTTTAATTTGGATGCCCAAAATCGGTTGTTTCATTCTCATATTTTTCATGACATTTGTACGTTTTACCATATAATAACAATGAGTGTATCATCAACATAGGATCATGTATCCTAATGCGCACTTTGTCACACTTTTATTTGTCATCATGACAATGTTTCCGTTTCAACCTTTTGTTGAACGTATAGACTATTTTCCATTGATAGTCTCCAAGGTTCGTTCCATTGAACTTGGACTAACTTCCCTAAATATTTAGGAAATATATTTCAAAGAATGAGACATTCTTTGTTTTCATTATCACATTCTTGTGAATCTATTTTTTACACAAGAAATTGATATTCATTACATAATCAATGAAAATATAGTTCATTTATTTTCATTTACGTCGGTAATAGGAATATTGCCTTTGCAAGATACCCCCACATTTTATGTAGTTTTAGGAAGGTCTTATTTTCTTCCATAACTCATATGGTGTCTAATTAGTTGATGGAACAACTCCCCCCACATGTTAGGCACATTTTGAAGTTTCAATTCTTATCTTCAAATTCATTGTACCCTTTGATGTTGCAACGCTACTCACATAGAGTTTTCTCCCCAAATTAATCAATTTATTAAAATTGGGTTGAACATCCTACTTATAGAGAATAATTTCTCTACAAAATTTTTGCTTTTAAGCAAATTGCAAGTTTGTTCTATCATGAAGGTAATTTCCTCCGAACAACAATTTGCCATGTCAATTGTTACGCCACTAACATTGACCTCGTTTGGAAGTTTATAGTCCGGGGACTTGTTCCTCATCTTATGGTAATTGAAGCATTTCCCATGAAATTTTGCTTCTTGAACATACCGCCTAATTTGCGATTTGAAGTCCTTTTTTACTTCCGCTACGTTTGTCATGGTAATATTTGTCTTAGCAATATTTACCTTAGTAACATTTGAAGGTGGTAACAATATTTACCTTATCCTCTCTAATCATAGGAGGATCATCCTTTAGATATTTGACCAGTTTTATCATGGTCAAATATGCAACATCTTTTATTGCCACGTTTTGAAATTCTTTCCAATGAATTTCACTTTTTCCATTGTGTCACATAGTCACAAACCAAAACAAAATATTATGAATTTAGTCAAAGACTAAAACCCCACATAGTCTTAATAGAAAGAACAATAATGAACAATACACCAGGTAGGTAACTTATGAAAGGGAGGTTGTGCACTAGGCACGCTTAAATACCAAGTCTTTCAAAGAACCAATCCTAGACATGCACTTTCATATTGTTTTTCAATCACCGTTTATGGGTTCCATTCTCCTATGCTTAAGGAAGTTCTTGAAGTCGTTCAAAATAGGGGTTAGCTTTTCAAATGACTAACGCCTGAACAGATTCACTTCCAACCATTCCTTTTCGAGAATACCGTAAGTGATCAGTTAAAATCACTACCTTTGATTCGCAATAATTTAGGATCAAATCACAAATTAAGAATTTGATAACTAAGAATTTTCTTAGCACCGACATCTTCTATTTGTATTTATGGTCCAACGACCCTCAATTCTTTAGCCATTTTTTAAACACTGCGCACTTCATAGCATGTATCAGAATAGGCTTTAAGAATTTAATTTTGACCAAATAAATCCACCGATTTATCTCCAAAATTGAATCATTCTAGATTTCCATGAATATAACCTCAATGGTTTATTTTCTTTGTTATATCTTCTATTCAACGTTGTGATTAGTGGCACTAAAAACTTAAACAGAGATCAAGGCAACCTAATCAAAAAGAAATAATCCTTCGATTTAAATTTCGTTGATTCTTGTTTAGAAGATCAAGTAAATTCGTTAAAACGGCAGGAATTAATACCCGAAATGAATTATTTACAAGATCTTTGTTTCTAAAACAAATTCAAGAATTTCTCATGGTTATCCTACACTTTCTCATAGAATATTATTGGTTGAAACAATAATACAATAATCCAAAGTGTTTCCAAACACAGATAACCTTGCCTTAAACCTTTTACACACATGATAAAGGTTTTACAATACATGCAAACATGTATTTTACATATGATTTTAATCCTTGCTATAAGCGAAGGTATTAAATCAAACATGTATCCTCATGATACATACAAATAAATCAAAATTCAATTTCGTTTATTTCTGATTTTGATTTTCCATAAAACTCGTAACCTCAGTTACTCTCAACAACAATTTCTGTAACACAGATTTGTCCCATTTATTTCTGAGATCTAAGCAAACCCATTAAAACGGTAGGATAATTCCTGAAACCAATTTATTTGCTTGACTCACACACTTATCTCGAATCGCCTTTTGAAAATATATTATGTCTTAAGACTGTTGGACAAAAAGGGTTAAATTCGAAATAAATGTGAAAATAATTAAAGTAACAAGATTACAGAAATTAGAAACATTGAAATAAACCGAAAACACATATTCGAAATAACCAAATTCAGTTGCTGAGGCCTGTTAGGAATGCAATTTTCTTCAGACAGATTCGACCGCTCTTCGGTGCTAGAGGTCGTCGGTCTCCCAATATACAACAGCGGATGATTATCTTCAGCAGCACCACTGAGAAATCACGAACGTATTCGAGCCTTCGACTATCACCAGAAAACTATGCAAGTTTGGGAGATAAAACGTTTTGAATTGTGTAAAACCTAGAAAGTTTACAAGCTATTTATAGGGGTAGGAGTTTCATTGAAAATAAAATTTTGTGAATTATTTGAATTTTATTTAAAATAAAATTTATTTATCAAATAGCATTATCACAATAATATTTGAATTAAAAGATAATATCTTATCAAATATTTATCCTTTTAATTCCAAAATATTCAAAAAAATAATAAAATTCAAATTTAAGGATAACCTCACTCATTTATCCTTTTATTTAAGATATTAAAATGTTATATTTAAGGAAAATTATCTCATAATGGGTTAAAATATCAACAAACCCACAAAAGGCCCAACCATTCCAAACATTCATGTTACCCATATCATTTAAACTTAAGTTATTCAATAACCATTAAGTAGAGTCTTGTATATAAACATCTCTCACGCTTGGTAACCTATCAATATGGGATATAAGCTTTTCCCTTTTCCTTAACTCAGTTCACAAGCCCACTTTGAGCATCAATTTCTCATTCATTACTCAACCATTTTGATGTTATGAGATACCGTTGTAAAGGTCTCATGGAGTAGAATAAGACCCAACCGAATCCTTATTCAAAACTCTATCTTTATGCATTCAAAATATGGCTCAATGTAACCAATTTCATCAAATTTTCCAACAAAATGCATTAGTATTAAGGAATTGTATTAACATGGCCGATCATCTTGCAAAGGCAGGTTTGGAAATACATGATCTTTTTAAAGCTTGGTGGCAGTTTGTGGGGTCTTGTTCCATTGTGTGGTATATGTTTCAGCTTCAGTGGATTTAATGGTAGCTGGATGCAGCTCTAATGGGTTGGATAGGGTTTAGAAATCATTTCAGATTGCTGCTGCGTAGTAATAAGAAAGTGGCGTTGTGGCGTAAGGGTAAGTGTGTTGTAGGCGAGTCAATGGGCATTGTTACTTTTTAGGCGTCTATGGTTTTCGGTTGTATTTCATCTCGGGTTGTGCGTATTTTTTTCTTTATTTAAGTTTAGAGAGATTTTTAACGAGGCATACAACTCTGATTAAAGCTTGTTTGAAGCTTTATTCATAAAGTTAATTTGCCGAGCAAAAAAAGAGTTTAAAAATTTACGGAAATTTCCGGTTGGGTTACATGATTTCAACAATTTTCATATAATCTTATATTATTATAAAGCTACTCATTAAAATTTATCAATTAATTTGAGAACACCAGTTTAATTAAAATTAAACAAAGCGAAAATAAATTTTTAAAATCTAATCTTTTTCCTCATAAAATAGGATCATCCAAGAAAAAATTAAAAATTTAACCAATCATTTTGAAAAATAAAAGATGCAAACATCACAATTGACGCTAACATAAAAACATAAAAGTATAGCACATTGACAATTGATTTTATAACAACTTAAGCATGACTTATTTGAGGTAATTACAAGCATTTATCAAACAAAGTAAAGGTAAATAAACAAGATAACCAAAAACCTACTATATGTAGAAGTGACGACAAATTCAACTCTAAATAAAACTTACAAAAAAATAAAATTAAAACGTGCTAAAAAACATTTGGTGTTTTCATATACCCCTTTATCAAACAAAGAAAATAAAAACTTAGATATGCATAGACATAGAAAAAAGAAAAAGAAGAAAAGAAGGTTGATGAAGGAATGCAAATAGATGAAAGGGCCGAGGCTGGTTTTCATGTTGTCGTCATCGGCAGCGACTACATTTCTTAATTTTATTAAATAAAAAGAGTATAAGGTGTGAGAAAAAACTTAATGTTTAAAAAATTTAAACAATTATTTTAAATAAAACCAATATAAAATTATAGAATTAATGGTATAATTAATGTTGTTGGGTTCAAATCGATCAACTGAAAATTGTCAAGAGGAGATTGAATTGTGTTCTTGAAGAATTGGTGGAAACCGAAATAAAATGGACAATTTTATGCGATTGACTTATAGTGGCCCGACTTCTAACTAAGTCTACATCCACTACCTCAGTTTACTATCACTAAAAATTTCTCAATTCACTACTATGAATTATTCCCTTTAAGGATAAGATATAACCTTACAACCCTATCTTTTCAATAACTAAGATAGAACCACTCTAGTTTTTTTAAGGCTAAATTATAAACTCTCTCTTTTACAAGGGTTGTTTGTGTAAACAATGAAGATCTCTCAAAATGAGTGTTTACAAACATTGAAGCTCACAAGAAATAGTACAAAAGAAAAACAATTAAATCACTTTCTACACTATGTACACGAGAAATAAAGAAATAAGGATTTAAAGACTATTTCTCTTGATCATTTTGTTTGGATATTGTGTTTAATCATCTTCAAGTGTTCTTGGCTTCTTTTATAGCGTAAAATGATATTTTGGTTGTTGGAGATGTTTTGAAGCCGTTGAGAGGTTATAAAGTCGAAATTTAAATGTCTACCTACACAAAGGTGTTGAAACCTTTGATAAGATTTTGAAACCTTTAGATTTTTAAAAGCAAACTAGTCGTCATTAGTTGTTGTGGCCCAGAAGTATTGAAACCTTAGCCAGAGGTATCAAAACCATTTTAGGGAGGTATCAAAATCTTTGTGAAAAAATTTGAAACCTTATCGCAGGTATTGATTTTAAAACCTTTCCGCTCGCATGGTTTAGAAACCACCTAAAGGGATATCGAAACCTCTATTAAAACACTGAAAATTTGGCTAGGTTTTGACTTTTTAAAGATATATTCGATATTGGTTTTTAGTCAAAACATTAAAAATATTCTAAACATATTTTTCAAGTTTTGTGGACTTTGAATTATTTTTAAAATATTCAATTAAGTCCAAAAACATTTTTATAAATCTTTTTTATATCAAAATATACTCAACGAATACAATACAATAAAATTAGTATAATCAATAGAATAAACAAAAAGAATTATAATTGCAATCAATACATTTGTATAATCACAACTAAAATTAACTATTACAAAATATAAAAATAACAAACTAAAGAATGAAATGTTTTCAAACCTAAATCAAATAATTTTAGATAGAACTTAGATATTAATTATATTACTTAAACTAGCATAAATTATAAGGGGTAAACTTCACCGGAGGTCCCTTTTGTTTAGGGCGTGTTCTATTTTGATCACCGAATTTGAAAAAATATTATTTTGCCACTTATGTTTTCGACCATTACCATTTTGGTCACCCGAGCGTTAACCACCATTAATAAAAAATGTTAATTTTAAATTTAACTCCTAAACTTTTGAAAGTTTATTTTTTCACCCTTTTTAAACAAGGCTTAAATATCCATTTTGTACATGAACTATACACCTTCTCCCAAGTTGGTACCTAAAGAAATTTTGCTCCCAAGTTAGTACTTGAACTAAACATCTTCTCCCAAGTTGGTAATTAAAGAATTTTTACTTCCAAGTTGGTACTTGAACTAGGCACCTTCTCCCAAGTTGATACCAAAACTTATACATTGTTTCAATTTGGTCCTAATTCAAAATAATTCAATAAATTTAACTCTTTATATTTAAAAATCTTTTCAATTTACTCTTTGTTCTGCTCTTAAATTGTTTGTTGTTTCTCTTATAAAGGTTATATCACTTTCCTAGTATAAAAATTTTAACGATACTTGATGTTATTTTATGGTAGAATGCAGTTATCTCATTGTTGTTTTGATCCGTTAGGCTTGTTTAATCTGAAAGTATAGCAAAAAATGACTAAATTGACAATGTTTTCAAATACAAATGGTTAAATTTATTGAACAATTTCGATTAGGACCAAATTAATAGAATGTATAAGTTTGGGGACTAAATAATCGAAATAGTGGATGTAATTAAAGTTTTGGGTACCAAAATGGGAGCAAAAATTATTTAGGTGTCAACTTCGGAGAAAGTGTCTAGTTCAGGTACCGGCTTGAGAGCAAAAATTCTTTAGGTACCAACTTGGGAGAAAGGGTGTAATTCAAGTACCAAATGCATATTTAAGCCTTTAAACAAAAACAAACAAACAAAAAACTCTTTCTCTCTTTAACTTAAACCCTACTCGATCGTCTCTTTGCAGATTTCACCACCACCAGGCATCATAATTCTAGCATCGAACGTTAATGTCAGTAAAAACTAATCGTTAGATCTCGTATAGCAACAACTACGTACATATAAGAACCAAATCAAATCGGACATAACTTAAGACTAGCAACCAAAAAATAGAAAGAAATCAAACGGAAAGAACCTAAAAATGACAAATTTACTAACAGATCAAACATTCGATATACATAGAAAAATCCCCGGCGCCTTTTGCAGAATTGAAACAAAACCCCAAAAACAGCCAAATAAAACAAAAGTCAGATCAAATGTGCAATCAAAAATCAAACTCAACCAATAGGAACTAAAATAGTCGATGATAAAAGATACTGGGTCAAGAAAAAAATACTCAATGAAAATAGAAGCTCAATGAGAAAATCCCATAAATATTGCAGCAATTTTTTTTTTAAATCTATGACACAATCGACTTTAATTTTCACAATATTGCACTTTCTACAATACATGTAAAGTCGGGTTCAAGAGATTCCGACTTTGAACAGTATTTTCTCTAAAAATCCTAAAAATTGCTTGAAGTCGGATCCTCATGTACCCGTCTTTAAGAGTATTTTTAGAATTTACTATTCAAAATCGGAGTCTCCTGAACTCGACTTTACATGTACTATAGTATTTGTAATATTCCGAGAAATAAACTGGATGGTGCCATATTTTGTGGGGGGAAAATAAGTGCAATATTTAAGTAATTTTTCCGAAGCTCAACAACTCAATCCACCGACAAAAACTTACGGAGATGGAAGAATTTATCAGTTCATCAAGTCCTAGGTGGATAACCCCGGACTGCAATTGCATTTAAAATTTGGAATATTAAATTACATCCCACTTTTTTTGAAGCTCCCACTGAAATATGTAAATCAATTTGCAGACAAGAGATAAAGGAAAAGGTAGGTAGTGATGGGGTAAACGTGAAGAAAAAGGGCTTTATAACAAAAGAGTCAAATATTAGAGATTTGGATTCATACATACTCAGACGTCTAACTATATACACCTAAACTAATAAAAAAATTCTTCCTTTTCTCTAACCCAAACCCTAAACTAATAAAAGAAATTTTTTGTTCATTAGTCTTGGGTCGCCAAAGAAGAATGGACGGTGACTGAGGATTGTTCAAAGCCGACCACAAAATGAACAAATGACAGCAACAAGTGTAGGGTTTGGGTTAGAGGAGAGGAGAGGAGAGGAGAGGAAGAGTTTTTTTGTTTGAAATGGGTGAAAAAAATAAACTTTCAAAAGTTTAGGGGTCAAAATTAAAATTAATATTTTTTATTAACGGTGGTTAACGTTCGGGTGACCAAAACGGTAATGGTCGAAAACATAAGTAGCAAGAATAATTTGTTTTCAAATTTAGTAACCAAAATAGAACACGCCATAAACAAAAGGGACATCCGGTGAAGTTTACCAATTTTTTTAAACTAATAACTCACACGTGTACAATTTACATTCAACAAAAACTTAAAAGGCGAGACTCAAAACTTGCTCAATAGTAAAATAAGCGTTCAAACTATATATTTTTTTAATTTTTGTGTCTAAATAATTTTTTGCTCAAAACATGTGTCTAAAGTTTCATTTTGTTAATTCTAAGTGTTTGGTTATTAACGACAGTTAAAAAAACTCGTTCTTCAATCAAAACATGACATGTGACATGTTTTTGTAAGGAAAAACTTAACAATTTAATTTTTTTTAAATAGTCCCAAACCCTAACCTAAAACACTAATATTGTCGTTGTTACTGCCATCGATAGTCTCGTCGGAGCTCGCCACTACTGCCTCCGGATGTCGCCGACCATTTTCCCATCCACCGATCGCTTGTATTTGATGGTAAGTGTGTTGATCTGCTTCCTTTCGCGAGTTTGAATTTTTTTGACGTTAGGTATGTCGTCTGTCAACTTTTGGTGACGAGAAGGTGGGGCAAATGTTCATGGGGTCCAGCAATGGAAGTAGTAGGCATGCTGTCGACGATTGACAATGGTTGAAATTGAGATTTGAGGTTTAGAAGTTTGAAGAATATTTTCAGAATGTTTTAGAATTTTAGGATTTTTTTTGAAAATTCTGATTTTTGTTAAAATAAATAAAACAAAATAAACCTGTCACGTGTCAAGCATGGAATGAGCGAATTTTTTTATCGGACCAACCTTAAAATAATAACAAAATAAAATTTCAGATACCTACAGAGAAAACTTTAAATGTTTTTAAGCAAAAAATAATTTAAGCACAAAAAAATAGCCATAGATATAATTTGGCAACTTATTTATTATAAAGCCAAACTTTAACCTATATCAATAATGCGAGAATATATGGTCCTTGGCCCTTCCGTAATGACCTTTTTTCAACATATTTAGTAAGATTTTTTTTGAATAATCTAAGGGTGATTACATGGTAGTATTTGTTCATATATATTCTTAACTCTTTGAAGATGCACAAACATTGTAAACAAAATGATTGAACCCGAATCTCTTAAGATGAACATTATCTACTTTTCTATTAGGACCACTTGTTGAGTTCAAGTAAGGCACATGTATATATATTACATAGCTTCGCATTTTTAAATTAAAATAAATTTTAAAGTTTTAATCCTCAATTTTATCTTTCTGCTAGGTTTTTTTCTCTCCCCAACCTTGCGTCACAGGTTCTTCTCTATTTGCTTCCTTGACCGGTGGTCGACAACAAGTCTTAATACTGGTTGTCGACTACTATAATTCATTATTTTCATGTTTTCTTCTTTTTTTATTTTTAATAAATTTTATCTTTCTTCCATTCTGACATGATTTCAGCATACCTCAGCGGTTGTTTGGTGCTTTCAGAGATCTTCACGACGCTAGTTTCTAATTTTAGTTTTGTCGATGGTCATAGAAATATAAATCCTCACTCGGTTGATGGTTGTTTGTCGACGTAATCAGACCTGGTAGCGGAGAAATTTGCTCGATAGTTTGGTTCGCTCAGTACTCCTTTTTCACTCTATAAATCATCTCGTTTTGACAGAGACAAAGAGATTCAAAAAAGCTTCTAAATTTTGTCGATATATTAATCTCTATAAAAATATTTACTTTTTTTTGCACATTATATTTTGTATAAAATTTTAATAAATACTTTTTTATTATTTTTCCTTCTAAATACATTATATTTAAAATATCTTTTTTATTTATTAATAAACTCATTGGTATTGTAAAAAAAACTAAATTTAAGAACGAACAAACTAGTGAAACATAGAGAAAAAGCCACATTGCTTACACCCAAAAAAAGCTTTTAGGAATAAATATCAAGGGACACGTGTCCAAATCACATGGCAGTTCCCCTTTCAATCTACAAGCCGACTTCGGGTAAACAGGTTTTGTGAAAGAAGCAATTGGTCCTCTTCTTTTCGTTTTCATTATTTAATTATTTTCTATTCTTAGCTGTGTGCTGTTGTCACGTTCCCCTACGACTTCTGTTTTTTTGTATTTATTTCATTTTATTAGCAATTTTCCTCACTCTCTTCTCTGCTTCTATAAATCACTCGCGACCTTTCCTCAACCATCCTTCTTTCGTCTATCGCCAAACTTCTCTCTTTCTCCCTATTTTCCTCATTTTTTTCAATTTTTTTTTCGATTTTTGTAGATCGTTCTATGTCCATGTTTACTGCCTACTGCGCCGGTTCCTCAAAGCAGCTGTAAGTTAAATCGAAGGTATTATTCTACTCTCTCTTCATTTTTTCCTCCATTTTTTTCTGCTTCCGAACAACGCCTTTTTCGAGATTTCCTTTGTTTCTTCCCCGTTCTGAATCATGTCCTTACGAAAACCTAATTTTAGAAATTTAAGCTGGTTTTTCTCTTTAGGAATAACCTCTCTAAGTTCCGTTTATTTTGTATTTTTTGTGACTCCAAATTGCTGTTAGATGTATTTATATTAGTTGATTCTTTTTAATGTTTTTTGCTGCTGTAGATCTAGCGATCTATAACTGATTTACAGTAATTGTGGAAATTAAATCTTATAGAGGAAACCGTAACAGGTCTACGGTTCAATTTTTGGTTTCTATTGAAGGCGATGTTTGATTAAGCTTTTGTTTGTGTCAAATAGGGATATCAATTGTTAATAGTTAAAGAAAACGTTAAAAAAAGATGCAGCAGTGTGCGATTCAACAAAGCGCTACTGGAAGCAGCCGTGAGGATTTGCAGAGCTCTTTTTCGGTTTCGGTTATGGTTACGGATCGGAGAGAAGTCGTGGTCTGCCCGAAACCACGTCGTTTAGGTCTTGTTAACACTTCTTTCAACGATCACCCGGTTAGGTCCCTCCGATGGCAAATTAGGTAATTTCTTCTTGTTTATACGGCCTTCAATTTTTTATCCTATTTTTTTTTGTTAAAGCAGTAACAAATTTGTTTGATGTTTTTCAGCCACCAAACAGAGCTTTGTGATTCAAAAGCAGGGAGTGATATTTTGGATATGATTCTTACAAAGGTACGATTATTTCTCCTAATTTAGACGTATTTAGTTGTTTATTTCTCATAAAATAAATTAATCTTAGCTTCTTAACAATAAGAGACCGCTGGTTTATGATAGGGAGCGAATTTATAAATTTTAGTGTGAAGAATTTATAAAATTTTAAGTAGAAAATACGTTAAATTTTTTATAAAAAAATTAAATCATATAAAAATTTTAAAATTTTAAGGGCTCCCCACTAACCCATGATCTCCGATAACTATGGCCACGTCTGGATGCTAGTCTTTTGTTTGTAGGGACCATTTAAAATATAACCGTTAATTTAATGTGACATCTACGATAAGAACATTTAATTTATTGTGTATGGTTTCTTTTATAGGTCTGATGATTGGTTTTGGAATTTAGCAGGGTGGTTGTAGAGTGGAACAATTAGCGTCGTCGCCTCCGTTTTTTTGTGGGTCGCCGCCTAGTAGAGTCGCTAACCCATTAATACAAGATGCTCGATTTGGGGATGAGAATGTCATAGCCCCACTGTCTAAGCTGTCTCCGAACCCGCCTCCATCTGGCTTGCCTTCAATGTCAACGTCGTCCTCTTCGAGGAAAGTAGGGTGCATTCGAGCAAGTTTCGGTAACAAACCAGCAGTGAGAGTTGAGGGGTTCGATTGCCTCGACAAGGATAGACGCAATTGCAGCATCCCAGCGCTGGCTTAGAACCCATTTCAATCAAACAAAGTATACAGATAAAAAGAAGAGAGAATTTTGTAGTGTCTTTAAGGGACTAAAAAAGAGGCAAAGAACCCTTTATGTAGTGTAAATAAATATGGGTTCTTTGCAATGTTAGTCAAAACGATGTCGTTTTGTAAGTATATAGTGTTCAATTTTTTTGTTTTGTTTTGTTATGTTAGGAGTGTGGAGTAAAGAAAAGGAATTTGTATAAAAAGGAAATGAAGTTGGTAATTGAGTAAAACAGTGGGTTAGTGTATATAAAAATCATTATGTGTTTTGATTTTTCTTCAGTTTTTTGTCTGGTAGTTGTGTTTTGATGGCATCCCATAAAGCCTACACATAGTATACCTGTTTGCTTAAGAATCACGTCAGTTCCTGCGTAAATCCCTGATCTGAAATTGGGACCAACACTAACAACCTTTTAACTTTTGTCAACGTGAATAAAGGTGAAGAAATATCTGAAATCAAATCATCGAGTGCGTAAGAAATATTCAAAGCTATTATTATTAAAATAAAAATTATTTTAACCAATCATAATACGTGACTTTAATTTTAACTTTTTTTTATTTTTTATGATTAATTGCCTCATTCATAAATGAATTATATTGATTTTTTTACTTTTATATATTTATTTTTTATTTTCAATTTTATACATAAATTTTTTGTTGTTTAAGAGTTTACCCTTCTTCATCACGAAGTTGATGTGTCCCGGTTAGCCCATACATATTTTGAAACGTGACAATTTTTTTAAATATATTGCCCGCCTTTATCTTTTTTTCTTTTTCATGTGTTAATTAGAAACATTCTTTTACTATTATAACCTTCTCTATTTTTACATATTAACTTTCTGGTTTACTCTTTTACAAGTAACACGATTCAAAAAAGAGGATTTCAATGGTTTGAAAATAGAAATTTCATAATTTTAACTGGATTTCAACTATTCAAAATAGGGATTTAAACAGAGATTGAAGAAAATCGATCGCGTGAGTTCGTGTTTTAATAAGATCGCTCTTGTTTTCATCTGGTTTTATTATCTCTGAGTGAAATCAAGGCTTGAGTTTCTACGCTTTCTCTGGTAAGTTTGAGTTTCTCTAATACTAACTATTCTTTTTTTCTTTTAGAGATTCGAACCTGGTGGATATCTTGACAAAGTTGCTGAGCTTATCTGAAAGATTCTTTTTTAACAGGGTAACTACTGCTCACTTCTTATATTTTAATTGTTGCTTTGAGAATATTATATGGCATTTTTGTCTCATTCATGTCGGTATTTATATGTGATATGTTTGAAACAAAAAAGTTTAATGGCTGGAAAAATAATAATAGTAATGCATATATGGGGAATTTTGTTAGAAACCCTGATTAACAGTATATCGGTGGACATGAGGTTGAATGACGTGTTGGTTCTGATAAATTAAGTTACCGAATTTTACTTGACATGGTAAGATATGCTGGTTGTAGGGTAGTTATGTGGTTTAGTTATTTGGTACCAGGTCAAACATTAAAAGATGGCACATGAATTGCTTGGGAGGATGAATCATTTAGGAATATGATTGAACACAATAAGAAGGGACCATTGCATGTTTATGTAAAGCATAAGGCTCATATCCTACAATATGTAGACAAAAATGTGAGTCACGTAGTGGTCCAGGAGATAGTGGGGTTGGTGAGACATCAAATGTTGGTGGGTCCTAAGACTTGAATGAGAGCTTGAGTTTATGTGATGTGAATTTGGGAGAAATAGAATTTAAGGCTGCTTTTAGGGGTGAGGAAGCTATTGTTGAGGGTGAGAGATCCACTACTTTTGAGGCTGTTAAAACTGCTTTTGAGGGTGAGAGATATGCTACTTTTGAGGGTGTTGAAACAATTTCTAAGAGTGAAAAGCAAGCGCTTTTCGCAAGAAGAAATGGATATGGGTCTAACAATGATGATGAAATTAGAAAAATATGAGGTGATTGTCTAAATTTCTTTGAAAAATAGAAAAAAAAAACACTCTCAAATGATGATGTGGAAGTTGAGTCTGTTTTTTATTTTTGATTAGCTGATGAGAGTTCAAACTTGAATGCAACAATGGATGATGACAACGAAAGTAAGAAAGAATAAAATTTTCATAGTGATGTTAAAAGTAGAAGTGAGACAGACTATATCGAGTCTTCAGATGTTGAAAGTTATGACAGTCTAGAAGATAGAGAGGTTGTCTGTAAAAGAAGAAAGAAGATCTTTTATGATCCCAAAGATCGAATCCCATGCTTGCAACTTGTGTTTGTTT
This sequence comes from Hibiscus mutabilis, assembly GCA_019671005.1. Taxonomy (NCBI): domain Eukaryota; kingdom Viridiplantae; phylum Streptophyta; class Magnoliopsida; order Malvales; family Malvaceae; genus Hibiscus; species Hibiscus mutabilis. The sequence goes on along the minus strand of CM033711.1, from coordinate 35,394,912 downwards.
TTTATAGCGCAAGGCAATTCGAAGATGCACTAGTTCAGTTTGCTATTGCTAAGAGATTTGATTACAAGCTGGTTAGAAATAAAAAGACAAGATTAGTGCTAAATGCAAGGGTGATGGTTGTCCATGAGAGATCTATACTTTAGTTGAAATTGGTAATGACTTCTTTAAGGTAAAGAAACTTGTAGCCCAACATGATTGCTCAATAACTTTCACCAACTTTAAGGTAAACTATAAGTTCATTAGGAAATATTTTTTAAGCAAGTTGAGAATTATACTAAAATTGACATTGAATGGGATGCAACGATTAGCTAAGGAAGAGTTGAATGTAGATGTGTATATTAATGTATGTAGTAAAGCTAAAATGTGGTCAAAGAAGGAGATCAATAAGAGGGTGAATTATGAGTTTAACAGACTCTTTGACTATGCAGCAGCATTGAGGAAAGTTGACCCAAACTGTATTGTACTGTACTGTACTGTAGATCTAATGATTGAGAGACTTAGTCCTAAAATCACCCCAAATAGCCTACAAGGCTCTTAAAGCCCACTACTCTGACCAAAGGTAAAGCCCACGCTTTGGGTCAAACCGACTCTTGAATTCCAAAATCCAGGTCATTACAACTCTTCTTTCTTTAAAAAAAATTCGTCCTAGAAATTTACTTTTTGGAAACAAATGTGGATAGAGCAGTTTCATATCCTCTTCAACTTCCCACGTGGCTTCTTCGACTCCATGGTTCCTCCATAACATCTTTAGCAAAGGAATACACTTGTTACGCAGCTCCTTGACTCCTCTATCAAGGATTCTTATTGGCTCTTCCTCGTTGTCAAATTGGTGTTTATCTCAATCTTCTCAGGCGGGATAGCATGGGAAAGGGTCAGAGCGGTAACGTCTCAACATAGACAAATGAAACACGTTATGGATGCATGCCATCTGCAGAGGTAAAGCCAACCGATAAGCCACTAGTCCAACCTTATCAAGGATCTCATATGGCCCTATAAACCTCAGACTCAACTTCCCCTTCCGACCGAAACAGATCACTCGCTTCCACGAAGATACCTTAAGGAAAACTCTGTCACTAAGTTCATACTCGATGTGCTTGCGCCTACGATCCGCGTAAGCTTTCTGACGATCAAAAGCTGCTTGCAATTTTTCCTTGATTATCTGTACTTTCTCTTCGGTTTGTTTAATCAAATTCGAGCCCACTATTCTTCTTTCATTAAGCTCGGTCCAACACAAGGGTGTTTTACACATATACCCATACAAAGCCTCAAAAGGAGCCATCTTGATGCTTGACTGAAAGTTGTTATTGTAGGAAAACTTGACAAGTGGTAACTGATCTTCCTAACTTGTTTCAAAGTTGATAACACAACAACGAAACATGTCTTCCAAAATTTGGATAACTTGCTCTGACTGGCCATCAGTCTGAGGACGGAAGGCCGTGCTAAAATATAACTGGGTGTCCAAAGCCTCGTGTATCTTCTTTCACAACCTTGTCGTGAAACGCGAATCTCTGTTAGATATGATCAATGATGGCACGCTATGCAACCTTACTATCTCCCGGATGTACATTGCGCCAATTTTTAAAGCATAAAATCCATACGCACGGGCAAAAAGTGGGCAGACTTGGTCAACCGGTCCACAATCACCCATATAGCGTCATGTTTCCTTTGCGTCAGCGGTAGACCTTACACGAAATCCATGGTCACCCGATCTCATTTCCACTATGGGATCTGGATGAGCTGAAGCAAGCCTGAAAGAACCTGATGCTCGGCCTTAACTTGCTGACAAGCTAAGCATCTTGTCACAAACTCGGACACATCTCTTTTCATGCTAGGCCACCAATAAAAAGGACGTAGATCTTGATACATCTTCTTACTCCCCGGATGTAAAGCAAACGGGATACGGTATACCTCTCGAAAGATGCGGTTTCCCAAATCCTTCAATGCCGGAACACATAGATGACCATTAAAATATAAGACCCCACCGTCTCGTACCTCAAAGTTGGTTACTTCACCTCCCTAAACCATCTCGATCTTTACTACAAACTCTTCGTCTAACACTTGTGTCCTTTTTATTTCTTGCACCAAGGTAGGTTCTACACAAAGCTCGGCTAACATCCCACCATCTTCAGTTATCCTTAACCGGACAAACATTGCTCTTAAATCCGACATAGACTTTCTACTCAAAGCATCGGCCACCACATTGTGATACTCTATGATGCAATCATAGTCCTTTAAAAACTCAATCCACGACCTTTACCTCAAGTTTAACTCTTTCTGGGTGAGGAGGTATTTCAAACTCTTATGGTCGGTATAAATATAACATTTTCCCCATACGGATAATGTCTCCAAATCTTTAAAGCGAAGATAACCGCGACAAGCTCTAAATCATGAGTAGGGTAATTCCGCTCACGAGGTTTAAGTTGCCTCGAAGCATAAGCGACCACCTTGCCTTCTTGCATAAGAACGCAACCAAGTCCATTCAATGAAACATTACTAAACACCACATAATCTTTCCCCGATTTAGGTTGTGTCAAAACTAGGGCCCCGGTGAGGTAAGCATTTAACTACTCAAAACTTAGCTGCCTACTCTCATTCCAAACAAATTGAACTCTCTTTTGTAACAGTAGTATCCGGCAAGCCCGAGGAAACTACGAACTTATGTGATATTCATAGGTGGTTTCCACTTCACTACAGCCTGAATCTTTTAGGGATCTACTCGGATCCCATCCGCAACAACAATGTGGCACAAAAATGCCACCTCAAATAGCCAAAACTCATAATTACTGAACTTAGCATAAAGCTGCCTCTCCCTCAAGGTCTAGAGGATAATGCGAAGATGATAGTTGTGCTTCTCTTCAGAGCTCGAGTAGACCAAGATATCATCAATGAACACCACCACAAACTAATCTAGATAAGGTTGGAAAATTCAGTTCATCAAATCCATAAAAGCTGCTAGTGCATTGGTAAGCCCAAAAGACAATACTAAGAACTCATAGTGTCCATACTGCATTCTGAAGGTGATTTTCTAAACATCTTCTTCCACCACATTCAACTGATAGTAAACCGACTTTAAATCAATTTTAGAGAACACACAGGCACCTCTCAACTGATCAAACAAGTCATCAATCCTCGGTAGGGGTAACAATTCTTCACCGTTACCTTGTTGAGCTGGCGGTAGTCGATACACATCTTTATCGACTTATCTTTTTTCTTGACAAACAAGACTGGTACACCGCAAGGTGAGATGCTTGGTCGGATGAAACCTCTTTCTAGAAATTCTTGGATCTAGTTCTTCAACTCTCTCAAATCTGTGGGTGCCATACGATACAGAGCAATAGACACATGTGTCGTGCTGGGTATCATATCTATCCAAAACTCTAGCTCACGGTCTAGGGGTAGCCCTAGTAACTCTTCTGGAAACACGTCAGTGAACTCTTTAATGGTATAAAGACTTTCAAGGGTCTGACTCTCAATGCTCATGTCTACAACATGAGCTAAAAAGGCTTCACATCCTTATTGAATCATCGTTTGTGCCGCCAAAGGCGACACTACATTAGAAAGGCAAGGGCTCCACTCATCCTTTACTACCAACCTTGTCATATCAAAACTGTGAAGCTTTAGACTCCTTATTCTACAACCCAATCGTACATCATGCTCAAACAACCAATCCATCCTTAGGATCATATTAAACTCTTGAAATGGTAGCACCATCAAGTTGGCCGAAAAAACTGAACCCTGAATCTCAATCGGACACCTCTGGTATACTTGGTCTACCAAAACATCATACCCCAACAAGCTAGTCATACGAACCCCAATTTTAAGGTCCTCAACAAGGATACCCCATTGTTGAGATATCCTACTACAGATGTAGGAGTGGGTAGACCCCGAATCCACAAGAGAAACAATAGGAATCAAAAACAAGGTAAACGTACATGAGATAACATCGGTTGCCTCACAGTCCTCCAAAGCCCTGACTGCATACTGCCTAGTTGGTGCCCTAGCTATGGACTAGATCGTACCCCCAATCTGATGTCTGGAAACGTGTCTCACTCCTCTTCTAGCAAAGCCTCGAACCCTTTGAGCTGGATATGAGTTCCTTTAAGTCTAGACTAGGGTGGTGATAACAACCGCTAGGCAATCTTTCACAGGGTGATCTGGTGATCTACACTCAAAATAAACTCTAACTATCCCCCAACACTCTACTCGGTGCCTACGCCTATACTGGTTGAAAACTGGAATACATACACTCTTTTGTGATCCTTCCGAACTTATCATAGGTGAAGATGATGAAGGCCTCCTATGGAAAACAGACTTCAACCTACGGTCTGATCTCAAACCCTAATTCGAAGCTCCCCTACCTTGGCCCCAACGATTCTGGTTCTTTCCGGAGTAGGACTGTGAGCGGTTGAAGAAGTTCTGGTTCCTCCCACTTGAGCTTTCTTACCCAAAAGATGAGCCATAGGTCAAACCTTGCACTTGCTCAAGGGACTAAGCACCAACAGTTAATTCTGAAAACACTTTCGGTGGGGCAGCAGTTAAATAGGTTTAAATTTCCTTCCTAAACCCTTTCAAGAACCTTTTGCACCTCATCTTCTCAGTAGCAACCAACTCGGGCGGCATACCTACTCAACTGTAAAAACTCTTGCTCATACTTAAAGACTGACTAGTTCCCTTGGACCAAGTGGGTGAACAGATCTCTTAAGCTATCAATGTGGGCTTCCCCAACATACTTCTTCTCGAATTCTTCCAATAAATTATCCCAAGTAGGCCGGTTAGGATACCAACCCATCTTTACGGTTTCTCACTATTCACGAGCACTCTCTTTCAACAATGAAATAAGACATGACAACTTGTCCTCAGATTTTAACCTTATTTGACGCATGATCCAACGGGTATCATTCAAACATTGATTCGTCTTGACCGAATTATCTTGACTTGACCCAAATAAATTTGTGGCACTAAGATATCGTACCCTCTCGATAGGTGCCTCGCGTGGAGTAGCCGAAGGCCTCGGCATGGCTCTCATAATTCGGTGAAGAGCCTGGTGTAAATGAGAAAATTAGTTGGTCCCTCAACCCCTATCTTCCTCAAACACCTCATCCGAGCCGGGGTTTTAATCCTCATCATAGCTTCCCTCTCGAGAGCCCCAACTCTCCTAACGATCATGCGCTCTCCTTGTCATAACTTTCCTTTTTCTATACAAGCAAACAATTAAGGTTACACCATCGACCACTTAGTTTAAACAAGTACGACTCTAAACCATGAGCAACGTATCTGCTAGACACCTATACAACACTCTAAACACCCCCAAGGTTCTTAGAACCGGATAAACCTAGGCTCTGATACTAATCTTGTAACATCTCTAACATGAATGCCACAATTGGGCCTTTGACCCAAACCAAAACCATAAGATTTTTGCAACTAAATTTAGCCCAACATCATCATTTCATAAAAGTCATTGAGTTAAAACATATTAAGTCGATAAACCATTTAAAACATTCAATCCACTTTAAATAAATAAATAATTTTAAAAATATTCGACACATAAGCTTAAATCCAAAATACAAGTTAGAATACACATAAGGTCCTACGGATACATGGCCCAATAAATCTAAGTTATGTACTTGGACTCTAGTCGATGCTGAGGTCCTACTCCGATGGTGCTCCAAGATGTACGCCAACCTAATAACTTGCGAACGAAAACAACAATTTTGAATGCTGAACTAACAAAGCTCGGTGGATACACTTTCACTCAACCACAATTCATACAAATCATAAAGAGGTGCATGCTTTAATAAGATAACATGACATGAAAAATAATGGTGCTACCATATTCACCTAAACACAATAATCAATGATGTACAACCTCAAACTCAAGCATACAATCACATTGTCAAACCTAATGGGAGACCCAAAATTACACGGTCTCGAATATGTGCACCCTTGCTTGGAATCTCACATCGAGTGGAAAGGCTCAGAATCTTACATCAAGCATCAACAGTCAGAATCTCACATCAAGTGGTCTTCTCATGTTGCAATACTTTCTCATTGGGTATCCGGATCCCATAAACAAGGGTTAAATTCCCTGGTGCCCTCACCCAGCACCTTCACCTATGACACATAAAGGATCTTCAAGGTTTACAAACATACACATATAAATTATGTCTTATCTAATACGTTATTCATCGTTTAGGCCACATTCGATGTTAAAGACTTAGTTTCTTATTATCATTATTCATTTTACCCCTTAGAAGACCCATGTGGCCCTTACTCTCGAATTATTGAACCCTTAAACTAAAAAAAAAGTTTTTAGGAAGATTGCTCATGCCGTATCGATACACCTCACAAGGGTATCTATACGTCCATATATATTGATGCGCTCACCCATGTACTGATACCTAGTTACAGTCATGTTGTCTTAACCAAGCCACCCCGTACCGATATACGAAGATGTGTACCGATACTTCAAGGCATACCGACACACCTTAGAAGCGTATCGGTACTAAGATTCGCTACTGGAATTTGGTTGGGGAAAAGATATTGATACCCTCATTAGCGTACCGATACGGCCTTCAAGAATTCAATGTGTTCTTGACATTTTAAGATAGGCGTACCGATACGTGCACGACCTTATCGATACGCAAGCCCAAAAATTAGTTTTTAGAGCTCGGATTTCATCCCAAAAATCCTCCAAAACTTTAAGGAAAGACTCCAAACTAACACTACAAGTTATGGGTAAGTTATATAGTGGATTTCTACCATTTTTACATCAATTGAACACCTAATTCAGATTTTACCATGGATAATTTACAAGCCCTATTTTTCTAACCAAAACATCATAAAGCAAGCAAGCGACCAATCAATGATTCCTAAGAATATGTAGGAGTTAGTAGTGTTCTAACCTTGATTTAGGACTGAGGAAGAAACTCCCAAACACAAGCTTCAAGCCTTGCTCTTTCCTCTAGCTTGAGATGCCTCTCCAACCTCTGTTACTACAAATTGAGGTTACAAAGTGTGTTAATCAATGATGGGGAAATTTAAGGAGGTTAAGAACACTAACTTAGACTAAAGAGTGAACTTCCAATACTCAATCATCTTCTTCCTTCAAAACCCCCACCCAAACTCTTCATTTTCTCCCTTAAAACTATTCTTATGTTGTGGGGGACCGATACTTATGTTGTGGACATTAATAAAAGAATATATATTTGCAGGGCACGAGATCTAAGTGTTATCCATTGCCCCCATACAATATGGGCGATTCTGTTTAGAAAGGAGTCTATTTATGATTATGTCTTCCATTTGTACAAGAAAGAAGTCAATGAAGCAATTTATAGCTTTTTCATTCCTATAATGTATGGTGATAAACTCTGGCCAAAAACAAACATGGGGTCTCTCGAGCCACCTATTGAAGAGAAAATGTCAGGTAGGCCGGAAAAAATAGAAGAAAGAAAAAAGGTGAAAGTAGTTGTGGAACAAGACTTTCTCGAAGAGGCACCAAGATAAGGTGTACTTTATGTTTTAAACAAGACCATAACTCTAGGAAATGTCTAAGTAAACAACAACAACCACAACCAAATGTAAGCTTACTTTCTTTTCAGTTTTGTTTAGTTACTGAATATTGGATTTAGTTTCTTTAGTTACCGACTATTGGGTCTAGTTTGCTAAATATCAACTAAAGGTTCAAAGAGAGACATTTTCAACCAATCCATGTGTGAACCAAGTTCCAACACCATCTACTACTACACCAAATTCAAAGAAGAGACCAAAATCAAATGTAAGTGATGTTAGAATTTTCTTTCATTTTTTAAATTCAGTTTATTAATGTTTAAAATGAATGTAAATTTTTTAATTGTAGGACAAAGTTCCTAAACCATCTACTACTATACCAAATTTACAGAAAATGCCAAAACCAAATCTAAGTGATTTAAGAATTTCCTTTCATTTTTTAAGTTCGGCTGATTAATGTTTAAAATGAATGTAATTTTTAACTGTATGACCAAGTTCCTAAACCATTTGCTACTACACCAAATTCACAAAAGAGACAAAAACCAAATGAAGGTGATGTTAGAATTTCCTTTCATTTTGTAAATCCAATTCATTAATGTTTAAAATGAATGTAATTTTTTAACTATAAGTCTCGTTCCTAATCCATCTGCTACTCCACCAAATTCACAGATGAGGCCAAAACCATCAAATACTCTAACAAATCCTTAGGTGATAATAAGGAAATGTTGAAACTAATTCATTACTTTCAATATTTTAAAATATTACAATTTGATATTTTCAAGATAAAATTACAGGAAAGTCAAAAGAGCTAGTCTTTCACCAACTGAAAAAAACTACCAAGCCATATGCCTCTAAGAAGAATGTAAATCTGCCACGGCAAAAAGCTTAGTCAAGATATACCTACACAAATATGAACACCAACTGCATGTTCAACAAAAACCAAACCACAAAATGTACAGGCCAAGGGCAAGGGAAAACAGTTTACGATTGAACCATCTAAGACTGAACCTATTCAGCAGAAAAGAAAAGTGAATAATGTTAATGTCAAAGAAAGCGTGTTGAAGAGGAAACAACCCTGGAAGTGAGATCAGCTTATCATTTCCTATTTTGTTCATGTCAAACAAACCAAACTATGGTCACTTAAACTTTTAAAACACTTTTTGTACGGTCAAGTTATTGAATGTATGTTGAACTGCTATTTTGTATCAGATTAACTTAACTCATATCTTTGAAAGTTCATTTTGCAATGCATTTGTTCATTCTTCAAATGATACAAAATAACCAAATGTAAAGTTTTAATATAGAGTAACCATGGCAACCTACCAAATGTAAACCTTTAAATAAAATGTAATGTTTCAATATAGAGTAACCATTGCAACCTACCAAATATAAACCATTACATAAAATGTAAAGTTTCAACATAGATTAACTAGCCAAATATAAAGTTTCAACATTGATTAACCATTACAGCAAACCAAATAGAAATTTCCAACATGGATTAACAATTACAAAATGTAAATTCTTCCCTAACTCTATATTTTCTTAACCGTTACTAATGGAGTACATTACACCAAAAATGAAGCAAAAAAAAAGCAAGGCAATCTTGTACATGAAAGCTTTACACTTTGCCTTCCCAATTTCTTCTCCACCTCCAACAATTTTGAACAATCTATGTCCCTAATACAACAATCTTTTTTACACTTCGTTTGGGCAATCTCTAATTCTCGATTCTCTCTCATGTTATTTTCACTAATCGCCTCCAAAAGCATATTCTTTCCATGTGTCTCTTCATCGTTGTTATCAACCTAACAAAAGAAATTACATCCATCCTTCTGAAAACATATAACAAATTATTACAGTAAATTTAACCCATTCAAATCAATGGTCACTAGTTAGTTCATTTTTCGAAATTTAACCCATTCGAAAGAAAAATTATAAACGCACTCATTTACCTCAAACCACCTTGGGTAACCAAAGAATCTTTGGCTTTTAATTAATTCCTTTTTTGAAGTTCGAATTTCAGCCATTTTCCTGCAATCACATTCAATTTCGAAGTTAAAAAAACCCTAAAATAATTGCTGAGTTTAAATCTATTTCGACTACAACTCAAAGAATTTGAAACAAAACCCTAAAATAAAAACACAAAAAGTAAAACCAAAACCCTAAATAAAGCAAAAATAACTAAATATTTCATTCAAACTCTATGTGGACCTACAATATTCATCCCCCAAAACCTTAACGTTGTTAAATCCCTAGATTTGCTTTCAGTTTAATGAAAAGGGAGAAGGGTATAATAGTAAAATGATGTTTCTAATTAACACGTGGAAAAAGAAGATAAAGGCGGACAATTTTTTTTTAAAAAATTGCCATGTGTCAATACATGTATGGGCCAACCGAGACACGTTAGCTTTCTTGACGAAAAAGGGTAAACCCGTTGATGGCAAAAGAGTTCATATATGAAAGTGAGAATAAAAAAAATAAATGTATGAAAGTGAGAAATCAATATAGTTCATGTATGAATGGGTTAATTAACCTTTTTTATTTCTTTAACTTATTTTTTTTAAAAAAATTCTTATATTTCCCAAAATTTACAAAATAAGCCAAAATCCCCAGATCTCTAAATCTAGCCATTGTCGTCATCGTTCATCGCGCTGTCGACGACGGAATAAAGTTTCTTTCTCTTGCCGCAAGACTCGACTTCCATTCGTTGGTCGATCGGTCGTCGTTTGCTGCCGATCATTTTCTTTTCCTTTAATAAGTTCGACTTTATTTCGACGACGGGCATGTCGTCCATCAACTATCGGCAATGAGAGGATGGGAGAAATGATTGTGGGGTTCAGGTGATGGAAGTGGTAGGCGCGCCGTCGACAATTGTTAGCGTCAACGATTGTAATTGTGACTTAGGACTTAGAAATTTAGAGATTTGGAGACTATTTTGAGAATTTTTTATATTTTTTAAATTCTGAACTTTTTTAAATAAAATAAAATATGACGCATGTCATGTTTTGTTGGTTAACGAAATTCTTTTAACATTTGTTAACTACAAGGTACCTCTATTTGGGCTGAAAAATACTTTAAGCATCTATCTAGAAAAAAAAAGTATAGTTTGGGCATTACCATTATTCCAAATCCTATTATCAAAATGATGGCATCAAAAGGTCTTCCCTAATTTTCAAAGACTTAACCCTAATTTTCTCTCCTCGACAGCCAATAAATGTCACTTTCGACAGCTAGTCTCCTACACTCTTCTTTTTGTTTTCTTTTTTATCTTATTTGCCTTTCTTTCTGACTTCGTCTTTATCTATTTTGTTTTGGTGTTTTCGTGCCCTATTTTGCTTGCTCATTGAATGTCCTCACCGGCGACCTCAGTTTCGACTCAGTCTCTCTTCGACAATGTGAAAGAGTAGTTTATGTGTAAATAAGAGGCTCGTCCCTCTCCCTTCCATTTTTCTTTCGCCTCAGACTGGTTTCTACAGTATCCTGTGCATGATTGCAGGTTGTCTATTCTCGTTCGCGGTGGTTTGAGTTCGTGGCTTCTACAAATGGGTAACTGTTGGGAGGCTCTCTAGCTCCTCCTTCTTTTGACCATCTGCCAATGGTGATTCTTTCATCTTGACCCGTTGACTAGTCGATGGGTATCTTTCTACATTTTTTCAAACGAGCTCATCTATCAGTGTCCCCCGATACGTCGTGTAGGTGAAGATTGAATATAGTGGCTCCATTTTGTTTTTCAATCCATGTTGTGGTTGTTGTTCTCCTTCCCCTATTGTGTTTTGTATTTTTGCTCTGTTTTTTTATATTTATGTGTTGTTTGCTTATGTTCTTTTTGGCTGGTTTATTGATGTTCTCATTTCTATTTGTTACTTTTCTTAAGGTTATTTCCCATGTTTTCTTTTGTTTGGTGTTGTCTCTGAGATTTTTCCTCTATTCTTCTCCTTGTAATGTTCTTGTTGTTGAATGAATGAATAAAGCCGATTTATAGTTAAAAAAGTTGGTATCTGCTCTCTCTATATTTTTTCCTCTCGCATCTTTACAAGTAAATCCCTAACCCTTTGAAAGGTTATAATTATAAACTCTTTGTTGTGATTAATCCCTTCATATTCTAATTATATTTTGAGCTTAATTGTGGAAATTATGTTTGTTTTGATTTAGGAGGTGAAATATGGATGCAAAGGTGAAATTTAACTCAAAAAGCATGTTTTTAGCTTCTCATATGAAAATTAAGACTTTTCGAAGATAGTAGAAATGAGCAGACGGTTGTTTTTTGTAAGGCATAACCACGCCTTGTGACTGATGTGAGACTGGTGTCTGACATGAAAATTTTGAAATTTTGGAAGCAAATTCGTGATGAAGCCCACTTTTATGGTTATTTCCATTATTTTAGAAGTATTGGACCAAGAATAAATCTATATTATTAAGGGTAGAACTTTGATACACGGTCTGTGTAAAATTTACACAGGTTTGTATTTTTTCCTTACAAAATATAAATCTTAAACTCCTAACCCTAACAACCTAAACCCTAACCCTAAACCCATAATGTTTAAACCCTAAACTACAATCCTAACCCCTAAAATTAAAAAGACTATGTAAACTAAAATTTACATGGTATGTGTATTGAAGTTTTCCCTATTATTAATTAGGATTTTATTTATTTAAAATTTCCTTTATATTATATTTCCTTATCGTATTAAAACTCAATTAAAGGATAATATCTTTTTAGGGTTAGGGTTTTTGCTCTCTCTATAAAGAGCTCATTAGACCCTTTAGAAACCATCTCATCTTTTACATCACTTATTCTTCATCTCTTGTTGTTTTCTTTCACCATGTATGGCTAAGGCTTTTATTTTCGATTCAAGGGTGAAGTGATTCCACTGTAATTTTTTTAGACTTGTACGAAACTAGTGTTTCTTTTTTAATCCCTATTGCCCAAGAGGACCACTATTCACTTGTCCGTTGGGAATCTATGCATATAGGCGAATGCCTTTTGGCCTTTGTAATGCCCCAAGTACGTTCCAAAGATACATGATGAGTATTTTATCTGAATATATTGAGAAATGCATTGAGGTTTTTATGGATGATTTCATTATGTATGGAGATTCATTTGATGAATGCTTAAATAATTTAACCAATATTTTGAAGAGATGCAATAAAACTAGCTTGGTTTTAAATTATGAAAAGTGTCATTTTATGATTTCTCAAGGCATAGTATTAGGACATGTGATTTCCTCTAAGGGTATAGAGGTCGATAAAGCAAAAGTGGACAGAATTAAAAACCTACCTTACCCTAAAAATGTTAGGGAAGTGTCTTTTCTTGGACATGCTGGGTTTTATCACAGGTTTATCAAGGATTTCCTCAAGATTGCTTTGCTATTGAAAAATTTGTTGCAAAAAGCTGTTAAGTTAGAGTTTGGAGAAATGCAATGAGGTGTTTAATAAGCTCAAAGATTTGTTAACAAGCGCACCTATCGTTCGACCACCTCAATAGAATTTACCGTTTGAGATCATGTGTGATGCAAGCAATTATACCGTATGAGCCGTTCTTGGACAATGAGTTGGCAATAAAAGTCATGCCATTTATTACGCTTTCAGTACCTTGAACACTGCCAACGCAACTATTCTACCACAGAGAAATAACTCTTGTCAATTGCTTTTTCTCTTGAAAATTTTAGAACTTATGTACTTGGTTTTGAAATTATTGTCTATTTTGATGATGCAACTTTGAAATACTTGTTGGCAAAGAAAGAATCGAAACCAAGGCTAATAAGATGGATTCTTCTCCTTCAAGAATTCAACTTAAAGATCAAAATCGAAACCAAGGCTAATAAGATGGATTCTTCTCCTTCAAGAATTCAACTTAAAGATCAAATATCAGAAAAGAGTGGAGAATTTTGTTGCGAACCATTTGAGTAGATTGGTAAGGGACGAAGATGATTTACCCTTTAATGACAATTTCCCAAATGAGCATTTGTTCCAAATCAAAGGTATGATCCCTTATGTTAATATGGTCAATTATTTAGCTACAGGAAATCTACCTCATGAACTTAGTAAGTCTAGGAAAGCAAAGATAAAATCTGATTCTAAGTATTATGTGTGGGATGATCCATATCCGTGGAAATTTTGCTCTGATCAAGTGACCCAGAGATGTTTGCCTGGAAATGAAAATCATTTTATTTTATCCTTTTGTCATGATTATGCTTGTGGTGGACATTTTGGACCTAGACGAACTGTTAAGAAAATTTTAGATTGTGGTTTGTATTGGGAAACTTTGTTCAAAGATGCCTATCAATTTTGCAAAAGCTGTGAGAAATGTGAAAGAGTAGGAATAATAACATGCAATAGTGAAATGCCTCAAGCTCCAATTATTATTTGTGAAATATTTTATGTTTAGGGTATTGATTACATGGGTTTTTTTTGCTTCATCTTGTGGTTTTCTTATATACTCTTGGTTGCCGGTTATGTTTCGAAATGGGTGGAAGCTAAAGCCACCAAAACTGACGACTCTCAAGCTGTTGTAGGCTTTATCAAAGCTAACATCTTGAACATGTTTGGAATTCCAAGAGCGATTATCAGCAATCAAGGAACTCACGTTTGCAATAGATCGATCGAAGATTTAATGAAAAAGTATAGAGTGAACCATCGAGTGGCTACTCCTTACCTCCCTCAATCTAACAGTCAAGTCGAAGTTTCAAATAGAGAAGTTAAATCCATCTTGGAGAAAATGGTGAATCTAGGAAGAAAGAATTGGAGCCTTCATTTAGGACCGCTCTTTGGGCTTATCGCACGACTTACAAAACTCCTATAGGGATGTCTCCCTACCGGTTAGTTTATGGAAAAGTATGTCATTTACCCGTAGAAATTGAGCATAAAGCATATTAGGCGATTCGTCGATGCAACATGGACTTAGACAATGTTGGAATGCCAAGGTTACTACAACTACAAGAATTGGATGAGCTTCGTTTAGATGCTATGAGAATTCGAGGATCTATAAAGAAAAATCAAAGTTGTTTCACAATAACATGATTATTAAGAAACAATTTGAGATTGGCCAAAAGGTGTTGTTGTATAATGCCCAATTAGAACTCATGCTAGGTAAGTTTTGTTCCCGATGCTAATGAGAATTCGAAGATCTACAAAGAAAAATCAAATTTGTTTCACAATACCATGATTATTAAGAAACAATTTGAGATTGGTCAAAAGGTGGTGTTGTATAATGCCCGATTAAAACTCATGCTAGGTAAGTTTTGTTCTCGATGGCTAGGACCAATTGTTTTTACAAATGTATTCCCTCACGGCGCATGAGAAATCAAAAAGTTGGATTCAAATGAAACCTTCAAGGTGAATGGTCAGAGTTTAAAAATCTTTTACAAAAGTGAAATTGTCCTATATCTCACTAGTTTTCATTTGGACCTTCCCATTTATAACGATGATTGAAGGACGTGCCATCACCACGTCGAGCAAAATGACGTTAAACAATTATGCTATTGGGAGGCAACCCAATTTTTTCCTTATAATTATTTACTTTACCTTTTATTTTTATTTATTTTTACTTTTTTGTTTCGTTTTCGGAGAGTTTGATTTTTGGGCAGAAGATTATTTTGATTAAAGCATGACTATGCCTTAATACAGACGAGCTACTGAGTTCTTGAACTTCACAAGATTGAATTCTGGGCAAATTATTAGTTTGAATAAAGCGTGATCACACTTTAATCAAGACAAGCTTTTGATTTCAAATTTCATTAAAACCCGATTTTTGGTAGTAGACGGGTTCAAGTAGAGCATGACCACACTCTATTGAAATTAACCTACTAGGCACTACCCTATATTTTTCACACCTTTTTCACGTTTGCGGCAGCCAACCCTAATTTTATTCCTTTATTTTTGTAGAACCATGAGCAATAATTAGAACATCGAATTTCATGAATGGAAAAGAACTTAGAAGCCTTGAAGCAACATTTTAGAGTTACAATTCCTTGTCCACCATCACCTTGAACCATCTCCATCCGGCTTGCTCACACATCATGAGAGTTTTCTTTTCTTTTAAACTCCTTTGTGAGCATTATATTTTGATCTACATTGAGGACAATGAAAGGTTTAGGTGGGGGGAGATACTTCATACATGATTTCATATTGTTTTCTTCTAAGTTTGTGAAATTGTTTAAAAAAAAATCACTTTCTTTTTTTATAACTACGTTTTAGTGATTGGATTTTGGTGTACTTCAATTCGTATATGTTGATTTTTCCTTTGAAACCTTGAGTCTCTTATTAATATCTTGGAAGTTTTGGATACATCTTGGTTTGAATTATAATGCATGAAAGTGATGCTTTAAGATGATAAGGGCAATTAGGTTTAACCCATTTCTTATACTCTCAAAAAGCCCACCCATGTGTTTTTCCCCTTAGTTAGCCAATTTGAGTCTATTTTCCCTTTTCTTTGTTTTACCAGATTTTATCCTAAAATCTTTTTGTTTGTTGTTCCTTCTTTTTGCTACCCTTGTCAAGACAAGAGGGAAATGGTGTTAAAAAAACAAAAGAAAAAAAGATAAGTGTGAAAAAAGGGAAGAAAGAAAAGAAAAATTGAAGTTTGTTCATCGAAAGAAGATATTTGGAGATATATTTGTAAAAGTAAAAAAAAAATGTCACTTCTCCAAAATTTCTTAGTGCTTAAATGAGATGTGAGAATAAATTTCAAGAAGTTAGTAGTATGTTAGATGTTGTTATGTGGAATTGATATCATTAACTCTTGTCTTGGAACCCAACAAGTGTCATAGTAGAAAAGCGAATGATGGTCATCCTAGGAGACACGAGTTCAAATCGATTTGTCTACATGGTGCATGCTCATTGTCAAAGGGTTAAGAATATCTATGAATAGATACTACCTTGTAATTACCTTTAGACTATTCAGGAAAAAAAAACTCTTGTCTTGACTCGGAAACCTTCATTTTTGCCTTTTACCATACCCTTACCTAAGCCCCGTTACAACCCTTCTAAAGACCCTTTGATTTTTGCATCAATTCATACGTAGTGGTGGAGATTTGATTCATTTGCAAGCTTATGGTAATATTGTGCTATGTTTTGATATTGAGAGTTAAATGTACCCTAAATACTTTGAGAGTTTTGAGTGAAACCATGCGAGGGTGTTAAGTCTTGTTGCATTTGATATTGGTGGATTGATGAGATGTTTGATTTTTGTTGCAAAATTTATCCTATGAATGCTCATTCTCTTAATTTAACAAAGTCTTTAAATCTTAAAATCAAAGCGTTTGTGAAATCGTTTTCACAAGCAACTGTGCATTGAATAATTACCCTCAAAGTTAAGCCATGCAATTATAACGGAACAATGTTTTCCCTAAACCTTTTGTTTTTCCCTATCTTCTCACAGTTCTTTAGAATTGAACATTCAAAATGAAATTTGCTTTTTTTTTAATTTAATGTTTGGAACTTGAAAATAACGTGAATTCCATAAATAATTTGAATGTAAAAAAATTAAAGATTGTTTTCTTTTTATATTTCTAACATATTCAAACCTCAGATATTACAATTACCCGATTTAAACTAATGTAAATGGTTTTGGCTTAAGGGTATTATAAGCCCTTAAGCCTTTGAAAAAAAAAAATTAATTAAGTTCACGAACTATTTTTGTATCCATTTGTACTACAAAATTTCATCAATTCATTTATTTGTTCAACATTAACTGTTAAATTTAACAATTTTTTTTATCAATTGGGGCAGCGTGTCGTGTTACACTGTTATCACTTAATATTTTTAGAATTTTTTTTATTTTATTTAAAAAATTCTTTAAAAGTTCTAAAATTCAAAAAAAAACTTATAAAAAATAATTTTCAAAATGAATTGTAAATGTCATATGATAAAATTGTAGTGTGTCACGTGACAGTAATATCTCAAGAAAAAATCATTAAATTTTGATGTTCAAAAAGCTTAATTAATTTAATTTATTAATTTAATGGCTTAATCAAGGGTGCAAAAATATTTAAGAGCTTAATTAATTTATTTTTAAGTTTAAAGGCTTTAAGCACCCTTATCCAATGTTTTATCGTCCGGGGTTTTTGGCACTTGAAAACAAATTTAACCTCGTAAGATTTAGCAATAAAAAGTGAGAAAATTTTAACCCGAACAAAATTCAAATTAACTTTTTTTTTCTCAATCTCATCTCAATTTTTTCTTTAATCTGATACTATTCTCTCTCCTAATAATTTTTATTGGCGTTTTACCTAAATATATTAAAAATAATTTCAAAAATGTTAGAAATAAAATAACAATGAATAATAACAAGAACAATGAACAAGAGAGAGATTTGTATTATTCTTTATATAGATTTGTGTACAATGTCTTCATCAAATTATCTATTTATAGGTATAAGAAGTACATAATACATTAAACTCTAATTAATGAAAATAATATTTTTAATGATAAAGTAAATCAAATTTCCTTAATAAAATTTTTATCATGATAAACATCCATGTAGATAAATATTCATAATAAAAAAATGTGTATATTGGTTGAATTGAGCAAAATTTAACTAATTCATTCGGTTTTCCAATTAATTGAATAAAATTTTAAAGTTTTTGTTTTTCTTTAGTTAGATTAATTTGAATATTTTCCTAGGTTAAATATTGGTTGGTCCTTGATATATTAAATATTAATTTATTTTGTATTCTTTCTAAAATCTGTAAATAATTAATTAGGTTTAGAAAGATATTTCCCGAGAGAAAAAGGTTCACTATTCCCGGGGGGAAAATTAAGGACTTTAAAAAGACAGGGAACAGTTATCCGACCAACATTTCTATTTAAAAAGCGATAAAGTCATAAATGGCTGCATAAATCTGACATTGGTAGTGTAAGCAGCTATTGCTTGCAGATAAGCCCCTTCACGTGAAAGACTCAAAGTTAGTATTTTGGGAGTAAACAAATGGAGTTTAAACGGATGAGATTGTATTGTATTTATTTTTTTATTGTAATTGTGTTTGATTAAATTTTTAATATGATTTGTGTGTTATTTATTTTTTAATAATGTTCATGCACAGTTTATTTAATGTTCCTAAATATATTCATAAATATTAATTAAACAAACAAACAAAATTAAATAAATAGTAAAATTTATGCTACTAGTCCTTAAGCTCATCAAATTCTATAATTTGAAGCACAAAGCACATCATGGGTTTAATCTAGTTTTTACTTTTACAAATATTTAACCTGTAAAAGTAAAAGGAGATGGGGAAACGGGTAAAGGAACCAATAAACAAGCTTATGAATAAATTAATAAAAAGGTCGATAAACATAAACGAATCAAATATTTATTTTTGTATTTATTTGACCATCAAATAAAAATTTTAATCATGCTCATTTATTTAACTTAATAAATAAACATAAACGAATATTAGAACGTATTTATTTATTTCTCTGGTTAGGGTTGATAAGAAATAATTAGTATGATTCATGATGTTTGAATCAGTAGAAGAAACACAAAAAGTTCAATGAACGAGGTCTCCATTCATAAATACAGGTCCAGGAGTGATGAAATCCATCGGAAAACGGTAGTTTTTGTCAGTATTTATTCAACAAAAGAAAAGGGAGTGGCATGTGATGTTTACATACCAACTCACGCACAAAGCCTGCCGCTCTACTCCATTCCCAAAACACACTCTTTCACCTATAAATATTTCATCTGATTTTCTCATTTCACCGGAGCCAGGTATCAGCAACAATGAAGAGACAACGGAGTAATATTACTGAGACTGACGGTGCCGGTGCCACCACCTTGTTGCAGTCGTCGGGTGGGGAAAATGGAGGGAGTAAGAAGGTCAAGAGAGCTGTGGAAGAAGCCAAGGAAATGGATAACGGAGGGGAGGTGGCGGTGTTGACGGTGGAGAATTGGTGCGGGTGGGAGGAGTGGGGGTGGTTAAGCGACGGTGGGGAGACGGATGAGCTGATGTCGTGGGGTAGTTTCTGGTCGCCGTTCTGGGGGGTTGAGTATGTTGATTTGGCTTACGGTGAGTTCTTCAGCGATGTTGCTTGGGATGATGACATTTGGAACTTGAAGACCATCGTGGAGATACCCAAGCCATGACCGTGACAGGAAACCAGAAAATAGAGAGAAACTGACGGAACCGGAGTTGGTGGTTTTGTTTTTAACTTTTGAAGACAAAAAAATTTCAAAAGTTTTGGTGGTTAGTTGTAATTGTAGATTAATTCTAGTATGGGTAGAAACAGTGTAGCTGTTTGTCGGATCATAATAAGATCGGTTTGTCGGATCATAATAAGATCGGATCATAAATGAAGACGAGTAAAATACTGAAGTTTTCTACGATTCTCAATGTTTCTCACCTGTGGTTCGCTTAGTACAGCCTATACCCGTTGGTTCAGCTCCGGCTACTGGTTGCAGACCTTTTCCTCCACATAATTCCAGTTTTCGAGGTGTTACGTAGAGGTCGTGGTTATAATTTCCAATCTAGAACACAATGCCAGTTTTGTCTTCAAATCGGGTATCTATGGTTTTGATCCGAATTTCGGAGGTCTGCACGCTCATTATCATGCTACTGATAACGTCTCTCAGACGTATGCGGCTTCTAGTTTTGGGGTTGCGTTGCGCCAACACATGCTCAACCCCACTATTGTACAAGTGGTTCGTTACAATATCAACGCGTGGTGGCATATAACGACGAGAGCAACCACCGGGCAGGATTTTGGTGCCCTTTCGGCAAACTAAAAAAAATAGTCTCGGATTTAAAATGCGGTTGCGTTTTTGGTCATATGTGGACATAACGAATGCTATTGTGGGCATTGTGAGTATCGTGATTATGAATTCTTTTAATAACCTGTGTTATTGTGGATATAACACTTACGGATATCGCGATTTCGGACAATTTCATTACTGTTATATAACGTCTGTTGTTTCGATTGCAGACCATTATTTAAATCTATGTGACTAATAACAAGTACTGAAAAAAATTAAATGTTAAGAGTGAGTCCATAATAACAAGCACTGAAAAAAATAAGGCTTCTAAAAACAAATGTTGAAAAAAAATTAAATCTTAAAAGCATGTTCATAATAACGGATATTGAAAAAATACTCCTAATAACAAATATTAAAAAATAGACCCTTAATAACATGTATTAAAAAAGAAAAATAAATTTTAACCGTAGATCCCTAATAATAAATATTATAAAAAATTAGATCTTAATAACAAATATTGAAAAAAAATTAAGACTAAGCTCTAATAATAAATATTGAAAAAAATGGGCCCCTAATAATAAATATTGAGAAAAATAAATCCTTAATAATAAATATTGAAAAATTTTGGGCCCAATAATAAATATTGCGAAAAATAGGCCCTAATAATAAATATAGATAAATTGGGGTCTAATAATAAATATTAAAAACTAATCACCTAATAACAATTATTAAAAATTTAAGCTCATAAATAAAAATATTTAATAAATATAATTGATTATAGAAATTTTGGGTCATGAGCAGTTACCCCTCCCGCCGGAGTTTAAATACAACAATGCCACCAGACTTTTTTAGGGGAAAGTGAAGAAAAGAAAAAAAATTAAAATTTTTTATGATGTTTTATCTTGTATAAATTTGAATCTCAACATTTATAAAATTAATATAATATCTCTACCTAATAAAAAATTCTCTCGCGCGCGCGCACACACACACATATATGGTTAAGATCTACTTATATAGTGTAAAACTCAATTACTTTTACACTTTTTTTATTGTTGGATGATGATAATTAATGACTAAGATTATTTTCTTATCTTTTTTTTCAAGTAATAATCTTCACATCTTTACTGTTAATCTCATTCATCCATTTTATTCACCCAATGATCATAGATTAATGTAAAACTAAATAAGTTCTACACCATATAACTGAATCTCATCATATATATATATATATATATATATATATATATTTCACTCTCTAGAGTTTGACTATTAATTTTACTTTCATCCCTCTTCAAAAAGCCTTTAACATAAAATATCAAGGTTAGTCTAAAAATAGTTTTTCTTTTGTTTATTTTGCACATATCTTAGAGTTTACCTATGTGATTTTAACTCACTGCACTATTAATTTGACTTTTATCCCTATCAGTTCAATATTTTTTGGTTATGACTTATTTTTAGTATCCTTTATAAAATTTGAAATGTTATCAAAGTATAATTTCTTCGGACAACTAATTATCTTATGTTGTTCTTTTAAGTTTAGTAAACAACTTTCTTTGGTATTTACTATTCACAGGTTCTTGTCCATCTATATGTTCACTATCATAAATTTACTACTCATACACTGATTCGTTTTTAACATCTAGTTTATCCTCAATACAAGAATACCAATTTAATACAAGCTTAGAATTACACTTATTAATTTCTTTTAATAAAAATGAGTAAGAGTCAAATAACCATGATTGACGATAGATTTTTATCTGGATGCAACTAGGACTTTAAAAACTATAAGGTTATGCAACTAGGACTTTAAAAACTATAAGGTTAAAAGGGTTATTTTGCCCCCGAGTTCGATCCAAATTAGAAATGTCATCCTCGCAAGAAAACGCGTTCAATTAGGTCCATTGTAACAAATTAGCCCATTGACCAATGTTGACTATTACAGTGCTAGCGTGACAGTTAACAGTGTTGATGTGGTGGTCAACTATGCTGACGTGGTAGTGCATATGTGATGATGACGTGGTAGAGGAGTTGGATTGAGTTTTTAAACCCAATTCGAGGGCATAATTGATTTTTTTGCCGATTTCAAGGGCATAATTCATTTTAATTAAAGTTTGACAACTTACTTAATATTTAAGCTAAAAAATAATAAATTACTAATAATATTTAAATAATATTTAAATACTCATAAAATATTAAAAGAATAAAAATACTACGATTCTTTGTATCTGGAATACTTCACTTAATTTTCTCTGTTGTATTGGGCTTTGACGGTATTTATCATGCACTTCTAGGACCTGAAACTCTTGAAGAATCTTTTCCATTTTTCGGTTATGTATGGAAAGATGGAAATAAAATGACCACAATTTTGGATATTCACTTAATTTTGCTAGGTATAGGTGCTTTCCTTATAGTATTCAAGGCTCTTCATTTTGGGGGCGTATACGATATCTGGGCTCCGAGAGGGGGAGATGTAAGAAAAATTACTAACTTGACTCTTAGCCCAAGTGTTATATTTAGTTATTTACTAAAATCTCCCTTTGGAGGCAAAGGATGGATTGTTAGTGTGGACGGTTTGGAAGATATAATTGGAGAATACGTATGGTTAGGTTCCATTTGTATATTTGGTGGAATCTGACATATCTTAACCAAACCTTTTGCTTGGGCTATGAATTTAAAAAATTAAATAAAAAGCATAAAATTAAAAATATCAAAATTTATAAACATAAAAACTCAAAATTTTAAAATATTTATAAACCATTGGAAAAGTCTTCAACTATTTATGGCTATGCTAAGCTTACTAATATTCTTTGAGCATATTTTCAATGGAATCATCTTTGTAGTAAAATAAAAATAAAAATTTTCATTTATTTTTCTACATCAAATATTATTGAGCATCAATTTGATGTAGAACAGAAAAAGAAAATTTGAATTTTATTGTTACTTTAATACAAGGTTGATTTCACTGAAAATTTGTTTAACGAATGGCAATACTCAGACTGACGAAGTCAAAGACTTTTTCAATGAAAGTGTTTTGATTTTTAATACTTCATAAATATTTTTTAATTTTTATATTTATATTTTATTATTTCTAATCTCTAATACATTTTAAATTTTTATATTAGTTTCTATTTTCAATAATTTTTTAAATATTTTATTTATTTTTATTAAGTTTATAGATTTTTTTAAAATTAAAGAATATTTTGATTTTTTTATGAGAGTTCTCACTTTGCTTATTTTAAAATTATCATGAACCCAAATGATATTTACATCAATTTGTTAATCGATTTTTATATATTCTATTTTATAAAAGTTCAACTTGAAAAACCAAATTATTTATCTAATTTTATTCAAAAACTAAATAAATGGATTAGATTAACTTAAAATTTAAATAAATTATTTATCTATTTTAAAAATTTTAATAATTTCTTAAATTTTTATTTTTAGCTTAAATATTAAATAAGTTATCAAACTTTCAATCAAAATGAATTATACCCCTGAACTCAGCAAAAAAATTAATTATGCCCTCGAATTCAGTTTAAAAAATCAATTCAGCCCCTTTGCCATGTCATCATCACACATGCACTACCACGTCAGCATCGTGGACCACCATGTCAGCATAGTTGATTGCCACGTCAGCATAGCTGACTGCCACGTTAGCACCGTTAACTACTACGTCAGCACTGTAACAATTAACGTTGGTCAAGGGGCTAATTTGCTGTAATGTGCGAACTGGAGGACCTAATTGAATGCATTTTCGCGCGAAGGGCAACATTACTAATTTGGGTCAAACTCGGGGGCAAAATAACCCCTTTAGCCAAAAATTTCTTATTAGACCTAGTTTTCTGTATGTGTTATCTTCACTGAAATAAACGTATTTTGTGTTTATAAAATTCAATTGAGACGTTTCAAGATTTGTGTTTTTTGTACGCGTTATTTTCGTTAAAATAAATGTATTTTAAGTTTTAAATGTTAGAACAGAACGCTTTAAGATGTGTTGAAAAGTTAACTAACAATTAGTCGATTCATAAAAGGACATATCGGTCTAGATAATACCCAGATCTCATAAAAAAAATTATCGTAAGGCCGTTATATTCTAGTATTGAAAACAACTCTAATAATTTATCCAAAATAAATTATCTCCATGTATCATGATAATATCAACATTTATGGTAAACATATGTATTAGATAATAAAATTGGGTAGTTGTTATAGGTCTCGAAGGAAAATCAGGGTTCAAGAGAAGGGGAGACAAGAAATTAGGAATTATTCGAATTGGGACGAAGGTTGTGAATGATTCTGAATCTGAAATTGGAAGAAAATAGTTAGAGAATGGTGACGTTTTGACAATGGAGGCCAATACAAGTTGGTAGGGAAGGACTGGACCAGTAGATACGATGAATGGGCCGTTTTCATGAAGCCCAAGAGAAATGCCATTATCAGCCTAACTCCGTAATCCCTAACAGTATGGATTAGGAACTATGTTATGATATATAATAGAGAACTGTAAAGTGAGAATTATCAGACTTTTCTTCCTCCCTGAAGAACTATGTTTTGCCCCTCTTTCTCGAAACTCAGTGTCATCTCTTTAAAATTTATGACTATGAGACTATATTTCCTTATCCAATCCTGTAGCCACGTTTTTTCTACGGGTTATCCCCATTATTTTCTGAAATTTGGTTTAAAGGGAATTTCTTTTAAAAATTCATGTTTTTGAAAACAATGAAAACTTAGAATTGCCACCGGCCACTTCGGTAAGGTAGGTCGGACACCATAAAAACCAGAGGTTCACTTTGAAAAAGGGTTCGTGAGTTGGTTACGCGTGGGGAATGATTAACCCCCCATCATGCCCGAAAATCGGTACCAAAATATTTGTTTCTTTTAATTTATGGAATTTGTTGAAATTTAAATTGAATTTAAATAAGTGTACTTAATTGAAAATTGACCTTAATTGAACGGGCTTTATCAAATCAGTGGTTTTGAATTAATTAGACATTTAATTAATAAGAATGATAGTACATCGGACCATAAATTAAACCGACATCAAATAAGCTTGACTGTCGTGTTAATTTATGGTTCGAATTTCGTACGTCATTTTATGCATGATGCAAACATTTAGATATGATGTTATGACTTGTATTTTTTAATTATCGTTTACCTTGGGACGGTAAGGATTAATTCAAATATTTGGTCAACATCCATTAAGCTAGGACTGTTACAACACAAATATCGGAATTAATAAATACCTCTTTTGTGATTTAAATTAATTAATTATCACATGACACATCAAAATTTTGAAGGTCATATGAATGACAATTATTGATGTATGGCAAGGAAAAGCTTGAAAACAAACACACAAAAAGCCCACTAAAGTCCTAACCTAAAAGGCTCAAATTATGACAAATCAATTAGTGATCTAATTATTAATTTGGTGAGTCTAATATGAACCCTAAATTAATTAAGCCTTAAAACTAGAAAACCCTAATAAATTATGGATTATCTTGCACCATGATAATTAATTTGATAAATTTTAAACTAGTATCTCAATGAGCCAAGGATACTATTTAAAATGGATCAAATTCGTTAATCATGATTTTAAAACAAATGCCCATCTAATCTTAAAACCAAGAGATATTCAACTAATTTAATGAATTTGACATTTATCCCAATAAGCCAAAGGTAAATTCAAATTTATTAAACTAATTCAAACCCTAAATCTAACTATGACTCTAAAAACTAACCCTAAATTTAATTTAACTAATTTAAAGATTCTACCCATATAAGTCAAGCGCACACTTTAAATTAATTAAATTAAATTACCTTAAGCTAACCTAAAAACCTAACCTAGTAAAAAACAAAAAGAAAACTACAAATAAACATAAAAGCATAATTATATGAGAACTATAATATATAAATATAGTAAGATACCACACATATATATATAATATCTTTACTTAAACCTTATATTATATAATATGTAAAATAAATGAATATATTAAAACTATATTATATATGTACACATATTCATTAAAAACGTATATTACACGTATTAAAACCATATATTATATCCTATCAAAACATATATTATATTATTTTATATATTATATAAAAACTACATATTATATACTATGTCATATATTATATAAAAAACTATATGTTACAAAGAAACATATACTATATATTATAAAAAAAACTATAGGTTATATAAAAATCATATATTATATAAAAACCCTACATTATGTATTAACCATATGCTATACATCATATCAAACACATATTTCATGTACATCTACATCTCAACAAACCAACAAGCTAGCACTAGGAAACATAAACTGAAAATTAAAGAAAATAAAGGTGCAAGATAAAAAAACATAAACATGATAAAATGAGATAAACAAAAGGGTTTAACATTGGATTTGGGACCAGATTAAATAAAATTAGAAGTTTTAGGATCCAATCTAAGTAAAACATAAAAAAGGGCAAAATTGCGAAACCCTTTGGAACTCCAAGGACTTGGGATGAGTTTTTAAAAGACGGAATAGCTTATGGACGTAATTAAAAGGGGTGAAAGGACTAAAATGGGGATTTCGAAAGGTAGAAGCCCTTGCGGGCGTGATTATCGCCAGACGAAGGGACTCAAATCGCGATTAGCCCATTTTAAAACCCTAAGGCAGTATAAAAAGGGCTTTTCGGCTTTACAATTTTCTTTTTTGGCCATTTTCTCGAAAACCTTTTATAACACCCTTTCCTTTTCTCTGAAAACAAACACCAAAAACCACCCTTATCACTCCAAACTCAGATCAAAACTGAGAAAATGGGATGAACACTATCCCTTGTTCATCGTGTTCATCACGAGCATATGAACTCAAACCCAGAACCACCACCAAACTCAAAACTCAGTGGCTTCTCTATCGTACGCTGCCACGTCAGCTGCCGTTCGTCGGTGGCTGGCGAACCCTAAAACAAGCCTAAACAAACCCCTTTTCTTACTCTAAACCCAAATCCAACCCTCTTTTTTCAAAACTCAGCCCCATTCCTTTTTGAAACCCTAAAAACAGACTCAAACCCCTTTTTAAAGATTAAAAACCCTCGCTCTGCCACTTACTCCTATCATCGGCTCACCCAACACGACCGAGAAAGTCGAAGGGCTTATCGTCGGTAAGGGGAAGCAAACAGACACGAAGGAAGGGTAAAATACTGAAGGTAAAATCGAAAACCCTAATGTCTAGGCATGTATGCACTAAAATGAAATGAAGAGAGGAGAGAAAGAATACCTCAAAAGTGTTTTTTTGTTCTCTATTGCTCATGTGAAATCCGAATTGTTTACATTTGATTTTATACCCTGGATATTACATAGAAATGAAAATGAAAAATGGCAATGAAAATTCCTATTGGTTGTCTCTGACATCTCTGAATTCTTAGTGCATTTTTAAAATTGTCAATTTGTCCCCTGATTCCGTTTTTGTGTGTTTCTTTGCATGTGATGGCCTATTGTGAGATGGAGGGGACTAAAGTTGCTGCTGGCATTGCCGTTGACGTGGCCGGGTGATGGTGAGGTGGCATCGGGCCAGTGGTTCTCCCTGCCAACGTGAAGGCACGGTGGTGGCACTAGAGAGACAAAGAGTCGGGCCGTGAGCTCTACGCTCGAGTGGTGGTAGCTAGAACGTTATGCGTGAGCATTATGCATGAGGTAGCCAAAGAACTGCGCGTGTGGCGCATGTTGAAGCTGAGGAGACGCCATTGCTAGAATCTGGACCGTCAGATCTAATTTAGATCTAACAACTGTGATGAGACGGCTGCAAACAAACAAAGCAAATTAGGGTTTTTGATTTATCAAATTAGGGCTTAGTTATTTGGGCCTTATTAGGCCAAATATATATATATATATATAATAACTTGAATTTTTAGACAATTGAAATGGACTTTAATTAATAAACATGGGCCTTTGTTTAATATTAATTGTTATATATATATATTGGGGTTTTGTATATATTTTAATTAGTCTATTTTTTGATTTTTTAGTTTTGTTTCATAACAATGATAATAATTATAATAATGATGATAATAATATAGTAATAATAATAGACAATAGTGATAAATAGACAACGGTAGTAAAGAGAATAATAAGATAATACTTATATTATTTTTTTTGGATTTTTGATTTTAGTAATAATAACAATGATAATGTTTTTGAGGGTTTTTAAGTAAATGAAGAGTTTATTTACCAAGGAATGATTAGTGTATAGCTGAGGAGTCTAATGTAAAGGGCTTCCAACTGCAGTTGTTGAAGACTAAACTCTTAGACATAATGTTTCGTGGGTTACTCATCACCAACGGGTGATGACGCGTGGTAATGATTAAATGATCATTTAGTATCAACATAACACTGCCTCTCATGAGCGCCTTTTTTTTCCTTTAAAAAAGATCCTTAAGAAGAGTTTAACCATGCAACTAGCTTTCTTACTTCCTCGGCCTTGAAATAAATAGCATATTTTCCCAGTCCAGGGAATGTAGCAAGCCTTCAACAGTTTGTTGTTCATCAACCTATAAAGCAGCCAGCCAAAGAAGAAAAGGTGAAAAAAAATCAACTAAACACTGCTCTTTAAAAATCAATGTATGCATATAACTTTAGAAAGAGGTCTTTGGGATCACAACATGACTAGAAACTTATGCATAAACTGTAAAGCAAATAACAGTGCAACCTTGACGACGGTGGGGCTGTAAGTGTTACAATTAATACCATAGCAGCAAAGGGTCAGCAGAGATATCAAACGTGCACGTACAGACACAAGAGAGGACAGGAATCATTTAGGATCCAAATTTGATAAGCAAAGAATAAAATTCATAGAGAAGATTAGCACCTACAACTTCAAATTCCAAAACTGTAGTAACACTTGGGCAAGTAATATACAGCTTCAAAGCAGCCTTATGCTACTTACTCAGAACCAAATGAATGTGACCAGACCAATAACCATCCACAGGTAGCAAAAACTCCTTCGTATTTGATCAAGCACGAGTATGTCAAATACCTAAAAAGGTAGCATTATATTTATTTTCTCAAAGATAATTGGTTCTTCAACATTTTGAATATCATATTATCCTCTAGAAAACTGAAAAGTGTTGATAACAAATCTAACTAGATTGGGAGGTCCAAACGAATTTCTTTATGTTATCCTTTTCAGAGAGATATTTTAAGAAAAGTCTCGACTTTCCAACCATATTGGTACAGCAATAATATAACACATCTTTTGACAGTTAAAGAAAATGCAAACATGACAAACTTCACCGAGCAAAGTATGTCAGAGTTATATGGTAAAAGAACAAACTGATTCATTAACATAAGCAGCAGATATTCACAAGAAAATATATTGTCAGAAACATATATGCAAAACAAGTTTATTGCACCCTTCACTGGTAGAATGGACAATAGACAGAGAATAGTACGTACCAAGTATGAACTTTTTTGTACAATATTTCTTGGAGGAATTATACTAGGAATAGAGGGCCCTGGTGGCGTTGGCTTAGCTGATGTGGTGGGCAATGTGGATTTCGTAACAAAAGATGTTGTACTCACAGGCCTTGGAGCATCAAGAACATCTTTGCCCATGTATGTCCTGTTTACTGGCCTTCTCTGCACCTCAACATTTCCTGAGGGAGATAAACCCCTTGAAGCACCCATTACTATTTCGGGAGATCTTTGTCTTAAATGATCTAAAGTCCAAGGAGAATATGAACTTGATGTGGTCACACGAGGAAAATCATCCACATTTCTTGTGGAAGGAACTTTGCCCAAGATATTGGTTTCCCTTGATTCAGGCACTCGATCTCTAGGTTCAGGTATTCGCTCCCTTGAATTGGGAATTTGCTGATGTGTCTCATAACTGTTGGGTCAAGGGCCTCGAGGCTGTCCTATTCTTGATAACTTTTCAGAGGTCCATGCCCTTCTGGTTATTGTCATTCTGACTTTGCATGATTTAAAACCGGAGGTCATCTTTACTAATGTGAACATCTTTTTTTTTTCAAATGAAGAAATGTTAGTAATCTAACATCAGTTCAGAAATCAGAAAATTACAGATTTGCAACGCAGAAGGGCAAATTTGTACCATTCAAACCATTAGCATTCAAAATTGTAGCATGATCATCACCTCTTTGTCTGTAGAAAAGGAAAAAACTCTGCTATAACTTTTCAACATAAGAAAACTTACTTGCATAGATTGTAAACACTGAAGTGGAAACCATACTGTTCCAAAAATATTGTTGCCAAACACATATCCAACATTCAAAAGTGGAAAAATTATGCATTCCTGAACTCCAAATTCTAGTTAAGATGTTAAAAATAAGTTAAATATGTCCAATATAATAGTCACTCGCAAGATCATAACCTGTAGTAACAGATTACTGTTAATTAAATCAAACAAAATCTTAAATAAAGGGGCAAGAAACAAGGAGAACTACGAATGCAACATCACAGATGTGGTCATTGTCCACTACGAAATAGAGAACATTACTTAAATAGCCATTGCAGAAACATGGGCATTAAAAATCAAGATTGTGAAATGCTTCTAAAACAGCAGTTAAATTCTTAAAAAGTATACCGTTTGTTGTTATGCTGACTCAACAAGGAACTATCAATATTGCCTCCCAACTATCCCTTACAGATCGCTTAGTTCCAGCAACATGATGAGAATCAGAAAGATCAGCATCTGAAGCAGCTCCCGACCTCTTCACAACCTAGAGCAACATAATCAATAAAGTTCAGATTCACAACAAGCCAACACACAAGCAAAATGGAAATAAGTAAAATCCTACCAAGCTAAACTAAATCGTTCAAAGTCTAACCGAATGTAACTCGTTCAAAGGAAAATCTTCCTACTAATTTCAAGTTTATTTCCTACATTTTATCAGAAACCAAACAAATACGTAAGGAACATCTCCAATTACTACGAAAAACGAAAAGAAAAAAATATTAAGAGAAGAAAAAGAACAAAAACAAATACCTGGCCACAACGTCCGAGAGATAGTAACACGGCCCCGCGGAGCTTCTGCCATGAAGAAACTCTGGAAGAGTTGAAAATCGATTAATCGGCTCTTCGGTTGTTACTTCAGAAAGATCAACTAAAATGAATGAACGGAGCTTATCATCGTCTCTAATTGGAAGTTCGAAAAACGGGAACCCTAAAAGACCTCAATGAAGAAAAATTAACTGTCCGTTCTTAAGAGATTATGAACTTCAATCCAGGAAATAAATGGAAACGTAATCTTAACTTCGCCGTTTTTAAATGTATTTAGAATCTTGGTTCGGAGATTTTAGGGTTTACGAAAGAAAGAATCCGATTCTTTGGTGTGGAAGAAGAATAAGGGGGAAATGAAAGGAGGTTGTCGATGGAGTGTGGCGCTGCGGTTGATTTTCTATGCTTGGTGACAATAATGGACGTCCGATTGATCTGATTGGAATCTGGAACGTCTGATCTGATTAAAATATAGTCAATTTTCTTGGTTTTTGTTTTAAAATGTTAAATTGACATTAAAAATAGAATTATGGCCTTAAATGATAGACAACTTAGTACCATTTAAACAAATTTTAAATTTGAGGTTAAATAAAATATATATTACGAATTAGTCTAAAGCAGTCGGACCAAATTTTTAGAAAACCGAGAAAAAAAATAGAGGCAAAAATTCTAAATTAGGATAAAAGAGATATGATGTAATTATTTGGAGAGGCAGAAATTCTAAATTAGTAAAAAAGAGCTATCAGGTAATTATTTGGAGATAAATACATATTTATATAAAGAAAATAATTGAAGTTATTTGAGGTAAAACAGGGATTCAAACCTATGTCCCTAAGTAGATAAGCAAATGTGTTAACCACTAGGCTAAGCCCCAAATATAAATACATTTTACCACAAATTACTTTTAAATTAAAGAAACAAACCCTAAAAACCAAAGAAAAATTAAAAACAAGTAACTTACAACAGCTAGGACTTGAACCCACATCCCTAATTCCATGTGCGCAGATTTGGATCCAACGAGGCCTCCGCTCAGCCTTAAAAGGTCCCACAATTTTACTCCCTAATTCCCAGTTCCATTCCAGAAATTTACAGACTAAACTCACAACACACACAACGCTAGGCTTAAAGACATTTTCTTTTTTGGTTATCAATGGCGGGTTCCGAGCTGCAATTGAAGGAGAGAGCCAAGGGAATCCAAGTTTTCTTGAACAAGGGAGTGAAAATGGTGGGGGAATTCGTGTAAAAAAGGCTAGTCCAAAGTCAAGCATATTAGAAGCCGATGATTATTACCTGCATTTATTTTCCCCTCTCTGAGTTCTTTGTTTTCGTTTAAATTTTGAGGGATTCGCTCGTCTTTTATACTTTTCGTTTCACTGATGATTTGATCTTTAATGTCTCAAATTGCTTTTGAATTTTTGATTCAAAAGTTATTGTTTTCTCGTCAGCTTCTAGTTCTTTAATTTCTTTGGTTTTTGGGTTCGTTTATTTAATATAAAAATAATATGCAGTAGAATATGACTGTATTTGGGTTTTTGCCCAACAGCTAACACACCTACTTATACTTTTAGGACGCGGGTTTGAGCCCCAGCTCACCTTCAAATGAGTTAAATTTGATTGATATTTTCTTTGTTGTGTGGTGGTGACACATGTTATTATCACATTGGTCTGAATAAATTTTTTAAAAAATAATACATAGAGGATAGAGAAAATTGGTATCAAAATAAGAAAGGTATCTAACGAGAGGGATGACGATTTTGACGAAAAAATTAGTTGGGTGACCAAAACAAAAAATAGTGATATTTGGGTGACCACCCGTGTAGTTTTCCCTAAAAAATCCCTTAAATTGGTATTACTTTCTTCAAATGCACTCAAGTTTTATTATATTTAACTAAAAAATTTCTATATCTTGTAACGACCCCAATTTCCGGTTTTGCAAATTGGGCCTCAGACCCAATTAGTTTGGGCCTTATGGTTGGGAGTTCCAAATCTAAGATAGTGGGTTGGGCCTTTTAGCAAAAATAAATTAATGAATAAGGTTGATTAAAGAGGTGGGTGATGATTGATAGAGAGAGAAGGTTAGAATGGACAGGATAAGAGGATATTTTAGGGGGAAAGAGAAAATGAGAGAAAAAGTAAAGGGGAGACTTTGAACCCCGATCTACAGCCACCAAAGCTGTCATTCATCTCACATTCGTCGCCATTGTCTTCAGCTCGATGAGAAGAGTTCGACGGTGGTTCTCGTGTCGCCAATGCCACCGCCGTTCGCCGGAGTAAGGGAAAAAAAGGTTCGACCAAGCTTGAAATGCCATGCTCCGTCGTTCTCTTGCAAAAACCGCCTCCACCACGTGAATCCCTAACTAAAAAATAGATTCGGAGCTCGCCCCTACCGTCCGACCATCAGAGGACGACCAACACACTTCGAAGTGCCACCGCCGAGGGTGGGCATGCATCAGCCCAGACGGGTGCACCATGCTTTGGTGCACTGCGCCACACCAGAACCCGCTCTGTCGGGTGCACGTGAGCTCGCCTGCACTGGATAATGCCTCACGGGTGCATCACAGCCATCATGCGCCTGAGCCAGGGTTCCGCTAGGCCGGGTGCACCTGCTCATCGCCACACTAGATAATTGCCCACAGGTGCACCCTGGTTACCCTGCACCACGCCGCATCAGATCGTCGGGTCGTTGACCAAGATTGACTGGCATTAACTTTTTTTGGGGAACCCTATCGGGGGTTTCTCGAAGTTCTGAATTCATTGGCGTAGTCCTATTTTCCAAATTCGAACCCGATAAGCTATTTTTTCGCATTTGACCTTTCGAGTTCATTAAAGTGTGTAGTTAAGTGATAGTTATGGTATTAATTGTTATACGAGGATTTTCGGGAGCAGATATTAGATCAAGTGGAATATTCGGGAAGCTCAGATGAGGATTTTAGCAATATCGGCTTAAGTAGTACACCTCAAACTCCTATCGCTTCATGAGCATCATAAATATGATTGTCTTGCATGTTAGTGCTTGCAAAATAGGTAGATGATGAATAAGCATGATTAGAGACTAACATTATGAGACTTGATAATTATGAGATGCATGATGAAGTTACGAATATAATGGGACTCATAGAGACTTTAGAGACCGTGTAGGGTCGTTTGGGATGCCTGTATGATTAATTGATGATTGTTTGATTGATTGAGATAATTGTGATGTCTTGTATGTTTATTCGAATAGATGGATGAGATTTGACGGGAATCATGCTTAAGGGTTAAATATTCGAATAACTTGTCATGAAGCTGATAATCAATATTAATTGATTAAATGCATTAGTAAACAAACCCTAATAACTTTCATAAGCTTTAGGGATCGAGTAAGCATTGTAAAATCATAATTCAAGAAACTTTTGTGAACCTGTAAATAGGGCATCGATATGAGCTTCGACTGTACCGGTATACGATTGAGGGTCGTATTTGTACGGGTTGACCCATACCGGTACTTGTAGAAATCTAGGATTTCCAATAAGTAGTTTCAGTATTGGTACGCGAGTGAGTACCGATACCTGAGGGTACCGTATTGATACTTGTGTTCGAGTACCGGTATTTGATACACTAAATAATCTATTAATATAAATTAATAATGGAAATTGATATGAATGTTAATAATTGAATTACACCTTGATAAATGATATAATGCGGATTAATGGAGACAATGAACGCGATTAATTATATACTTTTCCATAATGTACTAACAACTCGGTAATGTAAAATAAATGATGTGATGTGGATTAGCAACCATACGGGGATCCTTGGGATCGCGTTACTTGCACGCCGGGTAGGCATTTGATTGGTTGAGTCTTCTTGATTGGTGGGATCCGAATACCCAGTGAAAGAGTGTTGCAACACCATGATTAGTGATCTCAAATGGAGGTTATCGATGCTATGTGACCCGAGACTCATTCGAAGATACTCGATGGGGGATTCTGAATATGGGTGTATGTTCTGATGTTAGGTGACCCGACCTCACCCAGAGAGTAGAGACTTGAGGAGGGATTCCGAGTAAGGGTGTATTTTTCGATGCTATGTAATACGACCTTACCCAGAGTGTATATTCCGATGCTACATGACCCGGCCTCACTCTAGAGTTGTTGTTGTTGATATGAACTTTCTCCTAGATGATATGTTGAGATCTTAGGCTTGGTTGGGCCTTGTGTGCCATGTTTGATGTTTTGCTATGTTGAGAGCATGTGTTTAGGCAACTAGTGGTAGCGCCACATGTTTATTTATCTATCCCTATTGCTCATACGAGCTTGCATGCTTATGTTTATGATTATCATGAAAAATAGTTGAGTAGATGTGTATCGCTGGGTTTTGTAAGCTCAACGCTCGGAATCGTTGTTTTCGTGCGTAGGTTGATCGTCGGATTGTGGGTTCGAGGAGCACTATCAGTGCAGAATTCCATAATGTGGAGGTTTTCAGAGTACGATACTTGTGTTTAGTAGGCTACGTATTCATAAGACTTTACGTGGTTGAGTCTGTAACTCTTACTTTTAAAATTATATTAATCGAGTCAAATGTTTAAATGTTTTAAATTAATCAGAGCTCCTTGCAAAGTTTTAATCCTTTATATATTTATTGCTAAATTGTTGGCTTAAATGTTTTTGGAAAGTATTTTATTTGGGCTAAACCAAGTTGAGAAATTTTATGCATTTGGGTTGAGCTTAATGCTCAAATGTGACATCCAGGTCGCTGGTGTTACATATCCTGCGTAAGTAAAAGATATAATCTCTATGTTTTAATTTGGTTAAACTTATCTAGTTGAGTATAATTCAATTGATATTATTGTTAGCGCAATATAATAGATGTAAGATTGAATATGTTTAAGTGCTCAATATTCTCTATTTATTGGTGGTATAGGCATTATACACTGGATGTGACTAAATTTTTTTGGTTAAATTTAATTCCTATACTTACCAAATTTTAAAATTTTAGTTTTAAGCCAAAGGATATAGAAAATATGATTATATCACAATGATTTAAATGGATCAAACTAAAGAACGAAAACTAAATCTATAATTTACACATAGTATATGAACTAACAACAGGATCTGACTTAACACATTTAACATCTATCATTTGGGTCGTAATTTTTTATATTAAATTTAGGTTTCAAGTGGAGCCAATTTTTTTAAGAGTAATCAAACACTACAAAAAATAACATATACCGACAGCCGAAAAATTGCCGGTAAAACACTTAAAATTTGTCGGTATATTATCTAAAAATCATTACTGATGGATAAAAACGACATTCCGACAGATAAATAGCCGTCGATAAAAAGCTAGTCGGTATATCTCTATATCGACGGTAACAACCGTCGCTATAGATGTTGGGACCCTATACCGGCGGACAAATTCGTAAGTATAAGTATGGTCTACCCCGACAAATTAGTGTATATATTCCGATGGTGAATTTTCGTCTCAATTGATTCAAACTTTTACCGACGGTTGTCTCCATCGGTATATGTATCTTGTATATTTGTATAATATATCTTAATTTAAATTAGGTTCAGGTTTGGAGAAACCTCCCATCCAATCTAAGATAATTAAGAATATACTCTTGTATAATTTTTATAGTTTTAGTTATATTTGAATAAAAATATACGTAAAAAATTAACATATAAGTGACTAGAATAATAGTATTAAATTAAATTTTAATTTAATTTAATGTTATTGAATTAAATAAATTAATATTTTATTCAATTATTTTTTATTTTCACAAAAAATATGTAAAAATATAATTATTATGTTAGATCGAATCCTGTCAGATTCAAACTTTTAATTAGATTTCCTTGTCAGTTTCAAGACGAATAAAAATATTTTTAAATTCGGAGTTAAGTTTCATTGTATTAGTACCGAACAAATTCGAGTCGACAAAAAAATGCTGCCTATTACCATCCTTAATTCAATAAAGGTTGAATGGTTAAGCGAAAAAAATCTAAAAACACATAACTTGACCAATTGCAATTAGATCAAATCCAAAAAAAAAAACTACATTAGTGACCACCGAACTAATTAGGGTACCTATTTGACCATCGAACTATCGAAATCGTCAATCAGACTATTAAATTTATTAAATTGACATATTTTGACCACCGTCGTTAAAAAACTAACGGATAAGTGACGTGGCAGTTAACGAAAATTTGTAAAATTATACATTTAGCTTTGGACGCAATTTATTTAGTGTTTAAGTATTCGAGCATACTCAACAATGATTCAAAACTATGGTTCATAACTTTCTCAATTATAGACTCTCAATTATAAGAAGTTTCCCTATTTCCACCAAGGTATGATCTTTGTTATATCAAACAACCTTTCTTTTAAATACAAACAAGTATTCGATTTAACAATATATCATCACCTTTCTTTTATTACAAGCAAGTACTGATCTAGCATGTGTCATCACCTTTCTTTTATTACGAGCAAGTACTGATCTAGCATGTATCTTAACATGTCTTTAATTAAGCTTCTAATCAAGAAATCCAT
Organism: Hibiscus mutabilis; assembly: GCA_019671005.1. Classification (NCBI taxonomy): domain Eukaryota; kingdom Viridiplantae; phylum Streptophyta; class Magnoliopsida; order Malvales; family Malvaceae; genus Hibiscus; species Hibiscus mutabilis. Next base: position 35,357,181 of record CM033711.1, on the reverse strand, counting down.
CATTGTAGTTATGGCTTCATTTATTTTAATCATAGCAGATTAAACTTCTCGGTAATTTATATACCTTTATACTTCTTTTAATCCAGCCTTGAGACTCAAGCAACAACCTAGATACATGAATCCTCTAAATTCAACATCAAACAGGCGGTACACCAAGTACTGAAACATGGGTATACCAAGTACAAATACAAGGGTATACAAGTAATACCAAGATAGGGGTACGCATATAGTACCAGATAGACCATTTGGTCTTTAACAACAATGGACCGTAGTCCGGACAAGCGAGCTCGACGGACTCTATGGCATGCCAATTGTACCCACGACTGACTCAAGACCAAGGCTTTTCTCATTTACTTATCTGATTAAATTATTTAGCACATAGCTTATTATCAACATCACGTTACCCTTCAATACAAACAGGATTCACCTTATGTGAATTTTCCATTCAGGGTGAGTATTACTCACATTTCTATTAATAAAGCCACTAAGGCTTAACTGTTAACTGGTCATTTCATGAATTAAAGCATACTACTTATACTCTTTATCTTATAAGCATCATCCATTTCTTCCTTCTAGTTTATTCTAATGTATACAATTAATAACAATCAATTCTTTTCAAACAAATATATCGTCTAATCTAACATATTCCATATAGAAAACTCACTGAAAAAATCACATGAAACCTTCAAGAGAAGGAAGAAATGTTCTAATATTCGAGCTTATCAATTTGATCTCAACCTTTATTTTCCAATAGAAAATCCCTTTCAATCTAGAGTCAAATTATAATTCTTAAACATCATCAATACTATCAATTTACTCACTTAGTTGCAAAGTACTTTTCATAAAAGTACATACCTTAGATCCCAAGCTCAATTGCACATTTTTACATAACTTATTCAGCAAGTAAGAAAATTAAAGCAATTAGGGATGCTTCGGGATAAATTTCTTCTATCCCAAAGCTCTAGGCTACTATCACCTCTTATCCCGATGTTACGGGATACCTGAATCCTCATTTCTTTCTTGCCACTTATCGAATTCCTTTCCTAGCTTTCTCATGGTCTAAACATAACAATAATGTAACTATGTATATTAGAAACAACCCAATCGATCCAACCAACATGTATGTACACAAAATGACATGAAAAAAATCCCCTTTTTAATTAATTTAACCGAAACAGTCTACTTAGTGTGTACACACAAATTGACAGTGCAAAATAGTCCAAGATGTCCCCATATTTATGCTTTATATTCAATAACAAACATAGACACAACTACAAAGCAAGGCCAACACTCCATCTTTCTATCTTCAATAAAACAATCTAAAACATTTTTGTGTACATAATAACAGTCCATAGGATCAGCATTTTCCAATATAAAATCTCATCTCTTTTTCTTTATAAACAATTACACATTCATAAATTATCACAACAACCCTTATTTCCCCACCAATCCGAGCACTTTTGAAACAAGTTTCCTTCCCCTATTTCAAAGATCCTAATCTTTCCATTAAAACCAGATTTGCCAATCTAACATTTACTAAAACAATTTCAATCATCAAGAAGTAATTCTCTATCTCAATTTTACAACATGATAAATTTTCATAATATTTAGTCTTAAATTCTGCTTTGCCCACTTGTAAACCCTTAATAAATTTGAGCCTTACACAAATATACTAAAGAACACCTCAAAAATTAACTATCCTAACTATTATTTCATTCACAGCTTTGATCAATCTAACCGAGTTATAGTATAAACATTCCTTAATTCCAATTCTTTAACCACACACATAAACAATTAAACATTGCAAGGAAATTCTTCTTTAATGAACCAACAATCTCAACACAATATAACTCTAATCTATCATGCAAGCTAATAATTGAATCTTAACATTCCCAGCCAACAAGGAACAATCAGGTCTTACCTCAATTGTAATATCATTATACCAGTTCCACCATTTACCATGGATTTGATTTCATGTTCTCACTCTCTCACCCTATTTTCTTTGTTTCTCTAATCGATTCAGCTTAGAGAAAGAAGGAAATGAATCTTTCCTCTTCTCTCCCTAAAGGAGGTTGACCGAGATTCCACATGGCAAGTTTAACCATGAAACAAGTGTAATAGTTACACTAATTTTCTTACTTACCATGCAACCTTCACTATTTACCAATCTTATAATTTGGTGCTTCAAAATTGAGTCTCAAGTTTTGTTTTATTAGCAATTAAAGCCTAACAAACCAAGGTAACATAATTACAACAAGGATTCGATTAACACAGATTTTATGGCCACTCAAGTTGACTTCTAGACCACTATTGGGGGGTGTTACAGTTCACACACTTAGCAACGTCTGGTCTTTGCTTCTTTTGTACAAGATATCTCCATCAAGGACATACCTTGATGCTAGCCTTCTAATGGTTCTTTTATCGTTATCGTCAGCCTCTTTTGGGTAAGCCTGTAACTTGATGTACTGGAGGTTATCATGATACCAAGGATTGTCGTCGTCCTCCTCCTCCTCTAAGTTATAGCAATGGCCTGGTACCTCAAAACTTTGCATCTTGACTGGCTTCATCTCGACCCTTTAGCTTACTTCAAATACGGCAGTTAACATTTCTAGAGCATCGACCATTTGATTATCCTCCCTCGGCAAATAAGTAAAACTGATTTCCTCAAAGTCTTTAACCAATTCTTGGATCATATCGTAGTACTTGATCAACTTCGGATCTCTAATCTCCCACTCTTTCTAGTGTTGGTAAATTACCAATGATGAATCCCCAAAGACTCGAAGCACCTTGATTTTCCTTTCTTTGGTCATACGGAGACCCATGACACAGGCTTCATATTCGACCATGTTGATGGTGCAAAAAGATTCCAACTTGCTTATAAAGGGGTAGTACACATTCTTAGGAGAAATTAATACTGCCCTTATCCCATGGCCAAGGGCATTAGATGCTCTATCAAAATAAATCCTCATCTGGGAAACTAAAATCCAATGGCTCGTAGTTGACAAAAGTGTTACTTGCCAAAAGATTCGCCACTACACTTTCCTTTATCGCTTTCTGACTTACATAAACGATATCGAACTCTAACAATAACATTTACCAATGGGCCATTTTCCCGATTAACGCTAGTGCTTCTATTAGAAATTTCAATAGATCCAATCATGAAATTAAGCAAGTAGTGTGGTACAACATGTATTATCTAAGTCACTTAGTAGCCCATACTAAGATATAACACAACCTTTGTATCAATGGGTACCGTGCTTCACACTCGGTGAACTTTTTGCTCAAGTAATAAATTGTCATTTCCTTCTTGCCAGAGTCGTCAAGTTGCCTCAACACACAACCCATCGAATTCTTAAAGACTGTCAAGTACATGATTAAGTGCCTATTCGGCACTAGTGCTACTAAAATTGGAGCATTGGTCAAGTACTTCTTAATCTTCTCTAGCGCCTCTTGGCAATTTTCGTCCCACACTCCCAGATTGTTCTTTCAGAGTAGTTTAAAGACAAGGTCACATTTATTAGTCAATTGAGAGATGAACCGAGAGATGTAATTTAACCTTCCCAAAAATCCTCGGACTTCTTTTCAGAGTAGTTTCTCAGATGTGACTGCAAAGATGCATTTAGTTGGGTTAAGCTTTAACTAGTACTTTCTTAGCCTTTGGAAGAGTTTCTGCAAATTTTGGATGTGCTCCTCTTCGGTTTGAGACTTGGCTATCATGTCATCCACATACACCTCAATTTCCTTATGCATTATGTCATGGAATATGGCCACTATGGTTCTTTGACAAGTTTGCCCGATGTTTTTTAACCCAAAAGGCATCATCTTATAGCAAAATGTTCCCCACATAGTCACAAAATGGTATTTTCCATGTCTTTGGGGTACATTTTAATCTGATTATACCCAGAAAAGCCATCCATGAATGAGAACCAAGCATGCCCCATAGTGTTGTCAACTAGTGTATCAATGTGGGGCAATGGGAAGTTGTCCATAGGGCTCGCCTTGTTAAGGTCCCTATAATCCATGAACATTCGCACTTTCTCGTTTTTCTTTGGCAATGGTACTATGTTAGCTATCCACTCCGGGTATTTGGAGACCTTCAAAAATCCAGCTTCAAACTGTTTATTTACTTCCTCCATACTTTTAATAGCATGTCCGCTCTCATTCTTTGAAGTTTTTGCTAAACAGATTTGCATTCAGGCCGTATAGGGAGCTTGTGTACCAAAATGTTGATGTTTAAACTAGGCATGTCTTGGTATGTCCACGCAAACATATTTTTGAATTCTAAAAGTAGTTCGACAAAATCCTTCTTGACTCTTGACGACATGGAATTACCGATCTTTACTTCTTTCCTCTCGTCACCGTCTTCATCGACTTTTGCCGAGCACATGAGTCATTTGAAATCTACCCCGGGGCTAGATTCAGAATCATGTATATAGTTTATATTAAGGGGCCTGCACAAATTTAAAAGTATGCATTGGGAATAGAAAGGGATAACTTATGATATGAATAAATAAATAAATAATGAATGAAATGAATGTTATGTTTGCCACTTGAGAAAGAGATATAGAAAAAGCTCTATTTCATTGAAAGCATATAAAAATTGACATAGCTGTCATTTTACAAAGAATCCCCATTACTCTCAGGCAGAAGTAACAGGGTTGTTCTGAGCATTACTCTATTTTAGATCTAAAAACCACAAGCATGTCCATATAGGTTCAGTTGTTGAGCTTTTCACCCAGAAAGCACGAGCGAATCTTGGCCAAAGGTTGGACAATCTTGTTACCCTCGCTGATCACATTCATATCCATCTCTTCCAAAGCTTCACAAGTTAATTCTTCATGAAGGCATCTCTCGCCTTCTCAGATTGCTTCTTGGACTTCCAGCTCAGTGTTCCTTAGTCCGCCGGACTTGAAAATGCACTTAAAATCCATGTAAGTTATGGGAGCCCAGGGAACGTCCTCCCCTATGAATCAGACATTCCTTTGTTCTTGCATCTTCTTTTACTCTTGTTTTTTTGCAGGAACTTGGGTTAATAGCCAAGCCCGAAACGGTCATTCTTGTAGATGATGCTCATAGGTCAGAGACGTCCCTACAGATTCCTTCCACAACCTCTCATTTTCCTTGCTCCTCTTCCTAGGGTCTTTGATACCACTATCCTGGTGCAGTTGGATTGTTTAGGGCAAGGGATCCGACTCTCTTCAACGGAAAAGGTAGCATTGATGTATTCTAAAGCCCTAAAAACACATTCCATTGCCTTCTCATTAGTCTAGATATATAGTGCATTCGAAGCCACCAAAGCGATGATGTTTTGTTCAGCATTAACCATGACCGGTTTCCTTTCAATAACAAATTTCAATTTCTAGTGTAGCGAAGAAGGGACGGCGCCAGCCGAGTGTATCCGTGGTCGGATATCCATGACCACAAAATCAATAGTGTATTCACTGGGGCCAATGAGTAGGGGTACTTCAATTTTCCCAACCACGTCTCATTGGGTTCCATCAAATGATCGTGCGGTGTTCTGACAGGGGTTCATGTGTGAACTATCGATCGGTAGGCGTTACATTTAGAGCAGAGCTGTTATCAATCAATACTCCTAGTAACACGTGTCCTTTACAATGGGTGGTGATGTTTAGGGCCTTGGTGGATCCCCTATCCTCGCTGGTATCTCATCGTCACTAAAGGTGATGTAATTTTCAGCGGTGATATGGCCGATGATCCGGTCTAATTTACTAGCTGTAATATCACTCGTGAAAAAAGTTTGATTCAGAACCTTCAACAGAGCATCGTGGTGTTTTTCTAAATTTAGTAAGAGATTAAGTACTGAAATCCAGGATGATTGTTTCTGGATTTGCTCCATAACGTTATACTCGTTGTGTTTCAAGAACCTCAAGAATTCTTGGGCTTGGGCCTTCGTGACTGGTTCTTTAATCTTTGGGGGTGGCTCTTCTCTGAATATTTTCTCTGGTTTAGCCTTGGTTTCCTTACTTTATTCTTTTTGTTCATCTGCTGCTTTGGGTGCTTCTAGACCGTAACATTGTCCACTTCACGTGAAATGCCCTACACCGTTTACCCTTTTAGGACTCGGTTATACAGGCCCTTTCGGAGTGAGTTTTATACCTATCATTACCCCCGCACCTTCTTGTGAGATGGAGGATCCTGGTGCCGAAACGCTTGCGATATATTTACATGGGACCAGATGTGTATCCTTGAAAGGAAAAGATGTTGGGGAAGAAATTATGAACTTGGGGACCACCTTAGGTGCACTTTTTTCTCCTAGTTTGAGATCAAGGAAAAATGGTATTTTTGCATTATATCCAATATCTTGACTATCTGACACACACTCTTCTAATTCTTTCTTTCCTTCTTCCTTTTCAAAAAACTAAATTTCTCTATTATCCATCATATCCTGAATTAATTAACGGAACTCCGTACAATCCTGGATCTCACGATCCTTTGATTTATGATACTTGCAATACAGTCTGCAACCATTCTATACGATCACCATTCCCCGATCGATGAGGCATGCCATGCGCAATTGTTGAAAAACCCATCTCAACGGGGACTAGACTTCAGACATGCTCATTTTAGCTTTCAGGACATATTCTTTTTCAATAGTGTTTACGCCTTGGCCCCCATAATTTGGTAGGAGTTTGTTGGCCGTACTTGGTTCCCTCAATTATAATACTCCGGTCTGAATCAAATTTTGGACAAATTTCTTTAACGCCACACAGTTTTCAGTCGAATGCCCTGAAACATCGGCATAGTATTCACATTGTGCCTTAGGGTCATACCACGCTAGGTAAGGTGGGTTAAAGGGAGTAACATGATAAGGTCGAACTAAATCTGCCTTATACAACTGGGAGTAGAGTTCCTTGTAAGAGATTGGTAGTGAAGTGAAAGACCAACTCTCTCATTCTTCCTTAGGTCTTCTTTCTTCTCTCTTGTTGAAGTTTCAGGTATTTCCCGTTGTGGCTTGGGGTTGGGAGATAGTGAGGTTCTTGACAGCTTTATAAGAGTCTGCGTTGTTAACCTCGTGATCTTTCTTCTTGAAATGTTTGCGCGACAAGTTGCCTCTGTCAATCCTCCTACTTTTAATGACAGCTTCAATACTCTCGCCAGTTATGACCATATCTATGAAGTTGCTGATAGGATTGCTGATCAAACAGTCATAGAGTGTCCCATTTAATGTGTCTATAAACATCAGCGAGATCTCATTTTCACAAAGTGAAGGCTGAACCTATGTTGCCACCTTGCGCCATCTTTGAGCGTACTCCCGAAGGCTCTTGTTGCACCTTTGCTCTATTCCTTGCAACAGAAGTTGATTAGGGACCATATCAGTTATGTGCTTGTACTGGTCAATGATAACTTTGGCCAAATCCTTTCGCTACTTGACTTGGGCTCGTTGTTACCTCTCCAAAAGTACTATTTTTAATGCCAATCTTACAATGGTTTTGCTTGTTTTTATGTACATTTAGTTGCATTAGGATGATAAAATCATTCATTTATATAAGGAGTTAGGAATTCTATTTATGCCGGTATGAAAGGTTGTTTTGTTGGCAATTTTGTAGGTTTGGCATAGTATTTGGCACAAAAAGTAACGCATGAAAGAATGTAGTGAGAATGCCAAGTGCTGTTGGCACAGAAGAACCAGATAGTGCCAAGCACTTGTTGGCAGAGAAGTGACCTTGACGCCATGCCAAGAGGCTATTGAACCCTGAAAAAATAGGATATGGTCAGCCTCCTAAAAGATTGCAAATAGATCAAATTTCGAAAAAATAACGGATAAGGTGATACCAAATTATGTTAGCAAGGACATGCCAAGCTTGTGTGCCAAGGCAACATCGGCATGATGACGTCAGCCCTAGCCTGATCAACGCATCACCTGATCATCTTATCACCTGATTAGCTTATCACCTGATCAGCCTTGCACTCCAAACAGAGGATAAAGTGATCGCAAGCCTTATCCCTTGTGTATTCAAATTCAAAATACCAAGGCTTATCATAGGGCTTCTACACAAGCCTATTTAAAGAGGAGATCGATCATCACTGAAAACAATTTGGAGAAGGAGATAAAGACGATGAAAAATATGAAGACTTGAACTTGAGAAACGGTTTGTAACAATGGAGAAGAAGGAATCGGAGACAACAAGATCAAAGGCTTGACGGTTCCATGAGACATCGAGAATCCATTGAAGGGCTACATCGAGAGACCTCATTCCTTGCTTTAGTTCTTTGTTGATTTTTGTATTTCTTTCCTGTGTTTAAGAATGATTTCAAACTATTATTTTCTGCGTTTTATGTTTAGTTCTTAATAATTCAATTACCTTGGCGTTGTTTGTTCTATCTGGCATACTTTACTGTTTCCTAAATACTATGCCAAGCGAGAGTTGGCATAGTTGGCCTATTGTACCTTAATATCTTAACAGACTTGGGTGGCAACGATCAAGTTTTTGGGTACTAAGGTGAGATTCTTCGAGAGAAGATGTTCAAGTAGATGAACTTACTTCAGGAGTGAAATCTACCCTTTAGGAATATAGATTGGATCTTAATCAATTTGGTTTATGAAAAACCATGCACTATAGAGATATAGGGGTTTTTACATGGTTGATTTAGGGAAATAACCATCGAGAGAGGCTTTGCCAATTTGAATCTGCTCGGTAATCAATGTCAAGGCAGAACATTATTACTAGTCGGCATTGCTAGCATAAAATTCAGACATTCTATGCCAAATCTTTGTTATCATTCTTGCACCCATTGTTTGCCAGACTATTATCATTTCATTACTGTAATCTTCATTTTACTTCAATTTTTTTTATCATTTATATTTCTTTAATTCTTTTATTTTACGTATTCCCTCAATCAACTGCCATCACTTTTATTTTCTAGTTCATAAGTATTAATCGTAACAATTAATTCCCCTAGGCAATCCATGTGGAGACGATACTTAACTCACTACTATATTACTTACTGACCATGTATACTTGTACGTAAAAGGCGTATTCTTGGCATTGTTTTTACTTGCTTATTTACATTGAATACTTAATCTTTTGCCATGCAATATTACGTCAACACTCGTGTTAGCTGATTGTACCACCTCAAGGCGGATCCCACTAAGTTGTCCTGAAAGCAATGAATCAGAAGCTTTTCGTTATCGGTGAATCTGGCCATTTTTCGATAAAACATGATTATGTGTGTCGTGGGGAAAGTCATCCCATCAAATTTCTTGATTTACAGAGCCTTGAATTTGTGCGGAATTTCCACATCTGAGACCAAACTGAGTTCTCAGGCGTTCAATCCATAGGATCCTTCTTCATCTTCTTTTACTCAAAACTTTTCTTTGAGATCCTTCCGAGTATCCTCCAATTGTTTCGAGAATTCTACCTTCACCTGGTTTAGTTATCCAACTCATCAAAATCTGGGATGCTATCCCCGACATTTTTGATGTTACCAAAGGTTACGACAATTTGAACTGGGGCTGCAGTGCCGACTTGTTAAGACAAAGATACCCCTTGTGGAGGTTTCGATGAAGGGTCAATGAAGAGAGGATTCGTATAAGTTGGGGCATATGATTGGCCCCCCGAGTTTTGAATAGGATTCTCGACAGCACCCATCTCTTTCTGGCTTTGTCTTAAACTAGATTGCAACATCTGGGACATCTCTCTCATCATGTCTTGTTGAGATTTGATGATGGTGTCCCTTAATTCTTGTTGTGTTTGTTCTAACTGACTTCTAAGATCGGCTTCCACTTTTTGTAAGCTATCAAAAACCTTTTGAATCAAATTCAAAAGGTTCTTACAAAAGCAAAAAATGTCTGATTAAAATTCAATTTAATTCTTTTACCCTTTTTTACTTAACTTATTTTTTTACTACAGATATGGCTCAACCCTAACTCCTACAGATATGGCTCAGTTCTAACTCCTAACTCTGCGATTACTTTAAGCAGCTAAGTGAACCTTGGTGCCTCTTCCATGTTTGGAGCTATAAACAGGCGGAGAGCATCAGCTTCTGTGGTTAGGTCATTCACATGCCTAGCGACTTCTTGTACCTGTACCATTAGAGTCATGTAAAAGTCATATTGGTCTTGAATCATGCTTGTAGCCTCATAGAGACGCCTCAACCAATAAATTTTCCTCCTTTCGCAGCTTATTCGAGAACTACAATTTTTTGCAAGGTAATCCTGAACAGTGGCCTCCAATGTCTTGATTTGATTTTAGAGTGCTTCATTCTCTTGCTGGGCAACTTGGAGCTCAAGAAAACCAATTCGGGTATGATACTCTTGAAGAGACTAATCTAAACCCATAATTTTCTCTTCAAGTTGTGTGTTCTGGGCTTGGCTCAGACTAAAACATTCAAGGTGAAGTTGTACAGTCTTTTCATTTCAAACACTCGATTTTTGCTTTCTTATGGTTTTCTCTTTAATACAGCAGTATTCTCCTTCTCTGCGTTCATCATTTTCTTGATTTTTTCTACTTCTTGCTTAGCTTTTGCTTTCTCCAGTTGAATTTCCTCACGAGCAGCCTTTCTCTCACTCTCAATGGCTTGCTTGCACTTTTCTACCTCATTTTCGATTGCTTCTTTACCTTTCTTTCTTTCATCCTCGACTAAGCGCATCCCGTTCATCCTTTCTTTTTCCACAGCTAGGAATTTCTTCCGTTCGACATTCTTCACTAAATCCTAAAGTTTAAGATTATCGCTTTGGTAGAGAGTATTCTTTTTCCTTTAGGTCCGCGTTGAGCTTCATCAACATTTTGATAGTCCCATCTCACTCGTCCACCTCTAAGCTGACTTTATAAAGCTCGTTTGTGTGCTCGGTTCGTAGCGCATCCATCTTCTTTTTGACCTCTTCCAATTCACTTCTTAGGATATCGGTCTCGAAAGGGATTATCTTTAAATGTTCCTCGAGTGACATAGTCGATCCTTCATTGGGCTCTGGAATCTTATCATTAATTTTTTTCTGCATCCAAAAGGCACAGTCTAGGGTGAACATGCACTTTTTATCTGCTTCTACCTTTATACGGTAATAGTGGTCCCATGCTCTAGAGGCGGCTTGGACCCTTGCCTTGATACCAATAAAGGGGCACAAGCAATTCCACTGTGTAAGCCAATCATCATCAACCACTCAGAATCCCTGCATCTATAGAAGAAGTGAAGGATGCTACCGAGCCAAGGTACCTTCCACACAATGTCTTCATCCCAGAGATTCTTAAAAATCTTTGGCTACTTTTGCTTGTTTGGCTCCTCCTACCACTCCTTCGCAAGGTTCTCTCGCAAAGGGGAAAATCTGCGAAAAATATTATGGGCAGAACCATAGTCGGTGTCTTCCAGAAATGACTTTGAATCCATACCTAGAGCAATTGTGCGCATCCCCTAAAATGCCATTCTTCATGCCTCCGGCCCGTGTTGCTTCCTTTGGTTGGTTTTAGACCAATGTCGAACGACTGAGTTGATGTCTTCCTGTTTAAGATACCTTATATCCATGGTGAAAGATTTCAACTCAGGCAAACCACTTGAATCAATACCTTCATGATATACAATGTATATGCAAAACAAAATAGAACACAAAAGGAAACAAGTCACTACCGATATAATCAATAAATATAAAAACGAGAAATAAAAGCATCAAATAAAAAAACCTATTCACGCTTTTTCTAAAAACCTAGGTTTGACCGCATGGCTCTAAAAGGGGTGGGCTTTCTATGTTCTCTACATGCAGTTTTTGTACTAAAAGAGTACCCGAACTGTCCTCGTTGTCCCCTACTAAGGGTAGCAAGGCCCTCGGTCATCACCCATTATAGGCTCCTTTCAACCGAGTTCAATTCAAAGGTCCCATTCTCTATGTCCATACGGGGAAACGATATTCCCATGAAAACATAGGGTACACAAGCCCCTGAGGTACTTACTAGCCCCATACGGAGGAATAATATCCCCACGAAAGCACTAGCAGTTTCCCCTTACTTAATCGGACATGTTTATATGTCAAATTTTAAATGCATTAAAATAAACTCACATTCATAAACAATATTAACTTAATTGTCACTTTAACCCGCAACATCCCATATTAATAAAGATAATTGTTATTTTGGATTGACTTTTTTTTTGTAAAAACCAAAATAAACGAATTTCCCAGCGGAGTTGTCAAACTGTAGCGACCTTTTTCACAAATTTCTCTTTTCGTATGAAATTTTCCTTTTTAAATTTAAAGGTTCTAAATTTGAAATGGTCGCTAAAAGATGTAATTGGTTTCCTTTAAAATTTTGTATTTTTAAATACAATAAAATTTGGGAGTCGCCACTTATCACTTGGATTAGGTAGACTGGACACCGAGAATAAAACCAAAGATTCGAAGAGGTTCGAGCGTCGGTTACGAGTGGGGAAGGTTTCGCACCCCTACCATGCCCGAAAATCGGTAGCAAATTAATCCCGCTTTGTTAATATTAGATTTTGCGAGTTAAAGTGATGATTAAACCAAAATTTGGTTATACATGCGATTAAATTTCAAGGGACCCGCATTCGAGAACAAACAAAAAACTACCACCACTATGAGTGGTACTAGCCACGTTTATTTGCGAATAAAAAGGCACAACATTGATAGTTTATAATCCGGATGCAACTTAGAAGCATACATACAAACATATATACATAAGTAAAAAAACATGGCAGTAGCAATATATATGGCATTTCCAACAGTAAATTGCACAACATATAAAACATATGATTAGATATATATAAACCGTATATTATATGTACAAGACATATCTAGATATAAAAAAGGTTTTGGTTTCAGCAGTAACCACATATATATACATACATTAAAGCTATATAACATTCTATATAAAACGTATATAATATATGTAATGTCAAAACCCTATATCATGTACTATGTAAAAACTATATATTATACATAACATAAACTATATTATATGAATAAGGTATGTGATATAAAAACATACATATAAAACCAAATATCACATACATTACATATAGGATATGTATATATACATCGTTTTGGGTTTTTGCAGAAGCGCATATACACATATTTACACATCGAAACTACACATACCATATGTACATATATATATATATATATATATATATATATATCATAAAACGGGTATATAATATGTATGTATATATTAGCCAAACCATGTATTATTTGTGTCAAAACAAATGTATGACATATGTGCATCAAAACTACATGTTTACAAGTTATATACTATATTTAAATAGTTCATATTCAAATCATATGGTTTACATATATGTATAAAATTAAATATAACGTGTTTAAAAATATTGTAATTGTACATCATATAACATATAAAAACACATGTAATACATATATATCGCAACAAGGCAAAAATATACAACATGAAAAAGGGGTTGGAATTTAAAGGAAACAATTTATAAGGCAATAAACTAAATATGCATGCCGATTTACGACCAAATTGAATAAATTCTAAACCTTTAGGGGCTCATAAAGGGAATTAAACCGTTTAAAAATGCATTAAGCTTAACGGGGGACTAAATTGCAAGGTTTTCAAGAAATGCATGTACGAAGGCCATAATTTGAAAAGGCAGAATGGCCTCAAGGATAAATAAATCGGGGCGGAGGGATTTAAAAATGCAAATATCCCTTTTGTTTTTTTAAAAAAGCATGATAAAACCTATCTTTTTTTTTCTTCTAAAAATAGCAAAAAAATCATTCAAAAAACTGGCAACCCTCTCTTTTCTCTCCTTCCCTTTTGAAACTAGGATGAACACCACCGTGTGTTCATCCTTGAACCCATAAACCACCGTTCACCAAAGGTCAAACCCAGAAACCACAGTTCACCAGAGGTCAAACTCAGAAACCACCATTCCTCTGCCGCGTTGGCCGTCGCTAGCCGGCGGCCGGCGATCCAAAAAAATGAGCCAACACAACCCTTTTCCCTTTTTAAGCTCAAATCTGACTCTAGATCTTTCAAAAACGAAGAAAATACTTTTTGTTTGTTTTTTGAAAAACCAGAAACCCAAAGTTCTCTTTTTTAAAACTGAGACCCTTTTTGAAAACCAAAACCCTTCCCTTCTTGCCGACTTCTCTATCGACTCACCACACACGGCCCTAGAGATACCGAAAGGCTTATCGTCGGTCGAGGAGTGCAACAGGTACGGTGGAAAGATGAACCGACCAAGGGGATGTGAAACGTCAAAGTTAAAACTAAACGAAACCCTAGGTTTTTTTCTGTATGCTTCAAAATGCAAAAGAAGAGTATACCTCCGAAGGTTATCTACTTTTCTTTCTGTTCTCTATTGCTTCAAAATCCCCAAATGGGTTTAGACTTGTTTTCCTCCGGGTTTTATACTAGAGGAGTATTACATGATAAAAAAGGAAAAATGCCCTAAATATGCTATTGGTTGCTCTGAGTATTTTTTGCACTTACATGCTTCTTATGCCATGTTGGTTTGACTTTGTTGTGGTTGCATATGTGTTTTTGGCTAGATTTGCCTCCTCTGTTGATATTGTTATTTTCTTTTCCGTTTTCGTGTGTTTATTGCCTTTAATGTCTGTTTCTTGCATTCTGACAATTTCCCTTTTTAGTGCCACATGCAACCTGGCCAGAGCATGGAGGGAGTCAAAGTAGTTTCTGTCAACTATGAAGCTAAAACGCCAAGCACGTGGAGGTACATCGAGAGTAGAATAGTCAGAGAGTCGTTGTTGCATACACGCGTAAGTGGAGATGGACGATCAGATATGATCTAACGGCTACTGTGGATACGACGTTTGATCAAATCTTGATCTAACGACTATTGTGGATACAACGTTAGGGATTCCCTCCCTGATCTGATCTAGACCATTTGATCAACAGCCAGATCTAATGGTCCAGATTTGGTTGTGCAAAGATGAAGGGTCATTAGGGTTTTTTTATTTTATAAGATTAGGGTTATAATATTTGGGCCAAAAACGGGCCTTATGTAAATATGTATTATATTTTGGGTTTTGTAAATGGACTATATATATTAATAAACTTGGGCTGCTTATAATTTATATATGAGCTTTTATTTATTTCAATAATATTTTTCCTTTTATATTATTTTAATTTCTTTTTAGAATAATAATAATATAATTGTAGCAATAATAAGCAAAGATAGAACTTTAAAACTAACAGTACTTAAAAGTACTAGTAATCTTTATGTTTCTTTGGGTTTTAATGGTAATCATTCACATACCTATCATAGAGATAGTGTAACACATTGATAGATAAGCAAAGCCCTTTATTTGCAAAGATAAATAGAATATAAAACGGTTTAACACCCCAGACAAAATTAGTGATTACAGTTTAGTTGAACCAGTATGCTCCTAAATTGGTGCCAGATAAGAGACGTCGCTGTGACTGATTCTTTTATGGATTGGTACATGATGTTAAGACGTATATGTTAGCTTCTGACTACACCGATTTTGACGTGTTGGTTACACGAGTGAAGAACATTAAGTAGAACATTGGTTTATTGGTTCATGTGAGAGGTTTTGGCTTTGGCAAGAGAGTTGCAGACTCCATTTCTGGTGGTGGTCAGTTTAAGAAGTATCATGATAAAAGGTATCACTTTGATTTGAGGCGAGGTGGAGGTAGTGTTGGGTGAGGATCACAGGGTCGGGGTACCCAAGCTAGAGCGATACATAATACTCGTTGGGTTTGTGGATCCCATGATCACATGAGGCGAGACTGTCCATGTTTGGCTCGTGAGGGGTAGGCTCTTACAGCTGTTGCTACTAATTCCTATTGGAGTTGTGGATCGAGCGATCAATTGAGACGTGATTGTCCGTTTTTGTGGGTGGTGAACAGGCCAGGGCACATGGGGTTGCACCACCGAGAGGTCGTGGTCATGGCCGAGGGCAGTTTCAGTGAAGGGACGAGGGTCTGAGGATGGTGGCTCATACCGTTTCTATTTGACCTGAAAGTGATGGTCCTGCAAGGGTGTATACACATCACAAGGGACGTAACGACACCGATCTAATTGCAGGTACATTTACATTGCAATTGTTGTCGTTGTTTTATTTGGTTAATTCTGGTTCTAAGCATTCATACATCTTGCATGACCATAGACATTTGCTTAATATACTTGTCAAAGTGTTAGATGTGGGAATGCAAGTAACTAGTTATTTCGGTGAAACAGTTGTTACGATGAGGTTGTTTAAGATATGCCCTTTGTCGGTTCAAGGACATGCATTTGTTGTTGATTTATTGGAGTTGCCGTTTTATGATTTTGATGTAATTTTGGGCATGAATTGGTTGATCGAGCATAGGGTTATGGTTGATATTAAAACCAAGCGAGTTTCCTTGAGACTTGCTGATGATTACGAAGTGGTTGTTATGGGTGGGAATGCTAAGTTCTTGTCCAATGTTGTTTTGGATTTGGAAGTGAGTCGTATGATGGATTCTGGATGTTAGGCATTCTTAGCTTATGTTAAGAATCCAAGATCAAAGGAGGTGCGTGTTCAAGACATCCGCATAGTATGTGAGTTTTTGGGTTTTTCTTTGAAGGAGTTGTCAGGTTTGCCACCGATAGGGAAATAGAGTTTGGAATTGAGTTATATGCAAATACAACCCCGGTGTCTATTTCTCCTTATCGCATGGCACCGAAGGAGTTAAAGATGCAACTTCAGGAATTACTTAATCGAGGGTTTATTAGGCCTAGTGCTTTATCGTGGGATGTGTCAGTGTTGTTTGTGAAAAAGAAAGATGACACAATGCGGATGTTAATTGATTATCGGTAGTTGAACAAGTTGATGATTAAGAATAAGTATCATTTTTCACAGATTGATGATTTGTTTGACCAGTTTAGAAATGCTTATGTGTTCTCTAAGATTTATTCGAGGTTTAGGTATTATCAGTTGAAGGTAAACAATGTGGATGTGCCTAAGACCACATTTCGTACGAGATACGGGCATTATGATTTTTTGGTGATGCCATTTGGTTTGACTAATGGCCCTGCTGCATTCATGGACATGATAAATTAGGTGTTCCAAGAGTTTTTGGACCAATTCGTGGTTGTGTTTGTTGATGACATTCATTTGTACTCTCGTACCGAGGAGGATCATGATAGGCACTTACGGATTGTGCTTCAGGCATTGTTGGATAATTAGTTGTATGCCAAGTTAAGCAAGTGTGAGTTTTGGCTTAGAGAAGTTGTCTTTCTTGGGTATGTTGTGTCAGCCTAAGGAATTCAGGTTGACCCACGCAAGGTAGAGGCGGTGATAGGTTGTAAACCACCTAAGTTTGTATCAGAGGTTCGTAGTTTCCTTGGGTTGGTCGGTTATTACCGTTGGTTTGTGGATGGTTTTTCGAATATTGATGCTTCTTTAACCAAGTTGTTGCAGAAGAATGTCCATTTTGAGTGGATGGAGGATAGACAATTGGCCTTTGGGAAGTTGAAGGAGACTTTGACGCAAGCTCCAATCTTGATTCAACCTGAGTCCGGTGTGGAGTTTGTCGTTTATAGTGATGTGTCATATGTAGGTTTTGGTTGTGTGTTGATGCAAGAAGGAAAAGTTGTGGCTTATGCATCTAGGTAGTTGAAGGTGCACGAGAGTAATTATCCTACACATGATCTTGAGCTTGTCACGGTTGTGTTTGCTTTGAAGATTTGGAGGCATTATCTCTATGGTGAGAAGTGTGTTGTGTACACGGATCATAAGAGTTTGAATTACTTGATAACGCAAAAGGATTTGAATCTTAGGCAACATAGATGGTTGGAGTTGCTTAAGGATTTTGATTTGAAGATTGAGTATCATCTTGGAAAGGCTAATGTTGGGGCTGATAATTTGAGTAGGAAGGTTGCGGCTGAGTTAAGAGCGATGTTTGCATAGTTAAGTGTGATACGGGATGGAGGTTTGTTGGCTAAATTGAAAATAAAGCCATCTTTGTCATAGTTTATTAAGGACAAACAACCTTTTGATGATGCGTTAGTACCGCATATTAAGGATATCATTGATGGAAATCCAACAGATTTTCACTTTAATGATGATGGGGTGTTGTGTTTCAAGAATCGTATAGTGGTGCCTGATGATGATGAGTTGATGCGTACTATTTTGATCGAGTTGTATACTAGTCATTTTTCTATGCATCCCGGTAGTACTAAGATATATCGAGGTTTGAAGGAGGAGTACTATTAGGTTGGTTTGAAGAAAGATGTGGCTGATTTTGTTGCTAGATGCATGGTGTGTCAGCGTGTCAAGGTTGAGCATTAGTTTTCTTATAGGTTGTTGCAACCATTAAGGATAACAGAATGGAAGTGGGAGAGAATCACCATGGATTTTGTGTCTGGGTTGCCGTTGACTCCTACTAAAAAGGATTCCATTTGGGTAATTGTTAATCGGTTTACGAAGTGTGCACATTTTATGTCAATGCATACAACGTATACCTTGGATAAGTTGGCGGATCTGTATATTGCAAAAATTTTGCATTTGCACAGGGTGCCCAAATCCATAGTTTTGGATAGAGATCCGCTGTTTACAGCGAGGTTTTGGGAGTGTTTGCATCAAGCTTTGGGTATACGGTTGAATTTTAGTACTTCGTATCATCCTCAGACGGATGGTCAGTTTGAGCATGTGATCCAAGTCTTGAAGGATATGTTGAGGTGTTGCATCATTGAGTTCCAAGGAACCTGGGAGAAACAATTGCCTTTTGTGGAGTTCGCTTATAACAATAGTTACCAGGCTAGCATACAGATGGCACCGTATGAGGCCTCGTATGGTAAGAAATGTTGTACGCCTTTGTGTTGGGCTAAGGCTGGGGAAAAGCATGTTTCGTTGCTGGATGTGTTGAAAGACACGAACGAGAAAGTGAGGCTTGCTTGTGATCACTTGAAAGCGACCTCGGATCGTCAGAAATCCTACGCGGATTTGAAGTGTAGGGAGATTGAGTATGCTGTTGGCGATCGTGTGTTCTTTAAGGTGTCACATTGGAAGAAGGTGATATGATTCAAACATAAAGGAATGCTTAGTCCGAGGTTCATTGGACTGTATGAGGTTCGTTGCACCGTATGAGGCCTTGTATGGTAGGAAGTATCGTACGCCTTTGTGTTGGGCTGAGGTTGGGGAAAAGCATGTTTCGTTGCCATACAAGGCCTCATACGGTACTTCATTGGATCATATCACCTTTCTATGCATCCTGGTAGTACTAAGATATATCGAGGTTGGAAGGAGGAGTACTATTAGGTTGGTTTGAAGAAAGATGTGGCTGATTTTGTTGCTAGATGCATGGTGTGTCAGCGTGTCAAGGTTGAGCATTAGTTTTCTTATAGGTTGTTGCAACCATTAAGGATACCAGAATGGAAGTGGGAGAGAATCACCATGGATTTTGTGTCTGGGTTGCCGTTGACTCCCACTAAAAAGGATTCCATTTGGGTAATTGTTAATCGGTTTACGAAGTGTGCACATTTTGTGTCAATGCATACAACGTATACCTTGGATAAGTTGGCGGATCTATATATTGCAAAAATTTTGCGTTTGCACGGGGTGCCCAAATCCATAGTTTTGGATAGGGATCTGTTGTTTACAGCGAGGTTTTGGGAGTATTTGCATCAAGCTTTGGGTATACGGTTGAATTTTAGTACTTCGTATCATCCTCAGACGGATGGTCAGTTTGAGCATGTGATCCAGGTCTTGAAGGATATGTTGAGGTGTTTCATCATTGAGTTCCAAGGAACCTGGGAGAAACAATTGCCTTTGGTGGAGTTCGCTTATAACAATAGTTACCAGGCTAGTATACAGATGGCACCGTATGAGGCCTGTATGGTAAGAAATGTTGTACGCCTTTGTGTTGGCATGAGGTTGGGGAAAAGCATGTTTTGTTGCTGGATGTGTTGAAAGAAACGAACGAGAAAGTGAGGCTTGCTTGTGATCACTTGAAAGCTTCCTCGGATCATCAGAAATCCTACTCAGATTTGAAGTGTAGGGAGATTGAGTATGTTGTTGGCGATCGTGTGTTCTTGAAGGTGTCACCTTAGAAGAAGGTGATGCGGTTCAAACGTAAAGGAAAGCTTAGTCTAAGGTTCATTGGACCGTATGAGGTTATGGAGTGTGTAGGTCTTGTAGCTTATCGTTTGAGGTTGTCTCTTGAGTTGGAAAAGATTCATGATATGTTTTATGCTTCGATGTTGCGAAAGTATCGGTCGGACCCATTGCATGTTATGTCGATGGAGGATATTGAGTTACAACCATATTTATCTTATGATAAGGAAACTGTTGAGATCCTTGGTTCTAGAAGTAAGGTTCTTCGTGGAAAAATGATCGAGCTTGTTAAGGTGTTGTGGCGACACCGTGGAGTTGAGGAGGCCACATGGGAGAGTAAAGCGGACATGTTCAAGCAGTTTTCGCATTTGTTCCCTTCATGTAAATTTCAAGGATGAAATTTCCTTAGTGGGGGAGATTTGTAACGCCCTGGTTTTGGGCCTAGGAGTTTTTAGGTTGATTAGACAGTCCGGTGGACCAGGATTAGAGATTTGAGTCGAATTCGAGATTTAAATCGTAATAAATATTTTTGGGATGAGAAAAATATGGGAAAAATGTCTAAAAATCATTATTTTATTATATGGATATTTTTGGTAAAGTCAATTTTGGAAAATGGAATTTGGAAGTTGGACATTTTGGTTAGTGACCAAAATGTAAAGAATGAAAAACTATTTTAGTGACTATTTTGAAAAAGGGTCAAATATTAGAATCCTTAAGGAGATATTTTATCTAATGTTTTTAATCTGATTTTCTCTCAATTTAGAATATTTTAATTGAGTTTTAATTAAAGAATTAAAAGGGAGATTTAATTAAAGAAGGTAGTTATTTCCTAAAATCACGTTTGACGTTACTTTTTTATCTCAAAGTTTCTTCAGCCAAACAATTTCTTTTGCATCAAATATTGATGTAATGTCCTTGATTTCTTAAACCATTGATTTCTAATGGATTCTTCAATCTTATTTTCTAAAATCTCATTGTTTTTCTTTGTTTTTCAAGAGTAAACATCCAATTGAGAGGAAATTTACTCATTAGAGGTAATATTCGTTCTTCTCCTTTAATGAATGGTTCTTTATTAAAATTCCCAAGTATTTGATCATTGTTTAATGTTTTCTAATGAGTTTTAATGATTTAATGGTGGAAATTGGTTAAATCAAGGTTTAATTGATGATATTAAGTGACTTTCGTTTTGGATCTATTTTGCTGAGTTATTAATTGGTTATAATCATAATTTTGATAGTTAATAATTTTAATAAGTTGGTTTTAACATTGGAATCCCGAAACTAAGTGAATCTCTAATTTTTTAGGTTGCTAGTGATGTGTTTTGGTGAGTTGTGGGTGTTTTATGAATTCTGGAAGTATAAGGATGATATTAAGTTGTTTTTGGATGTTAATTGAAAGTAATTGAGGGATTAAACATTTAGATTTTGGCTGGGCTAAGTTTGGAAGATGTTTGATGTTGTTTTCGGTTGTTGCGGAAGGGTTTTTTGATAGAGTTGTTGGGAATTAATGTCATTGAGTCTTTGAATTCATTTTGGTGCATTGAATCCTATATTTTTGTGTGGTTAAAATCAAGGAAGGTTGATCCTCAAGCTCGCGGCACCGTTTCGGAAGCTTTGGAGGAGCAGTTCACATCGACGAACGAGGTTTTGCGAAGTCAGTGACTGAGAATGTGAATTTTAGCTTTGAAATGGTTTAAAGGTTATTTTGGGAGTTTAAATTAAGCTTGAAATGCTAGTTTAAACTCGAAAGTAAGTATGATGCGATTTCTCCCTCGGTCGTGCTTTGGCGAAATTGATTTTATGCTTTTTTTGAAATACATGGTACCTATTGTTTAAGCATGTTTTGAGTATGTATTACACTGTTTTTGATCATATTTTGATGATGAATGCATTGACAAAATGAGCCATGTAAGTATGGTGAATACTTGTAATGCATGGTTTAATGCATTGAAAATGGTTTTGATGTTGCATATAAAAACAATGAGGTACATGGTTAATAATGAATTATATTGGCAAGCGATGTGGTTTAAAATGTTATCGGATATAGTTGGCTGGCCATAGGATTGATAGTGCACTATAAAAAGTCACCTTGGGTGTTGAGGGGTTTATGTGTACCGAATACTCCACCACGAGTACCCTAACGGTAAAGGGGTTATATGGTACCAAAAAAATCATGTTAGTGGATTATGCATCTAACCAATGATTGGGTTGTGATGGTACCCGATTGTGAACGTACCTCAAATTCCGGTTGAGATTGCATGAAGTGTTGAGAGGACACTCGTTGAATCCGTGTATCCGATGTAATATTTTGTAAAGTGGAACTTGGTTTATGATCACTTGAAAGCCAATATAATTGATAATGTATCATGTTGATGGATTATGTTGTATAATATTGGTTTATACATATTTACTCTTTAAGCCTTGCATATGGGTTGTTGTGCATGAGAAAGCTTAAATTGAGGGATAGCAAATGGGATTTTGCTGTTGATCCATGATACATGTTGCATATGGTTTAATATGCATGTTTTGGAAATGTTAAGTGCATGGTTTTAAAAGGCATTATGATGTTTTAAAAGGTATTGAAAATGAGATTTTCATAGTAGTTTGATAACTGGTATTAAATGCATTGATGGTGTTTTGTTTTTAGCACTCCTCACTTAGCCTAGTGTGCTTATGCTCTTTTTGTCTATTAATGCAGAGAATTAAAGGTTGGAGGCAGCGAGCAAGCGAGGGGAAATCCAAGGACTTGTTCTACTCAAAAGTATGGTTTTCAAACTAGACTAGTAGTAATAAAGGCAATGGGGTTCATTGTTGTTTGGGAGTGTTATTTGCCAAACTCTCAGTTTGTGCAAGTTTATATTGTTGTTTTGGGGGTTGTATGAGGCTTTATATGTTTGGTTTTCAAGTGAATTTACATTTCGTGCTTTGGATGGATTGATTTTTAGAAAGCATGCATCTAGACTTTCAATTGAAGCATGTTGCTATGATTTGAACATGTTTCATTGAAATTCCGGTATGGTTTGATATTTGTTTAGTGGTGTACATGTTTATGGTTTGTTGAAGCATGCTTGAATCCATGAATGTATGAAAAACCAACAAAATTGGACATTTTGGGTCAGGCCGTACCGATACGCGGGGCCTTGTATTGGTACAAGTAAGCTAGAAATTAGGCATGGGATCGGTACACCAAGGGTCGTATCGGTACGGGCTTTAGCTATTGAAAATCAACTTTTTGCAACCGAGCATGCGTACCAATACACCTTGTTCATGTACTGGTACGACCCTGTGTAATGAAGCCCCGTATCAGTACGTGTACCATGCGTACTGATACGGGCTGCTGTTAATTCAGTTAATGAGATTCCTGAAGTTTCTGATTCTTTCATTTTGGTCCTTGATGTTGTTGAATGCAATTGTTTGAGTATGGATTATCGTTTTGAGCTGAAATTTGTCAAGAAAGAATGTAATTTGATTAATTGAGGTTTGCTAACTCGAATTTTAATTAAATCCTCTTAACTTTTCAAATTAGAAATTTAGTCCCTAAATTGCAATTTGCTCAATTGGATGTCGAATCGACACCCCATTTAGTTGAGATTTCACCCGTTGCTGGCATGCTCACCGTAGGTGGTAATGTTGCATCTAGATAAGATAAAAATAAAAAATGGACCTAAGTTTAGTTAACCATTTCAGGTTTTGTTTCGGCAAAACCCAATGTAGCTCGCTCGGTTCAGTCTGGAGACTAGGCCGGGTCGAAGGGGGTTACAAGGAGTCCAAAAACATGAAAGCTATGGCACAAGGTCTACAACATGAACCCTAGAGACAAGGCGATCGTGGCCCTAGGCGGGACCAATCCTCTATCCATCAAGGCGGTGGTAAGGGAGGCATGTAGTTCTGCTGCAGACCGCAATATGTTCAGCATAATAGCCAACCATAACGACAAGGTCAAGAGGGCCAGCAGCGTGAGACAACCCAGGAAAGGTTATATGAATTCAGAACCTATCATGAATTAATGGAATCACCCTCACAGATATTACACCAAATTGATCACACTAGAATCCTAAGATTGCCGTTGCCATTGAGAGAGAGTGAACGCAGGGAACATTATGGACGGAGGTACGAGTTTCATAAAGCGCAGGGCCACTCTACAGATGACTGGGCGTATTTGAGGAACAAATTTGAGTTTGTGGTTAGAAGAGGGCAACTAGAGAGATTTTTGGTTTCCCATTACACACAAGCTAGGGATAACGGGGGACCCACCAGCTGCAACAAGACAACAAAAAGAATAACCAAGATAATAGGGGAACTATACACAAGATAGTTGGTGTAGATGAAAAATAGAATCAGTTAAGGTCCAAGCGCAAGGCGCATTTAACAAGAGTAGTCACAGTCCCAACGGGAGTGCTGAAGAAACCAAAAAATAAGGACCCATGACGGGTCTCGTTTTCAGAGAAAGAAGAAGATGACGTTCTCGACAAAGAAGGCAACGACCCTATTTTCATCTCAGCAAGCATTGCAAGGTTCACCATGAAAATAATTCTGGTAGATAAAGGCAGCACAGTGGAGGTATTAAGCTGGAACACGTTCAACCAAATGGGAATCCTGAATTCATAATTAAAACCAGCCAGCCCGATGTATGGGTTTAGTAACCAACCTATTGAAGTGAAGGGCTTCATCCGACTCCCCATAACATTGGGAGACGATGATAAAAAAGTCACCCAGATGACCAACTTCCTAGTTATAAATAACCCATCCGCGTTCAATGCCATTTTTAGAAGACCTCTTATAAAGAAAGATAGGATGATCACAACTCATTTCTGCTTGCAGGTCAAGTTCCCCACTCCCGGGGGAGAAGGCTTCATGCAAGTTGATCAGAAAACAGCAAGGCAGTGCCACATCCTCTCTCTACAGCTAGTGCAGAAGTGAGGGGACTATGATGAAACTACTAAAGAAGCCCTACCCTAACAGAAAGGGCCCGAGGTCAACACCCTTAGAAAAACTGTAACGACCATTGATAACCAGACTTCGAAGAAGGGTTGAGCAACCAGAACATAATGGAGTCGATAACGTTGCAGTGAGGGAACAGAGCAATTTTCATACTTGATACCTCATTCAAGGTCCATTTTTTTCACCCCCTACTTTTTTTTTTAATTTCCTTTTGATTCACTTATGCATAGTGAAGCATCGTATGCCCATATTTTGTAACCATGCACTTTTTGTACATAACAAGCTCAAGAAAGCACATGTTTTCAACAAGTCTCTCCAACAAGAAGCATTAACAATTGGTAAAACAAAGGACCGTATGAGTGTCTACCACTTTCAAGAAGTGTGCATAAAGGAATTAGCTCAATGATCGATGCTTCCAAAGCAAGCGAGCTAAAGTAGAACAAAGGATCGTATGAGCATCCACCACTTTCAAGAATGTGCATAAAGGAATCAGCTCAACAATTGCCACTTCCAAAGCAAGCGAGCTAAAGTAAAACAAAGGATCATATGAGCGTCTTCCACTTTCAAGAAGTGTGCATAAAGGAATCAGCTCAACGATCGCCGCTTCCAAAGTAAGTGAGCTAAAGTAAAACAAAGGATCGTATTCTACTTTCAAGAAGTGTGCATGGAGGAATCAGCTCAACGATCGCCGCTTCTAAAGAAAGTGGGATAAAGTAAAACAAAAGATCCTATGAGTACCTACCACTTTTAAGAAATGTGCATAAAGGAATCAACTCAATGATCACCGTTTCCAAAGCAAGCGAGCTAAAGTAAAACAATGGATCGTATGAGCGTCTGCCACTTTCAAGAAGTGTGCATAAAGGAATCAACTCAACGAACGCCGCTTCCAAAGCAAGCGAGCTAAAGTAAAAAAAAGGGCCGTATGAATGTCTGCCACTTTCATGAAGTATGTACTTCACGAACACAATATTTCAAATCTAAAGCACAACACCTAACTGACATTAAGAAATGCATAGCCTAGAGTAAAAAACGATTATGTACAGCACTCCAAGAAAATAACTACAATAGTAAATATGTATATACAAATGAAAACATCATACATTATTTGAAATAAGTAGGCAGTTCACCCACTAAAAATTAATACAATACGCGAACAAACGAGATTAAAATCTGACAATACTTAAAGAATCTTCTAGGTAAGCTTAAATCTAGGGAACATCAGAGATTGGCGGTAAGTCCTACTGGTGAGATAAAAGTAGGTTCTTTAAGGAAGTAGACAGAGCGTATGGAAATGATACAAATCTCACCTAGCCCCACTTCAACTCCATCTCGACGGCAACCCGATGCAAACTATTCCTTACCACAGCTGCTAAAGCCACAAATAGCCACCTCGATTTGATGTATACAAGAAAGCAACAAAGTCCTATTACATCAAAAGGTATAATACAACTTGCACCTGCCACAAACCAATATAGTTCCAAATGCCGGTGAACAAGAAAATCAGAGAACCATATTCTCAAAACATTCCAAACACAATGTCCATCCGCCTCTTTCATCAACAATGGCCACTCATGGTTTTCCAAATCCTAGTTCCTGTAGATACAGATATAACAGACGCTAAATATGTTGGGAAACGTCGATACACCCCATGGCGCAGCAGAAAAATTATCTGGTGTAATCCACCAGTGATCCATGTACAAGGGACGAATTTGAGGTGATAAAGGAATCCAAATCAAATCCGAGTCATCATAGCAGGCTTTCGACCTCTACGCAGTCCACCCGAATAAAACGAACATTTTTTCTCTTCTCTAACTGTTAGAGAGGATTTTTGAAAAATATATTTTGGCTGCTATACCTTATGTCTTTATATAGTATTTAAAAACCTAATTCTAATTAAATTCAGATTCTTTAAATATATAATATATTTAACTGAATATAATTAAATATGTAGAATATGATTCTACTTTAATTAGGTTTCTTTTAGAGATATATATTTAATAGTATTTAGTAATTACAATAACTTATCAAATATTAATATTATATATATATATAAAAATGAAAATATCCATAATTACAATAATTATAACAATTTTAGTTTATCACTAATTATGTGTACAACAAGTTTGTACACATGCTATCTAGTCGATATTTGTTCATTTCAATCATAGGTGTGACCCTTGTAGGTTCATGTAACGTTAGTAGTAATATCGAACAATTCAAATATTACAAGCAACATTGGCATCTAGCAATACATCATTGCTACCTAAGTTACATGAAATCGTGGTTCAATTTAACTTTTTTTCATGATTAACTTTTTTTTTATGTATTTCATCCTTTTGTCCTCACATCTACATCGGACACAAGTTATGGACTAGTCACACTTGCATAGTCCATCTAATGTTTCTTGATATCTTGAGTATACTATTATAAATGAATAATTATGATATTCCATATCAATTTATTCGTGCATGGCCATGCATTTTCTAGTCTCACTCAATCAAGTGGCCTATGATATTACTCATATTATGTAGGAAGGACAAATCCTATCTTGATCAACCATACTTCGCTACATGGATTGTGACATATCCAATATCAGTCTTTATAGAGTTAGTTACGACACACGTTTGGCCGTATCAAAATATGTCACTCACGATGTTGAAATAATGATGATATCAAGTATGAGGATTATACATGTAGTTATCACCATGAGCAATGTTGTGACTATCATATAATAATCCAAGAAACATGCTCATAGCGGGTCAGTCCAGTATGTCGTTCCCTAACACATACTTATGTATTGATTTTGATATCTCCTTGTAATGACAACACTTTGTCATCAATCAACTACATATTAGTCTTAATACATTATTGTTGTCTAAGCCCACAATAATTCTCGAATAAGAACATTCAAGAATAACTATATTATTCTAAGGACTTTATTATAATTTAGTTTATTTATAGATACACAGAATAAGACTAAAATAATAATAATGGCTTCTTATTAATAAACTATATAAAATATGTATGTCTTTTACAACCATCTCATTATTGGTCTTTAGGCATACTCCAACAATCTCCCACTAGCACTATGACCAATTACTCATGTATCTAATACTAAGAAACTTAGTGTGACGTTCATGCTTCTATTGTGTCAGATGCTTTGTTAGTGGATCGGTGATATTGTCATCCGTTGGTACTCTGCATATTTCTACATCCCCTCGATCAATGATTTCATGAATAAGATGGCAACACCTAAGTATGTGTTTGGATCGTTGGTGAGATCTAGGTTATTTTGCTTGTGCGATGGCCCCGTTGTTGTCACAACGTAGATCTATATCATTTGATATGCTAGGCACGACCCCTAGTTCAGATATGAACTTTTTGATCCATACAACCTCTTTTACAGCATCACTTGCTGCAATATACTCGACTTCTGTTGTAGAATCTACTACTATATCTTGATTTGAACTTTTTGAGCTTACAACACCTCTATTAAGGCAAAATACAAAATCCGATTGCGATCGAGAATCATTCTTATCAGTTTGAAAGCTTGCATCAGTATAACCTTTTATACTTAGCTCTTTCTCACTCCATACTTAAGGAATATATCCTTAGTTCTTCTTAAGTACTTAAGGATGTTTTTTACTCCAACCCAATAACCTTCACCGGGATCTACTTGGTATCGACTTGTCATACTTAGTGCATATGATACATCTGGATGTGTACAAAGCATGACATACATGATAAATGACATACATGATAGATTCAATGGTCCAACCCAATGACCTTCGAGAGCGAAATGTCATGTCTCATAGGTAAGAATCCTCTTTTAGATTCTTTTATACTGAATCTTTTCAGTACTTTGCCTATGTATGTATTTTGACTTAGTCTTAGGAGTCGTCTTGATCTATCTCTATAGATCTTGACTCCTAATATGTAGGTTGCTTCACCCAAGTCTTTTATAGAATTTTTTTTCCTAACCAAGTCTTTACAGACTGTAAGGTAGGCGTGTCATTTCCTATTATTAGTATGTCATCCATATACAATACCAAGAATGTGACAGTGCTCCCACTAGCTTTCTTGAAAACACATGGCTCATCTTCATTTTTAATAAAACCAAATTCTTTGATTGCCTCATTAAAACGAAGATTCCAACTTCGAGAACCTTGCTTCAGTCCATAAATGGATCTTTGTAGCTTGCATATTTTTTGGGCATCTTTTGGATTGACAAAACCCTCAGGTTGTGTCATTTACACATCCTCATCCAATTTTCCATTAAGGAAAGCAGTTTTGACATCCATTTGCCAGATTTTATATAATCATAATATGCAGCTATTGTAAGCAATATCCAGGTGGATTTAAACATAGCAACAGGGAGAAAAGTTTCATCATAATCTATACCATGAATTAGATGAAATCCCTTAGCGACCAATCGCCCTTTGTATGTTTGTATATTGCCATCCATGTCGGTTTCCTTTTTGAAAACCCATTTGCACCCTATGGGCTTAATTCCTTTGGGTGGGTCAACCAAAGTCCATATTTGGTTTTCTAACATGGAATCCATCTCATATTTCATGACTTCTAGCCATTTCTCAGATTTTGGGCTCTCTACTGCTTCCTGATAAGTCCTAGGCTCATCTTGGTCCATGAGAAAAACATCTCCATGCAATGTGACAAGAAATCCATATCTCTCAAGCACATTGCGTTCTCTCATAGACATTCGTAGTGGTTGTGTTTCAAAAACGATTGGATGTTCCTCAACTATTTGTGGAACTTGTTGTTCAATCTCTACTTCAGTGATCTATGGTTGATCTTGAATTTCCTCAAGTTCAATATTTCTCTTACTTTCTTTTCTGAAAATAAATTCTCTTTCGGGGAATACTCATGTTCGAGAAACAAACACTTTGTTTTCGGATGGATTAAAGAAATAATATCCATTAGTTTCTTTAGGATATCCCACAAAATTACACTTATGAGATTTGGGTTCAAGTTTTGTAGACATATGATGTTTAACATAAACTTTCATCCCCAAATTTTCATAAAAGACATACTAGGACGCTTCTCAGTCCATATCTTCTATGGTGTATTTTGAACCAATTTAGACGGAACACGATTTAGTGTGAAAGCAGTTGTTTCTAACGTATGTCCCCAAAAAGAAGTTGGAAGATCAACATGACTCATCATTGACCGAACCATGTTTAACAACGTTCGATTTCTCCTTTCAAAGACTCCATCGTGTTGTGGAGTACTTAAAGGTGTAAGTTGTGAGATAATCCCACATCCTTTAAGAAGTTCATCAAACTTTAGGCTTAAGTATTCTCCTCCTCGATCTGATCGAAGAGATTTGATACAATTTTCTAGTTGCTTCTATACTTCATTCTTAAATTCCTTAAACTTTTCAAGGGCTTCGGATTTATGATGCAATAGGTAAACATACCCATATCTACTGAAGTCTTCAGTGAAATTAATGAAGTATTGAAACCCTCCTCTTGCTTGCGTATTCATCGGTCCACATACATCACTATGTATTAGGCCTAATAAATCATTTGCTCGCTTGTTTTTACCGTCAGATGGTGATTTAGTCATTTTTTCCATTAAGCAAGGTTCAAATATATCAAATTGTTGGAAAATAAAAGAATCCAAAAATCCATCTTTATGAATTTTCGATATGTGTTTCTCACTTATATGACCCAAGCGACAATGCTAGAGATAAGTTTGATTAGAGTCATTTGTTTTTGATCTTTTTGTATTTATGTTATATATGGAATTATCTTGATATAAGATATAAAGACTATTGATTAATTGAGCCGTACCATAAAAACATTATTGAGTGAAAAGAACAACTATTATTCTTAATAATAATCTCAAAACCAATCTTGTCCAAACCTGAAATTTAAATAAAGTTTTTAGTCAAACTAGGTATGAAATAACAATCCTTTGAATCTAAAACAAGTCCACTATGTAATGACAAAGTATATGTTCCTATAGCTAATGCATCAACTCTTGCTCCATTTCCCATTCGTAGGTCCATATCTCCTTTTGTCAATTTTCTACTCTTTTTTAGTTCCTGTACAGAAGTAAAAGTGAGAACACAACCGATATCTAATACCCAAGAAGTAGATGTTGATATATTAATATCAATAACATAAATACTTGATCTGGACTGTCCATTTTCTCTTGCCTTCTTGATGTCCTCAAGATAGACAAGGCGGTTTCTCTTCCAATGTGCAACATTGTTGCAATGGAAACACTTTCCTTCTTTTGCAACTCCTCCTTTGGGTTTCAATGCAACATTTCCTTTGTTGGGCTTTGGCTTTGCCTTGGTGTTGGGCTTCCCTTTTCTGTTATCCTTTCGGACCATCAGAATAGGTTTGCAGCCAACCTTTTTCATGTTGTTTTATGTTGTTCTTAATAGACCAAGCAACTGAGGCAATAATTTGTTAATTTCATTCATATTAAAATTAAGAAAAAAACTAATTAAAACTATTCGACAATGATTGCAGGATAACATCAGTAGCCAGTTCAACACTTAGAGGACATCCCAACTTTTCCAGGGTCTGACTATACCCTATCATTTTGAGAACATGAGTTCCCACTGGAGTTCCCTCAACCATCTTGCATCGAAACAAAGCCTTAGAGGTCTCATACATTTCTTGACGAGCTTGCCCCTCATATAATTCATTGAGATTTTTAACCACCTCATAGGGAACCATGTCCTCATATTGCTTCTGAAGCTCAAAGGTCATGGTCGCAAGCATCAAACAACCAACATCTACCATGTCACTTAAGTATTTTTCAAAGGCTTCCAATTCATCTTTACATGCATCATATGCCGGCTTTCTAGGGATAGGTTCTTCGATGATTGTTAGTTTCCATTATTGTTTGAGGACAATCTTTAAATTGTGGAACCAGTCAAGGAAGTTCAAGCCATTTAATTTGTTATTCTCAAGGAAGGATCGCAGTGATAATGAGTTTGAATTTGCCATAATAAATTTACAACAATAAAATATGATTTATAAGTACCTTTTTATCATGTTTATAAAGTAATAACATTCCCACTACTAATAACCCTCAAAATCAAAAAAATTACTAAAAGTATTTCTAGTGGGTAAGGATTCATATTTCATTTCATTCAAAGTCAGCTTTGGCTTTACTCCTAGAATTCAATTATTTAGGTAAGCAACACTTGCTAATTACATCTCATGTAATTCCTATATTTGGTGAACAACTATTTGTCTTAAACAAAAGTTCATATGGTCTAATAGAAAGAACAATAATGAACAGTGCACCATGTAGGTAACTTATGAAAAGAGAGGTGGTGTACTAGGCACGCTTAAATACCAAGTCTTTCAAAGAACCAATCCTAGACATGCACTTTCGTATTGTTTTTCAATCACCGAAGTTCTTGAACAATCATTAGTGTTTAGGTTTCTAATCTTATTAGAACAACCTAGTTTAACCAATATTACAACCAGTGAATATCACTTGCTTATTCTTCGCGTTTAACCAAGATAGATCCAAGTACTTTGCTTTGGAAAAACCTACTAGTACCGATCGATGTTTTAACGAGGGCTAATATTGGATGAATATTTCAATTAAATATGGAGGGTTTTGTTATATTAATCTCACCATTTTACTATGATCTAATCATTTATCATCATGCTAAAACATACATTGCATCACATACATGTAAAGTAGTAACTATAAATGCAATGGTTATAGCCTATAAAAATAAGGTGGCACATCCCAGGCCAATGGGAGAACCAAAATTACTAAAGATAAAACTTTCTTCTCAAGCACCTAATCCACCTTTGATCGGCCCATCAGTCTGCTCCTTTGGTCCACGCTCTCTCCACAAAAATTACAATTTTTCAGAAACTCGTTTTACATACGAGGGAGTAAAATGAGAAGAGAATTACAATAGAAGAAAGAAAGGCACGACACACAGTCAGTATTTATATAAAACCAAAGTAAATAGGCTATTTGGGCTATAACCATGCATTTCAAACACCATGCATATCGTCCAAAACATACACATGTTTTATCTTGTTAATTAAAATTACCTAAATAGTTCATACGACCTTTGTTGCCTACACGGTCCGTCAAATCCGGAGTCGTCAGGTCCGCCCGTGTTTTTAGGATTTTTCAATCCCTAAGGTTTTTCACTCTGGAACAACCATTATTCTTCTGCCAAAAATGATCTGCTATCTTAACCGCTTGTTCATCATGTCAACTATTAACATATGATTATCAAAAGCTTACCGCAACAAATACATGATTAACACTTAACCATCGATCGTAAAAACTTGTTAAAATAGATTAACATATTAATCACGACTGGATTCAATTTCTATGTTTCGCACAAACATCGTATCCTCGTCAAAACAGAAAAAGTAAAACACGCATCTCATACAAAAATATCATCCAAGTATTCAAGTTCGAATTCGTATAGTATAAGTGGCTCTGATACCACTATTGGGAAATGTCTGTACACCCCATAGCGCAGTGGGAAAATTTACCCGGTGTAATCCACCAGTGATCCATGTACAAGAGATGAATTCAGGGTGATAAAGGATGAAAACATTACCTCAAGTAATCTGGAATTCTGCAGCGAGTATACGAGAATCCAAATCAAATCTGAGTCGTCACAGTAGCGTTTCGACCTTTATGAAATCCACCCGAATAAAACGAACAATTTTTCTCTTCTCTCACTGTTAAAGAGGATTTTCGAAAAAAACATGTGTTGGCTGCTAGACCTTATGCCTTTATATGGCATTTAAAAACCTAATTCTAATTAAATTCAGATTCTTTAAATATACAATATATTTAACCGAATATAATTAAAAATATAGAACTTGATTCTACGTTAATTAGGTTTCTTTTAGAGATATATATTTAATAGTATTTGATAATTACAATAACTTATCAAATATTAACATATATATAAAAATAAAATTATTCATAATTACAATAATTATAACAATTTCGATTTCTCACTAATTACGTGTACAACAAATTGATACACATGCTATCTAGTCGATATTTGTTCATTTAAATCATAGGGTATGACCTTTATAGATTCATGTCATATTAGTAGTAATATCCATAACAATTCTAATATTACAAATAATGAGTGACATCTAACAATACATCATTGTTATCTAAGTTACATAAAATCGTGGTTTAATTTAAAAATTTTTCGTAATTAACTTCTTTTATGTATTTCATCTTTTTATCCTCACATCTAGATCGGACACAAGTCATAGATTATTCACACTTGTATAGTCCTCCTAATAATGTTTTGTGATTAACTCACATTTATACACTCACCATCTTCATTCACCTTGGAAGCTAAGGATTAGCATTTTTCACCATCGACATCACCTCAAGCTTCTTCCCTCAACCAACAATCACTCACTCATTCTCCATTCAAGCACCGCCCTTAATAATCCAGAAATC
This sequence comes from Hibiscus mutabilis, assembly GCA_019671005.1. NCBI lineage: Eukaryota > Viridiplantae > Streptophyta > Magnoliopsida > Malvales > Malvaceae > Hibiscus > Hibiscus mutabilis. The sequence goes on along the minus strand of CM033711.1, from coordinate 35,322,795 downwards.
TCTAGCAAATATCACCTTTTCCCTAAAGTTTTTCCTTGAACCAAGATTCCCATCGAACCAAAAACTTCACTGCCATTTCATCCCCACCATCCACCCGAGCAACCAAACTAGTTCCAACTCCCTCGCTCAAAAATCATTGCACAGCAAACACAACCATCAATAACCAAAAAAGAGAGAAGAAATCAGTCAAAAAGGGTCTTACCCATCTCAGCTAAGGTGGTTCCTGGTAGCCGAAGTAATATCCTGACGATCCCAACGGTGAGAGTGTTCCAGGCAGTGAGGGGAGCAATATATCTTGACTCCGCGATGATCTAACGGTGAACGGAGGAGATCCGGTGAAAAGAATCCAAACGATTCAAGGTTATTTTCGTGAAGATCAGACGAATTTCTCGAAAAACTAAACCAAGGAAAAGAAAGAGGACAACAAGAGAAATCCATCAGCGGTGGTATCGTACCAAACTGACTCCGGATGGAGGCTCAACGGTGGCGAGAAGAACCTACGGCTTCAGGGTTTGTTAAAAAAATAGGGGCTCCATCTTATCGTTGAAGATGAAAATAAAAAAAGAATTAGAGGAAAGCTTTAAAAGCTAAACCGGGTAACCCGGTTGGGACCTTGTTGACCCGTGCGGGTCCTGCCCAGTCCCTGTCTAGCAACAACCCAATTCGCCAGCCCACACCGGTCATCTTTAAGTCCAACACGTTGGACTTATGGGTACTTTTTCTTCTCTTTTGTGTAAGTTTTTGATATTAATGCAACATGTTTAGTATTAATTTTAGTCCATTAATATAGTTGTTGTTATCATTTGCATTGTCATCATCATGATAATTATTACATGGTCTTTTTCCCTTCATATATTGCTACATGTTACGTATGTATATATTTATAGTTTTATATTATTATATATCTAATTTTGTCACGAACTTATTAAGTGGTGGTTAATATATGTTTTTCTTATTATATCTCATATTATATAGTTTTTATAAAAAAATATATGTTCCGCATATATGTATATAGGTTTTACATAATACGTAATATATTATATAATATATAGTTTCTAAAAATACCATATAGTATTTTGATATATGTATGTTCTTTGTACCTCCTTTTTTATAATATATATGCTTTATGTACTAATATGTTATAATATATAGTTTATCTTTTACATATGCCGTGTAGTATACATATATGCTTTATATAATATTCCACATAATATACAATTTGGAACCATGATAAATGCATGATATATATGTATCTAATTCTTATATGGTATATTATTTAATATTCATGCTTTATTGTTACCATGTTTATTTTATTTATGTCTCTATATGTTTATCATGTTCTTATGTTGCATATCGGGATATAAACTGTTAATGTGGTGCCCTTTTATTTGAGAGTAAACGTGGCTAGTACCAGGCGTATTGGTGGTGGTTTTCGTTTACTCTCGAATAACGGGGCCCTTAAAATTTACTCACGTGTATAACCAAATTTTGATTTAATCATCACTTTAACTCACAAAATCCGATATTAATAAAATGGTAATTGATTTGGTACCAAGTTTGGGCATGGTGGGGGTGCGAAACCTTCCCCACACATAACCGACTCCCGAACCCAAAAGAAAATCTCTGGTTATTTTTTGGTGTCCAGTCTACCAAACCCAAGTGATCGGTGGCAACTCTAGTTTTTATTCCAAAAATACGAATTTTTAAAGAGAATCACCCAAATCAATTTTTTTTTATAAAAAGCATGATACTTATTCAAATTTTTTAGTCGTCATAGCATCAGTCATGGCCAATCAAAGCTTTCCCTTTTCATTACGGTCTGCCTCCAAATATCAAGTCACAATTAAAAGAGCCAATAGACACAAAGCGCAATGCGTAAACTCTCAAAAGAAGATAATTATGCACAAAATAACTCAATCAGCAAAACATTAATATGATTAGATCAAATTACAGAAATAGAAAAAATGCATATATCAAGTTAAGCAATCTTCACTATATGTCTCCTCCTGCCCTGAATGGCAACCACTAAAACAAAATTACAAACACGGGTGGCAAATAAGCACAACAATAAACAAGCACATCACACATAGGGGGCAAGAACACCCAATCCACCCATCCTAAATATTAAAAACACCTTCCGCAAAACATTTTGCAAAACAAAGATAGAACTCTTCAATCCGAAATAAATATGCGAACAAGAAAAGAATTACAATAAATATCTACTTATACTGAAAGGAAATACATGTATCAAAGTACTTTATACAGCTATCGCCCCAAAAGGTAAAGCGTAATTACAAGCCTTGTACAAGGAACCACACCATTCAAAGGAACGAAAGGCAAAAGTTGTGTCACATATCACTCGTTAAGATAACAACTACCTATATTACCCCAACCAATCCTTTGAAATCCCGTCTACATAGACTCTATTTTATACTTTGGCTAAAACAATTCTGTTTATTTTTTATTATTTAATAAGATATATTGATTTATATACATCATCATGCTACAAGCAAGCAATCCTATTATAAGAACACCGCAATTTTGAAGCTATATAACAAGGGAAGCAGCAATCTCGGTCGCTATCTCATTCAAGAGGCAAGAACCCCCAGTTTGCAATATGCCACACAGTATGTAGGACCCCCTAGAGGAAGCGAAATCCCTCTACCCTAAAGAATATGCGAGCATGCAACAAAACACAGTTCTTCACTCCTACATATGATAAACTTTTAATATTGAAAGCAGATCTACATAGCTAAATTCCTTGCACGACCATTTAAGTAAATCCACTACAACGTGCACTACGAACACATTTTAAAAGAAGAGGGCACAAAAAACCTAACCTCGCTACAGAAGCCACTTATTCAAAACAACAATAACAATGAACATCACAATACTACATCTTACTACTTAGGAGCAAAAACTCTAGCAAAATTAATTAATAGCGCGTAAATACAGCTCGCTTTGAAAAAGTAATGTCATTCTATGAGAAGCAAAATGAAACAAACGCAAAAATAACCGCAGTATTTCCAAAATAAGGGAAAAACACCGATTGCCATTAACACACGATTCAAAAGTGGAACAAAGCCCACAAATTTCTTATTAACTAGGGGGCAAGAATTCACCCTAACCAAAATACACGTGTAATAATATTAAAAACATATATCATCAACATACTAAGTGCAATACAAAACCACGAATACACAAAATTTTGTGATCTAAATCTCCAAATCTTTGGCCCGAGTTGCCCTAATTTATCGCCACGGTACTCAACACCACAACTAGCAAACGGGCAACTACCTTGATAATCAAAGGGGAACAAGATAACTCATTCAAGAAACGAGATAAGATCGCCCCCCTCAGTTTTGCAAGCAGAGTCCATGGAGAAGATAGAAGCCTATCCTATTTTCGACTCTCAAAACTTTTACTCTCGCCAAGAGGAAAATGGTTAAATCCCAGCACAAAATCAACCGCTTAAAGCAATATGCCCCTGACTCGACCGCCTCCACCTGTTGTAGCAAACGGCTAATTATAGCCTTCCAAATGCTATCACCTACTGATACAAATAATCCAAGCTGCAACACTAACATTCCCTAGGATTTACCGTACTCGGTTTCTAAAAGTCACTCTTCTCCACAAGCATAGTTTTATTTCCACACAATAAAATGGCACCAGAAACATCGTAAAAACAAAACTGCATAAGGAGTAAGCTACTCGTAAGTTAGGTCATGAAGACACACACCCAAAGGCACCCTATTTATAGCAGGTAATTGGTATACCGAACGACAACGTTTCATATACCTATGTGGAGGGCAACCGACACCAGCATTAAATTTCCAGACCTTAGAATCTTAAAGTAAATAACTAAAACCACACAACAGTAAAAATTCCAATCGAAAAACTGCGCAGAGGGGTGCATATATTTCACACTATCAATCAAAACTTTATCTTTCATCATAGCTCGCCCTGAGTTTTATAAATCACCGTAAATTAACCCAATAAAGAATAGGAAAAGTCACACGTAATATCCACCTTTTCGAAAAAGTAACGAGCATCTGTCATATTCTACGCAATAGCTCATAATGTCAACCTTTTATACTCATGTCCAAGCCCCTCATGTACGCCAAGCTTCAATGGAACACAGGATCAAACAATTTTCTTGGCCTCGAAACTACAATAGTAGATATTGATACACATAGCATTATAAGAACGCGGGTAGCATAATCAAGGCCGCCCAAGCGACAAAAGGTCACTTGCTGTGTTGGTATAACCTAACCATCCAAATTAGACCACAACAGTAATAAAACTGTGTACCCCAAGTAAGGCAATTTTCCCCTCACACAACTTCGTTAACTCGCAAAGAGAATATAAAATAGCGCATTACAAGCCACCAAAACGTAACTCTAGATTACTCAAGTTACTCCAAATCCTCCTTATGATTCAATTGTAACAGGAAAATTAAACCTCATGAAAAATAAAGCATGAACAAATTGGATAAACAACAACAATTATACACCCCTACTACAATCACCCAAAACACCGCCATCGTCCATTCCATCCACAACACCTTTACGATCGTTCAGGGAGGAAGATGCATTTAAACTGAAAGTAGAAGAAGCAACAATGTTTCTATACTGCTCAGCAAAGCCTTCCCATGAGGCCCTATAGGGGTTTCTTACGTCAAAATCTACAGCTACCTCACAAAAAGTGCCAAAATCCACACCCTTAACATCAAAAGGACCCCACTCCAACTGAAAGTTAAGAATGACAATATCTCGAGATCTCTTCATTCTTTAACCATAAAGGCAGAGGTGGCGTGTGTAGCTACCTTAACTTTGTTCGCCACATCAACGTCACGAGTAACCTCCGGAACCATAATCTCATTCTTGTATGATTCTTTAAGCTCTGTTAATTTCCTTGTAAAATTTGCAAAGCTTTCATCTATCGCGCTCTTTACTTGCTCCAGCTTCTCTTTGTGACCTTGTTGACTTTGTTAATGCTTGGCAAAAGATTGAAAATGTGGTGTGAATATGTAATAAATAATGCCAAGAGTGAGTCCATTACGTGCAAATATACACGGTCAACAAGTAATACAACAGTAAGTTGAGTATCGTATGCACATGGATTGACCAAAAATTTAATTGTTTAATGGTTTACTTGTTAAAGGTGTCGAGAATGCTTGGATTGATTGGAATTTTTGTTTTAGATAATAACTAAGAGAAAACAGAAAATAGTTTGGCAAAAAGAAGTATTCAAATAGGTGATGAGCGTTGGCAAGGGATGCCTGGATTTCACGTTAGCTATGCCAGCTGTTAATAATGTCCTGCCTTGTATTTATTTCTGAGAAGATTTTAAGAGTGGCATTGCCTTTGTCGATGGCAATACCCTAAGTTAACCATGTTAAAACCCTTATATGTCTATAGTGAAGCTTTTCATTAATTAACTTGATTAAGTTTCAATCTATACTCCTAAGGGGTAGATTCACTTCTGAAGTAAGCTAATCTACTTGAACATCTTCTGTCAAACTTTCTCTCCTTAGTGCTTGGCAACTAATTGTCACCCTCAAGTCTGTTAAGATATTAAGGCATAATAAACAAACAATGCCAACTGTCGTATGGTAAAGAATTTAGGGAAATGAAGGCTAGCCAGATAGAAAATAATGGCAAGGCATTCAAATTATTAAAAACCAAACATAAACTGAACGTTAATCGCAAACATCCCCAACCAACTATAAAACTTAGTTAATGGTTAGGGGGTCCATCCACAAAATATTATTGTATCTCAACATCATCACTTAAATAAAAATAAAACTAAGAGAATGGGCAAGAAGGAGATTCGTTGATACAACCCTCCGAGTGCTCCAGAGCTTTCGATCTAAGATGGTCGAACCACACAGCCTCTAGCTTCCTCTTTCACCACCGTGCTCTATCTCCACAAGTTGATTGATCTCTTCCTTTAAATAGGCACACATGGTAATCCCTAGAATGGGTTTGAATATGAAATTTGATTTCACACTTAGGATAAATTATGTTATCCTCTTATATTCTTTTGAATTTTAGGGCTGACGTGTATTGGGTTCAACAGCTACTTTGACCGAGCATCAGAATCCATTCTCTGCCAACCAAGCTTGGCAATCACTGGTCCATCTTTGCCAACTGCGACTCAACAATTCTCTTATGATTTTTCAGCTTCTTGCTTCTACGTTGTTCTACCAAGCCTGCTTTGCTCCTTACCTGCATCAATGCCAACGAAACAACCCTTCACACTGGAAAAAAGAACAACTTTCTAACTCCTTATGCAAATGCATGGTTTTAACAACTACATGCAAACATATATACCTAAAGACAAGCAAAAGCATTGTAAAATATGCATAAAAATCAGTACTTTCTAGGAGTTAACACTCCCCAAACCTAGCTCATTGCTTGCCTTCAAGTAATGCAATTAAGAAAATGGAAAAATAAAAACAAGTACCTCGGTAAAAATTGTTCTAAACATCATAACCTTCTACTTGCGAACACAATTTAGCATTTTCCTTAAGAAGAACATTTATGTTCCTTTCTATATTAAGTTGAATGCAACCTAGTTCCTGGAAAAGACATCAAACCCCTTACACTCTAGTCATAGTCAACCACTATATTGTAAAAATAGCGAAACACACCAATAGAGGGCTCATCTCCGAGAATCATGCAATTCAAGAAATACACCCCCAAAATTCCTCAACTAGTCCTGCTCAACTGACTTGGTGCTACATCAAACCAATTTAACCACTTCACAAAGAAATGATGCAACGAAAAATGAAACCCAGCCTCAAAAGCACAAAGAGGAACTAGGCACCACGACTTTCCTTCTTCTAGGCATGCACTCAGACCAAATATACCCCTCGGCGCGCTAAACTGATAGCAAAAATGGTTAACGGTAAGAAGGCCCCGATACCCCAATACCTTCAATAACTCATTCAGGTTAAAGGTGTAAGAATATCACTCACTCACTACAACATATAATCCAGCCATTAGTTCCCAAAACCAATCTACAATCAAAGATTCAAAATTCGCTAAAAAATCAAATAAAAGTCCTTCGTCGTAAAAAGCCCTCACCCAAAAGGAGCCCTCCATATAATTTTTAGGCTCGCCAAGGTCACTTTATAACCTTTTCTCATCTAGGGGGCAATTGTTAGTAACCATAAACATGCACCGCCATGTGCCGAAAACAGAGCGAGTTAGACGATGGACGACGTAACATAAGAAACCTCTGGTGACGAGCGTAATAACATATACAGACCGATACACACAGAATCACCCGCGCTTTGCAACCTTTGGCAGAAAAAAAGGCCACCCGCAACATCGCACCTCATCCAGCAGTCACGTGCTTACACACATACCCACTACGAATATTGAGGGAAACTTATGACGCCAGTTCATAGCCAATCTAATCAATGCACCACGACAACCCTATCATGGTACATGTCCGAGTAGTATAAAACTGTACATGAAACAAGAGAGAACTGGCCCCCTCAGGCTAAGCACCATTACCAGCAAAACAAAGGCTACATACGAGCTCTGACCCAGAGCGACCATCCTAGCCATCATCAGACAATTGTTTCTGGTCCCTGATCATTTTGACTATCAACAACATGATTTAGATAAAAATTAAATTTAAAATACAATTAAAATATTATATCATTTGTCAATTAAATTTATATCTTATTTTTATTAAACGAATCTTAATTTTTGGTTTAATCATCAATATCCAACTCATAGGGTGATTAATACAGATTAGGTACTGTAGAGGCTCATTATGCGACGACTGTCCCAACCCAATTGCCCCATTCACAACACCAAGATTCAATCCCCTAACCTTACTTAAAGAAACTAGTGCCTTATCCTTAGACCAATTGATCGTTAGTATTACATAATTCTTATTTATGGGATAGAGTTTGTTTACACATTGTAATAATTTTTAAGTTTTACACGTATTTTGGATCATTAGATGAGTGAAATAAATGATTGAGATTAACAATAGGATATGTGAAGATGATCACTTGGAAAAAAGGTAAGGAGTTAATCTCAGTCATCCATTTCACCTATCCAACAATTTAAAAAATATGTAAAAATCATAATTTTATATTTGTGTGTAAATGGATCATAACCCCTTATTTGTTATAAAATTAATAATGCATAAAATTATCTATTTAAGAAAAGTTCATTGAATTTTGAAAAATAATTTGAAGTGTAAAATAACATTTTGAAAATAATGAAGAAAGTAAAGTGGCCAATGGTGAAATAATACTTAATTAAATAAAGTAAATTTATTATTGTAAATATTTAAAGTTTTAAAAAATCAAAAGTTGTACAAAAAATTAAAAGTTTAAATATTGAAAAATACTTTAATACACAAGCTTGCGTAAACTTTAGTTTATATAAGCCTTTTAATTTTAGGGTTTAGAGATTTAAGTTGTGGTTTATGGATTTAGAATTTAAGGTTTATAATTAGAATTTAGAGTTTAGGGTTTAAATTTTAGGGCTAGGGATTTAGATTTTAAATTTTATAGCTTAAATATAAAAAGTTCGTAAATTTTTTGCCCTTCTAATTGGACATTTTTCAATCAAAAACACTTTTTTAATAATTTATTGGAAAAATGACCTCCTGCCAGCATTATTTGGAAAAATGACCCCCAAATCGCCCACGTAAGAATACCTCGCATTCTGCAAAACGCAATTATGGATCTCGTTTTCTATAGGATGCGAGGTTCGTTCGACGTGGAAAAATATTTAAAATAACCCAATTTAAAATTAATTAAAAAGACCTCACGTTTTGCAAAACGTGAGTTTCACGAGAAATTGGAAATATCGCCTTACTTTATAATACTGAACTCGCTTCCTGCAAAAAGCAAGTTCAGTGCAATCCGAGGCTGTAATATAATGGTTTATAGGCATGTTCGAGGTGTTTTTTTCCATATTGTTAATCGGGAAATTTTCGTAACTTTTAAGCTTGGAGGCGTAGGGAAATTATCTTTCTATTGAGGCTAATATTGGCACATACGAGGCATTATAAACGGGGTAAAAATCGCGTTAAAAATGGTTCAAAAGTTTGGTTTTGTGCATGAAGAACAAGTTAAAATGGATTGGTAGGCATGTTCAAGTGGTTTTTTCGGGAAGCTAATCGCAAAATTTTCGTAAGTTTTAATCTTAGAGGCTTAGTATTGAAACTTATCTTTTTGTTGAGACTGATATTGACACATACGAAGCATTATAAATGGGGTAAAAATCACGTTGAAAATGGTTCCAAATCTTGGTTTTGTGCATGAAGAACAAGCTAAAATGGCTTTATAGGCATGTTCGATGGTTTTTTTCGAGAAGCTAATGGCAAAATTATCGTAAGTTTTAATCTTAGAGGCTTAGTATTGAAAATTATCTTTCAGTTGAGACTAATATTAACACATACAAAGCATTATAAACGGGGTAAAAATCGCATTGAAAATGGTTCCAAAGCTTGTTTTGTGCATGAAGAACAAGCTATAATGGCTTGATGGGCATGTTCGAGGGGTTTTTCTGGGAAGCTAATCACAAAATTGTAATACCCCCTACCCGGGCTAGCAGCTAATCGGCTCGGGAGCGTTACATAGCAAGCAATGACAATGACAAGGCAAGGACAAGCAATACAAGAACAAACAAGTAACACAAGAACCAATCGTACTTACTTAGCAAACAAGTAACCTCATATTTAGACTTCAAGTCATCAAATGCATTCGAACAAGGCCATTAAAATTTTTCCTTTTATACTTACATTTCAAGTTACTACTTTATCAAAACAATTCGCTTCATTTTATCCCTATCATTCGAAGGACCCTAGGTGTAACATGAATCCATTTCAATTCAATGTTCCTTAGATTTATACATGTACATCTTAACCCAAATTACTAACATGGTTCTTGATCATTCAATTTACATGAACTTGATTCCAATCAATCCTTACTCTAAACCCATACATTCGACATTCATCAATTAACACAAGATAACACTTTCATCAAGGTATATTCAAACACATACGGCCCCATAATTTGCAAGACAGCCGAATGGTAGATCAAGCAACGTGGTTCACCACATTATACTTTTAATTCAAGCATACACATGTACATAACAAGACTTTCAAATTGTTTTAAAGCACACTAGATCAACATATGATCATTCCATAATTAAATCTATATATGCGCAGAAAATACTATCTATTACATGAAACTTTAGTTCATTACATACTTGTTATTAGATTCATAACATAGATAGGCCCATACAAGGATGATATATACAAGTTCAAGAGTTCCAAGATGCATGATCAATCTACACACTAAACAATCTAGTGCCACCATTCTAGTAGATACACAAAACAAGTATGAAACCATACTTAGGCAAAACTTGTGTGAGTTGCTTCTAGCTCAAGGTAACAGGCTTCAAGATTAAGAAACACTCGTATCTTTAATCATGTAGTTGGGAAGAATGAAAATAAGAGTGATAAGTACAAGAATGTACTTAGTGAGGTAGCAACTAAATCTAACCATTTTTCATGTCAAGTTATGTGTCATTTAATCAAGAATAGTCCTAGCTAAGGATTTCAAGCATTAAGATAATCCTAGCTAAGGCTTTCAAGCAATAATGTAATCCTATTTAAGTATATCAAGCATTAGAGTAATCCTAGCTAAGGATCATAGCATTCAGCCATCAAGAACAAGAATCAAGAATTCATACTTCATGTTTTCATATCATGAATCAAGCACATCATGCTTACAAAACAAGAAATCAAGGAAGTCATGCTTACATGACAAGCAACATACAAATCATAGCTTTTAAGACAAGTAACATATGATGTAGGATTGTTAATTCATGTATTATTAATTAAACAACCCCCTTGGTACTTAGTTTGTATAAGTAATCGAGTCTCCAACCAACTATCGCCACAAGATGCACCGTAGTGCTGGTCAAACCCTCATACTATCGCCAAAGACCACATACGTACCCCCTGTCTGTCACCAAATATGGCCTTAGCCCTGGACCATAGTCCACCCTGACACAATGAGCTCTAAACTCTAAGGTATGCCCTTCTACCTAGTCCAACTAGCTACCAAGGTTGTTCGATTTACCATTTATTCAAGTGTTTCAAGATCAAGATCATGTCAAGCAAGTTCATTTCATATTAGGCCCTTAGGCCATTGAGCCATAGCTCACATATCAAGTAGTTTTCATGTTTCATTTCATCAAGATGAGAATATGTCTCACGCAAATCATTAGCATTTGATCATATTGCATCATATCACATACAAGCATCCATGTTATCACTTAATCATGCTTAATTATTTGAATTGATCATGTAAATCAAGATTTGATCAAATTTCATACATTACAAGTCATTCTTCCTTATTAGGTCAAGTCCATGATTAGATTCATTTAACATTTCAAGAATGTAACAAATATGCATTGGTTAGGACCTAGTCCTAACCCTAGAGATAACTACACTCAAAATTCCCCAAGCTAGCTAGTCTTGGATCCACACTCCTTTGTTCTTGGCTTTAGGATGATCCACTCTATCCTCTTCCACTAAGTTTACTCATGGTTCTATCACATTACAAGTACAAACATGTCAAGACAAGATCACAAAGTCATTCAATTCAAGACAAGGTTACAAGTATACAACATTCACTAATTGGCAGCATGTTCATATACATTCTTCATTACACTTAACTACACTTATCTATATTCTATTTCATGTAAAACAAGGCAGAATCAATGTCCTAAAACTGTTTACAGATTGCCACAAACCAGTGTGCAATTACCTATACTGCTGCTGCGAGGCAGCTTGCACTCTAGTCACTTAATCATGTGCAACTTTCATTCCGTATGTCAGAATTTCAATTGGCTTACACCGTTGGAAAGCTAACAAAATTGTCTTTATAACTATATAAAGTTTTCATTTTAGTTCTTTGTCAAATAATACGGTTTTTAACCTAAAGATAGGGCATTTTACTACACTGGACAATTTGCACTTTCCCTAGTGTTTCTTCTCTACATTTCAGTCTACAACCCATAATTCAGTTCTGTTTTCTCCTAATAAATTTAGACATATCAAGGTGTTTTCCATAAAAATTTCAGCCTTAAATTAATTTTATACAATTTATAGTGATTTTTCAAACTTACTGCCCAAAACAGAGCATTATGGGCAGATTACACTAGGTTGAATTTCTAGCTTCTTAATTCACTTAAGCAAGGTTCTAACATGGCAATTCAATTCATTTTCATGTTCTTGCATGTATAGGTCATTCTAATTCACCTAGCCATGTGCCTAAAACAGGGCATTATCATGTTGAACATAATTTGATCTATTTGATCAACATTGCACATTCAATTTACCAATTAGGCAGTCCATTGCTTAATTTAACTAGTCCAATTAGGTGTAGTTATTTTCCAGAAACATATCTATTCAATTCAATCTTCATTTCATCTAGATACATGATCAAAACAGGGTTCTATATCCAATTGACATGTTCACACATTTTCTCTATCAAAACAGTCCCTAATCATGACTGTTTTCAACCATATATACATTTCTCAAATTTCCAACAACTATACATACTTCCTTTATCAAATTGATTACTAGAATACACAATTTCAAGTTCAAATCAAAGCTAGCATGCTCTTAACACATATAGAAATCATCCAATTCAATTCATTCAACAGAAACATCATCAATTACTCATTCAAACAAGTCGCTAGGGAGGGAGGATTTAGAATCCACTTACAATCTTCCTAGCTATTCAATTTTCATGCAATTGTGATCACATGCAAGATTCCTTCTCAACAATGGTGGTTTTATTTTCCTAGATGGATATTAGGAGTTTCGGCCAAGGTGGAGTGGAGGAGATGATAGTAAGATGGCCACTTGGCCATGGTGTTATCACATGGCTTAGCTATTTGCCCCCACTCGTCAAAATTTGATATAATTGCTTCATAAATCCTTAATTACCCATCCTTATTGCATGCATTTCTACATTTATAATTTGTTACTATTTGGTCCTTCATGATTAGGCTACTTCTTTAGCAATCCATCTAATTTAGTCACTAGGTTTAGTCAATTCTTCTAATTTGTAGATTGTTTATACAATTAAGCTCTAATTAGTTTATAACATGTTACTAGGCCATGATTTGGAGTATTACAATTCTCCCCTTTAAGATAAATTCGTCCTCGAATTTACCTGAATCGAATAGGTGAGGATATTGTTTCCTCATGATTTCTTCAGATTCCCATATTGCCTCTTCAACCTTGTGATTTCACCAAAAGACTTTGACAAGAGAAACATTGTTGTTTTGAAGTATTCTAACTTCCTTGTCATGTATCTGAATAGGTTATTCTTCATATGATAGATCGAGATTCAATTCCACCTCTTCGGGTTCAAGAACATGAAATGGATCAGACCTATATCTTCTGAGCATAGAAACATGGAAGACATTGTGGATCATATCGAATTCACTAAGAAGTGCCAATCAATAAGCCACTGGACCAATCCTTTTAATGATTTCAAATGGTCTGATAAACTGAGGGCTGAGATTTCCTTTTCTTCCAAATCTGAAGTTCATTTTCCAAGGGCATACTTTGAGGAAGACATTGTCTCCAACATTGTATTGGATGTCTCTCATTTTCAATTCAACATAAGCTTTTTGCCGATCGAAAGCTGCCTTTAATCAATCATGAATGATCTTCAGTTTTTCTTCGGTTTCTCTAAGCAATTGAGGTCCTAAAACCTTGCTTTCTCCAAATTCAGACCAGCACAAGGGAGTTCTACATCTTCTTCCGTATAGAGCTTCAAAGGGAGCCATCTGAATAGATGTATGGTAGCTATTGTTGTAAGCAAACTCTATTAGGGGTAGAGATTTCTCCTAATTCTTTCTGAAGTCTATAACACAAGCACGTAGCATGTCTTTAAGCACTTGAATGATTCTTTCAAATTGTCCATCTGATTGAGGATTGAATGCTGTACTAAGATGCACTTAGCTCCTAGAGCCTTCTGCAAGGAATTCCAAAATCGAGAAGCAAATCTAGGGTCACGATCAGAGATTATAGTTGTAGGTACACCGTGTAATCGAATCACTTTACGAATGTATAGCTCGGCTAAGGTTTCCAAGCTCATGTTCATTCGAACAGGGATGAAGTGAGTAGACTTTGTGAATCTATCAACAATCACCCATACAACATCATTCTTTCTTGAAGTGGAAGAAAGACCAGTCACGAAATCCATTGTAATCCGATCCCATTTCCACTAAGGGAATTCGATTGGTTGGAGCAATCTAGTAGAAACTCGATGCTCGGATTTGACTCTTTGACAAGTTAGGCACTTCGATACGAAGTCTGGGATAGTTGATTTCACACCCGACCACCAGTATAGTGGCTTTAGATCTTTGTACATCTTAACCGATTCAGGGTGAATCGAGAATGAGCTTTGGTGAGCTTCTTGTAACATTTCTTGTCTTAGTTCCTCATTGTTCGGAACACATACTCTATCCTTGAAATAGAGGAGTCCATTCGACTTGAGAGAAAAGTCAGAATTAGACTCAGAGTCTAGCTTGAATATGATCTGCTGAAGATCTGGATCAGTTTGCTGGAGTTCTTTGATTCTCGAGATTAGACTAGATTGAACTTGAAGTTCAGACAAGAATTTCCATCCTTTGGATAAACGAAAATGAGCATTGATAGCCAAGGAAGCTACAAATGAAAGAACAAGATCATTAAGGAAGATTTTCGAGTAGTTACTTGCAAGACAAGAAAGGTATTCGAATGGCTTACTTGTGATCCATGTAAGTTTAAATTCGATTGAATTATTCTAGGATTTAAATTTAGGGGTTTAGCCGAGTATGGTCTGCGACTAAAGGCATCAACAACTACGTTTGCTTTCCCCGGATGGTAGTCAATAACCAAATCGTAGTCTGTAAGCAATTCTAACCATCTTTTTTGTCTCAGATTCAAATCTTTTTGAGTCAGGAGATATTTGAGACTCTTGTGGTCTGTGAACAAGTTACATTTCTCCCTGTACAAGTAATGTCTCTAAATTCTGAGAGCAAACACGATAGCTGCCAATTCTAGATCGTGTGTAGGGTAGCTTGACTCGTGTGGTTTCAGTTGCCTTGAAGCATAAGCTATCACTTTTCCATCTTGCATTAAGACACAACCTAGTCCTAAATGAGATGCATCACTATAGACAGTGAATTCTTTACCCGATTCTGGTTGGATAAGAACTGGTGCATGAGTTAGGGCTTGTTTAAGTTGATCGAAGCTTCGTTGTTGGTTCTCCAACCAAACAAAGGGCGTGACTTTACGAGTTAGCTTAGTCAAGCTTGCAGCAATGGATGAGAATCCCTTGAAAAAATACCGATAATACCCGGCTAAACCGAGAAAGCTTCTGACCTCACCAACATTCCTCGAAGGTCTCCAATCCATTGTGGATCGAATTTTGTTCGGGTCTACTTTAATTCCTTCTGCTGAAATGACATGGCCAAGGAACGAGACTTTTGATAGCCAAAATTCACACTTAGAGAACTTTGCAAACAATTGACGTTATCGGAGAGTTTCTAATACAATTCAAAGGTGTTCAGAGTGTTCTTACTTATTCCGAGAATACACCAAGATGTCATCGATGAAGGCGACCACAAACTTGTCAAGATAGGGCTTGAATACCCGGTTCATGAGATCCATAAAAAGCAGCCGGAGCATTCATTAACCCGAATAGCATTACAAAGAATTCGAAGTGGCCATATCGAGTACGAAAAGCTGTCTTGGGTACATCTTCTTCTTTTACCCTCATTTGATAGTATCCCAATCGAAGATCGATCTTTGAGAACATCAAAGCATCCTTGAATTGATCGAAGAGATCTTTTATCCTTGGGAGAGGATACCGATTCTTGATAGTAAGCTTGTTTAATTGTCTATAATTAATACATAGTCTCGTCTTTCTTTTTCACGAACAAGATTGGAGCACACCAAGGAGATGAGCTAGGCCAAATAAAGCCTTTATCTTATAGCTCTTGGAGTTGCTTCTTGAGTTCTTTCAATTCAACAGGTGCCATTCAATAAGGTGTGATGGACACTAGAGTTGTTCCAGGTTGAACTTCTATCCTGAACTCTACTTCTCTAGTTGGAGGGAGACCAGGGAGTTCCTCGGGAAAAACATCAATGAATTCAGACACAATTGGCATACTAGGTAAGCCGAATTCAAATTCATATTGCATAGTCATGACAGCAAAGATTGAGGTCGGTTTTCTATCAATTATGAGGATTGATTCCTTTCCTAAACCCCAGAGATAAAGTCTCCTATTTTGGCAATCTATCTAGGCTTCATGTTTGCTTAGCCAATCTAGTCCTAACACTATATCAAACTCACAAGAAGGCAGGACATAAAGGTCCATGGGAAAAGGCACATTTCGAATGCTTATAGGACATTGCTTGCAAAGAAAGTTAATAGGCATATTTCCTCCTATAGGGTTCACAATTACAAGGCTAGTTTTAACAAGTTTGGGTTTTAAGTTTAACTTGCCAATCACGTAAGAACATATAAAAGAGTGGGTCGATCCCAAATCAATCAAAGCATATGCAGTACTTGAATTTAATTCAACAGTACCTGCGATAACATCATGTGCTTCTTCTTCCTCTTTCCCACGAATGTGGTAGATTCGAGTAGGGGCTCGAGATTCTTGGTGTATTGGTGTCGAATGTTGGCCTCTATCTTTGCTTTGATTCTCGGACTGAGCTTGTCTCGAGCCCTTGTTTTGATTAGATAGAGCTGAACTAGCATTTGCAAGTGTTCGAGTTGGAACCTTGTTAGGATTTTAAGGACAATCCCGGATATAATGATCGGAGGCTCTACATAAGAAACACAAATTCTGTTGAGTTCTACATTACTCAGTGTGGTGCTTCTGACATAACTTGCAAGTAAGATATTGAGCAGCTTTGCCAGAATTCCCTGTACTATAAACAGAGATGATTGGGGCTGAAGACTTGATTACCGTTTGAGGTTTCGGTATATAATTGCTTTTTCTGAACATGAGTGTAATTCGAGGAGTGATCTTTGGAGTGTTTAGCTTTTTTTGACTACCAATGAGGCTTGTCATCATTTCTGGATCGTTTGTCCTTCTAGGAGTTACCACTCATGTGTTTCTAAGAGGCCTTCATCTTTGCCTCGGTTGCAATAACCCGGTTCACTAAATTCTGGAAGTCAGTGATACCCAGGGCAGTGAAGATTGGACTCAGTTCATCATTCAGTCCATCGATGAACATCCGACATTTATCAGCTTCGGTCTTAATGTATTTCGACCTGTACTTGCAATACTTGTAAAAATCACTCACGTATTGTTTAATGGGTCGGCCACCTTGCTTGAGATACAAGAAATGTTTTTGACGCTCGGCCAGGTACTGTTCATTGATATATTTCTTCCTGAATTCCTCGAGGAAGAATTTCCATGTTACTGCTTCAGTAGGAGCAATCAATGTAGTGGTTTCCCACCAACTTAGAGCTTTATCTACTAACAAGGCTATGGCACATTCGATTTTGTGCTCATCAGGACAAGGAAGTTGATTGGTCAAGATTCGAGTAGTGGCCTTTAACCAGTACTTAGCTACATCAGGGTTGGCTTTATCAGTGCCAGTAAAAGTATAAGCCCGGTGTTGAGCTAGCTTGTCAATCAGAGCTCTGTTTGTCACAACAACAGGAGGAGCAATAGGATGATCTTGTTTCAAACCAGTTACTAGATGATTGAACATCTCCTTCATACTTAGGAGACATTCCTGCTGCACAGGATTTATAGCAGGAGCTTCCTGTTGAGCAGCTGCTTGGGCTTGGGGTTTGAGTTTTTTGTTGTAGAGGATTCTGCTCCATCCTCACACTATCTCCTTTATTCGAGGAGCCTTCAGGACTTTCATTATCCCGACCAAGTCTCGTTTCAGATATTCTACGTTCAAATAGGACAATTAGGGATTCGGTTTAATAAGCAAGACACAAGCTATTCAATACAAGTTTCCTAGGTGGCACAAGTATCTTATATGCTGCATGATAGCCCGGTTTAGTCCTAGAATCGACTAAACCTAAAGCTCTGATTACCAATTAAATGTAATACCCCCTACCCGGGCTAGCAGCTAACCGGCTCGGGAGCGTTACATAGCAAGCAATGACAATGACAAGGCAATGACAAGCAATATAAGAACAAACAAGTAACACAAGAACCAATAATACTTAATTAGCAAACAAGTAACCTTATATTTAGACTTCAAGTCATCAAAGGCATTCGAACAAGGCTATTAAATTTTTTCCTTTCATACTTATATTTCAAGTTACTACTTTATCAAAACAATTCGCTTCATTTTATCCCTATCATTCGAATGACCCTAGGTGTAACATGATTCCATTTCAACTCAATGTTCCTTAGATTTATACATGTACATCTTAACCCAAATTGCTAACATGGTTCTTGATCATTCAATTTACATGAACTTGATTCCAATCAAGCCTTACTCTAAACCCATACATTCGGCAATCATCAATTAACACAAGATAACACTTTCGTCAAGGTATATTCAAACATATATGACCCTATAATTTGCAAGACAATCGAATGGTAGATCAAGCAACAAGGTTCATCACATTCTACTTTAAATTCAAGCATATACGTGTACATAACAAGGCTTTTGAATTGTTTCAAAGCACACTAGATCAACATATGATCATTCCATAATTAAATCCATATATGCGCAACAAATACCATTCATTACATGAAACTTTAGTTCATTACATAATTGTCACTAGATTCATAACATAGGTACGCCCATACAAGGATGATATATACAAGTTCAAGAGTTCCAAGATGCATGATCAATCTACACTCTAAATAATCTAGTGCCACCATTCTAGGAGATACACAAAACAAGTATGAAATCATACTTAGGCAAAACTTGTGTGAGTTGCTTCTAGCTCAAGGTAACAGGCTTCAAGATCAAGCAACACTCGTATCCTTTATCCTGTAGTTGGGAAGAATAAAAACAAGAGTGATAAGTACAAGAATGTACTTAATGAGGTAGTAACTAAATCTCACCATTTGTTATGTCAAGTTATGTGTCATTTAATCAAGAATAGTCCTAGCTAAGGATTTCAAGCATTAAGATAATCCTAGCTAAGGCTTTCAAGCAATAGTGTAATCATATTTAAGGATATCAAGCATTAGAGTAATCCTAGCTAAGGATCATAGCATTTGGCTATCAAGAACAAGAATAAAGAATTAATACTTCATGTTTTCATATCATGAATCAAGCACATCATGCTTACAAAACAAGAAATCAAGGAAGTCATGCATACATGACAAGCAACATACAATTCATAGCTTTTAAGAAAAGTAACATATGATGTAGGATTTCTATTTCATGTATTATCAATTAAACAACCCCTTGGTACTTAGTTTGTATAGGAAATCGAGTCTCCAACCAACTATCGCCACAAGACCATATGTGTACCCTCCATCTGTCGCCAAATAGGGGCCTTAGCCCTGGACCATAGTCCACCCTGACTCAATGAGCTCTAGAATCTAAGGCATGGCCTTCTACCTAGTCCAACTAGCTACCAAGGTTGTTTGATTTACCATTTATTCAAGTGTTTCAAGAACAAGATCATGTCAAGCAAGTTCATTTCATATTAGGCCCTTATGCCATTGAGCCATAGCTTACATATCAAGTAGTTTTCATGTTTCATTTCATCAAGATGAGAATATGTCTCAAGCAAGTCTTTAGCATTTGATCACATTGCATCATATCACATACAAGCATCCATGCTATCACTTTATCATGCTTAATCATTCGAATTGATCATGTAAATCAAGATGTGATCAAATTTCATACATTACAAGTCAATCTTCCCTTATTAGGTCAAGTCCATGATTAGATTCATTTAACATTTCAAGAATGTAATGCATTGGTTAGGACCTAGTCCTAACCCTGAGATAACTACACTCACAATACTCCAAGCTAGCTAGTCTTGGATCCACACTCCTTTGTTCTTGGCTTTAGGATGATCCACTCTATCCTCTTCCACCAAGTTTACTCCTGGTTCTATCACATTACAAGTACAAACATGTCAAGACAAGATCACAAAGTCATTCAATTCAAGACAAGGTTACAAGTATACAACATTCACCAATTTGGCAGCATGTTCATGTACATTCTTCATTGCACTTAACTACACTTATCTATATTCTAGTTCATGTAAAACAGGGCAGAATCAATGGCCTAAAACTGTTTACAAAACAGTTTACAAATTGCCACAAAACAGTGTGCAATTACCTATACTGCTGTTGCCAGGCAGCTTGCACTCTAGTCACTTAATCATGCATAACTTTCATTCCTTATGTTGGAATTTCAATTAGTTTAAACCAGTGGAAAGATAACAAAATTGTATTTATAACCATATAAGGCTTGCATTTTAGTTCTTTGCCAATTAATACAGTTTTTAACCTAAATACAGGGCATTTTACTACACTGGACAGTTTGCACTGTCCCTAGTGTTTTTTCTCTACATTTCATTCTACAACCCAGAATTCAGTTATGTTTTCTCCTAATGAAGTTAGACATATCAAGGTGTTTTCCATAAAAATTTCAGCCTTAAATTCATTTTATACAATTTATAGTGATTTTCCAAAGTTACTGCCCAGAACAGAGCATTCTGGGCAGATTACACTAGGTTGAATTTCTAGCTTCTTAATTCACTTAAGAAAGGTTCTAACATGGCAATTCAATTCATTTTCATGTTCTTACATGTCTAGTTCATTCTAATTCACCTAGCCATGTGCCTAAAACTGGGCATTATCACGTTGAACCCAATTTGATATATTTGATCAACATTGCACATTCAATTTACCAATTAGGGAGTCCATTGCTTAATTTAACTAGTCCAATTAGGTGTAGTCATTTTCCAGAAACATGTCTATTCAATTCAATCTTCATTTCATCTAGATACATGATCAAAATAGGGTTCTATATCCAATTGACATGTTCACACATTTTTTCTATCAAAACAGTCCCTAATCAAGACTGTTTTCAACCATATATACATTTCTCAAATTTTCAGCAACTATACATATTTCCTTTATCAAATTGGTTGCTAGAATCCACAATTTCAAGTTTAAATTGAAGCTAGCATGCTCCTAACACATATAGCAATCATCAAATTCAATTCATTCAACAGAAACATCATCA
Source organism: Hibiscus mutabilis (assembly GCA_019671005.1). Lineage (NCBI taxonomy): Eukaryota > Viridiplantae > Streptophyta > Magnoliopsida > Malvales > Malvaceae > Hibiscus > Hibiscus mutabilis. The sequence continues at coordinate 35,301,534 of CM033711.1, read as the reverse complement.
ATTACTCATTCAAACAAGTTGCTAGGAAGAAAGGATTTAGAATCCACTTACAATCTTCCTAGCTATTCAATTTTCATGCAATTGTGATCACATGCAAGCTTCTTTCTCAAAAATGGTGGCTTTCTTTTCCTAGATGTATGATATGAGTTTCGGCCAAGGTGGAGTGGAGGAGATGATAGCAAGATGGCCACTTGGCCATGGTGTTATCACATGGCTTAGCTATTTGCCTCCACTTGGCAAATTTTGGTCTAATTGCTTCATAAATCCTTAATTACTCATCCTTATTGCATGCAATTCTACATTTACAATTTGTTACTATTTGGTCCTTCATGATAGGCTACTTCTTTAGAAATCCATCTAATTTAGTCACTAGGTTTAGTCAATTCTTCTAATTTGTAGATTGTTTATACAATTAAGCTTTAATTAGTCTATAACATGTTACTAGGCCATGATTTGGGGTATTACAAAAATTATCGTAAGTTTTAATCTTAGAGGCTTAGTATTGAAACTTATCTTTCAGTTAACACTGATATTGTCACATATGAAGCATTATAAACGGGATAAAATTGCGTTAAAAATGGTTCAAAAGCTTGGTTTTGTGCATGAAGAACAAGTTATAATGGCTTGATAAGCATGTTCAAGTTGTTTTTCTGGATGGTAATAAGAAAATTGGTGTAGTTTTCAATCTTAGAGGCATAGTTTTGGAACTTATCTATCAGTTGAGGCTGATATTGGCACATATGACGTATTATAAAAGGGGTTAAAATTGCGTCGAAAATGATTTTAAACCAACAAAAATTCAAACTTAACGAAGAGATTTTGTTAATTAGAAAAGTAGTAGTACAATTAGAAAGCAGAATTAATCAATGTGAGGGCCTGACCGATTAGGAATTTTGTTCTTGGTGTGTCGAGGATTCCTACATTTAGTGCATAGTTCTGGCTGTCTAATTTTTTCTTGATGCTCGACCAGATCCTCATCACAGTAAATCCATGTTGATCATGGATGACCCTTTTTTTCTCGTCGTAGTGCAAGATTTGGCCGTATTGTAGGTTCATCATCAACTACGTTCGGATCAAATTCATATCCAATGGAAGGAAACTCGTATTGATAAACCTTGAATACTGTTTCAAGTAAGTATACCGAATCAACCAATGTCATATAGTGAATCCGTATAGAAGAACAAACAATAATGGCGTGCACACATAGGTATTTGAATGTTTGGAAGACTCTACACTCACAAGTTCTTGCTCATAGATCAACCACGTATACGTTGTGTTGTATGCCTTCAAACGGTCTGGAATATTCTGAAACATGGAATAAAATAGTGTACGCGAGAGAAGTATGTAATATTCATCACATTTGAATAGTTAATGATGAATAACAAATGTAAAGATGTCTTCACTTGTTTAAGCAGCTCCTCAACCTCATGTACGAAATGTGTGTTTCCTATCTAACAAAAATAGAATAGTTAATGATGAATAACAAATGTAAAGATGTCTTCAACCTAGAAGAGTGAAAGACGTGCCCATTCGAAGCACCATTAGGCGTTCATCTTCACTCTTGTACCTTTGCAAATAATTTGCAACAATGTGGTGTAAACAGTACCAGTGATAAATATGGGGTAGTTGCCAAGACCGACCCATATGCTTGATTGTGTATTTGATCGATGTGCCTCTGTCAGAAATAACACATATCACATCATCTCTATCACGTATAACACGAGATAGAACATGTCTTCGTAAGTTCTTAAGGAAAAATTACCAAGAGTCGATATCTTCATTTTGGACTATTGTGAAGGCGATGGGAACAGTTTTTTAATTGTTGTCTTGTGCAACTGCCAATAATAAAATCTGTGTGTATCTGCCGTACAACCAAGTGTCGTCGATCTGAACGATCGGCTTGTAGTGATAGAATGTATTAATGCACTGCAGAAATATCCAAAATAGCCGGTAGAATTGGCACACACCTTGTACGACATGACCATTTTTGTATGCCAGTACAGTTTCTAGTTTCACAGTCGTTCTTGGTATGTCTTTCTGCATCATTTTAACCATGGTTGCAAATCTTTGTACAATTCCTTCCATTGGCCATACAACCGCCACCTTACATACCATGCTTTATAGTAGTCAACTGTGTACCCGCATTGATATATTGAAGCCATACAAGTCCCAACTATTACACCTGGATTTGCTTTGACCTGTGGAATGAAGGCATCACAAAGCAAGTGAACATCCAAGTTACAATGATCCTGACTGAGGCTGCTGACGGTGCATGTATGAGACCCCGCGTATTTTGTGATCTTCTATAGCATGTTCATCTTCTTCAAGCACGATACACAAACCCTCCAATTACATCCATGGTTCTTCTAGACACAGTGAGCAATGTAGAAATTCAGTTGGGTTTTTTTTCATAGTCGACGTAACTGAATGGTGTATATTGTAGTTTTTAATGGCAGCCGCAAAGAGTTCTTTTTTCAAAAAGGTCATTCCAATATAGAGTTCACCATTACCACGTTGGTTGTATTGCTCAATCTATGGGAATTGCAAAAATTTTGGAGCGTTAAAGGCTTACATATCAATCATTGTGAAGTGGAATGGTTGCTGGTAATAATAAATTGGAGTGGCAGCATATGGAACGTTGATAGGTGCGGTGTGTTCTTCGTTTCCTTCGATATTATCCTTTGGTTCTTCTGGTACATCAAGGTCTTCTGGTTCTTTATAGAAGGGGCCTTGCTCGTCACCATCGAGTCTGGTCTCTCTTACTAGTTCTTTGTCAAAATTATACCCCCCAAATCGAAATAGTTCTGGGTCGTTGAATGATACGGTAATAAGTGTAGTAGTTTTAGGTCGATCACGAGACCACTTACGAACCGTATTACCAAGATCAAGGTCGAAAACACCAACACAAGAATGTCTCCCCATAGATAGTGAAAAGTACTCCGCATTAGGGATATATGTTGAATAGCGTCCAAATGAGAAATCACGAACGAGTTAAACGTTTCATGGTCTGGAGACCTCATGTAGTTTTAAAATGATGATGCTGCCACACCCATACTGTATGGATTGTACGTTGAATGTTGGGTTGGTGGCAGGTTCAAGTTGAAGTCGAAACTAGCTTCACAAGAATGTCTTGGCATCGAAGACGATTATGCACCCAAGTAGTTGCATGTACTGTGTGTACTTGATAAGTTGAAATCATTTCTTAAATTGTCTATCAGACTCTAAACATTAGGATTGAAGATAAAATTTTCTTGTCTCCAATTTGAGACTTCAATAGCATTATCATTAGAAAACATTGCATATAACTCAAGGGGGCCTTGTAATGAATACTGCAAGTGGGATTCTGTTAGAGTAAGCCCAAACACCAATCATAAGATGATTGTAAATGATATTTGTTTTTACCTTGTTCACTCATAAAGAGGCATTTCCATTATTATTTTCAGTTACAATTCTGTGTGCATAAATAAAATGAATTATAATAGAGTCCTTAGAATAATATGATTATTCTTAAATGTTCTTAGTCGAGTATTATTGTGGGAATGGACAACAATAATGCATTAAGACTAATATGTAGTTGATTGATGACAAAGTGTTGTCATTGACATGGAGATGTCAAAATCAATACATAAGTATGTGTTAGAGAACGACATACTGGACTAACCCGCTATGAGCATGTTTCTTGGATTATTATGCGACAATCACGACATTGCTCATAGTGATAACTACATGTATGATCCTCATACTTGAGATAATCATTATTTTAACATCGTGAATGACATATTTTGATACAGTCAAATATGTGTCGTAACTGACTACTCTATAAAGATTGATATTGGATATATCACAATCTATGTAGTGGGATATGGTTGATCAAGATAAGATTTGTCCGTCCTACATAATTGGAGTAATATCGTAGGCCACTTGATTGAGTGAGACTAGAAATCCATGGCCATGCTCGAAAAAGTTGATATGAGATATCATAGTTATTCGTTTATAATAGTCTACTCACGATATCAAGAAATATTAGATGGACTATACAAGTGTGATTGTTCCATGACTTGTGTCCAATATAGATATAAAGGACAAAATGATGTAATACATGAAAAAGAGTTAATCGCGAAAAAGTTATGTCGAATCATGATTTCTTGTAACTTAGGTGACAATGACATATTGCTAGATGTCACTCATTGTTTTTAATATTAGAAATGTTCTAATATTGACTACTAACGTTACATGAACCTACAGGGTCACACCGACGGTTGAAATAAGCATATATTAAACAAATTGTATATGTACAAATTTGTTGTACACAAATTTAGTTAAATTAATATATATTTGATATATATATATATAATTTAACTATTTGATAAATATTAAAAGAAAATGATTATTGTAATTATGACTCTTTTAATATATATAAATAATATAATTCGATTTAAATTAATATATATGTATATTGAAATCCTAATTAAAGTTGAATTGAGATTATATATATATATATTAAAATCCTAATTAGTTGAATTGAGATTATATATATTAATATATATTGAAATTCTAATTAAGTTAAATTGGAATTATATTTAATATATATATATTGAAATCCTAATTAAAGTTGAATTGGGATTATATATATTTAATATATATATATTGAAATCCTAATTAAAGTTAAATTAGGATTATATATATTAATATATATATTGAAATCCTAATATGAGTTGAATTAGGATTTTAAAGGCTATATAAAGGCATGAGAGATCTAGGAATCATTAATGCTTTTGGAAAAAACCCTCTAAATAGTTTAGAGAGTTTTATATACTCGTTTTAATTGGGTGAACTACGTAGAAGTTGGAGCGTTATCGTTGCGGCTTAGGAATCGACATCGTGATTAGATATCTATCTCCTCCAAATTCAGAATTCCATATTTTAAATAGGTAATTCTTCAACATTATTCTCCCCGGTTTGTTTCTCGTACATGGATCCCTTGTGGTAATCATCAAATAATTTTTTCACTGCACCATGGGGTTTACCGGCGTGACCCAACAATGGTACCAGAGCCACTTGTACGATACAGATTCGAGTTTTAATTACTTGGGTGATGTAATTATATGAGATACATGTCATTTTTTCTTTATTTAGCGAATTTATGATATTTGATCGAGCAAATATATTTAATCACGATTAATCTGTTAATCTAGTTAAAAGATGTTCCAAAGATCGATGATTAAGAGTTAATCATCAGGATCTTTGTTGATAGGGTTTGAAATATTATATGTTAATTGTTAACATATTTAAAATATAGTTTTAGGGTTTTAGATGTTAAGTGTTAACATACGCGAATTATAGTTATATATTAGACTAATGGTTAGTCTATAGATTTCGTGCGGGAAAGTAACAAGAGTTGTTTCAGTAAAAATCTTTTGGATTTTAAAATCCTGAAAAACATGATAATGTTGATAAAAGTTATCAAATCGTGAGGTTTTTACACAACAATTAAGATGCTAATCTTTAAAAATTTCTCCGCCGCTAACCAAGCAGCGGTAACCTTGTTGATGGTTACGAGGCCGTCGAAACCTCGCAAGGGGCTTGACACATGCGTAGGAACAATCTGGTAAGACTTTAATAACAAACCGCGTCGTTATTATGTTTGATATGCACGGTGTTTGGAATACATGGTTATAGCCCAATAGCCCATTTAGTTTTATTTATAAGGTTTTATAAATATGGTCTGCGTGTCATGCCTTTCTCTACTTCTATTATAATTCTCTTCTCATCTTACTCCTTCGTATGTAAAACGAGTTTCTGAAATTGTAATCTATACGAAGAAGCATGGACCAGAGGAACAGAAGTGTGGGCCGACGAAAAGATGTTTGAGAAGTGTTTTTATCCTTAGAATAATTTGGTTCTCCGATTGGCTTGGGACGTGCCACCTTAGGATATGGGCTATAACTATTGCATTCATATTTACTGCTTTTCATATATGTGATAAAATGAATGTATGAGATGTATGCTAGTTAATTAATAAGATCAAATGTTAAATGGTGAGATAATATTCACGAAACCCCTCAATAAAATATTAAGTCTTTTATTGATTCCTAATGTTAACCCTTGTTAAAGTCTAGATCGATACATTGTAGGTTCTGCTAAAGCGAGGTACTTGTATCTATCTTGGCCAAACGTGAAGAATAAGCATGTCATATTTGTTGGTTGTAACATTGGTTAAAGACTTAACTAGGTTACTCTAATAGAATTAGAAACCTAAAGGTTAGTTATTTGGATAATCATAGGGTGGTTATGAACAAGAGTTGTTCACCAAATGAAGGAGTTACGTGAGATGTAATTAGCAAGTGTTGCTTACCTAGGTATACCATAATCTTAAAAGAAAAAGCCAAAGCTGACTTAAGAGAATGTGAAATTTGGATCCTTGCCCACTAGAAAAACCTTACAGAAAGTATTTTCAACATTAATATTTGAGGGTTATTAATTTTAATAAAAATAGTGGTAGTATCAAGTCCTTTTATAAGCAAACATGGTAAACGTACTCAAAATTCATATTTTATTGTTGTAGACTTATTATACAAATTTGTTATCATTGCGATTAGTCCTTGAGAATGACAAGTTGAACAGCGTAAACTACCTTGACTTGTCACTTGAAGGAAAATGATTCCATTTGTAATAAGACATGTCATTGTGAAAGGAACTGACCCATTTATCTCGAAAAGTCAAGAAGGCAAATAAAAGCGGAGCGTCCACCTCGAATATTTATGTTATTGATATTAATTTATCAACACCTACTTCTTGGGTATTGGATACCAGTTGTGGTTCTCATATTTGTAAATTTGTATAAGGACTACAAAAGAGTAAAAATTTGAGAAAAAGAGAGGTGAACCTATGGGTTGGTAATGAAGCAAGAGTTGTTGCATTAGCTATAGGAACATATACTTTATCGTTGCTTAGTGGACTTAATTTATGTTTAGAGGATTGTTATTTTGTGTCTAGTTTGACTAAAAACATCATTTCGATTTCTTATTTAGACAAGATTGTTTTTGAGATAATTATTAAGAATAATTGTTGCTCTTTTATCTCGATAATGTTTTCTATGGTGTGACACAATTAATAAATGGCCTCTATATTTTGGATCAAAAGAATTCCATTTACAACATAAATATGAAAAGATCAAAACAAATGACTCTAATCAAACTCATCTTTGGCATTGTCACTCGGGCCACATAAGTGAAAAACGCATTTCAAAACTTCATAAAGATGGACTTTTGGATTCATTTGTTTTCGAACAACTTGATATATGCGAGCCTTGCTTATTGGGAAAGATGACCAATCCTTCTAATGGTAAAAATGAGTGAGCAAGTGATTTATTGGGATTAATACATAATGATGTATGTGGACCAATGAATACACAAGCCAGAAGAAGGTTTTTAATACTTTATTACTTTTACAGATGACTTCAGTAGATATGGGTACATTTACGTAATGCGTCATAAATCTAAAGCCCTTGAAAAGTTCAAGGAATTTAAAAATGAAGTAAAAAACTGACTAGGAAAAAGCATTAAGGCTCTTTGATCAGATCGAGGAGGAGAATACTTAAGCTTAGAGTTTGGTGACCTTCTTAAGGAATTTGGGATTGTCTCACACCTCCTGGTACTCCATAATGGAATGGAGTTTCCTAAAAGAAGAAATCAAACACTGTTAGACATGGTTTGATCCATGATGAGTCACGCTGATCTTCCAGTTTCTTTTTGGGGCCATGTGCTAAAAAATAACTTCTTTCACACAAAATGGTGTTCCATCTAAATCAATTCAAAAGACACCATATGAGATATAGACTGGAAACGTCATAGTATGTCTTTTATGAAAATTTGGGGATGTGAAGCTTATGTTAAACATAAGATGTCTACAAAGCTCAAACCTAAATCTCATAAATGTAATTTTGTGGGTAATCCTAAAGAAACTAAAGGATATTATTTCTTCAATCCTACTGAGAAAAAAGTGTTTGTTGCTCAAACATAAATCTTCCTAGAAAGATAATTTGTTTTCCTTGAAAGGAAGTGAGAGAAATATTGAACTTAATGAAATTCGAGATCAACCACATATCATTGAACAAGAGATTGAACAACAACAAGTTCCACAAGTTGTTGAGGAACATTCAACAGTTTTGGAAATACAACCACTGCGAAGATCTTTGAGAGAATGCAATACGCCTAAGAAATATGGATTTCTTGTCAAATTGTATAGTGATGTTCTCTTCATAGATCAAGATGAGCCCAGGACTTATCAAGAAGCAATGATGGGCCTAGACTTTGAGAAATGGCTAGAGGCCATGAAAATTTGAGATGGATTCCATGTCAAAAAAACCAAGTTTGGACCTTGGTTGACCCACATCCAGGGATTAAGCCCATGGGGTGCAAATGGATTTTCAAAAAGAAAACCGACATGGATAGTAATGTACAAACATACAAAGTGTGATTAATCGCTAAGGGTTTTGATCAAATTCATGGAATAGACTATTATGAAACCTTTGCACCTATTGTTATGTTGAAATCCATCTGGATCTTACTTGCGATAGTTGTATTTTATGATTATGAGATAAGACAAATGGATGTTAAAACCACTGTCCTTAATAGAAAACTAGATGAGGATGTGTACATGACACAACCCGAAGGTTTTGTTGATCCAAAATATGCCAAAAAATATGCAAGCTACAAAGGTCCATTTATGGATTGAAACAAGCTTCTCAAAGTTGGAATCTTTGTTTTAATAATGCAATCAAAGAGTTTGATTTTATCAAAAATGAGATGAGTCATGTGTTTCCAAGAAAATTAGTGGGAGCACTGTCATATTCTTGGTATTGTATGTGGATGACATACTGATAATAGGAAATGACATATCTAGCTTACAAACTATGAAAACTTGGTTAGGAAAAATGCTTTCCCATGAAAGACTTGGTGAGGCAACATACATATTAGGAGTTAATATCTATAGAGATAGATCAAGACGACTGCTAGGACTGAGTCAAAATACATACATAGAAGAAGTACTGAAAAGATTCAGTATGGAAGAATCTAAAAGGGTGTTCTTACCTATGATACATGAATTTTCACTCTCAAAGAAAATATATCCTTCAACACCTCAAGAAAGATAGCGAATGAGTAAGATTCCATTTGCTTCAGCAATTGGATCTATCATGTATGTCATGCTATGTACTCATCCAAATGTATCATATGCTTTAAGTATGACAACTCGATACCAGGTAGATCTCAGTGAAGGTCACTAGGTAGCAGTTAAAAACATCCTTAAGTACTTAAGAAGAACTAAGGATACATTCCTTATATAAAGATGTGAGGAAGAGCTAAGTATAAAGGTTATACTGATGTCATCTTTCAAACCGATAAGGATGATTCACGATCGCAATTGGGTTTTGTGTTCTACCTTAATGGAGGCGTTGTGAGCTGGAAAGGTTCAAAGCAATATTCAATGGCTAATTCTACAACAAAAGCCGAGTATATTGTAGCATGTGATACTGCAAAAGAGGGTGTTAAGATCAAGAAGTTCATATCTGAACTAAGGGTTGTGCCAAGCATTTTGAATGCTATAGATCTACATTATGATAACAACGGAGCCATCACACAAGCAAAAGAACACAGATCTCACCAATGATCTAAACACATACTTAGTCGTTACCATCTCATTCGAGAAATTATAGATCAAAGAGATGTGGAAATATGTATAGTACCAACAGATGATAACATTGTCGATCCACTGACAAAGCCTCTAACGCAGTAGAAGCATGATCGTCACACTAAGTCACTTGGTATTAGATACATGAGTGATTGGTCTTATTGCCAGTGAGAGATTGTTAGAGTATGCCCAAAGACCAATCATAAGATGATTGTAAATGACATTTTTTTCCTTGTTCATTCATAAAGAGGCATTGTCATTATTATTTTCAGTTACAATTTTATGTGCATAAATAAAATGAATTATAATAAAGTCCTTAGAATAATATGATTATTCTTAAATGTTCTTAGTCGAGTATTATTGTGGGAATGGATAACAATAATGCATTAAGACTAATATGTAGTTGATTGATGAGAAATTGTTGTCATTAACATGGAGATGTCAAAATCAATACATAAGTATATGTTAGAGAACGACATACTGGACTGACCCGCTATGAGCATGTTTCTTGGATTATTATGTGACAGTCACAACATTGCTCATAGTGATAACTACAAGTATGATCCTCATACATGAGATCATAATTATTTCAACATCGTGAGTGACATATTTTGATACAGTCAAGCGTGTGTCGTAACTGACTACTCTATAAAGATTGATATTGGATATATCACAATCTATGTTGTGGGATATGGTTGATCAAGATAGGGTTTGTCCCTTCTACATAATGGGAGTAATATCGTAGGCCACTTGATTGAGTGAAACTATAAATGCATGGCCATGCTCGAATAAGTTGATATGATATATCATAGTTATTCGTTTATAATAGTCTACTCAATATATCAAGAAATATTAGATAGACTATACAAGTGTGATTGTTCCATGACTTGTGTCCAATCTAGATATAAATGACAAAAGGATGTAATACATGAAAAAGAGTTAATCACGAAAAAGTTATGTCGAATCATGATTTCTTGTAACTTAGGTGACAATGACATATTGCTAGATTTCACTCATTGTTTGTAATATTAGAAATGTTCTAATATTTACTACTAACGTTACATGAACCTACAGGGTCACACCCACAGTTGAAATGAGCATATATTAAACGAATTATATATGTACAAATTTGTTGCACAGGAATTTAGTTAAATTAATACATATTTGATATATATATATAACTTAACTATTGGATAAATATTAAAAAAATAATTATTGTAATTATGACTCTTTTAATATATATAAATAATATAATTTGATTTAAATTAATGTATATATTGAAATCCTAATTAAAGTTGAATTGGGATTATATATATAATAAAATCCTAATTGGTTGAATTGGGATTATATATTAATATATATTGAAATCCTAATTAAGTTAAATTGGGATTATATATATTTAATATATATATTAAAATCCTAATTAAAGTTGAATTGAGATTATATGTATTTAATAAATATATTGAAATCCTAATTAAATTGAATTAAGATTATTTATATTTAATATATATATTGAAATCCTAATTAAAATTAAATTATGATCATATATATTAATATATATATATATAAAACATGAGAGATCTAGCAATCATTAATGTTTTTGGAAAAACCCTTAAATAGTTTAGAGAGTTTTATATGCTCGTTTTAATTGGGTGAACTACGTAGAGGTCGGAGCATTATCGTTGCCGCTTAGGAATCGACATCGTGGAATCGTGATTGGATATCCATCTCCTCCAAATTCAGAATTCTAGATTTTAAACAGGTAATTCCTCACCCTTATTCACCCCGATTCGTTCCTCGTACATGGATCTCTTGTGGTAATTGTCGAATAATTTTTCGTTGAGCTATAGGGAGTACCAGCGTGATCCAACAAATTCTACCATCAATTCCACATCACTGTTGTCCGCAACGTGGTATATTAAGTAGGTTAATGGTTCTAACGACATCGGTAGTCGATACTTCAACGGTTCTAGCTTTTTTTCGTGAGCATATGGAACATTGTTCTTCATTTTCTTCATCAATGCCTTATTCGTTAATTTCCTTTACAGCATTATCGTAACAATATTTGATGATTGAAAGAAGACGCCAAGAGATGCATCAGCGATCATTTGGCTATCATAGTATACCAGACAATAATATTTCCTCGTCTCGACATATTTTGAGAATATCTATGATCATTGCAATGACTTCTGAAAGTGACGTCTGCCAAATTAAGTTGGTATTCTTAATTTCTCTTGTCCTTGGCTTCTATGAATTACTACAATTTATAGAAATTGATATGCTTTGTTTGCCTTCACTTCTATTTGATATAAGGGTACAATAAGAATAACATATATTTGAGTTCTCCAAAATTTGAGGAATCTTTTATTTTTTGGACGTGTTAGACATGTTTTGTCTAATTCCTGACATGGAAGGGATCTCGTGTTCTACAAAATGTGAGGTCTACAGAGATTCATGACGTGGCAGCAACAGCGTACGCCATAAAAGTGACATGTCAATAAACCTCGCGTTCTGCAGAAAGTGAGGTCCATATAATTTTTTAATCAAAATTTTACCTTTTATAAAAATTCCCATCTATCGGGGTTGCACATTCAATAAAAAGTAAAATAAAAAATTGACCTTTACCAAAATATGGCAAGATTTTCTGCAACGATGTTTTATTCCAGAACTTATTTCTACACTTCCTTCAACAGCAAAATCAAGAAAGATGAATTATATGATTTGATTTTAATGCAACATTGAAAATCTACAGCACAACAAATGTCTTCTTTGCGGGCAAAAATATCCGTTGATGAGCCTGGCCATAAAGTGCATTTACATGCTGACCTTATCAAATGAAAGCGACATTCGCAAGATATTTAAGAGTTACACTCGTGTCAGGGGTACGAATATCGAGTTGAATGTAAAATTTGATGAAGAATCAGCTTCATCAAGAAACGCAACAGAAAATTTGTTGTCAGAAGACGAAGAGGCAGTTCTGCTACGTAATTATAGTAAACGACGGGAGAAAGAGGAAAAAATTGAGGAACTAAACTTAACATCAGACATGTCTACAGACTACAACGGCACAAAAACTGAATGTGTTGTTAAATACAAATCTATAAAATATAATGGGTCAAAGTATTTATGCATCCAACCAAACAAACAGTTATCATACTTTTATCATTAATATAAAAAATTTAAACATTACGTACTTACTAATACATAAAAACACCTAATGATGCATATGTCCACCTGTACCGTCTGTGGTGGACGACGAGCCCGACGTGAATTCCTTCGAACATCTCTAGCTTCCTCCTCCTCATCATCATCATTGCCATCTACATCTGGAGTACCACCACTGGCACTAGGACCGGGGTAGAATAGGCTTTGTGGTGGCATCTAGTCAGCAATACCGGATCTGAAGTGCGTTGCCAATTGTTGGAATTGATATAAAGGGGGAACATGTGCAGAAGGGATTAAAGGATAATATGATTGTATAGGTATATGAAGTGTTAGCATGACCACAAGCGTCATAAAGGGAGGAAACACGTTCATGAAAAAACCTTCTAATGGACTCCTCATATGCTGAAATAATAGACTACTCATAGGGTAAAATGATGAATGAGTCGAGTAGGTGAATGCAGGTGTTGGCACCAGTGTATTAGGCTCTACTGCTGACTATACATGTGTTTGTATTGTTCTCGATGACAAGGCCCCTTGAGTATGTGTTCTTCTTCCCTGGCTTTGTTCCCCTATTTTGCTACCGTATTTCACCGGCGAGCGATTTAGGAGAGATACATCTATTTCACGTTCTCCTTCCTCTATGGTGAGTATATATGGCTTCCTATTTTCTACATATCACTGCATGTAATCATATGTAACATTGTGGTTGATGATGGGTTCAAAAATGGGTCGCGTACCAATCCAGCTCCTCTACTGCCTCATCCACACCACATGATGTTTCCCCCAATTGACATTCGTCTTCCATTGTTGCGTTAAGCGATGCAATTTGTCCAAATTTACATGTGCTGGCGGAATCCCTTAGACACAATGAAATTGTTGCAGCAAATGATCGATTGGATGCCACTAGACTATTTTATAATGTATCAGCAGCAAAGTCAACATCCAAACGTTCGAACTCTGCAATATTACCTCTGGAATACAATCTCTAATATCAGGATCATCGTACGGCGTCCACAGGAACTACACAAAAATTATTGTTAACTAATTTAGATAAACATGATTTAAAAAATGATTATTAAATTTAAATAATAAAATTGATTAAAAAATTACCTCATCTTCTCGCTTATCGATCAACAGTCTAAAATCTCGCTGAGTTGTTGGTAGTTCCACGTGAGACAATAGATGACTCCACCTATCATTCATACAACAAAATACTAGTACTGTCATATTATAAAAAACGTATAATATAAACTTAGTTTAGTTTTTATTACCTCAGAAGTAGTGGAAATTCGAATGGGGTCGGACCTGGTTGTTTAAGAGTCGAGTATAAAAACGACATTCAAAATCAAGCCCACAATTGCAGCAACAGAAGACACCCTCCAATGGCATGTTTCTCTGGATCGATGTTTTTACAGAGCTCCCTAAACAGATATGCGAAGACTCTCGATCCCCAACTCTTATTTTTGGATTCCTCAAAATTACGTAGATGAGGCAACCACAATAAATGCATTTTGTTGCGGGATTTGTCTGGCATCAAAATCCCCAATAACTTGTAAAATATGGGCACGAGAAAATCACTTCAAAAGCAATAATTATCGATAAAAATTTACAATAAAATAAAATAACAAAATAAATAATCATAAATAATAAAAATTATATTAACCTTCTTTATTTCAGCATTCGGGGGTAGATTTGAAAAATTTTGGTCTGAAAAAGTTATAAAAAATTTACAACCATCGAACTTGTCTGTAACCATTCCGAGCAATTCACAACACAAGAGATACCAATCATTTTCGGTAACACCGGTTATAACTTCTCTGTCAACAGACAAACCAAGATGCGATGCAACATCTTGCAGGGTAATAGTATCACCACCACACGGAAGATGAAATGTGTGTATCTCTGGCCTCCACCTTTCTAGCAACGCGTTTATCAATGGAGGATGCAACTTGGTACTGCTAATTATAGTGCTAACGTGGCCAAAACCGGCTTCTCTCAAATATGAAACAATATCCAGATGAGGTGGTTTTCTGATACGGTTAAGGTAACATGTCAACGCACGTTCATACCTCTTGAAATTAAAATTTAAAAATAATAAATAACAATTAATCAAAATTAATTAACTAAATAAAGAAAAGATTTTACCTTCGATTTTTTCCGCCAAAAATCAAAAACATGTCTTTGATCTAGCCTGAGTAATCCCTCTATAATATAGAATATTTGAACTTTTTAACTAAAATTTGCTAAGAAATAATAGAAGACAATGAGAAAAGAAAAAAAGAAGATGTGTGAATTTAGGAAAATGGGCCTCTATTTACAGCAGTCCTTGCACCCTTTCAAAAGTGAGTAATCAACCGACCTTGTATTCTACAAAAAGCAAGGTCCATTGAAAAGACGCGGCTTTTCAATTCCAATCAATTTCAACCTGTCAAAAGAGAACTTGTTTTCTGCATAAAGCAAGTTCCCAGGATTTTCAAATTTTAAATATTTTTATATTTTATCCTAATAATTATTTATTTAATAATATTATGGATTTTACATTTAAAAAAATTAATTTTTGAATCTCCTAACAATTAATGTTTACCGTCATAATTTTATTCTAATCTTAATTTTAAATTTTAATAAAATCTTAATTTATTAATTTTAAATTTAAAATAGTTTTTTTTATCCTAAAAATTATTTATTTAATAATATTTTGAATTTTAAATTTTAAAAAATCTTAATTTATGAATCTCCTAATAAAATGTTTACCAACTTAATTTTATCCTAATCTTAATTTTAAATTTTAATAAAATCTTAATTTATGAATTTTAAAGTTAAAATTTAAATACTTTTTGAATTAATCCTAATAATTATTTATTTAATAGTATTTTGAATTTTAGTTTTTTTAAAAAAAATCTTAACTTATGAATCTCCTGATAATTAATTTTTACCATTTTTATCTATGATTTTTTTAATTAGGATCTTTTAAAAATATTTTAAATTTATGATTTTTATTAAAAGATAATTGAATCTCCTAATAATTAGTATTTTTTTTTAAATTAGGATTTTTATTTACCGTCTTTTACAATATCATTAAAGATAATTATTATGATTTTTATTAAAGGATAATTATTATGATTTTTAAATTGAGATTTTTTAATATCATTAAAGATTTTTTTTTTAAATTCAATTACGTATTTTCGGTCAAAACCGGTAAGAGAACTGGTCAGAGGACCTCACTTTCTGCAGAAACCCAGTTTCGTATAGTAAACCTCGCGAAAAATTAATCACGCATCTTCAATTTCTCACGGACCTCGCTATGTGCAACACTCGAGGTCGTTTATCCAAATATTAAATTGGACCATCCGAAAAGCCCTTCCACATCAGACAGACCTCGCATCTTGTAGAAAGTGAGGTCTGAAACTTGTTTTGCAGAATGCGAGGTATTTCTACGTGGACGATTTGAGGGTCATTTTCTAAATAATGCTGGCAGGGAGTCATTTTTCTAATAAATTATTAAAAAAGGTTTTTGATTTAAAAATGCCCTCTAATTGATTTTAGAAAAAAATCAAATAAGTCCTCACTTTCATTTATCACACTAGCAGTCGTTAAAATTGGAACATTTACATAAATATTGTTTCTTAGTTTTTTTTTCACAATATGGTATTACTCAGATTATTTCCTAAAATATTGTACTTTCTACAATAACATAAAAGATAAAACCATTTGGTTTTGTCTATGAACAGTGAATTCTATATTTTCGAATAAAAAATGAAGTTGAAACCATCTGGTTCCGTTTTTAAATAGTGTCTAAAGGAAGATGACCCCGGCTGAATTCGACTTCAAATAGTGATCTTTGAGACACGTGGCGCGCAACTATGGGAGATAGTATTGTTCAAAGACGTAGCCTCCTGGCGTCAACTTCAAACAATGCCACCATGTTATCAGGGTGACAGGTTGTAGCGTGGCATGCATGCAGGGAGCGGGAGCAGTGGGCAGGGTGGCAAGCTTCGAGAATGATTTTTTATTGGGGATTGGTTGGTTGGATGAGTGGTTGGGATTAAATTTGGTGGTTTTAAATAGAGGTTGAAGGTAGAAAATGATATAATGTGTATTTGATTTTTTTTTTAGTTGATAGAGTAGAAGAATGAAGAAGATTTGAAGAAACTATTGTGACTGTGTATTTTTTAATTTAGTAATAGTATTATTTCATTAATTGTAGTTAAAAATTTTAAACTGTATGCTATAGTGTAATTACTACAAAAATTTGATATTTATTTTTTTAACTTAGTATTGATGATGATTAATATAAGTTTAATGTTCGATGTTTCGAATATTTTTGTGTTGAATAGGTGGTTGAAGGTTTGAAGAAAATAGTGTGAAAATTGAGTAAAGAAGAAGAAGAAAGAAGATTTGAAGAAAGTATAGTAAGTATATGTGTATTTTATTGTTTATTTAGGTTCATTAGAGTTATTTTGAATTTTTTAAATTGTATGTCATATTATAAATTATTTATTTTAATATAGTAAGTAGATGATGTGTATTATTTATTTTATTTTTTTTAGAATTTAATTGCATTTAGTTTAATTTTAGCCTTTGTTTTTATTTGATGTTGGATGATGCTTATGTTTTATTTTGCTTGCATGTTGTGTTTTATTAAATATAAAATATTAGTATATAGTTTATAAGTACATGCTATTATATTAATATATATACACATATATAGCGTATAGTCCCCTTTTAAAAAAAATGTATTGTATGGTCAATGTCCGTCCTTCGGAGAATCTGGCGCCGCCAGCGGATCCGGCTGCTATAGATGGTGATGTGCTTGCACGGAACGGCTCGGATGAGAGGATAGTGGAGGGTTTTGACTCTGAGCAATTTTCAAGATTAGAGAGACCTGGGTCTCCAATTCATGTGAAAGATTCACAATTGCCCAAAAAGGGTAAGGCTGATCACTTTCCTTCGGGTTCTATCGGGGATGGGAGTATGGAGGTGGATGGTTCAACGAAGGATAACCAGTCCAATGATAGAAGCGAGATTGACAAAGGATTGTTATCAAAAGAGGCTGTGCACCCTAGTTTAAAGTCTTATGACGGGGCTGTTTCAGGCTCGGGTAAGGCGGTGATGATGGAACGACCTCCGAGTCTAGATGATGTTGTGATTGAGTCCGAGGATGTGATTATCAATCAAAGGGGCTCGTATCCTTCGGTGGCTTTCTCAAAGAAAGTTCATGAGCGTGTTGATCATAGTATGAGGAGATCCCTTATAGTGTGGCTCCTTGGTAGGGCTATTGGTTATCGAACTTTGATGCCGCGGATTAAGGTGTTGTGGCAGCCGTAAGGATCGTTTAAGGTGGTGGACTTAGCAAATGAATACTATTTAGTTTTGTTTGAGAATGAATATGATTATGAGCAGGTGCTGGTCCGTGGACTATCTCACTGTGCAGCCGTGGAGCCGTGAGTTTTCCACTTCCGAGTCTTTTCTATCAAAGATTATGGTATGGGTCAGAATTCCAGGACTTCCATATTAGTATTATTCTAAGGCGCTATTTCAGCATATTGCAAGCGTAATTGGGAGGGTTGTTAAAATTGATTATAGTACTCACGTGGGGGGCCGTGGGCGTTTTGCTATGTTCGCGGTTATGGTGAATTTGAGGCAGCCGCTAGTTTTTGGAGTGCGAATTGTTGGAAATCTCTTCTATTTGGAATATGAAGGTTTGCACCGAGTCTGTTTCAAATGTGGTTTGTATGGTCATACAATGGAAGCTTGTGGAGAGGCGCGTGCTTCAGAGCCAAGGCCGTTGCCAGGCGATGGGGGAAATTCTGGCAGGGCTTCGTTGGCGCAAGAATCTGTGTCATCTGATGTTGTGTATGGTCCGTGGATGATTACCGAGAACAGGCTTAAAACTCGTAATTTGGCGGCGAGAAGAGGAGGTTCTTTGGCCACTGGTAATGCGAGTGGTTCTCGGTTTCGCGTTCTGCAGGATAAGGCACCGTTAGATGGTCTGGGTGTTTCTTCAGCAGGTGCAGATGACTCAGAGGTTGTGCCTATTGACCAGAATGTTAGTCCACCTACACAAGGGTTGGTGAATCGATCGCATAGTGCTCCCTCTTCGGTTGTTTCTGAAGCTCAAGGACGAGTCTGTGGTGGACATACAAAGTCTAATGAGAGAGTCTTACAGGAGGTGGATGTGAATATAGTGGGAGAGAGTACCCAGAATCCTATTTAGATAGTTTCATCCGGGGGTGTTCAGGCACCGCAGGTTATTCCGCACTCGATTAGTAATATTGTGGGTAATCATGCCGTTGTTGCGATCCTGGATGTAGCAAATGAGAAGCGACGTTAAAAGTTGGCACAGAGTTTAGAGGTAAATAGACGAGTCAACGCGAGAATATTAGGGATAATAGTCATTCGGGTTTAAAGGTGTGTAAAGGAAAGGAAAATAGGTCCTCAACGAGAATGGTTCTTGTGGATTGGTTACCTCCAGATTTTGGCACTAGTGGTGCGGGTTCTTCGGCAGGGGTTGGTTCTCATTCCTTACAGGTCGTTGGACGTGCACTGGAACGGAATGACGATGCCAACACTCGACAAATGGGTATGGATATTGCGGAAAATGGTGATGGGGTGGTAGCGGTTCTTTCAGGGAGTTAGTAAGGTGGTCTTGTCCTTTTTTAATTCTTGTTTAATGATTAAATTTCTCTTTTCGAATTGCCGAGGGGCGGCTAGCCCTGAGTTTCGAAGACATTTGAAAGAGTTCTGTAGGCACAATCAACCTCGGTTGCGCTTATGGTTTCGAAGACATTTGAAAGAGTTCTGTAGGCACAATCAACCTCAGTTGGTTGCACTTATGGAGCTGCGGATTAGTGGGCCTCGAGCTGATAGGGTTATTTCACGGTTTGGGTTTTCTTGCTCGTTTCGTGTTGAAGCGAGTGGTCTTAGTGGAGGGATTTGGATTTTTTGGAACAATGATGTTGAGGTGAAAGTGTTGTGTATCTCCAATCAATTTGTTCATGGCCAGGTGCGGGAAGTGCGTACGTCTCACTGGGTGTTTTTTACTGTGGTATATGCTAGTCCCAATGCTACGATCCGCAGGGGGTTATGGGATCATTTGGCGGCCCTACAGCCTAGTGAGGATGACGCTTGGCTTTTGGGAGGCAATTTTAACTTTATTCTCTGGGCTGATGAGCGTTCAGGTGGTTTGATTCATAGCAATGGAGTTAGTCAATCTTTTCAGGATTTCGTTTTTGACACTGGGCTCTTAGAAGCTGTCTTCCAGGGGGATGAGTTTACATGGAAGAGAGGGATGGTCAGAAAGTGCCTTGATCGTTGTTTGTTTAATGAGAAGTGGGCAAGTCTCTTTCCTAATTCGGTGGTGACTCATTTAGATAGGCTTGGCTCAGATCACAATCATTACTATTGCATTATTCGTGTCAGCTTTCAGAGGATGGACATCGTCCCTTTCAGTTTATTGCTGCGTGGCAGGATCACCCGTAATTTGAGATGTTACTTCAAGAATCTTGGGACACTTCGCTAGATGTGCAAACTAATATTCGTACTTTTTGAGATAAGGTGCAATATTGGAATGTATCAGTTTTTGGGCACATTGGCAGGAAAAAGAAAGAGCTATTAGCGTGGATCCAAGGGATTGATAAAGCTTTATGACGACCTCATTTTGAATTTTTGGTACAACTGGATTTGGAATTACGAGCTAAGTTGGATGAGATTCTTCGCTAAGAGGAGAGTTTATGGATACAAAAATCTAGAGTGCAATGGGTGAACTTTGGCTATTGCAATACTGCATACTTTCATAAGTGTGTGATGCAACCGCGCCGAGCAAATTATATAGCGAAGTTGCGAGATTTGAATGGTTCTTGGTGCATGGATTAGGGACGTTTGAAGTAAATGGCGGTGGAATTTTATGAGCGGTTATTCACGAGTGACGGGTTGATTGGCTCAGGTAGTGTTCCTAGAGGCCAGTTCATTCCTTGTACGGCGGCAATGGGAAGAGAGTTCTTAGCACCGATTTTTGACGACGAAGTTAGGAGAGCTGTTTTTGATATGGGACCTCTCAAGGCACCGGGCGTTGATGGCTTGCATGCCTTGTTTTATCAGCAGAACTGGTCTACTGTTGGTGCTTCAGTTTGTGATTTTGTCCATGAAACGTTTGCTGGTAAGCCCTTTGATATGTCTGTCAATCGAACTTTATTAGTCCTTTTGCCTATAGTTAAGTCGTCAAAGTTCATACATCAATTTCGTCCGATTAGTTTATGCTTGGTTCTGTATAAAATTGTCACAAAAATAATTGTCAATCGTTTGAAGTCGTTCATGCTTGAGTGGGTGTCTATGAACCAAACGAGCTTTGCACTGGGTCGCTCCATTATGGATAACATAATTGTTGCTTAGGAAGTAATACACACGATGCGTTCTAAGAAAGGGAAAGTGAGATTTATGGCTCTCAAGATCAACCTTGAAAAAGCGTATGATCTCTTGGAATGGTCTTTCATAGATGATACTCTCCTTGAGTTGGGTTTACCTGATAGTGCAGGCAGTTAATTATGTGTTGTGTCTCATATGCTTCGACATAAGTTGTTTGGAATGATGCAGTATCTGATGTCTTTTTTTCCTACCCGGGGTATCAGGCAAGGTGACCCATTATCTCCATACCTCTTTGTCCTTTGTATGGAATGTTTGCCACAGTTAGTACACTCGACGGTTCAAATTGGTACCTGGAAACCTGTGAGATTGGTAAGACTCGATCCTACTATATCACATCTTTTCTTCGCTGATGACATGTTCCTCGTTGCGAAAGCTTCTTCTACACAGGTTACGGTGATTAATGAAGTGTTAAGCGAATTTTGTGCTTTCTTGGGTCAAAAGGTTAGCCTCCATAAACTAATGTTTTTCACTCAAAAAATATGGATGTTAATGCACAATTTGTTATATGTAAGGGGTTTGGTTTTCGTGAAATCGCGGATTTAGGGAAGTATCTCGGGGTACCTTTATTGCATGCTCGCGTCACTAAGGCTACGTACCAGTATATTATTCAGTGTGTGCGCGATAGACTTGTCGGGTGGTCTTCTAAAAGTTTGTCCTTTGCTGGTCGGGTGGTTTTGGTTAAATCAGTTTTGTCCTCAATTCTGTATTATTCTATGCAGACTTCTGTGTTACCCAAAAGTGAATATGCTGAAATTGAGAAAATCATTCGGGGCTTTATTTGGGGTCGGTCGAATGGTACATGAGGTGTTAATCTTGTCCGGTGGGATGTGTTATGTTTGCCTGTCGTAAATGGTGGCCTTGGTTTCAAATCTCTTGAAAAGCAAAATGTTGCATTCTTGATGAAATTACCTTCAACCTTATGTGTCATCCGGATCAACTATGGGTGTAAGTATTACGTTCGAAGTATAAATGGCGTGGTGAGGCTCCTAACGATATTCATTGTGTCGGTTGTTCTCATCTTTGGGTAGGTGTGAGTTTAGTGTGGCCATATGTTAGGGATAGTTTGGTTTGGACTGTCGGAGACGGTCGTTCAATTGACTTTTGGCGTGATGCTTGGTTGGGTGATGTTGGCCCTTTGATCAATGTGACGAGGAATCCCTCATGGGTAGCGAGGTTACCTTTTGTGAGTGTGGCAAGCATGGTTGACAGTAAGGGGTCATGGAATTTGCAGGAACTTGAATTTTTGTTGCCGAATGAAGTATTGCTTCGGTTGAGTTCTACGATGACACTGAGGCAAGTTGGTTTGGCTGATGGCATTGGTTGGGCAAGAGATGGTAAGCGGCAGTTTACGGTGTGATCTGCTTATGATCTGTGTGCGGGGGTTGTTCTTGGCTTGCATGCCAACCTTTGCAAGCTTTTTGCTGAGGCGAGATGTTTACGTTGGATTTGCATGTTTTTATGGTTGGTTCCATGTGACCTTGTGCTAACAAATATTGAGCGAACTCCACGCCATCTTACTAATTCTTCTATTTGTAGTGTTTGTGGAAGTGGAGTGAAAGCTATTGACCATCTTCTTCGTCGGTGTCCGCTGGCATATGCAATTTGGTAATCCAACGTGCGTTCAGACAAGTTTGAGGAATTTCTCATCATGGATTTGAAGGAGTGGATTCGGGTCAATATTGGTTCTCCAGCATACTTTTCCAATCAGCTACTAGATTGGGATGCATATTTTGTAGCGACTCTTTGGGTTTTATGGAAGCGAATGAACATATTCTTATTTGATCCTGATCAATTAGAGGTATTCAATGCTTGGGATGAAAGTTATAGACTATTTGCACGGTGTGTTAATGCCAATGAGTTGGAGCAGCGGCACGCGCTAAGGGCGGTTGCAGCTCGTCATGGACCAACAGCTTGGCATTGTCCACTGGACGGATGGATCACCTTGAATTCTAACGGGGCTCGTGGATGTCTTTCTGGGCTTGCTGCCTGCGGGGGAGTGGTGAGGAATGGTTATTAGGGTTCTCTAAATTTATCAGTATTTGTTCGGTCTTGGAGGCCGAGTTATGGGGTGTTCTAGAGGGCTTTGTGGCTCCTGTGGGTGTCTGGTTATCGCCGTGTTATTCTAGAGGTTGACAATTTAGAGGTGGTTAATATTTTTGCGAATCGTCGTTCTGATCAGAAGGTGAATTCGTCGTTACTTATCCATGCTATTTTGGATTTGTTGGCAAAGGATTGCGAGGTTCAAATTTCCCATATTCGTTGGACACAAATAAAGTGGCCGATGAGATTGGTAAGATGTCTAGAGCTACCCGAGTCTCTCTATTATGGGATGTTGATTTTGCTTGTAGAATTTACTCAGACCTTCCGAGTGAGGTTATAAACCTGATACATGACGATCTATCGCCTATGATGAATGATGGTTAATTTTTCGATGTTTTGATTAGAAGGATTACCAGGTGTACTCTTTTTCCTCTACCTACGTTTAAGGAGGTTTTTTAATGAGGCACTTGGTAATTCGGGTCGGCTCTTCTCCTTCATTTATAAAAAAAAACCATATTGTATATATATTTTTCCTATACACTATTTTTTATATTATTATATTGTTTTATATATATGTTCTACATATTTACCTTTACCTTTATATATATTTATGTAAGGAACCATCTGTAATGTTTATATTATTATATTATTATTAATATACGTCATATGAAACCCTAAGATGAGCTCCGAGTTTTTTGGGGAACTTTCGAACAATGTTTTGCCGCAAGAAGAGGCACCGCCTGGCCGTCCATCGGATATTGCTGGTCTCACAAGACATGTTGTATAGATTAGGGGTTGTCTATATGCCTTATATTCAATCTGGTCCTACCCTGGAGAGGTTGGGATCACCATTTGATGCAGATTTACAATGTGATTCTAAGAGGCTTCGTAAGACTACACCCCAGGGATTGGGTGAACAGTCGACTGTGATGGATATGGAAGAGGCAAGTGGGAAGTCTGGTTCTTTGAATATGCGTACGGATTTGTTGTATGAACCCTAAGAAAAAGCTGACTGTGGGGTGGCTGGGAATAGAGCATCTTATGCTAGCATGGTGAATAAATCCATGCAAAGGAATAATTGGAGTCAAGAAGTAGAGGCTTGTGATCCGAATAAAGTGGTTGTTCTTGATGAAGTTTGTGTTGTTAATATGTCAAGCAAGTTTTCGACTATTAAGTTTTCGAAACGGGTACATGAAAAAATTGATCTGAATATGAGGAATGTGGACATTGTCTGCTTGCTAGGGCGAAACATTGTCTATCAAACCCTCATGAATAGAATTCACATGATGTGGAAACCGGCTGGAGATATTCAACTGGTGGACATTGAAAATCAATATTTCCTGGTTAGAATTGAGGATCCGAGAGACTATGAGAATGTTTTAACGAAATGACCTTGGATGATATATGGTAGTTACTTAACGGTGCAACCGTGGAGTCGTACTTTTTCCACTGCAGAAAAACATCCATCTCATGTTGTGGTTTGGGTTCAGTTGCCAGGTTTGCCATACCGGTATTATTCCAAGGCATTATTTAGGCGCATCATTGCAACTGTAGGCAATATTGTTCGAGTTGATTATAATACTCAGGCAGGAGAGAGAGGAAAATTTGCTCGTCTTGCGGTAACGGTGGATCTAAACAAACCTCTCGTACCATGTATTGGAATTGATGATTTTATCCAGAAAATTGAGTTTGAGGGTCTCTAACATATTTGTTATAATTGTGGAGTCTATGGACATTCACAAGAGTTGTGTATAGGGCTGGCGTCAAAGGAAAATAGTGATATTGAAGAGTTGTCTAAGGTTGGTGAAACTACAGCCAAGGATTCTATTCCTGTGATGGATAGCTTGTTTCAACCTTGGATGATTGCAGATAATCGCCATCGAAGAGTGTATAATAATTCCTCCACACATAAAGAGCAGGGCAAATGAGGTACTAGAATCAATGGTAATCAATTTTCTATTCTTGCGAATAAACAAAATGAGTCGATTGAGACTCGAGTACTGCAGTCGCTAGTGGCTAACTTCTTAGTGTACCATCAAACAGCAAGGAGAAGGGTAATGCACAGCTAACACCTTTGGCTTCGAAGGCGTCAAATAACAATGGGAAGGGTACTGCTCTGGAAACACCTCTGGCTTCGAAGGTGGCTTATTCGGATGGTTCTAACAGGACGAAACATAATGGATCTATTCCGGAGGGAAATTCCTAGAATTCTAAAAATGTGACAGGTAATGTTATGGTGCTACCGATGATCGAAGGGAACCCGGTATCCGTTATTGAACATCAACGGAATAGCAGTAGCAAGGTGGATGCAGCAGTCTCGCTCTTTGAACAAGGCCATGGCAAATCTAGTTTCGAAGGGATTGTTTTAGGCAATAACAGTGCGGGGGAAAAGGGTTCGAAAGATGGATCAAAATTCGCAAGCCATCAGACACAAGGATTATATCTCGACCGATTTTGTATGAATGGGTGGATAATGTACAAGTACAACTAAATTCTTTAGCCATAATGCAAGAGCTTGATCCGGGAGCGGTAACACGAGTGGTGGTTAATTAGGAAGTAAATCTCGAAACAATTGTGGCTTTAGGTTCTAACCGTGAAGATCAGAAGAGTGTTAAGCATGTTGAGCCTGGAAGTTATGTCCAAGAGATGATGATTGATCAGTAGGGTTGTGTGTTAGTCTTCTTAGATTAACAATGATATTTATGCTATGGAATACACAGGGTGCTGTTAGCCCCACCTTCTGAAGATTTTTTCTATCGTTCAAATACGATTTCTCACCAAAGGTTATTGCTTTGTTTGAACCAAGGACGTGTAGACACTAGGCGGATCGTAAAATTACTAAATTTGGCTATCTGCGATCATTTAGTATTAAAGCTCAAGGTTTTAGTGGGGGTATTTGGCTTCTTTGGGAGGATGATGTTGATATGGAGATTCATCACATATCCAATCAGTTCATTAATAGACGTGTTCGATTGGGTACTAAATCCTGTTGGATTCATTTTACTATGGTTTATGTGAGTCAGTTTAGTTCCAAGTGACAGTCTCTGTCGCCTCAGCTTCTTAATCTAGACCCCGGAGCGGGTGTTCCTTGGTTTGTGGGCAGTGACTTTAATGTGATTCTTAGTGCAGATGAGAGGAGGGGTGGTTCGGATGTGCATATTTAGGGAAGCCGGTCCTTTACGGATTTTCTTTGTCATTCAAGCCTTTCGGATATAGGGTTTAGAGGTCCGCCATTTACCTGGTCCAGGGGTAATTTATATGAAAGGTTAGATTGTTGTCTTGCAAATAATACTTGGTTTTATGTTTTTCCTCAATCTCATATGCTACATTTAGCAAAGAATGGCTTTGATCATATACTGTTGTTATTGTGTTTGAGGGATCATACTAGGGATACTTGTTCTCGGCCGTTTCGCTATATTTCGGCTTGGCAGGAGCATCCATCCTTTCATGACTTCTTACAATCTACATGGGATAAT
Organism: Hibiscus mutabilis; assembly: GCA_019671005.1. Taxonomy (NCBI): domain Eukaryota; kingdom Viridiplantae; phylum Streptophyta; class Magnoliopsida; order Malvales; family Malvaceae; genus Hibiscus; species Hibiscus mutabilis. Next base: position 35,274,742 of record CM033711.1, on the reverse strand, counting down.
GGTGATTTGCTTTCCAACATTGATTCTTTTGTGACCAAAGTCAAAGAGTGGAACTTGTTAGTTTTCGGACACATTGGGAAGAGCAAGAAACGGTTGCTGGCTCGGTTAAAGGGGATAAATGCAGCTTTAGCCCGATCTCACTCAAAGTCTCTAGTTAAATTGAGGCGAAGATTGCGTGATGAACTTGAGGAGGTTATGAACCAGGAAGAAAGTCTCTGGAGTCAAAAAGCTTGTGCAAACTGGATCCTTAAAGGCGATCGAAATACTAGTTTCTTTCATGCATCAAGTATGGCGCGAAGAAGAGAAAATTTTATTTCTAGTTTGAAGCTTAATGGCGTAGATTGGTGTGGGGATTAGGAGGAACTAAGAAATGCGGTGGTTCAATTCTATAAATTGCTTTTTTCTTCTTCCAACCCGGACGGTAATAGCTATACTATCGGGGTTATTTCCCGCGTATTGACTGCACTACTTTGGATCTAAATGAACATCTTGTGCGAGATGATGAAATTAAGACAGCTTTCTTTGACATAAGTCCACGCAAAGCTCCTGGTGTAGATGGTTTACATGCGGCCTTTTATTAGAAAAATTGGGATATTGTAGGGCCATAGACATACGAGTTCATTCGATGGGTTTTTGCAGAATGAGAGTTGCCTAGTTCCCTCAATCATTCTCTTTTGGTTCTTCTTCCAAATGTATCAAATCCGGAAAATTTAACTTAATTTCTCTCAATTGGTTTATGTAATGTTATTTACAAGGCTATTACGAAAGTGGTTGTTAATCGTTTGAAGCCTTACTTGCCGTTATGGGTATCAGAGAACCAAACAAGTTTTGTGCCATGGAGAACCATCAAAAAGAATATTATTTTGACACAAGAAATAATTCATCCTATGCGGAAGAATAAAGGCAAAAAAGGTTGGATGGAAATAAAAATAGATTTGGAAAAGGCCTATGATCGCTTGGAGTGGAGTTTTATTGATGATACTCTAGCCGATTTAGGCATTCCCATGTCTCTTCGCACCTTGATTATGCGTTGTATATCAGATGTTTCTATTCATATCTTATGGAACAAATCAGTGACCGAATCATTTCAGGCCACTAAGGGAATTCGTCAAGGTGATCCTTTATCGCTATATGTTTTCGTGTTATGCATGGAAAGACTCGCCCAAGCAATTAAAAAAGAAGTAAATGAAGGAAGTTGGAAAGCTTTCCGTATTTTGAAACATAGTCTGATAATTTCTCATCTCTTATTTGCAGACGATATGTTGCTATTTGCTGAAACAACGGATGATCAGGCACATTTGATACAGCGAGTGTTGGAGCATTTTAGTTCTGCTTCGGGGAAAAAAGTGAGCATTCCGAAAACTACTATATTTTTTTCTTCTAATATGTTTGATGTTACTAGAAGGGTTATATGTGCAATATTCGGGTTCCGAGAGGTAAGTGATCTTGGCAAACATCTTAGTGTCCCAGTTTTACATTCTAAGGTCTCGGCTGCTACCTATTTTTATTTGGTTCACATGGTTCATAAGCGTTTGAGTATTTGGAAAGCAAGGACGTTATCCCTAGCCAGACGTATCACTCTAGCAAAAGCAATACTCTCGGCCATTCCAATTTATACTATGCAAACAACAGTGCTACCAAAGAAGATTTGTCGAGATTTGGAGCGACTTATACGAAACTTTATTTGGGGTGGAAGTTCAGAAAAATGGGGAATTCATTTGGTACTTTGGGATGATGTGTGTCACCCAATTGACATGGGCGGACTTGGATTCAAAAAAGTGGATTTACAGAATGAAGCTTTTTGATGAAGATTGCGTACCAAATTCTTGTGGACAAGGATTCTCTTGGATTCAGGAAACTTGATTTACATAATGAAGCCTTTTTGATGAAGATTACGTACTGGATTCTTGTGGACAAGGATGCTCTATGGGTTCGTTTCATTAGAGCCAAATATAAATGTTTGCATGGCGTACCGAAAGAATTTCAAATACGTTATGGGTCAAATCTTTGGAAGGGGATAGGCTTAATTTGGACTAACGTCCGAGATAATATTATCTTAAATGTAGGTAATAGATCTTAGGTGGATTTTTGGTATGACTCGTGGATACCGGATATTGGCCCTTTGGTCTCTCATTTGGTTTTGAATCGGTTTGTACCGAACCACGTTTCTATAATATCCATGGTGGATACGAATGGCGATTGGGCATGGAATAGAATTCAATCTCATCTTCCATTACATGTGGTGTTGCGTCTTGCGGCAATTAAGCACCCCTCGCCTTCTTTTCCTACGAACTCTATAGAATTGAAATTACAAGATGATAGATAATTCTCGATTGAAACAGCTTATCAAGCACGTGTGAAGGAGAATTCGATAGCCTCTGATCCAACATGGAAGATCATTCACAAGTTTAGAGGGCTTTGGCGCATTAAAATGTTTTTGTGGCTGGTGTATTCGGGTAAACTTATGACGAATGCGGAGTGGACACGCAGGCACTTCACATCCGACGATAAATGTGTTGTTTGACATGGACAAGTGGAAGACATAGATCATGTACGACGCTAGTGTAACACAACCTGAATGACTTGGTTGATGCTTGTTAAACCAGAAATGATGGGTGAATTTCTCACGCTGCCGCTCAAGGAGTGGATAGGGACAAACTTGGCCCTTTCGGCTACCTTTGCATGTGAAAAGAAAAACTAGGACCTAGTGTTTGCTGCGATATTGTGGAATCTGTGGAAGCAAAGGAATGATCTCATTTTTTGTTGTGGGGAGGAAGATTGGGGTTCGATTGTGGAGCGCAACAAATGGCTTGCAACAGCGTCAGTTTCAGCATCAGTGGTACTGCATAATCAGGGGAGTAAATCGCACACGTCCGGATCTGCTAACGCAGTGCCTGGTCACTGGGTTCGACCGTCTAAAGGATTGCTGAAACTCAATAAAGATGGCGCTTACTCAATGGTGGATGAATGAGCGTCGTGTGGGGGTGTTCTCCGTGACCATAACGGCATTTGGTTACGCGGTTTTACGAAATTTATTGGCCACTATTCGGTTGTAGAAGCAGAATTGTGGGGTATTGCAACGGGTTTGGAGGTTGCGTGGTCGATGGGTGTTCGAGACTTAATTATAGAATCAGATAGCATGGATGCAAATAGAATGATCAAGCATGGGAATCATTCACGTGGGCTAATCACTCTTGTTGGTTACATTCAGCAGTTGTGTGCTTGTGGCTGGCGTATAGAGTTCTCTCGAGTTGCATGTCGGTTAAATAGGGTAGCGGACCGTTTAGCAATACTCTCTCTTCTCATCAAAAAATATATGTCATGTGATAATATGTACACATATATATATTTACGCACTATATTATTATATATGTTCTTTTTTAAATATATGCTATATATATTATATATATACTTTACTATATCCTGTTATTTTATTATATATATATGTGTATATTTTTACACATGTCATCTTTTATTTATTTTATATATTTGAAATTTGTATTTAAAAGATTTAAATTTCTATCATTCATCATTTTTTATCTTATTTCTGAGATACAATATATAAAAAAATTTAATTTTTGTCTTTTATTTTTACTCTAAAATCAAAAGTTTACAAAAGATTGGATTTTTTTTTACTTTTTTCTATATTTATAGAAATTTGTTACTAAATTATATTAGTACATAAGGAACGTATAATACTAAGTCAAATCCAATAAAACGAAATCAAACTCATTAAAAATCTTTTTTTATTTCTTATGAAATAAATAGAGTAAAATAAAAAGGTAAACTTAACGTGAAAGTAAAGAAAAAACAAATGTTAGCATTTTTTTTGTTCATACATTTTAATTGCCATGTTAAGTAATTTTTTTAACGTAGTAGATTTAGTTCCGGGTTACTAATATTTTCTTACTTGTCATGTAGGATGGCTGAGCAAGCTCTTCGGTTGCATTTACAGGATCGACATATTACTAGTCATAGGGTTGATGAGATGGTATAAATTTTTTAATAATTTATTTATTACAAAATCAGTCACTTACGTATTTTTTGTTAATAATTATATTTAAATAATGCGTTAATTACAAGATACGAAGGATACATTTAAACATCAACAAAACATGGTAGAAACTCCCCTAGATAATAGAATCCTAAATTTCTTGCATATAGCGGGATTTTATCATGCGACATACCTTCGTGGGTACAAGTTGGTTCTCGAGATGATTACCGCTCTAATTGAGCATTGGAGACCCGAAACTCATACATTCCATATGCCTTGTAGATAATGCAGATCACGCTAGAAGACATGGTTTATCTTATCGGAGTCCCGTAAACGGGAAGCCATGGATCGAGCGTACTCAAGGTTTAACTGCTGCAATTTGCGAAAAGTACCTTGGGAAGGTGCCAATAGAAGTGATGTGACAGGGTCTCGTGTCAAATTGATTTGGTTGGAAAGTGAATTTGAACTCAATCCGTATAGTACGGTTGATGAGATTTATAAGGTCAGTCGAGTATATATTCTGGAGATGATTGGAGGGATACTAATGCCGGATAAATCTGGCAATCTGGTCAATATACAGTATCTACATTTTTGGATACTTCTTGGGAAGTTGGTTGTCAATATAGTTGGGGATCGACCATATTAGCGCGCTTGTGTCGTGAGTTGTGCAAGGTTGCTATACTAGAAAAGGGTAAGAAGGTAAGCAGTATTGGTTGATGTTTGTTGTTGTTGCAAGCGTGGGCTTGGCAGCAACTTCCCGTTTTTACACCGATTACTCGAACACATACATAGTTTCCTCTTGTTGCAAGGTAAATATCCTGATTTTGAGTTGAATGTTTAAATTAAATTTACTTATTTTTAAAATATTATTGTGATTTGTATCCAGATGGTGCGAGGAAAACATGAGACGGGATTGACGCACAACAACGTCAGAGTATGTAGATCTTAGATTGATTCGCATTGTCAAGTTCATGTATATGATTGGAAAGTTATTCGGTCACAGTCTTAGTTGGGATTAGTTCATTGCTTCTATTGCTCACCACGGTTATACCTCCCTTTTTCGGTACACATTGTACCGGGCTTACCCATGTACTATCAGAGATAGGATATATGATTCCAGTATCAAGCCATTTGATAATTTCCTTTCTCACGACTTCCTTCATAGCAGGGTTAAGCCTCTTTTGTGCCTCCATTGTCGGTTAATGATCATCCTCCAATAGAATTTTGAGCATACACATTGCCTGGCTAATTCCCTTCAAGTCAGCAATTGTCCATCCTATTGCCTTCTTGTGCAATGCCAACATGTCGATCAACCTCTTTTCCTATTCAGACTGCAACTTAGAATAAATTATTATAGGTAAAGTGTTATCGTCTCCCAAGTAAGCATATTTCAATTGCTCTGGCAATGGTTTTAATTTAAGAATATGAGGTTGCTCAATAAAGGGATTTTCAGTCTTATCTTCCTTACCTAAGTAGTCCAATGGTTCAAAATACTTACTTGGACGACTTATCATCCAATTGGCTTCCTCAGGGTCGTTATCGTTTAGCTCTTTAAACTCCTCAGGTTCAATTGCCTGGGCAATGTAATTGCCGAGGCAATTCTTCTTGGCAATGCTATTGTCGAGGCAACATTCTTCCACATTAAAATCAAATTCAGTTGTAGCGTGGATTAATTGACATTCTTCTGGATCATTGACATGCTTTAGGGTCTAGAATACATTCATCTTTACTTGTTGGTCATTCACCCTCATCTTGAGTTCTCCCTTTTCAACATCAATCAACGTTCTTCCTGTAGCTAAGAAGGGCCTCCCAAGAATAATCGGGGCGAACTCATCTGCTTCACAATCCAAAACAATAAAGTAAGCGGGAAAAATAAATTTATCAACTCTTACCAGTATATCTTTGATTTTTCCCTTTGGGTGCACGTAATATCTGTCAGCAAGCTATAGAATGACTATTGTTGGTCTTGCCTTCTCGATTCCCAATTTCTGGAAAACTGATTTTGGCATCAAATTTATGCTTGCTCCAAGATTGCATAATGCTTTCCCGATATAGTGATTTCCGATCGAACATGGTATTGTGAAACTGCCAGGATCTTTAAGCTTGGGTGGCATGCGGTTGTGCAACATGGCCATGCATCCTTCTGCTACAGCAGCAGTTTCAAACTCTCATAGCCTTGTTCTCTTAGAGACAATGTCTTTAAGGAACTTAGCATAGTTTGACATTTTCTCTATTGCTTCAACCAATGGCAAGTTGATGTGGACTTCCTTCAAGATGTCAAGGAACTTCTTGAATTGGTATTCTTGCTTTTTTCGTTTCAACCTCTGTGGGAATGGTGGTGGAAGTCGGATGTCCTCAATCCGTTCTTTGCATTGGAATTTGATTTGAGGAATTGCTGATGCATCAGGACTTGCCGAGGCATGCTTGGTTGTCGAGACGATGGCATCGAGTATTGTCGAGGCATGGGTATCTAGTATTGTCTTGGTATCAAGGCTTGCCGAGGCACGAGCGTGGGGAGTTACCTTGGCAATTTTTGACTCGTCATTTTTATTGGAGGTTTTGTTGCTGGATTCATCTTGTTGGACAAGGGGTTACTCTCCTAGTCGGTTTATTGGCTGGGCAGGTGCATCATTAAGCTTCTGTCCGCTCTGGGTGGTGATTACTTTACACTACTCATGGCCTATTGCTTTGACGACCTCAGTATTGCTAGGTAAACCGCCCATTGGTCTCATGTTCAAGTTCTGAGTGAATTGCCCTACATGTGTCTCCGATGACTTTAGGGTCGCCTCTTGGTTTTGCAATCTCATCTCTATCCTGTTCATAAAAGCATCAGTTTTCTTCATGAAATTACTATTCTCTACCATATAAGATTTAGTTTTTAACATGAAAGCATTGAGAGAATTTTCTAAAGAACTGGATGGTGTCGACTATTGTTGCGGCATCTGTGACATATGTTGCTGTTGCATCTGTTGCCGTGGCATGTTCTGCTGAAATCCCGATGCTTGTGTGTTATGATTGTTCTGATTAATGGTGTTGTTTGGGTTGCTCCATGAAAAATTAGGGTGCTTCCTCCAAGCTGGATTGTATGTGTTGGACATCACATTGTTGTTTCGGTTGTAGTTTACAATGTAAAAGATAGATTCTGGATTCTGCGAACACTGAGAAGAACCGTGGTTACCATTGCATAAATCACAAATTGAATTTACTACCTTGATCTCCTGTGTGTCGCTAGGTCGGCTCATGTTCTTAACCTTGTTGGTTAATGCGGCCAATTATGTATAAATAGATCCCGGTGAATCAAGCTCATTGATCGTGGCATTGCGTCTGAATATTCCCCTCCTGGTGGTTAGAAACTGATAATCGTTCTTGGCAAGATGGTTTAGGATCTCTATTACTTCTTCAAATGACTTGTCGAAGATTATGTCATTTGCCGAGGCATCTTGCATCATCCTTGTTGACGTGTTCACTGAGTTTTAGAACATCATCGCTTGTGTCCACAATGGGAATCCGTGCATGGGACATTTGTGTAAAAGCTCTCTGTATCGCTCCCAAGCCACGTACTTGGATTCATCGTCTGCCTACCGAAAAGAAGTAATATAATTATGCAGCTTATCAGTCATATTTGTAGAACTAAATCTAGCAATAAAGTCACGACACAAATTCGTCCAAGATCCTATAAATCCGAATGCAATACTATTTAGCCACATTTTTTCCCTATCCCTCAGTGAATAGGGAAACAATTACAGCCTTAGGATATCTTCATGGACTCCTTGTAACTTGAATGAATTGCAATTCTCCATGAATGATTTGAGATGTTGTCTGGCATTTTCAGTTGCCGAGCTGCCAAATTGACCAATTGTGTTGATCATGTTGAACATCACATGTTTTAATTCCGAACAGGTTGTATGACTAGATCTCCTCCTCTTTTGCTACGGCATTCTGGTTACCATTGGCATTCAGATTGCTGATTGGGTTACCTTGTTGTTCTACCATTAATGCTCGTTGTTCTCGTCTTCTTTGATGAAGAACTCGTTCTATCTCGGGGTTCAAGTGGGTAGTCTTATGATGTTGATCTCGCCCTGGTCATACACAGATGCAAAACCAAGGTTGTAAGTCTCTTAAAACCGATTAAAAATAAAACAAAAATAAAAATAAATAAAGGTGCAAGAAATTAAAAACAAAGTCGCTATTACCAATCACCGGCAATGACGCCAAAAACTTGTTGTGTGTTTTATGTGCTGCGCAAACGGTGCAAGTATACATATCGCAAGTAATAAAGTGATATGATAAGTATCGAGTATCGTCTCCACATGGATTGGTGCTACTTCAATAATCTAACTTCTCGCATTTAAAGTAAAAACACAAGTAGGTGATAGTAAGAGTTCTAATTAACAAGAAAATAAAAGAGCAATTAAACTAAAAAGATAAGTAATTGAATAAGAGAGAGTATGATGGGTTATCGTGAGTCATGGTGTGATAATTGAATGGATTGTCATGGTAATTGAGTGCTAGAGTAGCTCAATCGCTTCAACAATTGAATCCAAACAGACTGCTGGGGCAATTCTGCGACAACCTAGGCAGTTCTGCAATTGCCTGGGCAGGTCTGTGAATTCCTGTGCAAGTCTACAATTGATGGGGCAATGTGGCGACAACCTTCAAAGTTTAGCGAAGCGTTCTTCAATGGTTTCCCGTTATCCCTAACTCAAAATGTTGTTAATTGTGCATGCCTTAACAATACATCCCTGCGTGAACCAAGGGTGGACAACAACCTATCTTGCGCTCCTTTTAGCCGTTGAAATTCGCAACTTATCCCTAAGTCGAATTAGTCTTCACCATCGATCGATTGTATGAAAACCATGCTCATTCGTTTCTTGAATCTAACTCTCCCGATATTAGATAAATGGATGAATCCTCTCCCAATTCACTCGCAAAACAAAATTAAGAACCTAGAATGAACAAACTTTGAAGTAAAATTGCAAACTCAATACCTAAACAAATCCAATCTTTCTCACAACAACAAAAACACAATAACCCAAGCCAAATAAGTTTAGTTCATGTCTGGGCACAAAATAAACTCAAGAATAAAATCCCTAAACATGAATCTAATGGAACAAAGAAGGAAAAACAAGAAGATCTTGAGCAACCCCCTCTTTCTCTTCCAATCGCACCTCTCCAATTCAACTCCCCTTGAAGTAGGCGGCTAGGTCTCTTATTTATAGGAGTTGGCTATGTAAAATTCTTTCTTGAGGAGGAAGTTAAGTTGGAATTAAATAGAATAACAGAAATAGATCTATTTTATTATATATTAAATCCCCCAAAAACTTCTCCTAAAAGTCTTGGAATTTAATCTCCCTTTGATCTCCAATAACTCCTCATAAATCTAAATTTAAATCTTCATTAAATGCTGCATGGAAGTCCAAATCTTTGAGATTTATCTCTTGATTTTCATGCTTATCCCTAATGAAGTGGTTGTATCCCGACATGTTTCAGCAATCTGCTCAGCATGGCAGACTGTTTCGTTTGCCTTGGTAGACCCTCCAATTTGGCATTTTGGAAGGCAGCTTCGACTTCTTTGGCAGATCCTTCAATTTTCTTCCTTAGCTGCCATGTCAATCTCCTGCTTGCTAGGGTAATTAAATCTTTCACACACAAAAACATACACCAGCATTACCTTTTTCCAGAGAATCAACTAAATTATGAAATTAAGCATGACGGTGAAGGAAATTATGAAAACATGCATGAAAGCCGAATAATGCACTAAAATAAGCCTAAGTCTAACAATAATATGAGTAAAAAGGGTTATAAAAATAGAACTTTTGAACACTTAACAAACATCATGCCACGCTGTTGTCCCAAAATTGCTCCAACGGCATAATCGTTGGCATTACACATGAGCTCAAAGGGCTCATTCCAATTCGGTGCCATGATTATGGGGGCATTAATCAATCTGTCTTTAAGCTCCTGAAATGCTCTCAAATAATAATCGTCAAATGCAAAAGTGGCATTATGTTCCAACAATGAGCATAAAGGTTTAGCAATTTTCAAAAAATCTTTAATAAATCACCGATAAAAACTGTCATGACCTAAAAAACTCCTTATACCTTTAACACTTGTTGGAGGTGGTAATTGCTTAATTACCTCCAGTTTGGCTTGAACAGCTTCTAGTCCTCTCTTGGTTACCTTATGATCGAGAACAATGCCCTCCTTCACCATGAAGTGGCATTTCTCCTAATTCAACATAGGTTTGTCTCTATGCATCTCTTCAAAACTTGCTCCAAGCTATGGATGCATTCCTCAAATGTTACACCAAACACTGAGAAATTATCCATGAATATTTCCATGTTATGCTCAATCATATCAGAGAAAATGGCCATCATGCAATGTTGAAATGTTGTTGGTGCATTACACAGTCCGAATGGCGTCCTTCTAAAGGAAAATGTCCCATATGAAAACGTGAACATGGTTTTCTCTTGGTCGTTAGGGCGATGGCAATTTGATTATATCCTGAATAACCATCTAAAAAAATAGTAAAAAGCTTTACCTACCAACCTGTCCAACATTTGGTCAATGAAAGGCAATGGGAAGTGGTCATTCCTTGTAGCCTTGTTCAACCTTCTGTAATCCATGCACACCCTCCATCCAGTGATGGTTCTAGAGGGAATCAATTCGGCCTTACTGTTTTGCATCACAGTCATGCCACCCTTCTTTGGAACACACTGAACTGGGCTAACCCTAGTGCTGTTGGAAATGGGATAAACGATCCTGGCATCCAACAATTTTATGATTTCTTTCTTTACAACCTTTTTCATGCTTGGGTTTATCTGTCTTTGGCCTTCAATGGTCCCACCATTGAATTCCTCTAGTATGATGTTGTGCATGCAAATGGTTGGGCTAATACCTTGGATGTCTACCAAGGTCCAACCCAATGCTTGCTTATAATCTTTTAGTATTGCTAGCAGTCTTACCTCTTGATCATGAGTGAGATCAGTGATAATAATCACTGGCAGAGTCGAGTTCTTACCTAAATAAGCATACTTTAAGTGTTCTAGGAAGGGTTAAAGCTTCAACTCTAGTGGCTTCTCAATAGATGGCTTTGGTTTCTTTATCTCTCTGTCGGCCAAATAGAGTGGATCAAAGTAACTTACATCTTTAGGCTCCAAGGATGATTCCACGGGTTCCTCAAATAGTTCAGCTATGCCATCAAGCATGCCGTCATCACTTGTTATATCCTGGCACAACTGTTCCATGTCCAAAGTAAAGATGGACTCTATCATTTCATCGGTTTGACATTCATTAGGTTCATCTGTATATATCAAAGCTTGAAACATGTTAAAAGTAACATGTTGAT